>CM035433.1:107003757-108203757 GCA_020310875.1 Ceratopteris richardii
TGGTACTGCACATCAATCTGCACCTGTGCTCGTTCCCCATCATATTTATACTCGCATGTGAATTCAATATCTTGAAATTTGTCCAAAATATCGGAAATGCTCTTTGTTGCTTTTGCAAGCATGGGTCCTACTGGCACTCCTGGTGTAAAATGACAGACCTCACTCAGATCCTGAATACCAACCCTTAACAGAGCTGGAACAATCTGATCAAAATCTGGAAGATTTGAGTAGACTTGCTTTATAATTTGAGCAGCCTGAAACACCACAGAAAAAAAACGTTTTGATAAAGCAAAGAGGATGCTATTAACAAGAAATATCCTCTCATTTTCCATATCATTGAAATTCCTCCATAAGGTGTTCATGAAAGGGATCCCTGACAACAAATATTGGATCAAGGAAAACGGGAATTTTACTGAGATTACATATCCCATAACTCGCCTTCAGAAGACTGAAAAGAAGAACATGCCTGTTCAAGTCGCCCAGGAAGTTGGGCAGCTGCTACTGGTGGTTTCTCTGTCAGGACTGCTGCATGCGCCAATGCAACCAGCACAGTCTGCTCAGCAAGACCAATCCGCAGGTTCCCCTAAGAGAAGCACAGCAGGGGAATATTAAGACATTTTGCATGTGTCAATAAAATGGAATGCCCTGCCATTACTGCTACTACCTGTGCTAGCCGAACTATAAACAATGGCTCACAATCCATAGCTGCAACCAGAAGTGATTTGATTTTGTTCCGCCTGTTTTCTTGAGAATTTTTTCCTGTTTCCTGTAAAGCAATGTATTATAATTATTTTCTAGTAAAGTAACAAAAGATCTACAGAAAATACTTTCATGTTACTTGCTTTAGCAATTTCTTTGAATGTCTTCAAAACTTTAGCACAAGTTAAAGCTAATGGCTTCCTCATTAAGCGTTGATTCACACGGCAGGCCTTTGCAACAAGACCCAAGTCCCCAAGCGCCTGTCATCAGAGAGGAACAGCATTATAATGACTCATGTTTAGTCAGATATTCAGTTAAACCATAAGCTTACCTTCAACTGACTTTTAACTTGAGCATCACTTTTCCCAAATGTCTCTCCTATGGTCTTGATAATGGTTGCATCACCAATTCCTAGTTCTACTCCATGGTGTGGAGGGGCAACTTTATTGGCAGTAAGATACACTGTAGGTAGTAAGTCTTCAGGGGTTGTGAATATAATTGTGCGAAACACGTTTGTGAGAATGTCTGTCATTGCAATTCTTCCACTTTCACAAGATATCACTGCAACAGAATATAATATTGGTGCTTACTGTGATAGAACAGTAATGTAACAACTTGGATCTGATATGATTTACATGTCAGAATGATAAAGTTCGGATAATAAATAATGAAAGAAGGAAACTATCTTTGTTTAATTTTAAGGAAAATTTTGCAGGGTGTATTCAGTGAAAAAAGTTGCACAACATGGAGCAGAAAATAGGATATATTTGATAGAATTTTACCCATCATGACAAATGTAATTTCAACACGAGTTATTTGTTTCAATGGCACATATCAAAAAGCATAAACTTTGCAGACAAAGCACTTACACTCTCATAAACTTAGCAGACCATGAGTAGCAATTGAATCAAGCCTTCAAGCTCAGCATGTACACACTGTTTTCTATTGTCTGAACATAAATGTCATTGATGTGAAAATAACAAAAACAAAAGAACTGAAAACTGGTACGTGAGTTTTCAGCTAGATTTTATGTTTTATGTCACATATTAAATCTCCAAAATTCAGAAAGCCTCTGGAATCGGCACGGGAAAGCACAGTGTGCAATGATTGATGCATACAATGACAGGTCGATTGATGCCGATAAGTGATTCAATGGCGTTTACATGCTGCAATTCCTAAACAGCATTACCGTGTTGTAAAAATTATGAAGCAGACTAAAACGTTGACATAAAAATGCTAAAGGGATCAATATCATTGTACATGCCCTTCTGATGCTTAGAGGACATTTATCCACTGTGATCGATCAAAGGAATTATCAAATTGAAAATTGAACGATACACAGAGTATCAGATCCCACATTATTCTATGCACTTCTAATTCTTACTTGGCAATAACTCACTACGCCTGTATAGCATGATATCAGATGCGGAAAATCAATGTCCTCTTGAACTTCCAAATACTTCCTATTTAAAAAAAGTTAAAAACTTGGCTCGATTCGTGCGTTGACTAAAACCACTGAAAGCCTAAAAACATGGCAAGCATCTCCCTTTGACGCCAACGGAAACAGAGCTACACCTAATTCTGTGACGATTGAAAAGTACTTGTAATCAACGAAAAATGACGTGAAACTCCAAACAAATTGCAGACATTTAGAATCATGAGCACTCTAATTTGGATATAAAGGAAGGGGCTTACTGTCAAAAGCATGAGCAAGGAAAGCAAAAGGTACATGTTCACCCTTCTTCCAGAAAGCAGCTGCCTTCGGATCGAATTCCAGCTGCCGTTTTGTGAGATTAGAGACACACTCGGTAATGGAAGGGACTTCTGAAACTCCAACAGGGGGCAAAGAGATCTTTTCAGAAATCTTAGGGATGTCTGGAGAGTCAGGAAGTTTTGCTTCCTCCAAACCCATGTCTGAGTCTTTTTGTTCCTCGATTGTGCCATTCTCTTTATCTTCTCGGGTGCTATCAATCTCCATAGGTGCTTCTATACCGTTTTGCACTGCGGTACCGTTGTCTTTCTCACAGGGCTCGTTAATTTTCGCCACTGCGCTTTTCTCCAAAGTCGAGGGCGACTTGTCTTTTCGTCCTGATTCTCGTTCTCCGCTTTCCTTCATCTTTTCATGTGGCGCTGAAACTTTTTGTTCCTTCTTCTTTTCCGTCTTCCCCTTCTCTACAGCAATGTGAGACGCAGGGGGACGACCAGCTGCTACGGCGCCTTTCTTCGACCGTGCAGCCTGCATCAGCATATCGTTGATGCTCCGAGTCCCAGACATAACGATGCTGAGAGGAAGTAGTCCGACGACGGAAAGAGAGCGCTGAGTGCTTCGATACTGGAGAAGAGCTCGTAGGTGAGAATGATGATGGAAGAAGAGCCTGTCGGAGAAGCTTCCTCTTGTGAAGCTCAACATTCTCGCGGGCTCGTAGGGGCGGGAGTATTATTTCATACGCGCTCATCGTCCAAGCTAAAGCTCCTAGAGCTCCTAGAAATTGAGAAAACAGGTTACTCTCTCTCGAGTATGGAAAAATGAGCTCAATAGTTGGATGCCACAAATTCAAAGGAGTAGAACACGATAATTTTTATTTTCATATTCTTTGTCTTCTTTTTTCTTTTCACCTTAATATTTGGCATCAAAGTTTTGCACTACAAGTCCATGTCCCATAGGTGGGTTGGTTAAGCACTAGTTTTTTGAGGCAGAGGTCTTATGTTTAATCTTTGGGTTGGACATGTAATGGCTATGGTCAGTCAAAATCAGTTGTAACCAATTGTGACCTTGTCTAACCTCTGTTTTGTGAGACATGAGAAGTCCCGCGATTACTATGTCCATTCATCTATACAGTTGTTCTTTCAAAGTTAAAGCTCAAGGGAATAGGCGCTTGTCGAACCTCCATTTAAAAAAAAATACGCAGTACCCTATACAACATAGGAACTCAAAAACAACTCATCTAATACTCATCTAGGTCATCTAGGACAGTATCTATCTATCTTAGAAACAACTCATCTCATGCTCATCTAGGTCACTAGCTATCTAACTTAGAAACAACTCATCTCATGCTCATCCAGATCACTAGGTATCTCTAGTTGACCTACTACCAGTATTCATCTAGAGATTAGAAACATGAGATCTCATATTTTCCCTATCACATCATGCAATTATGCACTCATACGTCTTATAAGCATAGTTTAGCCATTATGAAGTGCAATTGATTGTGAATATTATAGCAACAAGGTAATCCATCATTATGTTCCATATTTATGTCGACAATGATGGGAAGATTGTCACTTGATGTTAACAAGTCCAAAAAGTATCTTTGAGACTCAAATTAAGGCATCTAAGCATGCATCTTTGAGAGTCAAATTAAGGCATCTAAGCATGCATTTTCAACTAATATCTTTGAGAGTTAAATTAAGGCATCTAAGCATGCATTTTCAGGTCTTTCCCATGCTCTATATGCATTGGTAATCTCAAAATGTATTGCTTTGTGTCGATGGCATTACAGCCCTCCTTAAATAACAAGTTCCATGATGAGTAGCTTGATTGTTTTAGTCCAATTTTCAATAGATTCTTTTTGTGTAGTTCTTTCAGCTTGAGGGATGCTAATGTAGGCTTCCAAATGTAATAAACAATGTCACATCATCATTTATAGTGGACTATATATTCTAATTGACCTTGAGAGATCCTCAAGTACTAAACATGCTCAACTTCAAGCTCTTTGTGATCTTCAATTTGAATGGATGGTGGAGCATTATAACCCCCCCCCTCGATGCAATTTCTTGTATGTCTCAAACAAGGAAACATGGAAAATTGGATGGATTTCCATAGTTATCTTGAGTTGAAGTCACTAAATACTTAGATCAATATGAGCCATGATAGCAGAAGGCCTAAACCTTGCATGGTATTGTTGTCTATAAATTATGCCATAGTATCTATAGTTCTTTTAGACCCATGAGCAATTGAGTAGTTCATTGGCATCAAGTGATGTGTCTATAAAAAATAATAGCATAATGGAATAAACCAATAGATAGAGTTGAGAAAAACGTAGATGGAGAGACATGTGGATTGAGAGACACATAAGTCAAATTCTCAAATTGTCAAGATGAATGAAGCTACAGAGATGGCATGGTCCACCCATGCACTCCCAATATGGAGCTTAGATGATGATCTAGACAGACTCTAGATGAAGGGTTGTGCAATGGTGTATAGAGCTTCACATACTTCATGCTTATATACTTTTTACAATGGGAGTCAATATAGATAACATAGTTGGGAGACACAAAATAGCTGGCAAAATATAATATCTGACAAGATTTCCATGACTAGAAGTCTTATCATCTTAGCCCTATGAATCAGGCAAATTGCACTATCCCCATTAAGGTTCTGTATTGAGACTACACGGTGCCACATTTTTTAATTGAATGGAAACCCAATGGCCCAAAAGTTTTTGCCCTACCTAACCTCATGGATAGGCTCACAAAGATCATCTATTACCATCAATGTTCACACATGGACCTCATCTAAATCGAAAGCGATTCCAAAATGTTCAGGCTCTCACAATGATTTCTCCTCATAATGGGGGCCTTACAATAAAAAAATGCCCATGTATAGGGAAAGAATTCACATCAAAGCTACTTGAGGGACACATAACTCTAACAGGCTCAAAGACTCCTTGGCCTACACAAAAATCACGTTTCCACTCAAACATTTTTATATACAAACATATTTCATCCTCTCAAATATAGCGAAATGAGTTGAATGGTTGAAAAAAAAATGAAACAATTGTGGCCTAGACACCTTAGTGCTTGATCTTCAACAATAGCTCATGTTTTGAATTCTTTATCACATATACACATTCTTTCCACACCTCTTTGCTCTCGTTTATCTTCATCTGCTTCATCCATCAGCTATCACCTTCCCTCCTCCCTTTTGTCATCCTCAACACAAGGAGGTTGATGTATTTAGATTTTTTTCAAGACTACAATAATCCTCTCTACCTTGCAAGTTCAACCTTTTGTATGTTTTGGCCATTCATTGAGCAACTTATTTTATTTCACTACCTTTGCCCTTTCTTCCTTTCATTGCATGGCTATCTCTTTCACACGAGTGATGTGGCCATAAATCTTTGAAAATCTTTCCAAGAATCCCATGGCTTCTTTTAAAAGTAGGTAAGTATTGGCTTGGAAGGCATTTGCATCGATCGAAGCAAAGCCTAATAAAATGTTATGGTCTAGAATTTTGCTCAAATTGAAAAAAAGGGTCCCTATGCCAAAGTGGAGGCCCATACTTTCAAGGTATAGTGCTAGTGTATTTTTGAAGGTAATCAAATAGACCTTTAATATATCAGAGATCTTTAATAGCTTGAGACAGACAGGATTCTAACCCCGCCTTAGATAAGTCTACTAAAATTAGTAAGTATACTTCTTCTAATCATGGGATCATATAATGGATTGCTTTTACATCATGCAAGGGTGGTATCCCATACCAATGTTGGAGCAAGATCTCTTTTAATAAATCTTTATTGTCTTTGAATCATAAGTGCATGGTCCTAATGAATATTCTCAAGAATTTCTTCTTTTGTAAGTAATCTTGTAGCATCAGTATGATCCCATTGCCTCGACAATTTCTACTTGAAGCATAATGAGGTGAGTAGGGTTGTGTGATAAGGTTAAGCTCTTCACCCACAACCTTATCAACAATGCTTGATCCCACTATGAAATGTTCGTATTCTACCCAATATTCTTGTATGAGTCTATATCATTGCTCTTGGACCTCTTCCATTATATTTTCTATCATTTCTTATGTGAATTGTCTCTTAGGAGATAATTAGCTATATAACGCCACATTCAGCCTATAATTGGTGTTTTCTCTTTGAGATAATCCTCAAGCTTATGCAAACTTGATGGCTTTGATATTGATGAAGCTAGATCCTCCACCAAAGTTAGCATTATTGTGCAAATGGGTGTGGTGTAGGAGTACGCCTTGAACATCATGGGGAATTGGGTGTGTGTATGTCTTTCATTCGTTGTACTCTCCAAAAAAAGTTTAACATTATTGGACTTGAGCTTTTGGACATTATCCATAAGGTTGACTATGCCTTTTTAGTGTTTCCACTCTCCTCTTGAGATATGAGTTGATTTCCTTTAACTCTATGACTTCTCATTACAAATGTATCTCGTTCACTTTATTAACAATTTTGCTTCTTCCAAATCTTGATTTTCTCATGTTGCAGATTTAGGGAACATAGAACTAACTCTCATGGAAGTGGCTTAGGCATGTGTACATGACTACACATAGGCAATTTGTAGTGAGAAACAGAGTTTAGTAACTATCAAAATTACGCCAAAGTAATCTTGAATCGTTCCAAAAATGCATCAAACTTGGTGAAATAGTAAAGATGGGAAATTCCCTTGTTGTCCCCTCTCAACAACAAGAATAATCACATAGTTTTTCAAGCAAAATTTATTCTAATTTGAAAAGCACACATAACCGTCCTAGGCAACCAGCATGTATACCAATCGACTATGTGCCCCTTTTGCATGCTTAGAAGCATGATGTCAAAGCATAGTCTCTTCTTACATCATACATATATGAACCTTATCATAATCAATATCTTGAGCCAACACATTGAAAACATTCATGACTCAGTAAACTAAATTGTCTCTCAATGGAACATCAAACAAGAGGTCCTTGATAGCAACCCTTAATCTAGGAACAATAAAATCCATTGTACAAATCCTTCTAAATTTTCATATTAGAGGGGTTAGCACGTGGCACTTTGAGAAGGTATTGCCTTTTTGAGGTATGAGCTAGAAGGATTGAGGAGTTGAGTCATTGAGGAGAGTCATGGAATTCCACGAACAAGTCTGGGAGGTGAACGAAGTGAATGCTTTGTGCGTTGCCTCTATTGAAGTCACATGAGCTTGAGTTGAGAGGGCCATGGCAAAACATGTGTGTTTAAACATTGAATATCAAAGCTAGATGTGGTGTTTAGCAAGGGATCCCATCATGGTGAGAGAGAAGTGAGAGAGATTGATTTGAGGGCCCAAAGAGGGATCACAGTAGCTTCATGCCAAAGCTGTGAGTGCCTATGACTAGGCACCCACGAGAGAAAGAGGATTTCCTGTTCTCTCCTCAATTTCTACCAAAAATTATTTGGCACAATGCCTATATAGCCTTCCAAGCTATGAAAAAAACATATGTGGTGCCATCTAGCCTCTACGTGAGCCCATTAAGATCTTCCCATGCATCCATGCATACAAGTAATATCTTGTGAGCAAATCCTCCAATTGGAGAGAGATAAGCGGAGTTAAAAGGATTTATTTGGAAGAAGGAGCTGGCACTCATGTATAAGGAAGTGTCAAGCTATGTGGAATCCATCCACAAAAGGAAGTAAGCCCAAAGCTTTGCAAAAAGCTTCAAATTTCTCCCTAGGCAGAGCCTTCATGAAAAAGGTCTGCAATGTTCTGCTCTGTGGGCTGTTAAAAGGAAAAACTTCCGTCAAGTCCGCCTTTTAATCTCTTTTCAGGTTCTTGGGGATGGTAGGGGTCTGATACTTCAGAGGCCCTTTATCTAATTTTCCCACTTAACTAACAAATTAAGCAGTATGCTATTACTCTGTATCAATTCTTCTATACAGTCTTACTACTCGCATTCCAGTTATTCTTTACGCCGTAGGTAACACAGAAGTTAATGATCACCGTAGCGCAGATTGATCATCGTCGCTGAACATTACTATGTTAACTAGAAATTAATGTAACTCAACAAAGTAAAATAACAGTACTCAGAGTTACTGGAATCTGCACTCCGACGTCTTCGCAGAGTCGCAAATCGCCCAGAAAGACAGTCTGGCGATCCTGTCTCCTCTCTACCGGAGAGCCACCGTAATGTCTCTTCATTGATTGATAAAAAGGGTACAACACTTCGCTACGACCTTTCGGTACGTGCGGTATAGGAAAATATAAATTACATGATGCCAATCCGGCGGCCTTACACTGGCACGCACGGTGGACTTGAACCCACAACGTAAACAAAATTAAGGCTCGTCTACGATGCCTTGTATATACATAGTTCTTGCTAATTTGAAGGTTCTAGAGATTTTCTGTTTTAGGGAATCCAACATCAACTTTAGTGTCTTCGGCTCTACTAGTTGTGCGTCAGTTCGAACGGAACTTGCCGCAATGACCTGGATTATCAACGTATCAGTCTGCAACTGCAAAAAGGCATCTTGCAAATAAAAGTCATTGGCAAGGGCTGCATCTCAGCTCAATCTAATCTCATTTCAGCAATTTGATTATCAATTCTTGATAGGCGCTCTGCTTGAAAACCTAACTGCTTTTCTCTTCGTTCCAGCTTCTGAGCTTGAAATTGAATGGTTTGATAATAAGCATCTCTTTCTCTCTTAATCGTTGCTATCTCCTTCTGAAGTTGAATGGTTAAACTCGTCTTTGCTTTGAGAGCAGAATTCGCCTGAAACAGATCGGCAGTTGCGGCCTGGAGTTTTGCATTAGTCTGCTTAGCTAAAGTAGCCATCTCCTATCCTCTCTGCACGACCTCATCAAGCTGTATTCGAGTTTCCTCCAAAAAATTCCCAATTGCCACTCGAGCGTCTTCTTTATCCTGTACTAGTTGATTTAACTGCTTGATCTCTTCATCACGAGCAATTAAAAGAACATCCTTAGCTTTTAACACGTCCAATGTTGCATCGCGTTGGGCAATTAATGTGTCTTGTTCTGCAAGCTTAGCTTGAAGATGCTGAAGTTGCATCTGCAAAGCATGGTTTTTTGCTTTAACGACATCTGCTTCTTTCTGTAGTGGGGCAATATCAGCCTCCAAAACATCAACTTTGTGCTGCAACTCCTGTCTGATATTATCAGTGGCCATCTTCAATTGCATTGGTAACTGCTGCGAGAATTGGATCAACGGTCGACCCATAGATTTGAGTTCATGAAACATCGGGGTTGGAGCAGGAAGGGTAGGAAGGGATTGGATGTAGAAGCAAAGAACAGATGAGGGGAAGAGGGTGGAGAATAGGCGGGAGAAAAAGATGGAGAATTAGGTGCGTCGGGAACAATAGGTTGGACTGGAACAATTGGCTCAACAATGTTCATGGTGGAAGGAAGTGGGGTAAGAAGATTAGACACCAACACTATTCCGGTTGTCTGCTGCTTTGTCGCTTCCGTTTTGGCAATCACAGCGTCAACCAGAGCAATCACTTCATTGAGAATCTCTGCAATAATGGCTTGAATAGCATCTTGATTCTGCTGATGAGAATCCTCTCAAGAAGAAATTTCTTCAGAGTCGGTGGTGGAAGCACTTTGTTCCTGCTCCTGGATTGGAGAAGAATGGGCGGAAGAATCAACATGGATGGAAGTGGCGGTGTCGTGGAAGACCTCTTCTTCATGTCCGGCATTGGATCCTTGCACCTGGCTCTCAAACGGACTTATACGGCTGCGTTTCTGGCGAAGAAGTTGAAAAAGATATGCATCATCATCTTCCTCATCTTCGAGCATCCGAGTAGACTCTTCATGCAACAGGAATGGAGCATTTGGCGGAGGTTGCACGGCTTGAATGGCGGGAAAGAGGAAAGTGAGGATATGGGGAAGACGTGATCGTGGAAGATCACCCTTATTAACTTGTTTAATAACCGTAACACATTCACGGTGAATGCGCCGGAAATAAAAAGATGCAAAATTGACAGGCTTACGAGAAGCCATGTCTATCATTGAGTAAAAGGGACGTGAGATCCCGTAGGTATGTTTTTGCAAATTCAGTATAGCAACTAAAAATTACAATACGGTATGCTCCGGATCAGGTCGACACAGAATGGCGTACTCATTAGATGAGTGCCGTGAGAATAACGTGGTCATGGTGGCGACAAGAAGTAGAGGACCATTCTCCAATCCATCCCGAGGAAGTCGGAAGGCATCGGCAAACGAAGCCATAGTGATCACGACTCGTGACGGTAAACAAAGGATAGGCCAACTCTGCGCATAAAATGGTTGACACTCCACTGAATGCCAAGGCAATTCAGCGAAGTTCGAAAGGCCACGAATACGCAAATGTTCACTCACTTCAGGGGTGAGTCCTTCATGAAAGGTAGCAACATTAGCTAGTGCTTCCATGACGCGCACGCGACAACACAAGAACACAGAAAACAAAGAATGAAGAAACACACAGACACAATAGCAATTATCAGTAAAAGGAATAAGATTAAGTAGACACACAGGCAACAAGAGGCGATCGAAAACTCTAATCATCACGCGGTATTGAAATGATAACCTTCATAATTACGGCGTGCATGCATGGGCAGAACCAGTAACACAAGGTGGCGATTAATCATATTTAGATATCAAAACAAGGAGACTTACGGTCTATATTCAGCCAAAATACAAAAATAAAAAGAAAATAAGTGACACGCGGAAAAACGAGGAACACGTTAGCGGTGATCAGGCGGTTGGTGATATGGGCGTAACTTTGAACCATTAATCACTTTGGGAAGGGAAACTCCGATCAAGGTAGTCAACCGAAAAGTAGCGGGTCCCACTTGCTCACTAATCCGGTAAGGACTGAACCACCGTAATTTAAATTTACCAGCAGAACAATTTGCTTTAGCATTATAAAATAACACAAGCTGGCCCACCATAAACACAAGAATTTTGAGGAAACGATCATGGGTACGGGCTTGCCGCAACTGAACTTCTTGAAGAACCAGCAAACTTTCCCGGCGATGTTCATCCAAGACTCGGAGTGCTTCCAACCGAAATGGCAAAGAGTCTTCGAGCAGCAATTTCTGAGTTAGGGCGACGCGTAGGCTTGGCACTACTACCTCCATTGGCGCGATTGCTTCCAACCCATAAGCAAGCTTGAATGGGGTCATTCCAGTTGCCACTTGTATGTAGTCCGATATGCCCATAAAACCGCGGGTAATAACTGGTCCCATCATTCTAGAGATTCTAAGGTCAACTTGCGGAGCATATTCAACAATATATTGTTGGTGCTTTCAGCCAAACCATTAGCACGCGGATAGTATGGTGAACTGAATTTATGCAGAATTTGAAAAGTGTGAGTTAGTACTCGCATTAAATTGTTGGTAAAATTTGTTCCTTGGTCTGTCACTATTTCTAGAGATAAACCATAGCGCGGGAAGACGTCCTTCATCAGGCATTTTGCCATCGAAACAGCTGTGGCCGACCGTAATGCCCAAGCTTCCGCCCATCGAGTGGCGTAATCGGTACAAGTCAAGATGTAGCGATTGTTGGTGAGAGTAGCTGGAGGTGTGATGGGACCAATAAAATCTAGACCCCACTTCTGAAAGGGTTCCAGCGATAATACCGGTTGAAGGGGAAAGAGGTGCCGATGTAATGGTTGTCCAGACCGTTGACAGGTATCGCACTGCTGCACAAACTGATTCACATCTTTGTACATGGTAGGCCATCAAAGCCCGCTTTGCAGAATTTTACGGTGAGTAAGATCAGCTGTGAAATGTCCACTCGAGGGTAATGAATGAGCCATAGCAATAACCAATTCTGCTTCATGTGGTGGAATACATCGAAGTAAAACACCAGTATGATCCATGTAGTACAGTTAGCCTACAATCAACCAAAATCTGCGACTATAAACTGCAAACTTCCGCCGCAGAGTAGGAGGAGTATGGGGAGGAAGACAACCGTCAGTTAGAAAAGTTAGTAACGTATCGTAGTAGGTAGGGGGCACAAGAGGTTCTGTAGATTCTTCAACAATTGGCTCAGTAGCGTAAATTGCCGGTGTAGTGTCATCAACCCCCACCGGAGCTTCATCAGAATCCAGCCGAGATAAAAAATCCGCCAAGGCATGTGCTGTGCCAGGTCGATGAATAACTTCATAGTCGAACTCCTGTAGTAATAAAACCCATCGAGCCAAGCGACCACCTAAATGTTGCTGTCGGACTAAATACACAAGTGCGGCATGATCCACATGAAAGGTGAATTTTCGGCCCAACAAATAATATCGGAATTTCTTCACAGAGTACACCAACCCGAGACATTCTCGTTCGGTCACTGAATAATTTCTTTCAGCAGGGGCTAATCGGAGACTTGCATAATATACCGGCCGAAACCATTTGTCAGTTTGCTGCATTGAAACACTTCCAATGGCTATGTCCGATGCATCTACAAAGACATGGAACGGGCGTTCCCAATCAGGTGGTTGCAAAATTGGGGCCTTCGTTAATAATCCTTTTAAACGATCAAATGCAGTTTGGCATTATGAAGTCCATTCGTACTACCATGGAGTACTAGTCATGAGCCGATTAAGTGGTGTTTCTAAATGAGCTAACCACCGTAAATGTCTGCCATGCCACCGGATTTGACCCAGGAAGCGCATAACTTCTTTCGGTGTTGTAGGGACTGGAGCCTCCAACACGGCTGCAACTTTATCCGGATCAACTTGTATTCCTTGTGCAGAGATAATATGTCCGAGTAGTTTGCCACAAGATACCGCAAGAACTGACTTTGTCGGATTCAAGCATAATCGGTATTCGCGACATTTTTCAAAGCAGCACCGTAAATGATATAGGTGCACCGCAATCTTGCCAAATAATGAAAAGTCATCCAAATATACTTGCATAAAAGTAGTCAGGTAGGGTGAAAAAACTTCTTGCATACATCGTTGAAACGTACTTGGAGAATTCCTTAACCCAAACCACATTACCGTATAAGCATAAACACCCCAGTTTGTGATAAAGGTTGTTTTAGGTATGTCCTATTCTGCAATCCTCACCTGGTTATAATCACTGTAACCATCCAAAAATGAATACATCTCGTGCCCTGCCACCCGGTCGAGCATTGTGTCTAGAAAGGGGAGAGGAAATGGATCCGGTACAATAGCAGCATTCAGTTTTCGGTAATCAACATAGATGCGCAGTTGTTTATTTATCTTCGGAAAAATCACGATTGGAGATATCCATTCAGCATGCTCGATTGGTACGATGAATCCCACCTTCAATAACCGATCAAGTTCTGCTTTGACCTGTGCTGCATAATTGGGGTTCATTTGGTAATTGGACTGTTTGATTGGCCTCGCCTCCAGTTTGAGCACTACCCGATGTTGATAAATCCGCGGGTCTAGACTTTTCATATCTCGATAGTCCCACGCAAAAACATCGGAGAACTCACGCAGGAGTCGTATCAAATCATCTTGAAATATCTCTGACAGTCCTGCCTTAATCTTAATGGGTCGCGGGTTGACCGCATCACCCAAATTATATGTTACTAACTGATCTTCCGATACATAAAATTGTCGAGGTTTTACCAGATCATCAGCTGACTGTAAAAGTTGATGTAAGGTGGCTCCATCCATAGCAACACTATCATCTGCAACTGCATCTCCGGTCACTGGTACCACCGTGCAAGCAGTCGGACTCCACTTGTCTACGACCGACTAGAGATCTACAGTACCTAATGAGATGAGATCCTTATTGGTCTTCAGAAATGCCTCTTCCTCGTCGTCAGATAAGCCTTCCAATATGTGGACCGGCTTCGCTACATATGGTCTTGCATGAAGCTCGCAGGGTTGCATGGCATCCAATTTGACTACATATTTATGGTGGTTATCTTTGAAAGTTAACTCCTGCGCGGACTAATCCTGTACCACTTTGGCTTGTTTAAACCATGGTCGACCGAAAAGTAGATTGTAGTCGAGGCTGGATTCTGGTAGTTTGAGAACTACAAAAGTCATTTTAAACGTGATACCCTGCAAGGTAATCGGAATATTTCGTACTAGTCCCACTGGATGGACTCGAGATTGGTTTGCGATGCGTACAAAAAATTGTACAGGCTCGATTTGGGTCCACCTCAATTACTTGCAGAGTGCTGTCGTTGCTATATTCACACCTGAACCGCCATCGATTAACACTTGAGTAACCTTATGATTTTTATGCCAGACAATGATCAATGGGACTGAATGATGCACCGTAGAATAAGCTTCCGATTGTATTGTGGAAGTCGCCGGAGTACAGGAAGATCCAGGACTAACCTGTTGTTGGAATTGTTGCCTGACTCCTGGCACTAAGGTGAGCAATTGTCCCACAGGGAGTGTAATTGAAGCCTTGTTTAGAATATCCCATACCTGATCTGTTTGAATCGTACTTCTCACCGATTCTGATGATGATTCTACTGTTGCTGGGGCAGTAGTTTGTTCATTCACTCTTGCCTTAGGCAGAGGAACCTGTGTTACCGGAATTGGATAAGGAAACACCACTGGCTCTTTGGTTGTTCATTGACTAGCCCTTATATACATTCGCTGCTGCTCGCGGATACCAGGCTTGAACACCTCAGCGGCGGGTTGTAACTGCTTACCCGATCGAGTCTGAACCGCTGCTACTTGTGATTCAACTGGTGATAGACCATGTTGGTCATTGGGTTCTGTCACTCCTTCTTCCTTTTGTCATACTCTGCTGCATCATTGCAAAACCTACGAATGTGGTCAATCTCGTCGCAAAAATGACATCGAGGTGGTGGAAGAGAAGTACCTTCCGCTGATGTACTCGCCTGCCATCGGTTCGAATTGAAATTGGTATTCCTCTGACCCCGGTAATTCCGATATCCTTGCAACTGATTGTTTCGCATTTGTGGTGGCACATAATGGGCTGCTGGCTGACCTGGTTCCTGTATGATGGCATTTACAATTGCTCGCCCCTGCACCTTGGCATTATGCATGCAATTGTCCGTTGAGTGTCCCGTTGTATTGCAGATGGCACAATAACCATTCGGACCTAGTTATAACCACTATAACCATCAAGAAATGAATACATTTCATGCTAAGCCACTCTGGCCAGCATTGTATCAAGAAATGGAAGAGGAAATGGATCAGGTACGGTGGCTGCATTTAATTTCCGGCAATCGACACATATTCGGAGCTGCTTGTTTTTCTTTGGTACAATCACGATCGGGGAGATCCATTCAGCATGCTCAATAGGTACAATAAATCCTACCTTTAATAGGCGATCAAGTTCTACTTTGACCTGTGCTGCATAGTTGGGATTCATATGGTAGCTAGGTTGTTTAATCGGCTTTGCTTCTGGTTTGAGTACTACTGTTGTCAGGATCTTGCTCACGCGCATACAGAGATTACGGACGCAGAAAAACACACAGAAAATAGAGGCAACAAGAGACGAGACCGAACGCAAGATTGGGTGCAATCTCCCCCCATGCACTTTGTTCCGACAGTCCACAGAGTGTATGTATTTATAGGACTTTTGATTACGTCGAAAATAGTGGTTACATGAGGGCGGCTTCAAAAAGTAGGCGTGAAACTAAAAGTTAGTAACTTTTACAGAAAGCCATTACTTTTGAATAACAGAAACTGCGGTCTACAATGACCCTTATTCTAACCATTACTTTTCTAACAATAGAACCTTCTATGCAGGTTTATTTACAAGCTAATTAATAATTATTTGGATTATTGATGTCCGCCCTTTCACGCCTTGCACGCTCCTCACGAACCTTTAGCTGCTATAACAGAAACATCAAAAACATATTAATACATTAATAATATAACACTTTAGCAATGTATTGTTCAATAATATACAACATGCCTCCCAGTTGACAAGCAACTAACCTCAGTTGATAAAATAAGTTAACACTCTAACAATTATAATGCAGTGTTCAACATATTCCATGTGACAATCCAACAATGCATTGGCTATTTTATATTTCAATCCAACAATGCATTGGCTATTTTATATTTCAATCCAACAATGCATTGGCTATTTTATATTTCAATCCAACAATGCATTGTTCAACATATTCCATAAGGTATAACATGCCCCTCAGTTGAACAAGCAACTGACCTCAGTTGATATAATAATAAACATGGATGGCCAATCACATGTTTCATCACTGAATAAAGAAAATAGGCATGTGCCATGTAAAAATACATGCATGGAAATGTTCATGGAGCTGTTAGATTAATGTGTTTGTGTATGATATGCAGAAATTAAGTGGTCATAATGAGGTGTTAATTGTGTTTTATGTATCCATTGACATTCTTCAATAGAGTGATTTTTGTACTTAACCAAATATCGATGATATTGAGTACCTGTGCGTGTAGTAGTGACATCATGATCAATGATTTTCTCAGGAACTAAGATTTCAGATTGTTCTTCAATCAAAGGAGGGTCATCAAGAAGTGGAGCAAGTGGTAAAGTTCCTTTAAAGGGTTTAAGTAAACTAATATGAAAAGAATTATGTATAGTCCAATGGGATGGAATATCTAATCGAAATGAGTTATCATTAATTTTTTCTATAATGCAAAACGGTCCATAATAGCGTGGTGCAAGTTTAATTTTAGGATGCTGCAAAATATTTTTGAGACGTCTTTTAATTATTCGCAACCATACAAAATCATTTTCCTTGAATTCTTTGGCTAATCATTTAGTATTGATAATACGTGTATATCGCTCTTGACTTTTCCTAATGTGCTTGTGAACATCATGAAGTATAGAAACGTGATCTTGAGCAATAGAATCAGCCATCGGAATGTCGGTTTGGGTGAGGGACATGGGAGTGGGAAGCTTTTTACCAAAAACTATTTCAAAAGGTGCATGACCAGTAGTGGTGTGTGAAGTGTTATTGTAAGCAAATTGAAGCAATGGCAACTTGTCATCCCAGTTATTAGGATTATCTAATGAATAACAACGCAATAAATCAAGAATAGTACTATTTGTAGCCTCACTCTGTCCATTACTTTCAAGATGAAATGCAGAGCTAAAATCTATTTTAGAACCAAAATGTTGAAATAAGGCAACCCAAAAATGATTACAAAACCTAACATCACGATCAGATAACATTACTTTAGGAAATCCATGATGTGGAAAAATGCATTTAATGAATAATTTTGCAGCTTGAGGTGTAGTCAAAGTTTTTCTACATGGAATGAAATATGCATATTTACTAAACCTATCAACTATTGTCCAAATCATATCATTATGTGATGAAGTGATAGGAAGACCGGTGATAAAATCCATAGAGATTTGTTCCCATGGTTCATTTGGAATAGGAAGTGGCATTAATAATCCAAATGGTTTACCATGATGACGTTTAACACGCTGACATACAATGCATTGAGAAACATAATGTGCAATGTCTTTTTCCATGTGTGGCCAAAAGAAGAAATCTTTGCAAGCAGAAATGGTGCTTTGTATGCCTCTATGACCCATGTAAGATGGTTCATGCATTTCTTTAATGACAAAATCTTTAAAAGCTTGGGTTATGCACAATCTATGTTGAAAATAGAGAAAACCATTATGAAATGTATAATGTTCATCAGATAAAGATGCAGCATTGTTGAAGTCATGCCATGCACGTGAAAAATACAAATCAGATGCATAAGTGGAAACCATTTCTTGAAAAGAATGAATTTGGATGGCAGAAATATTATTCAAAACAACAGAATGCAAAGGAAAACGGCTAAGAGCATCCGCTACAACATAAACTTTACCAGGATGATATTGTATCATGGGTTGGAAATTTTGAATGAATGATGCCCATTTAAGATGCCTATCAGAGATTAAGGGCTGATTTAATAAATGTTTAATAGCCTGTTGATCGGTTTTGATTAAGACCTCAGAGCTCATAAGATAGTGTTTCCAAATTCGCAAAGCATGCACAACTGCTAACAATTCTTTATCATATGTACTATAATTATGCTCTAAGGGTTTAAGCTTTCTACTCTCAAATGCAATGGGATGGTCATTTTGCATCAGAACAGCACCTATTCCTGAACCGCTAGCATCAGTAACAACATGAAAGGGTTGTGAAAAATCAGGTAATTGTAAAACAAGTGCATGTGAAAGTGCATGTTTAAGTTTGTCAAAGGACTGTTGTTGGGTAAATCCCCATGCAAATTTTATTTTCTTTTTCAACAACAAAGTAAGAGGCAATGCTAAATAAGAAAAATTTCGAACAAACTTCCTATAGAAACTAGCCAAACCAAGAAAAGAACGAACATCATAGACTGATTGTGGTGTAGGCCATTCTATGATAACTCTAATCTTTTTCGGATCCATATGCACACCTTCACTTGAAATAATATGTCCTAAATATTCTAGCTTACGCTGAAAGAAATAACTCTTTTCAGGATTAGCATAAAGTGTGTTCTCTCGTAACAAATGAAAAATTGTTTCAAGATGCTTTTCATGTTCACTATCATTCTTATTGTAAACAAGTATGTCATCAAAGAATACAAGAACAAAAGCTTGGTAATCAAGAAAAATATTGTTCATCATTCGCGCAAATGTAGCAGGGGCATTAGTAAGTCCAAAGGGCATTACCATAAATTCATAATGGCCATTTTGAGTTCTAAATGTAGTCTTAAAAATATCACTTTGTGTCATACGAATCTGATGGTAACCCGATTTAAGATCAATTTTACTAAAGACACGAGCTCCTCGTAACTTATCTAAGAGATCATCTATTCGAGGAATAGGGTATCTATTTTTGATCGTGATCTTGTTAAGGGCTCTATAATCAATGCACATTCGATAAGTTTTATTCTTCTTCTCTACTAAGAGAACTGGTGCTCCAAATGGGGAAGAACTAGGCCTTATAAGTCCTTTTTGTAGTAGGTCTTTTACTTGATTTTCTATTTCCTTTTGATGTAGTGGGCCATGTCTATAAGGTGCTTTATGAGGAGGAGAACTACCAAGGACTAAGTCTATGCTATGGTCAAAGGATCCTCGAGATGGTGGTAGTTCAGAGGGATATTCAGACATAAAACAATCCTTATAAGTACTCATGAAAGGTTTATATGCATATGGAAGTGTATGAGTATAATCATTGATGACATTGACAAAAACAATGCATGAGTTGAATCCTTTCCTAAATGCACGCTTTACTTGAGTGTGACTAATCAATGGAAATGGCTGGAAATCATGCCGTGCAGACAAAGTAATGATTTGACCTTTGAAAACAAACTTAAAGGTATGAGTATGGTAGTCAATACGTGGGTTATAATGGTGACGAAAAGGCATACCTAGTATAACATCATAAGATTGCAAAGGTGCAATTAAAAATGTTCGTGAATCAACATAAGGGCCTATGCTAATCGTAACATCTTGCACTTCTCGTGTTACATTATAACGACTACCTTGAAATGCAGCTTTCACTTTATACAAAGAAGGAAACGTTTGTAATTTAAGTTCTTGTACTAATAAATGTGAAATGAAGTCATGTGAACTACCATCGTCATGTAGAATTTTAACTAGTTTGTTATTTATTGTACCCTGCATGCAAAGAAGAGAGTGTAGAGAGATATCGTTACCCAAGGTACTTAAGTCCTTCTCCAGTGATTCCTCTGTCCAAACAGGAGGAATTTCTTCATTATAGACCTCCATGTTATGCAATCGAGCTGTAGCCTGTTTCATATGAAGAGGTTGCACTCTGCACCTTATTTTTGTATGTCCAAGTTTACCACAATTCCAGCAAGTGATTCGTGGTCGCTTCTGTTGGGCATTCACTGCTGAAGTTTGAAGGGTAGGTGGTTTGGTTGGTTGGAGAGATGAAGCAACGGGTGAAGTTGAGTAATTGGATTGTGGAGGACGAGGAAAACTAGGGTAAGATGGGGCATTAAAATTACGCTTCATAGGAAATGAAGGTTTAACAGGAAATGGTCGTGGACGTGGTTGTTGTAGACGGAGTGACTTGGTTATGGACTGGAATTCTTTTTCTGCATCATAAGCAAAAGATATAGCCTCGTTGAGGGTTGTAGGTCGTAGGGTGTGAAGCTTAGCTTGGATACCCACCTCCAAACCATCTTCGTATTTCTGCTGCAAGATATCCTCTGATACATCTTCAAGCATTCGTATAAGTAGTAACTTTTGCCAGAACCGCTCTGTGTAGGTAGTAACCGTATCACCCTCCTTCCATGTAAGGGTCGTCCATGCACGTCGAACATGCAAATGGTATTGAGGAGGAAGAAATGAATCCTTCACGTTTTCTTGAAAAGCCTTCCAAGTTGTTGGACGCTTCGTACTGTGTCGCAGGACATTCCACCAGAGTTGAGCTTTACCTACTAAATAGTTAATGGCAAATTTAACTTTTTCACTTTCAGCATACATTTCATCGGTATAAAAATCATCAAACTGCGACAACCAAGAAAGTACTAAAGGCCCATCCTTTCGGCCATCAAATCGTAGAAACTGGTAGTTTCTATTACCAATCTTTGAATGGGTAACATCAGATTGGGCAGACACAATAGCTTTTACTACTCTCGTAAGGTTGTCTTCCTCAGCTTGCATCTTTTGAAGGATTTCATCACGTTGTCGGATCTCGTTCTAAGCTCCTTGAAGCTCATGCCGCAAGAGCTCTAGTTGTTGTTCAAGTGTTGCTGCAGGTAGAGGTGAATTACTGTAATCCTCCATGGTGCTCTTGGACCCTTGCTATCAACCTTGGTGTATTGAACCTTCTTGTTTGCAACCTTGGTGTCTCGATCCCGTGTTCTCAACCTTGCTTGGTATCTTGAACACTCAATCAAGTGTCACCTAAGGATTTTGAAGGAATTCACACTTCCAAGCTAGCTCATTGGAAAGTTCGTTCCGAGAGCTTTCCAACGGTATATTACACGCCTCAATCCGACCTACGGATTGAGAGATACACTTGATTCTTTCTTGCGTGCAATCTTGAATTCGACGCACGCGCCTTCCACAAGTAATAAAGAGAGAGAACTTGAGTACAACTCCAAGAGATGGTGGAGTGGTCAAAGTACTTCCCTTGAAAGTAGGAGGTTGTGAGTTCAAATCCTCCTACCTTAGGGACTCTAAACCTCTCTATTACCACTCAAAAATTAAAATTGCCTCGCGCGTAGCCAACGGTCGCCAAGGGAGCCTTGGGTGCCAATGTTGCCAATGTTGCCAACCGAAACCGAAACCAGAGACGGAGATGGAGATGGAGATGGAGATGGAGATGGAGATGGAGATGGAGATGGAGATGGAGATGGAGATGGAATCGGAATTCAGAATCGCGAACAGAGAACAGAACCCTCTGTATTGACGCGTGCAGAGCTCTGATACCACTGTTGTCAGGATCTTGCTCATGCGCATATAGAGATTACGGACGCAGAAAAACACACAAAAAATAGAGGCAACAAGAGACGAGACCGAACGCAAGATTGGGTGCAATCTCCCCCCATGCACTTTGTTCCGACAGTCCACAGAGTGCATGTATTTATAGGACTTTTGATTACGTCGAAAATAGTGGTTACATGAGGGCGGCTTCAAAAAGTAGGCGTGAAACTAAAAGTTAGTAACTTTTACAGAAAGCCATTACTTTGAATAACAGAAATTGCGGTCTACAATGACCCTTATTCTAACCATTACTTTTCTAACAATAGAACCTTCTACGCAGGTTTATTTACAAGCTAATTAATAATTATTCGGATTATTGATGTCCTCCCTTTCACGCCTTGCACGCTCCTCACGAACCTTTAGCTGCTATAACAGAAACATCAAAAACATATTAATACATTAATAATATAACACTTTAGCAATGTATTGTTCAATAATATACAACAACTACCCTATGTTGATAGATGCGAGGGTCCAGACCTTTCATATCACGATAATCCCATGCAAAAACATAAGAGAATTCACGAATAAGTTGGATCAAGTCTGCTTGAAATGCTTCAGACAATCCTTCCTTTATCTTGACAGGTCGCGGGTTTACTTCATCTCCTAAATTATAGGTAATTAACTGATCTTCGGGAACATAGAATTGACGAGGTTTGCCTAGGTCGTCAGCTGACTGTAAAAGATGTTGTAGAACGGCTTCATTCATAGCAACAGTATCTTCTGTCTCCACTTCTTCGGTCACAGGCACCACCGTACAGGTTGCCGGACTCCAGTTGTCTACAATAGATTGCAGATCTACAGTACCTGAGGAAATCAAATCCTCATTGTTCTTCAGAAATGCTTCTTCTTCATCGTCAGATAAGCCATCCAACATGTGGACTGGCTCTACTACATATGGCCTGGCATGAAGTTCACAAGGCTGAATGGCATCCAATTTGACAATATATTTATGATGATTATCTTTAAATGTTAGTTCTTGTGCTGACCAATCCTGGATAACCTTAGCATGTTTTAACCAGGGTCGACCAAAAAGGAGATTATAGTCAAGACTAGACTCCGGTAGTTCTAAGACTACAAAAGTCATCTTAAATGTTGTTCCCTGCAAAGTTATCGGAACATTTCTACAAGTCCTACCGAGTGAACTCTAGATTGATCGGCCATTCTTACGAAAAATTGAACAGGCTCAATTTTCGTCCATCCCAACTTCTTACAAAGTGCTGCAGTGGCAATGTTTACACCAGACCCACCATCAATAAGTACTTGAGTAATCTTATGATTTTTGTACCATACTGTAATTAAAGGGACCGAATGATCCACCGTAGAATCAGTTTCCGGTTGTACCATTGTTGTTGCTGGAATGCAAGAAGACCTAGGACTGAGCTAGTGCTGGAAGTGTTGCCGAACTCCCGGCACTAATGCAAGTAACTGTCCAAGAGGGAGAGTAATGGATGCCTTAGATAAAATTTCCCATGCCTGATCTGCTTGAATTGTACTTTTCATCGATTCTGAAGATGATGTGCCTATTATTGGGGTAGAATCTTGTTCTTGTGATCCTTCCTTTGGCAGCGGCACTTGTGTCACCGGAATTGGATCTGGGAACACTGTAGGTTCTTTGGTGGTCCATTGACTAGCTTTGTCATACATTCTCTGTTGTTCATGGATGCCAGGTTCAAACACTTCTGCTGCTGGGTGTAACTGCTTACCAGATCTTGTTTGAATCACTGCGGCTTGAGTTTTGACTCGTGAAATATAAACCATATTGGTCATTGGGTTCTGATGCTCTTTCTTCCTCTGATCATATTCGGCTGCATCTTTACAGAATCTGCGTATGTGGCCTAATTCACCGCAAAAATGACAACGAGGAGGTGGCAAAGAATTACCTTCCTGTGATGTTCCTGTTTGCCAGCGATTTGTATTGTAATTTGTATTTTGCTGTCCTCGATAATTTTTGTATCCTTGCTGCTGATTATTTCTCATCTGAGGTGGTACATAGTGAGTGGCTGGCTGCCCTGGTTCTTGTATGATAGCATTTACAGTTGCTGGTCCCTACACTTTGGCATTATATGCACAGTTTTCGGTGGAATGTCCGGTTGTATTGCAGATAGCACAATACATCTGATTAAGGGCACATGTGGTACTGGTATGCCCTGGATTCTTGCACTTAGTGCAGTACATTTGTCTAGCCGGATCTTCTGCAACAGTTTTACCGGCTTTCGACCACTCCAGGTCTTCAGTAAAGCCTCCAACCTTATGCTCGAGCTGCAAAGCCATTGCAATAACCGCATCTAGTGTCATAACTCCCACACAATGGATGATCATAATCTATCTGAGCTGCGGAGTCAAACCATTAATAAACCACTGAGTGATGACATCATCCGGTAAATTAGCATGTGCTGGTGGTAGTTATCTCAAATGAGTTCTAAACAGGGTGGCATATTCCTGCACTGTCTGATTCAGCTTCTGTCTATTGTTCTACAGGTAATCGAAAATTTTGGCACGATTCTTCTTCAGCCAGAATCTCTGCAAAAACGCATCCCTTATTGCTTCATAGGTGTCGAAATGGTTGATATCATACTCTGTAAGCCACCTGACTGCTTCATTAACTAATGTTGACTGGAATACTATGGCCTTGTATGCCGGATCGGGTGGATGATTAAGTACTGCATAACTAATTTCAAAGGTACGCACATGAGCATCATGATCATCACCTGGAAATCCACCGAATTTTGTGTAGGTGACTCCTGTTGGAACCGAACGAGATGGAAGTGACTGTTGTTGCTACTGTTGTTGTTGTTGTTGCTGTTGTTGTTGCCCACTCATGGTGCTAGTGGCGGTAGTGTTACTATTTCCTGAGTTTTGAGGTGGTGTTTCTTGTTCTTCAGAATCTGTATGGTCAGACTGCTCACCTTCTGGTTCGAAAATAGCACTTAACTTCTTGTGAATTTCTAATTTGAAAAGCCTGCCCTCTTCTGTCGTATCAAACGTAGGCAATCTTACCCCGAACAGTGGTGTCCGGAATGAAGATTCACCGGGAAGTATAAGACTGTCACCGGAAAATTGTAAATTTTCTGCAACCGGGACCGAACTACCACCGGAATTAGTGGAACTTTCCCCAATCGAGGGTATTCTTTCACCTTAAATAACTTCTCTGGATAACACACCTCTATCCGCAAAAAGGTTTGAATCTTGACTAGACGGTGTCGGATCAACTGCACAATGTATTCCTGTAGACTCCGAAGTTAATGTATCTTCTGTAGACTGTGCCGAAATTACACCAAAATCTACCAGAATTGTAGTATGTTCTACCGGAATGCTATCGGAATCACTGCTAACGCGCTTCGTTTCTTCGACGACTGGACTTAATCGATCTGTGCTTCTGCATCCTGAGGATGTTCCTAATAAATTTGATATCTCCCAAGGCTATCGGTCTCGCCTGTACTTCGGATATGACTCACCGGACCGAGTAATCGGCATATAGCACTTTTGCTACACTTGCGTACTACTCTATCTTACTGTCGATTCATAATCTACGGTTACCTTCCCACAACCACTGTGCAAAACTCTGTTGCCACTTTCCGACAATCACTTTGCAACAATTTGTTGCCACTTTCCCATAGATAATTTGCAATACTCTGGTGCCACTTTCCCACAGACGGCGCCAGTGTTGAACGCGCTTTTGCCATCAGAACGCGTTTAAGCTCTCCGGGTTCTTGGGAGTGGAAGGGGTCTGAATAATCAGAGGCCCTATACTTGATTTTCCCAAATCAACTCACTCACATGACCTTTCGTTCAAAACAACTCTGCTAATCCAACTTTCTAAAAGAAAACTCGGGCTCATTCCTTTACGGAATTACTATTCGTATTACAATCAATACATCTTAGTACACAACGCAGGGATAAACATTACCGTAACACAGACTTACAGTAAACAACTTACAAATCAGCGATTCAATACTTCACTTAATGTAAACATTACCGTAACCCAATCTTTACCGTATAGGTGCAGATAATCAAACAAAACAGAAAGACACAATAGTACGTAGAATTCTCAAACACACACTACGAAAACTCCACAGAACGTCTCACCCAGATAGACAGTCTGGCGACTCTTGTGGTTGTCCCCGAAAGTGTCTTTTCATTGCGTTATAAAAAGTTACAACTCATCGCAACGACCTTTCGGTTCGTGCGGAATATGAAAAGGAAAAGGTTTACAATTGCCAATCCGGCGGCTTACAACGCCCACATAAATCCATGGAAGAAACATAGAAGTATCAGTGGTACAGTACAAGACCTAAAAAGGTTAGGAGTGTATTGGCAAGGGATGCATAAACATGTTCATTCGCATGTAACAAATTGTCCCACCTGTCAAGAGGAAGAACTAGAGGAAAACTCTATGCTATGCTATTCCACAATACCACCTAGATGGAGTTTACCTTTAGTGAACTTTTTAAAGTGGGCAAGCCTAGCAAGAAAACGGGCTTTAGAGGAGCAAAGTAAAGATTATACCCTTCTAGGGAGATAATTGTTTAAATGTGGTCGAGACAAACAGCTATGATTATGTGTACATGAAGATGAGTATATCTATGTTTTGGAGATGGCCCATATGGGAGCAACATGAGGTCATTTTTCAGCTGACAAGACCACAAAAATGATTCTTTTTGCCGGATTATGGTGGCCAACTTTGTATTAGGATATGATAACATATGTTCAGAGGTGTGATGTGTGTCAAAGAACAAAGTACCCCATCCGAAGAGATGAAATGCCCCTGCGACCTATGATTAGTGCTAGATTTTTCAGTAAGTGGGGCATAAATTTTGTTGGACCAATTAGCCCACCTGCTAAAAGTTCTCATGCTACGTAAATAATAGCTGCTACGAACTATTTGACCAAATGGATGGAAGCAAAGGTCATGAAGAAGAATGATGCAAGAACTACTGCCAAGTTTCTCTTCGAAAATATAGTTACAAGGTCCGGGTTACCCATTGAAATCATGAGTGATCGAGGCACACACTTCATTAATGAGGCAATAGAAACTTTGATGAATGAATTCCTAGTAATGCATAAGAAATTGGCCCCTTACCACCTGCAAGCCAATGGACAGGCAGAAAGTTCCAATAAGGTGCTATGTACCATTTTAATTAAGATTGTGAATAATAGACGATCAGATTGGGATAAACATTTACATCATGCCATTTGGGCTTTTTGAGTTTCTTACAAGAGTGCTATAGGCACAACACCTTTCAATCTAGTGTATGGCTGGAATGCAATCTTACTCTTCGAGTAGCTGAGAAATATGAGTGGACTGAACACGAATTGTCCCAACAATTAGATCAAATTAAAAGATTGCATGATACTAGATTACAAGTAGTAGCAGGTATTTATGTAGCCAAGAGACAACCAAAAGCCTACTATGATGCCCATATTAAAGATAAGGGACTCAAAGAAGGTGATTTAGTCTTGGTATACACTTTGAAGCAACATGTGAAAAAAATGCTAAAGCGAGGACATGGACCGTTGATAACCAACCGTATTTCTACCGGTGAAGCAGTAAACCTAGCCACCCTACATGGACAAATTCTGCCAAATTATATAAGTGGATGTTGTGTGAAGAAATATTTAGAACCCTTAACGAACAAGATGATGAATAGACTTCTAAAGGTAAAGAACCGAAGGGAAGAGGATGAGAGAATTAGAGAAGAAGCGAGACTTGAAGCATTGGAATGCATGTGAAAGTGAAAAGAATGGATGAGAGAAAGAGATGAAAGATATCAACAAGGAGAGGAGCCAATCCCCATAGGAAACTATAGGGAAGCAGAAACTACAACTGTGGGATGACAAATCAGACAACCCTACCTAAATCTATGAGTAGGAACTAAGGAATACCACTTAGTAGATGCATTGATTGACATCGGGGTGGCAGTAAGTTGCATATGCTTTTCATTAGCTAGGAAATTAAATGCATCACTTAACCCAACTAAGGTGTACACGATGGGCATAGGAGGAAATACCATTGAATGTTAAGGAGAAGTCATCCTATCTTTACACTTGGGTAACAATTCAATGCATCAAAGGATTCTAGTATGCAAAGATGACGATATGTTGGAGGAACTAGTGTTAGGTCAAGACTGGATATACGAATTTGAGGTAACAATCCATTTAGCCTTAGGCTATATATCTTCCAAGATTGGACACAGAGAAGTCTTTAGCCTACTAGATGAGAAGCCTCTAAAGACGGTCCACCTGAAGTGTAACAATAGTGAATGTATGGCTGCATGTGAATCGACACCAATGCCAAACCCTAATCAACTAGATTTTGTTTCTGACCCAAGTCTGAAAACCCCTGGTCTCCTTACACAAGGTTCTCAACTAAGCCCTTCATCTCAATGTAGCCAATATGAGGGAACAAGTGAGGATCTTATTATAGACAAGCGACTAGGAGTCCAACAACCAAATGAGAACTGCCACCAATTCATTCACCAGTGAGAAAAAGGGTGCAACAAATATGGAATCGAAGATGGGTCCACACATATGGTGCAAGTGTGAATAATGAAGCAACTAAGGGCAGCTCAAACTTTAAGGAATCAAATATGGATACCCAAGATAGCAACCAAAATCAGCAAGGACCAGCCACCAAATTTATTTAGAGATCGAAGGCAATCTAGAAAACTTTCTAGAAGACAAAGAACTCCCATGAAGCAGATGCTACCAATGGATCAAACAGGAGTTCCTAACAAGCGGCAATACGAGTGGAGAGTGAAAGTATAGCAAAACCAACTACCTCCAGAAAACATAAGGAGATTTTGGAAGGACATTCAAAGCACCAAAGCTAGGAAAATGTGGATTTCGAAGTGAAGAATAGCATCTCCATGGATCAGAGCTAAAAATTCTTCTTGCCCTCATGTTGAGTCCAATGCACCTCGAGTAAGCATAATAGGGCCACATTATGAGGCCATGCATTTGACACAGTAGCGTCCCTATACTATTAAGTGAGCACATCTCCCTTAGTGGGAATAGGAAACACCTTGTACAATAAAATAATAATAACAAAATTAAAATTGCCTCAGCTATGTCACTAATGTTTTCTGTTTCCATTGCAGCTTAAGAAAAAAATTTAGGTTTATAAAAAGACAAGGTACTATGTTCCTTATACACTCTATGAGTGGGGACACAACACACGGAGTGAACGATCGCAACACCAAGACCAATTATTCCAAGTTTGAAACTAACAATTTGAATCATTCAAATGCATATGGCTTCCTCTAACTCCCAGGCTACGCAGGAGGAATCCTTTGATTCCAAAGCCACTCACGAGGCTAAAATATTAGAGTTTCCTTTGTTGAATCAGCTATTAAGGCTTGAGGACACTGGTTCAGAGATGACAATCCCACCAGCGAGCATTTGTTCCTCATCACAATTAAGATCATGGATAGAGAGCATCAATTCCCTCTGATGACTCAAGACTTTTAAATCTTGCATGAAATGCCAAGGATAATGGACGTGTGGATACAAGCTAGAATTGAGGCCTGTTTGAAGCTTCCTATCTACAAACTTGACTTTCAAAGGTGTACATAAGTCATGAATACCCTACATCCAACACTCGATAAGCCATCCATCTCTAAAGCTATGGTATTAGATCGCAATGGAGAGTCCCAGACTGTTCGAATCACACATGAGTTGATCAAGATAGCATTTGGCTGGACCAAGGATGGTCTCACTAATTTGAAGGGTGAATGTCATGAGGCTAAGAAAAGGACCTTCTTGGACATTAATAGAATTGATATTGAAGAAGAAGTAAGACTTGTGCATCAACACTTCTGTTTTCTCAATATGCATGTTGTATATTATTGAATAATGTATTGTTAAAGTGTTATATTATTAATGTATTAATATGTTTTTGATGTTTCTGTTATAGCAGCTAAAGGTTCGTGAGGAGCGTGCAAGGTGTGAAAGGGCGGACATCAATAATCTGAATAATTATTATTTAGCTTGTAAATAAACCTGCGTAGAAGGTTCTATTGTTAAAAAAGTAATGATTAGCATAAGGATCATTGTAGACCGTAGTTTCTGTTATTGAAAGCAATGGCTTTCTGTAAAACTTATCAACTTTTAGTTTCACGCCTACTTTTCAAAGCCGCCCTCTTGTAACCACTATTTTCGACGTAATCGAAATTCCTATAAATACGTGCACTCTGTGGACTGTCGAAACAGAGTGCATGGGGGGAGATTGCACCCAATCTTGCGTTCGGTCTCGTCTCTTGTTGCCTCTATTTTCTGTGTGTTTTTCTGCGTTCGTAATCTTTGTATGCGCGTGAGCAAGATCCTGACAACAGTGGTATCAGAGCTCTGCACGCGTCAATACAGAGGGTTCTGTTCTTTGTTCGTGATTCTGAATTCCGATTCCATCTCCATCTCCGTCTTCGGTTTCGGTTTCGGTTTCTGTTTCTGTTTCTGTTTCGTCTTCGGTTTCGGTTTCGGTTTCTGTTCCAGAACCATCACCTACGTTTACTCTAAGGCGTCGATTAAGGCAAAGAACTTAGGCAATAACTTAGGCAATACATTGGCAACATTGGCACCCAAGGCTCCGTTGGAGGCCGTTGGCTACACGCGAGGCAATTTTAATTTTTGAGTGGTAATAGAGAGGTTTAGAGTCCCTAAGGTAGGAGGATTTGAACCCACAACCTCCTACTTTCAAGGGAAGTACTTTGACCACTCCACCATCTCTTGGAGTTGTACTCAAGTTCTCTCTCTTTATTACTTGTGGAAGGCACGCGCGTCGATTTCAAGATTGGACCCAAGAAAGAATTAAGTGTATCTCTCAATCCGTAGGTCAGATTGAGGCGTGTAATATACCGTTGGAAAGCTCTCGGAACGAACTTTCCAATGAGCTAGCTTGCAAGTGTGAATTCCTTCAAAATCTTTGGGTGGCACTTGATTGAGTGTTCAAGATACCAAGCAAGGTTGAGAACACGGGATCGAGACACCGAGGTTGCAAACAAGAAGGTTCAATACACCAAGGTTGAGAGCAAGGGTCCAAGAGCACCATGGAAGATTTCTGTAATTCACCTTTACCTGGAGTTACATTCGAGCAAGAGTTAGAGATTATGAACCAAGAACTTCAAGCACTTCAACAAGCCATACAAGGACGTTATGCTATGCTTCAATTCGACGGACGAAAAGATGGCCGCTTTATCTTATCATGGCTATCCCTATTCAACGATTTCTTTTCCGATGAGTTATATTCAGAAAATAAGAAAATCGAGTTTTCCACTAATTATTTGGTAGGAAGAGCGCAGCAATGGTGGAATGATCTTTGTCATAGTGCAGATTGTCCACGCACCTGGAAGGCTTTTCAAGAAGAGTTTAAGGATTCATTTCTACCTTTAAAGTTTATCCTACATGTTTGATAATTGTGACGCATTTACATATTGAATTTAGTCCATAGGAGCATATTCAAGTTTTGCTTGCCCAAATTCATTAGAAAGACTATGTCCGCATCTCACAGATACTTTTAATAACTTAACACCTCCATGAACATTTCCATGCATGTGTTTTTACATGGAACATGCCTATGTTTTTTTTTTTTTCGTTCAGTGATGAAACATGTGACTGGCTATCCATGTTTATTATTTTATCAACTGAGGTCAGTTGTCTCTTCAACTGAGGGGCATGTTATGAATTATGGAATATGTTGAACAAGTAATTGTTGGAGTGTTAAATTATTAATGTATTATGGAAGATGTTGGCCAATGCATTGTTGGATTGAAATATAAAATAGCCAATGCATTGTTGGATTGAAATATAAAATAGCCAATGCATTGTTGGATTGTCACATGGAATATGTTGAACACTGCATTATAATTGTTAGAGTGTTGAATTATTTTATCAACTGAGGTCAGTTGCTTGTCAAATGAGAGGCATGCAACTGAGAGACATGCCTCTCAGTTGACAAGCAACTGACCTCAGTTGATAAAATAATTCAACACTCTAACAATTATAATGCAGTGTTCAACATATTCCATGTGACAATCCAACAATGCATTGGCTATTTTATATTTCAATCCAACAATGCATTGGCTATTTTATATTTCAATCCAACAATGCATTGGCCAACATCTTCCATAATACATTAATAATTTAACACTCCAACAATTACTTGTTCAACATATTCCATAATTCATAACATGCCTCTCAGTTGCTTGTCAACTGAGAGGCATGTTGTATATTATTGAACAATATATTGTTAAAGTGTTATATTATTAATGTATTAATAAGTTTTTGATGTTTCTGTTATAGCAGCTAAAGGTTCGTGAGGAGCGTGCAAGGCGTGAAAGGGCGAACATCAATAATCCGAATAATTATTATTTAGCTTGTAAATAAACCTGCGTAGAAGGTTCTATTGTTAAAAAAGTAATGATTAGCATAAGGATCATTGTAGACCGTAGTTTCTGTTATTGAAAGCAATGGCTTTCTGTAAAAGTTATCAACTTTTACTTTCACGCTTGCTTTTCAAAGCCGCCCTCTTGTAACCACTCTTTTCGACGTAATCAAAATTCCTATAAATACATGCACTCTGTGGACTGTCGAAACAAAGTGCATGGGGGGAGATTGCACCCAATCTTGCGTTCGGTCTCATCTCTTGTTGCCTCTATTTTCTGTGTGTTTTTCTGCGTCCGTAATCTCTGTATGCGTGTGAGCAAGATCCTGACAACAATGCATCGATACACAGCTCCACATAAAGTGGTAGTACAACTATTATCCCATGAAGTAAAGCAAATTGGGAACCAAATCAATCTGACCCCATATGCTCAAGCTAAAAAGCAATGGGGACACAAGTTCTTAAATGGCAGCTCTGTGTTGACATTACTTATCTATCAAACATTAGACATGAAAGAATGTTTACGATCTATGATACAACGATTGAAATGTCAAAATATGTGAAGGCCGCCACTGAATCGAAGAAGAGGAAAGGGGTTGCAATTGTGGAGGAAGTTGGCACTAGCTCAAGAACCACCATGGGAGGTGCAAAACAAGCTAGAGTGGTAGAAGCATCCGAAACCCCACAGTCCAAGAGAACGCATGAACTTCTGAAGGTACCATTAATAGCAACACCATCCATTACAAGAGGGGATCTCTCCACTGCATTAGAGGCCACATATGTTCATATGAGAGGTCAAGTCAACCTTACAGTACAAGGCCACAAGTCAAGTAAGGAAAGAACATCACAACAAGCCAAGAATGTATCACAACAATAAAGGTATAAAGAACTAGGGTTAAATGATTCAAGCTCAGAAGATGAATTATCCCAAGACCATGATACACTTAATGTTGATATACACATGGATGAGCATGAGGGAGAGGAATGGGATGAATTCAATCAAGTACAACATCAAGTAGAAAAGGAAAGTGAATAGAGGGCACAAGCCCAATCTCTGACTAAAGAACCACAACCATGAGGACACACCATCCAACTGAATGAGCACACAAGGATATCTCTCAAGGAGATGTCACCACCCAAGTCCAGAACAGTTGTACATCCAAAGCAGGAACAAGATATCAATGAGGTACAAGAAGAACAAGAACCTACCTTAACAATCTGAGTGGTTGTTGAATCATCACCTTTGGACGTGGTGGCCGATTCTCAAAAAGTGGCCTTTGAAGAACCAGACCCACAATAAACAAAAAACATCATTGAGAAGGTTGAGCCAAGAGTGCAAGTGCATATCAAGCAGCCACATCAAGAAACGTTACATGTTGCATAAGGTAAAGATGTGCGAACAAGTGAAGAACCACTCATATCACAAACATAGCTAAATGTAGATGTCAACCAGCTAAAGCCAATAGTACGAAATATGATTGACATAGCGATGACTGCCCAAACTAACTGATGGATGAAGAAAAAGAAAAGGCCAAATTATTTAAAGGAAGAAGTCGATTCCAAAGCATAAGTAAAAAGCTCTCAGCTAAGAATATAGCCGTTCAAAAGGAACTCGTATAGAAAACAGAAGACTTGGCAAAGAAAACGGAAGAATGCAATCATATCCAGGAGGAAAACGTGTTGCTCCAAGACAAATTACAAGAGGTAACTAGATCTGTCTCAGAACTTCAAGCTGAAGTAAAGACATTAAAAAAGCAACAACAAATGTATGAAGTAGAAAAAATATGAATGACAAGTCAAAGCAAACTGTTAGAAAATCAGATTAAAGTGTATACGTATGAAGCAAACAATCTACATGCAAGGAATAAATAGCTAATGAACTCTATTCTATTAAATCAACCTTTTGAAAGCACTATCACTAAAAAAACAGGATTACATTACAGGAATTGAAGGAAAAGTTGTTAGCAATGGAAGATTAGCTTAAACAAAAGCAAATGAAACAAGCCGAGTTAGAAACCAAATATAAAGCAGAAAACAAAACATGGGTACTTAAGTGGAATGAAGCTGTGCAAAAGTACATGGAGCAATGCAATGAAGATTTTGATTAGGTAAGGATAATTTGTGAAGCAAAGGCAAGAGTTGAAGGGCTCAAGGCTAGTAAAGTACAACATAAAGAGAAAGACAAAATCATAGCAGAGCTCATAGCATAGTTAGAACAATCAAAGAACTTGGGGACACCAGTGACGTAACCATCCAAGATGGCTACTTACGAGATTGGGGTACACCCTCTTTCTCCCGCAATCATTCATTCACCAATAAGGAAGCTGGCTATGGACGAATATGATGACCATCTAATGCCATAATACTGCAAAACTAAGTCAGAAAGAGTGAGCACTATTGGTGTCTCGTCTCATAAAATATTTTGACAATGAAGTAGTGAAAGTCATGAAAGAGGTTCAGATCAAAAGTAAAGATCTAGAGGAGATAATGAAGCCCTTCAACCTCCCTTATGGAATCATGAAAGAGCAAACCCAAATATATATCAAGAAGACCACGAGAAAGGATCCGGATGTGCACCTAAACTTCAAGGCAACCACTTTTAATTATATGCATCAAGGGTTTGAAGCCACGGATCCTATATGGAGAAGAAAAACATTGGAGAAAAATCTAACATTGCGGGTGCACTAGAAGGAAGCATCATATTTACTTCAAGTCAATCCAGCTTTTTTGTTGGAAGTGAGGTAGGCCCTTGGCTCATGTCACAGGTCCAAAGCAAAACTCTCAACCACTCTATGTGATGAGAAATAGATGAATGAGTGAATGTACAAATGTAACAAACATATTCAGATGTATGGGTAGAAATCTGAATATATATGAGATGTGTGGCCTTATAGGTTATAGAAGAGTGAATATAAGTGACTGAAAGAGGAAGGATCAGTGTGAAACTGATAATCAACAAACCCTCATCTGAACTTAGGCTATGGAAGACCCTAAGTAAGATACGTGTGTGAAAAGATCACATACTTAAAAAGTAGCAAAGAATGCTAACAAGTTTGCTGTCAGAAATTCTCAAACTCATGTGAACACACCTTCTCAAACACCTCATCCAAATATGCATAAAGCATATACGTACTGCTTCTCTTGTACCTATGCTGAATAGGACTCCTCCTGATATGAATGCTACTACCTCCATAAAATTCAAGTAGTACCTGTGTGCATAAAGAGAATATGTACCTGAATACTTAGCATAAGATGTAAATCTTATGTTAAACACCATCCAATGTCTTTGAAGTAGCCCGAAATCTTCATGTAGAAGACAATCTTCAAATACACCATGTAGATGGCCGATCCTCACCATCAAGCTGCTAATGACCAAGTCTTCTTGCCATGAACAAGAGATAACCTCCTCTCCATGAACTAGAGTGTGAGCACACCCTTCATCTTCTCCAAGAAGAATCCCAAGAAGAACTCCATAGTTGCTCCTCAACATGCTTCAAGTTAGCACCATGGCTGCCCCATGTGCTAGACGAAACACCACCTCTACTGAGGTCCAAGCTCAAGGCTTGTGTTGAAAACTAAGTGAAGGATGAATAGAAGTGACCCAAAGGACTTCTTATATAGTCTTCTTTAAGCTCCAAAAGCTCTTCCAAAAGCTCCTTAAAAAACAACACGATCGCTCTCTCCAATAAAGCAAAAATACGATCGCAATTCGTAAGAGAAAAAAGCTCTGTCTCCATCAGAATCCGTTGCACGCTATTTTGCTAAAGCAAAAGCATAATAGAAAAATTGATTGCGCTCTCGTCCGTGGGTTATGGGAATTGAACCCTCGTCAATGGGATGAAAGGCATTCGTTTTATCCATGTGCACAACGCGGTTACTTGTAAGAGGAGCGATATTGAAAGCTATTCATACTATGTACTGTGGACAAAAATGGACCAAGAGGACATTGAAACCATGTTTTCCAACATTTTTGTCCTGTGCCACATCGTCGATACTGGCCAAAATTTTGGGACTTGCAAACTCAAGGTAAAATAAATAAACAATGGGTCAATTTTCCCTTACTCCCGATCCCGCCACACAACTATTTGCCTACGAAAGAGTATATGGTGAGAACCATCGAATTTTGGTTATCTCGGTATGCAAAGGTCCCCGATCTCACAATAAAACTAACGAATAAAATACTAAGCATGATCCTAATAGTACTCAAGGTCTTCAAGCATGCAGAATACACATTATTTAATTTCATTGGTATTAATCAAGGAACAAATATATTAGTATTCGACCTTTCCGTCATGCCAAGCCGACTAACTATTATGGCCTACTACTCGAGGTTAATGTTTTTACTCAGTACTTATATGCAGACTTTTGAAGAAGCATTCTTCACCGGCTTCTTCGAAATCAATTTAGAAGTATTCCTGACGATGTCTACTAACCTAAATGCACGGCTTCTTCGAAATCAATTTAGAAGTATTCTTGAAGATGTCTTCTAACCTAAATGCATTGACAACCACCCCACGACAGTGTAAAGTCATAATAGTGGAAGCAATTAATGATGCACGAAGCTGATCTGCTGAACAAAACGGATCAAAATATATACAAGATGTACTCCTGTCACTTCCAAAGCCTGTCGGGGACAATAGAGTTCAAGAGGGGGACGTGTGGAAGGAGAGACAGGAGAATCAAGCAAAAGATGAAGAATAAGAAAATCAAAGAGAAAGACGGCTCAATAGCAAACACAAACATCTGCCCAAAGCCCCGCAAGGGCACGTATCAGGCTTCACATGCATCAAGTTGTAATGAGAAATAGGGAGGACCCGAGCACAGTGAATACGAAATTAAGGATCAACCCGTTTGGATGCTCAATAACTCCAATGAGGCCGAAGAACTCTAGTGAAAAGTGACTAAGATAATCACATTCTTAGCCACTGTTTGCGTGCGATGAGAAGAAATAAACAGGCTTCAACAATGTAGTCGGGTTGGAGGAATGCAAACAAAGAAGTAAACAAGGTCCTTCTAACATCTAGAGGCTGAACCCTAATGAAAGGTGACCAATATCAAAGTCACCTTAGCCATTGGGTGCGTGTAGTGGAAAGAAATGAATAGGCCTGAGTTATGATCAGTTCCTTGAGCACTAGTAAACCTATATCATTACGACTTCCACAGGAGCTAGCAATGGTCAACTATAAAGAGGCTATCAGTTAATTAAGAACTAGATCGACTACATGCACAAAACTAGAGACAAGAAGCAAAGCTTATCAAGGGATGACAGAGAAAAAGAGGGGGAGAGTGTTGCAGAGTAAGGAAGCATAGGAAAAGGAGCCCTAAAATTTTCAAATTTTGGGCATCAATTTTCTTCTTCAAATGTCTATGAAAATCTCATGAAGCCTTGTAAATGCACTAGAGGAGTCCTCTAGATGCATAAGTCCCAAACATTGTATCATAATCCTTGTAAAGTAGTAGAAATTTAGGCTTTCTTTAATAAAGTGCCAATCTCTTGTGTGAAAGGACCATTTTCAAGGCACATGTATATAAGTCATTTGGTGACACTTTGTAGCGATTTTTTACCATTGTGAGTAAGAGAGAACTCTGATTTTCGAATTTGCTTCTTCTTCCTTCTGTATCTCCTTGCTTGTGAGCTTGCATGTGTGATTGTAGCTTGGAATGAGTGCATGGAAGTGTTGTCTATCCAATTCTTTACTTTTCTGAAGTGTGTAATGCGTGTGTGAAGTGTGAGGAGGTGTGCGGTGAAACTAGGTGAGTTGTATAGCTCTATTTTTTGCCCATAACTTGAAGTAGGTTTGTTAGAATTGGACAAGAGCTGACCATTGGATGTGCCTCGTCGAGAGCTTTGAAATGAACCTAGTATTGACCATATGCTGAGTCTGGGGCTAAGAGAAAAGTCTGTTTTTGTGCTTACTATTGTTTCATGGATCGCAACACCATTTCCACCTGTGTGAGTGATGAATGTGAGAGATAATACTCATCTGCATGCAATGGTAGCTATTTCACTTCATTAACCATTGTGTAAAAGCAAGTCTTCATACACTCGGTTAGGTTCAAAATACTTTTCGGATTGATAATTTAAATGTGTGATCCTCACTATATGCTCTTGTTGGTGATAGAGTAATAGTCTCTTTCATCACAAGTCCCTAAGTTGTCACTTAGGTACACAGATATTCAAATAATTTACCATCTCAAAAAAGGCTTTTCTCCACCGTACAACTGCAGTCAGTTTATCTATGACATCCTTCTTTATAGGCCATCAGTCTAGATTTCGTTACCAATGATAGTTTGACAAAAACTTTTGAATCTCTTTCAAAAAATTTGCACTCAAAAGCATCTTCAAGAATTGGGATATAATGACTGCCCATGAATATTATTCTACTTTAAGATGACATTAGAGAGATCCTATCAGGTGTCTCACTCAGATAAAAAAGGAGTGCATCTCATGGTGAGTTAAAACCTATATACTTTAGGGTTCTAATGTCAGTGTATATAAAGGTTTCTATACAAGTGATTATTATTTTCAAAATTCTGATGGTTACTATACAAGTAAGATCATTAACATCCTTGAGATTCTCTAGCATTGATTTGTAGGTAGTTAGCATATAAATTCTAGATGGCCATGTTTCCTTTTTGGATCCTACTATTTTTGGAAAATTCAACCACTTCACGACGATGGCCCCATCTTTCCTCATCTGCCAAAATTTTGGCAAGTCTCTTGTTCTTTCCACTAGACTGAAAGTTGAATTGATCTTTACGTGTAGTGGGGCCTGTGTCCAAATCTTTCTACATTCTTTACTTCTATCTAGCCATTTGTTTCTCCATGAAGGATTGCTCAAATAATTTCTTAGTTATTTCAATGTCTTCTTCATATTCCAAGTATTCATTTGGTTCTGCACCCACTTGAAGGGTTTCAAAGGTGATGCACCACGGTGCGCTCTCCTTATCGAGAGCTCCACGCTGATATCCCTAGAGTAGAAAACGGAGCTCCTAAGGCTGCACACGGTACTCCGCACGGAGACTGCAGAATATGTAGAAAACATAGTACATAGGGAGCACGAAATAGAAACTTCTTAGGTCTTACAAATGTGGTCAAACTTACAGTCTATGACTAACCATGCCACTATATGTTTTATTAAAGAACATATACAAAGAAGTGTCCGGTGGCCATTTGGCCTTTCACATGGACACGAACCATAACAATCTCCCACTAAAGGCCAATATGGCCAAAGTCATCATGGGAGAAAAAATAAAGAATGATAAAGAATACCTGAGTGCAAGTATACAAACTATACCTCCCATCTGATGGGCATGTTACACAATATACAAGTGACTGTGTAAGATCATGAATCAAGTAACCCCCATCAAGTGACAACAGTATTGAAAGCTATCATGTGGTAGAGCCTTAGTCAAAGCATCTACAACATTATCTTGAGTGTGAAGCTTCTCAAGAATAATGCGCTCAGTGGCTAAGCAATCTCGAACGAAGTGATACCTTACCTCAATGTGCTTGGTCTTTGCATGATAGACCTGATTCTTAGCCAAAACAATGGCATTCTGACTGTCACTGAGCAAACAAGGTATATGCTGAGGTAAACCCATATCAAAAGCAAGACGAGAAAGCCACAATGCTTCCTTACATGCCTCACTTGCTGCAACATACTCTGCTTCTGTGGTGGAAACAATTGTACATTCTTGAAGAAGAGATCTCCAAAAGGGAGCAGCACCAAAAAATGTACCTTGATGTAGGCTTACTATTGTCTACACAACCAACAAAGTCAGAATTTGTGTAACCAATAATGGAGGCTTTCCCTCTACCTAAGCATAGACACTTGTCCTTAGTGCCACTCAGATATCTCAAAATCATCTTGAATGCTTCCCAATATTTCTTGCTAGGATTAGACATATATCTGCTCACAATTCCCACTACAAATGCAATGTCTGGTCTCGTAGCTACCATAGCATACATGAGACTACCAACAGTAGACTGATAGGGAATTCTGGTCATGAATTCCTTTTCCTCATCTGATTTGGGGCAATCATCCTTGCTCAATTTCACATATGTGGGTAAAGGTGTATTCAATGCCTTTCCACCCTGCATATTGAACCTGTGAAGTACTTTGGATATGTAATCACTTTGATAAAAGTATATGCATCTTTTACTCCTATCACGAGTAATGTGCATGCCAAGAATATGTTTGGCATCCCACAAATCCTTCATATCAAATGTCTGACTCAACCTCTTTTTGAGAATTGACAAGTCGTAAGAGGACTTCCAATCAATCAACATATCATCGACATAAAGTATCAAACATATCAAGCTGCCATCTGAGCATCTCTTTGCATAGAGACAATGATCCTCATTGCTTCGAGAATAGCTTTGAGACTTCATAAAAGTATCAAACTTTTGGTACCATTGTCTAGGGGACTGTTTAAGTCCATATAAGCTCTTCTTGAGCTTACAAACTAGACTTTCCTTGCCAAGAACTACATAACCCTCTGGTCGTTCCATATAGATCTCATATGTAAGATCTCCATGCAAAAAAGCAGTTTTCACATCCATTTGTACTAGCTCTAAGTCCTCCATTGCAAAGAATCCAAGCAACATGCGCAGGGTAGTCATCTTGACCACTAGAGAGAAGACTTCCTCGAAATCAACACCATGTTGTTGCTTAAAACCCTTTGCAACAAGTCTTGCTTTATACTTTGGAGAAGCACTATCTGATGTGAATTTCAGCTTATATACCCATTTACATGGTAAAGCTTTCTTGCCCCTTGGCAAAGTACTAAATCCCAAGTACCATTCTTGTGAATAGAATCCAACTCACTCTTCATGGCACGCTCCCACTTGACATGATCCTCTGTTTGCATAGCCTCTTTGTAGCAAGAAGGCTCACCGGCAACTATTAGCATAACAAAATCTAAACATGGAACATATCTATCAGGTGGATGTGAGACATGTGCAGAATGCCTCAATGGTTGTTGAACAGGAATATGTGCAGACTGATCTGAGTGGACATTCTCTTGAACATCCCTATGTGCATCATCTTTATGCATGCTAATCGGAGGACTAGTATCCTCAAACACCACTCTTCTCACTTCAACCTCCTTAATGAGTTGTTTATGCATCTTAGACTCATTGAAAATGACATCACTACTTCTGATCATTGACCATGTTTTAGGATCCCATAAGCGATATCCATTCCTTCTCGACCATATCCAAGGAAAATGCATTTCTTTAACTTATGGTCCAACTTTTGTCTAAGATTCTTGGGTATATGAACATATGCTTCACACCCAAAAACTCAAACATGATCATAATATGGTGGCTTCCCTATCCATACCTCTTGTGCCACTTTTAGACCTTTGGTAGTACTAGGTGAAAGGTTAATCACATGAACTACAGTCAATACTGCTTCTACCCAAAAACCTTGTGAGAGGTTTGCATGATGCAACAAAGAAACTACTCTATCTTGAATAGTTCTATTCATCCTTTCAGCTACACCATTCTGTACTGGGGTATAAGGAGCTGTAAACTCTCTACGAATCCCTCTAGATTGACAGAAAAGGCTGAATTCATGTGAGGTATACTCACCCCCATTATCTGAACGTAAAGCCTTAAGCTTAGTTCCTTTTTTAGTCTCAACTGAAGAAAGCCATTTTCTGAAAGTATGGAATACCTCATCCTTCGATTTGATAGGATATACCCAGACTTTTCTAGTAGCATCATCTATGAAAGTGACGAAGTAAAGAGAACCACCTAAGGGCCTAGTGGGCATAGGACCACACACATTTGTATGGAGGAGATCTAAAAGCTGAATTGAAGAGTCAATGTGCGTTCTATGCACATTTCTGGTTTGCTTTCCATATTGACAATGCTCGCAAAATGAAAAATCCGAGAAAGATAACATAGGTAGGTAGCCAGAACGAGAAAGATTTTCCATTCCACTACGAGATATATGGCCCAAACGACCATGCCAAATACAGGCCATAGGCTGTTCAATAATAGCTAACAAGTGTTCTTTTTGTGATACAAATAAAGGATAAAGTGAGCCAACTTTGATTCCTTTTGCAACAACCATATTGCCCTTTGATATACGAAAGGATTGAGCATAGAAGACCACCTTGTAACCAAGGTCATCAAGTTGACCAACTGACATCAAACTGTGTGATAACTGAGGTACATGGCGTACATTATGCATAGTAAATTTGAACCATCAATGAGCTGCACAACCACATCTCCAATCCCCACAACATCACACTGGTAAGAGCCACCAAGTCTCACGGTACCAAGAGACTTTGCTGCATAATTAGAGAACCATTCTCTGTGTGGTGTCACATGGAAAGAAGCACCAGAATCTAGTAGCCACATGTGGGAAAGAGAATCAGCCATAAGTGCCTCAGTTGGCACAGTACTATCAAGTGTCAACACATCAGCATCATCAGAAATAGTATTAATTTCTTCAATCTTCACAATCGAAGTAGATGGTGTAGGTAACTGTTTAACATGCCCATCAACATTCTATCCTTTACCTTTAGCATTCTTTAATGCATAACAGTCTTTCTTCATATGTCCTTTCTTATGACAATAATGGCATTCCATATCCCTCTTCCTTGATTTACTTCTAGTCTTATTCCGTTGACCATTCTTTTCCTTGTTCTTTCTCTTGCCACGTTGTTGATTCTTTCCTGGGTAAGAATCACGAACATTATATGCATCTCCACTCTGAGTGCCAACCATAGATTTTCTACGAATCTCCTCACTCAAGAGTGCTCCACATATGTCATCATAGACGAGTTTACCACCAGGTGCACTATTGCTAATAGCTGTGCAGAACCCATGATGATGGCAGGATGCATAACAACAATATTGCTTTCATCTCATTATCCATATCCATTTTCTGAGCCTATAACTGGGAGAATATAGCATCAAACTCATTTAAATGAGCAGCAACACTATCTGTGCCCTTCATGCGAAGGTCATATAATTTTCTCATCAGATACACTTTATTTGATGCCGTCTCTTTTTCATATGTATTGCATAACTTTGTCCAAAGCTCCTCTGCACTTTCATAGTATAATACTGTAAAGTAAACATTATCTGCCAAGTGCAAGCGAATGGTAGACCTGGCCATTTCATCTAACTCATCCCAATCATCTTCATCCATGTCAGCAGGCTTCTTTGAAAACCCATTTATTAGCTTCCATTGCCTCCTTTGGATCAGCACATCTTTAATCTGATTCTTCCATAGAGCAAAGTTTGTGCCATCAAATTCGGATCTCAAAATAGTCTTTGCCCTGCAAGTTATAGCTCCTTCTCGGAACACTGGCACTAGACCTTGATCCACTAGATGTGCCTAAGACCTCTGATGCCATGATGGTAGAGAACTGGATAGAATGATAATGGAGCTAGAAGATTCTAAACACCAACAAATAAGTGTATCAAGGAGTAAATCAACCATTGTATAGTTGGTTAAACCAAAAATCTGGGAAAATTTTGCCAGAGTATCCTCTGCAAAATGAGCATATGTCCAGTGTCAAAATATCATAAAACTGTAAGTACTGACATGTTTTCCTGCATAGTGAATCACTGACTCCACTGCATATAATCAGTTGCCCAACAAAAGCCAACTAGGCTTATCGAGCACCTATAAACAACTATCATACATCTCCTATGGCGAGGCTAGGTAAGTCTTCCACTTGCATCACCGAAGAGACCCCGACATCTGGGTGTCTCCCAGTTAAGAAAAACCTCACCACGACCCTCTTTATCAAACGTAAAAGGCTTCATGCAAATACATTACCGCTATATCAATGACCATGTACATAAGCGGTATCCATAGAAGCGTACATGGTGTGTATGTGCTCAATATATAAAGTAAAATGACACTAAAAAGGCTGAATGCACAACCCAAAAACTAGCCAACAACACCTGCAAGGGTCTGTCAACTCTGATGTTTTAAGCTCAAAAGCCTGCATAAATTTGCAGCGGTTGCTCCCACCAAAATTGAAAACCTTTCGAGAAACCTGTAGTTTTACGCGTGTGGCTGAAAACACATCCCCAAAGGTTGATATTTATCATCGAAGAGATACAAAGAACACTCTTCTTGATGTTCTTGGACCTGTGTGAAGAGAACCATGTGCAAAAGTACTCCAAAATGGCTCCAAAAGACACCCCAAAAATGCTTCAAAAATAGTCTTTGAAAGCAGAGAATGAAGCTTTGAGGGACCAAAACATGTTCAAGGTAATGTCAACCTTAGTCTTTCCCCTTCTTCAGACACCACAAGAGTGTAGCTTAGTGGCAAGAGATTGCCACGGTTAAGCAATCTCTAGGGGGAACAGTACTGGGATGGGTGACCTCCTGGGAAGTACCGGGAACCTCTATCTTCCTTGATCGTTGAGGTCCTCCCTCATGCGCAGCCAATGGTGACTTTGGTGACTCGAATGATGGGACTTGGTAGGATCATTCTGACTATTGTTGATGGTAGTTCTTTCACTTTTTAGATGCTTTATTTGTGCTGGGGATCAAGAAAAATCTATTATCAGTTTCAACATTAGCTAAGATTGGCTTGGTTGTGAAATTTGTTGATGACAAATGTATGGTTCATGATCTATCAAATGGCGATGTGATTATTGCTTCTGGCATTTTATGTTGAGGGTTGTATAAGCTCATAGACTATCAAAAATATGTGAATGATTCAACATGTGCAGTACATGATTCTCAAGCTATGTCGTATGCAAAGCTTTGGCATGCACGCTTTGGTCATCTGAATTTTGCTAGTTTTTTATGCTTGCAAAAATATGAAATGATGTCCTCTTTGTCCAAACTTGAGGCACCCGATAAACATGTTTGTGAAGGCTGTATTTTGGGCAAAATGCATCGTTCATCCTTCCGAAAAGATGGTTCAATTCGGGCTACTCAGAAATCGTAGCTTGTACATAGTGATGTATGTGGTCCTATGCAGAGAACTTCTTTCGGAAACTATCTTTACTTCGTGACTTTCATTGATGATTTCTTCCAGGCATGCATGGGTACATCCACTCAAAGCAAAGTCCAAAGTGTTCATGTGCTTCAAACAGTTTTTGGTTTTGGCTGAAAATCTATCAGTGTGTAAAATGGGCACCCTCCGTTCCGATCGAGGGGGGGAATATATGTCTTCTGACTTTAATGCATTTCTGGTTGAAACATCAGTGTACAATGCCGTATACACCTCAACAGAATTGATTTGCTAAATGGAAGAATAGGTTACTCATGGAGATGGTGAGGTGTATGGTCAAGAGTCAGGCTTTACCACATAGTTTCTGGCTTGAGGCTATCATGTGTGCAACATATGTACTTAACAGGTGTTCCACTCAAGCACTACAATCTATCAATCCATATGAGGCTTGGCATGGTCGCAAGCCATCTGTTGCGCATTTGCATGTTTTTGGTTGTTTGGCATATGCATTAGTGCCTCAACAACATCGCAAGAAATTGGATGATAAAGAAATAAAATGTATTTTTGTTGGATACAGTTCTGAAAGCAAAGGCTACCATTTGTATCATCCATAGACCAAATGCATTTTGGTTAGCCGTAATGTTGTTTTTGTGGAAGATGCTATTCAACCTTTCCTTTCATGTATGAAGGAGACATCTATTAGCTCCAAAGACATGTATGATACTTTGTTGCCTCTTTTTATAAGTGGATAGTCTAGTGCTAGTCCTATTGAGGCAACTTCTCAACCTTTACAGGTTTCATGTGATGATGTAGATCATTCCATTTATGATGCATCTTTTCATGATGCACTTGTTGATGTGAGAGTTGATATAGAGGAGGCAAAAACTATGCCAAAATAGCTAGTGCACATTTTGCGTGACACCAAATTAGATGCACCTCTGTCATACCGTACTCGTTCAGGCTCTCATAGTGCATCTTTTGCATCAGATTGCTATGCTATGGCTGCCTCTGGTCTCTGTGATGAGATTGAGCGTGTTTCATTTGATGAAACACCAAATTCTGAACATTAGATGGTTGCAATGCAATCTGAATATGATGCTATCATTAAAAATGGTACCTTGTTTTTGTGTGACTTGCCTTCTGGCAAGAAGGCCATTGGCACTAAGTGACTATACAAGCTTAAGCATAAACCTAATGGAATAGTTGATAGGTATAAGGCTAGGCTTATTGCAAAGGGTTATGTGTAGGAAAGAGGCATTGATTTTGATGAAACCTTTGCACCTACATGCCAAATGACTATTGTTTGTAGCATATGTGCACTTGCAACTCATCATGGTTGGAATGTACATCAATTGGACATTAAAACAACATTTTTTAATGAAGATGTGTATGTTTTTCAGCCCCATGGCTTTGTGCATAAGGGACATGAAAAATAGGTGTGGAGGTTAAAGAAGGCATTATATGGTTTAAAGCAAGCACCATGTGACTGTATGAAAAGGTATATGCATATCTGATTGCACATGGTTTTGAGAACAGTCCAACAGAAAGCACCTTATATGTTAAGCGTGCTAATGATGTGCTTCTGATCATTGCTGTGTATGTTGATGACATGGTGCTCATTGGACCTTATGAGAAGCATGTTGCTGATTTCAAGGCTGATTTGCATGTCTGATTTGGGGCATTTGCATCATTATTTGGGCATTCAATTTATGCAAGTTGATGGCAGAATAGCTTTGTGTCAAATGAAATATATTGACACATTATTGCAGCATTTTGGCCTTGAAGACGCTAAACTTATTGCCACTCCTATGGAGACAAGTTTGAGTCTTCATGATGTTGGAGATGCATTTGATGTTGTTCTCTATCAACAAGCTATTGGATGCTCTCACATATGAGCAGGTTTATGCATTGCCCATGTGTCAAGCATTGGCAGGTGGTTAAGCGCATCTTTCGCTACTTGAGTAGTACCCGACTACTTGGGTTGTTTTATCCCAAGGGGGATCACTGCCACCATATTTGCATGCTTTTTTTTTACTCTGACTAAGCTAGTTGCTATGACTCTCATGTGTCCACTAGTGGTTTTTGGTTCATGCTTGGTAGCTCATGCATATCTTGGTTGAGCAAGAAGCAGCATACTTTGGCCACTTCCAGTTGTGAGGCTGAGTATAGGGTAGCTTTCATAGCGACTCTTGAGTGTGTATGGCTCAGACGCCTTATGGTTGATTTGGGTGTTGGTCAGTCTTCTGCCACCACCTCTTTACTAACAGTTAGAGGGCATTGGAAGTTGCAAGGAACCCTGTGTTCCATGCTCGCACTAAGCATACTGAGGTGCATTATCATTATGTTAGGGAGAGGTTCTCCAATGGAGAGATCAACTTCGCATATGTGCCCACACAGGAGAACATTGCAGACCTTTTTCATGAAGGCTCTGCCTAGGGAGAAATTTGAAGCTTTTTGCAAAGCTTTGGGCTTACTTCCTTTTGTGGATTGATTCCACATAGCTTGACACTTCCTTATACATGAGTGCCGCCGGATTGGCATCATGTAATTTATATTTTCCTATACCGCACGTACCGAAAGGTCGTAGCAAAGTGTTGTACCCTTTTTATCAATCAATGAAGAGACATTACGGTGGCTCTCCGGTAGAGAGGAGACGGGATCGCCAGACTGTCTGTCTGGGTGATTTGCGACTCTGCGGAGACGTCGGAGTGTAGATTCCAATAACTCTGAGTACTGTTACTTTACTTTGTTGAATTACATTAATTTTTGGTTAACATAGTAATGTTCGGCGACGATGATCAATCTGTGCTACGGTGATCATTAACTTCTGTGTTACCTACGGTGTAAAGAATAACTGGAATGCGAGTAGTAAGACTATATAGAAGAATTGATACTGAGTAATAGCGTACTGCTTAATTTGTTAGTTAACTGGGAAATTTAGATAAAGGGCCTCTGAAGTATCAGACCCCTACCATCCCCAAGAACCCGAAAAGAGATTAAAAGGCGGACTTGGCGGAAGTTTGTCCTTTTAACACTGGCGTCATCTGTGGGAAGATGGCAATTGATTAAGAAATCAGTAAAGGTAGAGCAGCATGTAAGGCAAGCGGTACAGAGGTGATATATGCCGGTTACTCGGTTCGGCGAGTCTTATCCGAAGTATAGAAGAGACCAGCACCCCTGGGCAGTTCCAAATTTATTAGGGACACCCACAAGCGGTAGAAGTGCAGACCATTTAAGCCCAATTGTCGAAGGATTGGAGCCAGTTAGTAGTGATTTCGGTACCATTTCGGTGACACATGAGGAATTTCCGGTAGAGTCCGGTGTGATTCCGGTGCATTCTGAAGAGGGTACAGTAACTTCTGAGTGTACAAAGACGCAGTGCGTAGTTGGTTCGACACCATCTGGTCAGAATTCGAACATTTTCGGTGATAACGTGGTGGTACCAAGTGAGACTGTTTCCGGTGGAAAGACAACTTGGTGCAGTGAAAGTTCGACAAGTTCCGGTGGAAGCTCGGTGCCACTTAGTGGAAGTCTGAAGTTTTTCGGTGATACTGCAGTACTACCTGGTGGATCCTTGTTATGCTCACCACTGTTCGGGGCAAGTTTGCCTACTCTTGATATTGAAGCTGAGGACAGACTATTTGATTTGGAGATACGTAAGAGATTCAACGCTATTTTCGAGCTGGAAGGTGAGCAGTCTGATAATACAGATTCCGAAGGACAAAGCAAACCCCCTCAGAACTCAGGAAACAGCAGCAGTACCAATATTAGCACCATGAGTGGTCAACAACAGCAACAGCCACAACCAATCATTCCACTTTGGTCGGTTTCAACAGGGGTGACGTACACAAAGTTCAGTGGATTTCCAGGGGACGATCCTGATGCATATATGCGCACGTTTGAGATCAGTTATGCAGTATTAAACCACCCACCTGACCCGACGTACAATGCCATCGTATTTCAGGCTACATTGGTCAATGAAGCAGCGAGGTGGCTAACAGAGTATGATATCAACCATTTTGCTAACTATGATGATGTGAGAGACGCGTTTTTACAGAGGTTCCGGTTGAAGAAGAATCCTGCCAAAATCTTTGACTATTTGCAGAACAATTGGCAGAAGCCGCACCAGACTGTTCAGGAATATGCAACATTGTTTAGAACCCACTTACGACAACTACCTCCGGCACATGCTAATCTACCAAATGATGTTATAACCCAGTGGTTCATTAACAGGCTGACCCCACAGTTAAGACAAATCATGATCATCCGCTGTGTGGGTGCTATGACACTGGATGCTGTTATTGTGATGGCCCTGCAACTAGAGCATAAAGTTGGGGAATTCACCGAAGACTTGGAGTGGCTGAAGGCTAGTAAGACCATAACAGATGATCTGGCTAAACAGATGTATTGCACCAAGTGCAAAAATCTAGGGCAGATATACCGAAAACAGCGTTTATTACGAATTGGGGTGTTTTTTCTTGTACAGTCATGTGGTTTGGATTAAGAAATGGTCCTAGCACTTTTCAGCGGTATATGTAGGAAATCTTTTCACCTTACCTTACTTCTTTTATGCAAGTATATCTAGATGATTTCTCTTTATTCGGTAAGATGGTAGCACATCTGTATCATTTACGGTGTTGCTTTGAGAAATGTCGTGAATACCGACTCTGTTTAAATCCAACCAAATCTATCTTTGCGGTTTCCTGTGGTAAACTTCTTGGCCACATTGTATCTGCACAGGGCATACAAGTTGATCCAGACAAAATTGCAGCCGTGTTAGAAGCTCCTGTGCCTACTACGCTGAAAGAAGTAATGCGATTCATGGGTCAAGTCAGGTGGCATGGTCGACATTTATGGTGGCTTGCCCATTTGGCAATACCCCTAAATCGACTAATAACTAGTACTCCTCGACAGTTTGATTGGACTCAGGAATGTCAAACTGCATTTGATCGTCTAAAAGGATTATTAACGCAGGTTCCAATTCTACAACCTCCTGATTGGGAACGCCCATTTCATGTTTTTGTAGACGCATCAGATATAGCCATTGGAAGTGTTTTAATGCAACAAACTGATAAGTAGTTTCGGCCTGTCTATTATGCAAGTCGCCAGCTTGCTCCTACTGAAAAGAATTATTCATTAACTGAAGAGAATGTCTTGGTTTGGTGTATTCTACAAAGAAATTCCGGCATTATTTGCTAGGCCAAAAATTCGTCTTTCATGTAGATCATGCTGCGCTGGTGTATCTGGTTAGACAGCAGCATTTAGGTGGTCGTTTGGCGCGTTGGGTTCTATTGTTACAGGAATTCAATTATGAAGTAATTCATCGACCCGACACTGCACATGCATTAGCAGATTTTCTCTCTCGATTAGATTTCGGTGAAGCTCCGGTCGGTGTTGATGACACCACACAAGCAATTTATGTTACTAAAACGACTAGTGATGAATCTGCACAACCTTCTGTGACACTTACCTACTATGATCAGTTATTAACCTTTCTTACTGATGGATGTCTTCCTTCTCAAACTTCTCCTGCAATTCGCTGGAAAATTGTAGTTTACAGTCGTAGATTCCAGTTGATTGCCGGCCAGTTGTACTATATGGATCACACTGGGGTTTTACTTCGCTGTATTCCTCCACATGAAGTAAACTCAATAATCGCTCTGGCACATTCAATACCCTCCAGTGGACATTTTGCAGTAGATTTAACGCACCGAAAAATTCTGCAAAGTGGGCTTTGGTGGCCTACTATGTACAAAGATTTGACTCAGTTTGTGCAGCAATGTGACAATCGTCAGCAATCTGGATAGCCTTTACAACGCCATTTCTTTTCTCTGCAGCCTGTCTTACCTTTGGAACCTTTTCAGAAATGGGGTCTTGACTTTATTGGACCAATCACACCTCCAGCAATCCTTAGCAATAATCGCTACATTCTGACATGTACAGATTATTCTACCAGATGGGCAGAAGCTTGGGCTTTACGGTCCGCCACAGCTGTTTTGGTGGAAAAATGTCTAATGAAAGACGTATTCCCACGTTATGGATTACCTTTGGAACTTGTCACAGATCAAGGCACACACTTTGTCAACAATTTAATGCGAGTGCTCACACACACTTTTCAGATTCTGCATAAATTCAGTTCACCATATTATCCTTGTGCTAATGGCCTAGCTGAAAGTACTAACAAGACCTTGCTGAGTATGCTTCGAAAATTGATTGTGGAATCACAAGAAAGATGGGATCAGTTACTACCTGCAGTATTATGGGCATACCGAACTACATACAAAGTAGCAACCGGACTAACTCCTTTCAAGCTGGCTTATGGCCTAGAAGCAATTGCACCAATGGAACTTATGGTACCCAGTTTACGCGTGGCTATCACTCAGAAATTATTACCTAAAGATTCTTTATCATTTTGATTGGATACACTTAGAGAATTAGATGAACATCACTGGGAAAGTTTTCTGACTCTTCAAGAAGTGCAGTTGCGGCAAGCTCGTACACATGATCGGTATCTTAAAACTCCAGTTTTTACGGTAGGACAACTTGTGCTGTTTTATAATGCAAAATCAAATTGTTCTGCTGGAAAATTCAAATTACGATGGTTTGGTCCTTACCGAATTACTGAACAAGTGGGCCCAGCTACTTTTCGGTTGACTACTTTGACCGGAATTCCTCTTCCTAACGTGATCAATGGTTCAAAGTTGCGACCATATCATCAACCACCTGATTCTCGCTGATGTGTTCTTTGTTTTTTTTCATGTGTTATTTACTTTCTTTTTTGTTTTTGTGTGATTAATAAAATAAGTCTGTAAATATCCTCGTTTTGATACCTAATTATGATCAATAGCCGCCCTGCATTATCGTTCTACTCATGCATGCACACCGTAGTTATGAAGGTTATCATAATATTGCACGATGATTAACAATTTCGATCGCCTCACACTGCCAAGTATCTACTTAATCTCTTTTGTTTCGCTGTTAATCGCTATTGTGTCTGTGTGCTTTGTGTTTCCTGTATTCACTGTGTCTTTGTGCTACGTTGCGTGCGCATCATGGAAGCATTAGCCAACTTTGCTGCGTTCCGTGACGGACTCCCTGCGGATGTGGGTGAGTTCTTGCACGTCCGTGGGTTGTCCAATTTCGCTGAATTGCCTTGGCATTCAGTGGAATGTCACCCGTTTTACGCCCAGATAATTGCCGCCATCGCTGCCACACCTGCTACGGAGCAGAGTTGGCCAATTACCTCTTTACCATCTCGTACTGTAATCACTCGACAGTCATTTGCTGATGCTTTCCGACTCTCTCCGGAAGGACGAGAGAATGGCCCTAACCTTCCGGTTGCTACCATGATTCAATTTTTCCAGATATTCTTCGAATGAGTATGCCATACTCTGTCGACCTGAGCCTGAAAGAACAGCTTTATAGTTTCTAGTAGCCATCTTAAACCTGCAGAAACGAACTTATGGGATTTCTCGCCCATTCTACTTGGTGATTGATATGGCTGCTAGAGAGCCTATCAATTTTGCTTCCTATTTTTTTCGGCGCCTTCATCGTGAATGCGTTTCGGTTATTAAACACGTTAACAAAGGAGATTTGCCGCGATCACGTCTTCCGCACATACTCAGTTTTCTGTTTCCGACCATCCAAGCAACGCAACCGCCTCCACGAGGTCCAATTTTATATCATGAGGAATCTGCTCAGATACTGGAAGACGACGAAGAAGATGATGAAGAAATCTTCCAGCTCCTCCGCCAAAAACGCATCAGGATTAGTTCGTCTGATAGTCAAGTGCAAGGATCTGCCGCAGGTGATAAAGAAGACAAAAATGAAGAGGAGATTTTTCACGATACAGCCACCTCCATTCACCATGATTCGTCCGCCCAGTCATCTCCAAACAACCAACAAGAACAAAGTGTGACCAATTCTGACGACAAATCTTCTAAGGAAGAATCGCAGCAGCAGTCCAAACAAGAGGTACAAGAAGATACATAGGTTATGGTTGCAGAGATTTTGGCAGAATTGATTACGGCAGTGGATAATGCAGTTGCCAAATCTAAAGTGTCTACGCAACAACTCATTGAAAAAGTATTGGTGGCTAACATTTTGCAACCCCCTCCTCCACCCCTACCTCCACTCAAACCTATTATCCCTATTCCACCAATTGTACCTAATGCACCCGATTCCTCATCCTCTTCACCTAACTACTCTCCACCCAATTCTCATCAACTCCTGACAACTTCTTCATCTCAACCATGTCCTCCTCTTCCGGTTCCTTCGATTCCTATGATTTTTGAGCTCGCATCCATGGGTCAGATGTTGATTCATCTATCGCAGCAACTACCAGCACAGATGAAGGACATTACTGATAATCTCAGAGACGAATTCCAGCATAAAGTAGATATTCTTGAAGCAGACATTAGTCCACTCCAGGAAGAAATAGATATAGTAAAGGTAGAAAATCATGCTCTGCACAATCAGATATTACAGCTCCAGGTTACAATTACCGAACATGAATCATTGATTAATCAGAAAGATGAGGCGTTAGCTGAGATTCAAGCAAAAGATGATTTGTTATGTGCTGCTGATGCAGAGATCCTGCAATTGAAACAGTTAGTCAAAGATAAAGAGGATGCCCGCATAGCACTGGGAAATTTGTTAGAAAAGACTAGAGCACAATGGATGAAGCAGTACAGAAAGGACAGGAAATGACGGAATTACTAAAGCAAACTAATACGGAGCTAGAGTTTGCAACTGCAAACCTATTTGAATCAAATGCTGCTCTTAAAAGCCAGATGATGTTGGTCGCTCAACTACAGAAGAAGATACCAAGGATAAGAAGAGAAAGAGATGCTTATTACCGGACCATACAATTTCAAAATCAAGAGTTGGAAAGAAGAGAGAACCAACTGGGTGCTCAAGCAAAAAGACTATCTAGAGTTGATAAACAGATTGCAGACATGAAAGTGAACCGGTATGCAGCTTTATCAAATGATTTTTACTTACAAGAAGCCTTTCTGCAAACACAGGCATAAATTTTGATGAGCCAGGTAATTGCAACCAGTTCAGTAAGAACTGATGCATAGCTAGTAGAACCCGAAATCCTGAAACAGATGTTAGATTCATTAAAAAAGAAAATTGCCAGAACTTTTAAGTTAGATAGAACAATGTATCTACAGGGTATAATAGATGAACCATAGAATTTTGTATACCTGTAGGTTCAAGTCCACCGTGCGTGCCAGTGTAAGCCTCCAGATTGGCAATTGTAAGCCTTTTCCTTTTCATATTCCGCACGAACCGAAAGGTCGTTGCGATGAGTTGTAACTTTTTATAAAGCAATGAAAAGACACTTTCGGGGACGACTAGAAGAGTTGCCAGACTATCTGTCTGGGTGAGACGTTCTGTGGAGTTTCCGTAGTGTGTGTTTGAGAATTCTGTGTACTGCTGTGTCTTTCTGTTTTGTTTGATTATTTGCACCTGTACGGTAAAGATTGGGTTACGGTAATGTTTACATTAAGTGAAGTATTGAATCGCTGATTTGTAAGTTGTTTACTGTAAGTCTGTGTTACGATAATGTTTATCCCTGCGTTGTGTACTAAGATGTATTGATTGTAATACGAATAGTAATTCCGTAAAGGAATGAGCCCGAGTTTTCTGTTAGAAAGTTGGATTAGCAGAGTTGTTTTGAATGAAAGGTCATGTGAGTGAGTTGATTTGGGAAAATCAAGTATAGGGCCTCTGATTATTCATACCCCTTCCACTCCCAAGAACCCGAAAAGAGCTTACACGCGTTCTGACGGCAAAAGCACGTTCAACAGCGTGTCTCATCCAAGTTTCTTGTTCATCCTCATCTACACACCTCAGTAGAAGTCCACTAGAATCTTGATTATATAGGCTTCCTACTACAATGTGAAGATTCCTAGTCTTCCATAATTGTTGGGTTTTATCCGAATTAATCATATGACCAGGTCCATGCATAGGTATAGGCATTAATTATTTAGCCCACTGTGGACAAACCTCTAAGTTAAAAAGATAGGTGTCAGGCAAGTCATCCACAACTCCAGTCAAGGGTTCTCCATATGTCATTTGAGATAGACGATCAACTCTACATGCGTGTTTCCTTTCTTAACCACTAGTTGAAAGTCAAATTCCATTAATAGTAGAAACCATCTCACTAGTCTTCCAATGTTACATGGTTTACTGACTAGGTATAACAAAGCTTGATGATCAATAAAGAATTCGATTTTTTTTGCCTATAAATAGTGTCGGAATTTCTTTACCACGCATACCATTCCTAATCCCTCTCGTTCGGTGGTCGTGTAATTATGTTCGGCTTGGTTGAGCTACCTGCTAGCATAGGCAATAGGATGATCGAGTTTTCCTTCATCTGTAGGTTGTGCTAAGATGCATCCTATGGCAAATTTAGAAGCATCCACATGGATGTGAAATGGCTTATTTCAATTTGGTACTTTTAGAATGGGCGTTGAGCTCAGTCTGCTTTTCAGCTCATTGAATGCTTTCTCACAATCTTCAGTCCAATTGAACTAAGTCAGTAAACCATATAGAGGTCGGGTGATTATCGTGTACATGTGGATAAATCTACGATAGTATCCACAATGTCCCATGAATGTTTGTACTTCTTTCGCATTTTTTGGTCGGGGTAGTTCTAGAATAACTTTGATCTTATCTTCATCTATGGATGTTCCATTCTTAGACACTATATGCCCCAAGATTTTTCCTTGTCTTACCATGAAGTCACATTTTTATGGGTTTAGATAGATTCTGTATTGTCTACATTTTTCAAAAATTCTCCTCAACTCGGGTATGTGATCCATTCTTTGTGAAGCATAAGTGCACAAGTCATCAACATATACTTCCATGATTTTCCTAAGGAATTCCTTAAAGACATGACACATTAATCTCTGAAAGGTGGCTGGCACATTGGTTAGGCCAAATGGCATAACCCTAAAAGCATATAGTCCCCATTTTGTAGCAAATGCAATTTTGTGTTGATCCTCCGAAGCAATTGCAACTTGGTTGTAACCAGAGCCATCAAGGAAGCTATAAGCTTCCTTGCCTGCCACTCTCTCCAAGAGGTGATCTGTAATGGGTAACACGTAACTATCTTGAATAGTGGCTACATTAACTTTCTTGAGGTTGATGCACACCCTAAGTTTGCCATTTTCCTTGGGTACTATTACTAAGGGCCACACCCATTCTGTGTGTTCAATTTCATAAATGAATCTTGGTGTCGAGAATTTGTCTATTTCTCCCTTAATTTTGGAGGAGTATACATCATTGTATGTGTATGGTTGTTGCTTGGACGGTTTAGCGTTAGGAGTCAAAGGAATATGGTGTGAATAGATAGAGGGATCCACTCCTTTTAAATCCTTGTATGTCCAAGCAAATACATCCCCATAATTTTGAATCAACTCTATAAGTTCTCGCTCTTCGCTTTCTGACACATCGTTCCCTATGTAGGTGCATCTTTCCTCTTCTCCTTGTATGGTCACAATGAATTTTTTGGTCTGTTCTTTATTATCATATGCTATTCCTTCTTATGCTTGTCTTTTAGGCCTTTGGATGGCAATTTTCCTTTCCTCCAATCCATATTTTTTAAAATGTTTGGGGACCTCAAACTGTTCTTGGGGGGTATTCTCTTCCCTGCTAGTCTCTTCAGAATTGATATTCTCATGATTTCCTTTTTCCTTGAGAGTGGAAGGGCTTCCAATGTTAGTTTCTTTATGTTCTCCCTCTAAGTGATGTCCTTCATCCTGGGTCTTGGGTTCCATTTCTATACTTTCATAATCTTATGTCCACTCTTTCTCTATCCATTCTCCTTCCTTTGTCGCTTGTAATACAACCATGTATAGACTTACACCGTACCCATCCTTGTCTATGCACTCATTCAAGGTCAGAACTTCTTCATTGACACACACATGATCTAATGTGGCCGATATCTCCATCCATCCGTGGGGCTCGAACTCTTCATCCAGAAACACTTGTGGCATATATTAGCGCTAGATTAGCTACTGGTCTAGAGATTTCACAACCTAGTTTCCACGTTCGCCCTCTTTCTTCTTCTCTCCTAGCTGCCTTACACATCCATAGTTGGGTGTCTTCATGCATCCAAAATCGGTCTTCAGATCCCGCACTATGGACTGATAGCTCATCCTCTTCTTTATGTATAGAGTTCCATTGTTGAGGTGGGACATCTCGATAAGCATATGTATGGAGGTTTATCCTCGTGGTTGTGCCCCTATGTTGCAAATATACTTCATCTTTGCCCTGGTCTTGCACTACCCTTAGTTGCCTCATAAAAGGTCTTCCCAAGATCATTTCATAGTTACTTGCTCCCTCAAATCGACAAATAGCTAACGTGTGCTCGAAGTCTACTCCACATGTTGTAAGCACAACGTTCTCTAGCAATCCTAGAGGTTTTTTGGTGTGACCGTTAGATAATTATAATTTCATTCTTGTGGACCGTAATGCTGGTTTTCCCCACTTCTCCCATATTTCTTTAGTGGCTATTCCTACTCCAGCTCCTGTGTCTAGGATTGCATTTGTGGTGTAACCTCGGAAAGTAATGGGTAGACATGTGTTACCTTCATCTCCCTCACTAAACTCTCCTACTTTATCTACCGGGATTTGAATTGTATGTGCATCTTCATTGGCCTCCTTGTTGACTGCCTTCACTTCTTTTTTCCCGAGTTGCTTGGCCAATTTATTCCATACTTGTGGTTTGATTTTCAGTAATTCTTCCAAAGTTATGGAGACTGCACTTTTGTCTCCTTCAACTTTCGTGCTATATCTTACATTTTGCTTGAGATTTCTCTTTTTTTTGTTCTTATTGTTGGGGCATGATAAAGTTTTGAATTCCCCTCATACTCTCCCATGTAGTTAGGTAGTGTCTTTATGCTTTCTAATTCCTTCGAACATTCCTCATGATTTATCTCTTGATTCATCATTCCTAGGTTTTCGTTCGCATCCAATTCTTCAAAAGGTGGATCAATGCCCTCACTTTTCCTCCATCTCTCTTCCTGGACTATACCCCATAGATCCTCATGCCAATTAGCTTCTACTTCCGGGATCATAGAACTTCATTCGTGGTTTTTAGTGGCTATGCTTTCAGTTTTCTCTACAATCCTTTTGCCTTCTGAAGGGTCATGTGCTTCTAGACCTTCTTGAAATTCTCTATCAGGTATTCTTGTTTCTAGAAGGTGTTGGATAGGTTTTCCCAGTGTGTTTTGAGCAATTTCAATCAATTTTTTGTAGATTTCTAGCCTTTTTTTCCCAAATCTCCTCTCAGATAGCTTACTTTGTGTTGTTCCACACTTGGTCCTGCTTTGATCCTAGATTGATATGCATTTATCCACATGGATAGATCTTCGGGTATTGGATCAGCTAAAATTCGACCCCGCTTGTTGGTTTTGTTTCTCTTTCTCTCCTTTACTTGAATCCTTACTAGCCATAGGATTCATAGATTGATTGGGATCCTCTTTGCTCTTCTCTTCCTCCTTCTTTTGATTCCACTTGTTTCTCAATTTCTCTCATCGAGCTTTCCATCTTTGAGTCCATTTTACCTTAGAATTTTCTTTAGATTCCTTCGAATCTAGCACTATTTGAGGCCGTCGTGTTTCAGATTTGTTGGCTTCTTGCAACATTGAATCCAACCCTTCCAGAACTTCTTTAGCTTTGGCTCTTGTAGTCACCTTCAATGGTACCATAAATTCTTTATCACTTCTAGAGGACTCTACCACTTCTACTACATTTACTTGAGTGGTGTGGTTCATCTTGTTAGGGTCTTTGGGACAACCCCTGAACAAATTCTCCTTTCCACAATCACTACAATATCCTTCCCAAACCTTATGTGGTGGCTAGTAAGACAAAGTATATTCCCTAATGAAATGGTCTCCTCCACAACGATAACAAGGTCCTCGAGGGACTGAAGGTCTAATCAAAGGTCTAGAAGGTGCTTGGGCTCTTGGGTTTGTGTACATTAGTGTAGCATATTCAGCTCCGTATCCATATGATTGGTCATAGACCTCTTGTCCATAAGGGCATTGCTCATAGGCCTGCTCATAGTTCATAGGGTTAGTTTTGTATGTATAATAGTCTCCCCAGTGTTAATCATAGGGTTAATTATGGCTTTCCGGGCCAGTTAATGAAGTAGTTGGCACTAGTGCTCTCTCGGGGTTCTCTTCAGCTTGGGCAAATTTCACTAGAACATTTTGTGGGTGAGGTGGCTATTGTCCCAACGTCGAGTGTGGTAGATTGTATCCTCGGTATTCGTAAGGGTGTTGAATTGGAGGTCTAGGAAATTCCCTTCCTTGCTCTCTAGTTGGGTATCTATATGGCTTGAATTTGGGTGGTTGGACATGTCTAGGTTGTCTATTGTAAGGACAATTTTTAGTATTGTGATTTGTGTATTTTTGTTCAATAAGTACTGAGCTTGACTGTGTACTCGTGGACGGTTGTAAACATATGGGGTTGATGGAACAATTCCCCTATTGCACACATGAGAAGGATGATCCCCCACAGTGTACACATCTTCTTAGCATTGGCATTCGTAATGGGGGGTTGGGGTAATTATTCTATCCTTGCACGCCTAATTTCTTGGATATTAAGTCTGCAATCTCTTCTACATTGTTGTTTGCTCTAGAGATGCTGCTAGAACCATCCTTGCTCTTATTCTTGGTTTGGGGAATCTTCAAGTCTTCTAACAAGCTATCTTCCATATCTATACATTCCTTCAAGCATTCACTCAATGTTTGGAATCTCTTTACATAGACTAATGCTCTTAGAGATCCATTGACTAGTCAAGCTAAAAATAAGAAGATCATTTTCTACTGTGTAGGCCTTTCTTCCGTGGGACATCTATCCACATATTTTTTTAATCTCCTAGCTGCCAGTCGTGCTGACTCCGTAGGGGACTGTTTGAAGCTGTGAATCAAAGATGAAGAGTTATTCTTAATGCCCATTTTTGTGAATTCTTTGATCAGTTCCTGAAATACTTGTTCCATATTTAGGAAACTATTGGGTTCCAGTGGTTGGAACCAGGCCAAAGTAGTATCCATAAGGATCAAACCAAATGACTCATATTGAATCATGAAATCTTCCACTTCTTTAGCATGAATCACTTGCTTGAATTCAGCTATTGGATTATAAGGTTCACTGGACCCATCATAGTGGCTCCTCATGCATTTGGCCACCTGAATTGGTCACAATCTTCTACCCGATTCTGGTGGTCTGGGCATAATAGGAATGGCTGGATGTCTCACTTGAAATTGATTCCCCTACCTAATGGTGATCTCTCGAGAACAGGGTTTCTATTTCTAGGTTCTCCACTAGTTGGGGGTTGATAGTTAGGATTGGCTCCTAGTGTGCAAAACTGAACATCAGTCCTCACAGGAATGTTCTGGTGATGAGCCTACCCAAAGGTCTGATGAGCATAGCTTTGGTATGTTCCTTGAGGGTTCTAGGAGGTAGTTCTTGCATCTCTAGGGGAAAACACTGGAATGCCTTGATATCTTAATCAAGATATGTCTTGATCCGACATGGGCCAGTAATTTCTCATATTCTCGTCAAGATAGGTAATTCTAGAGAGCTCATTTGGGTCTTGTAGCTCATAAATGGTGACGGGGTTGCTACTTTCTCCCCACAAAGATGAAGGGGCTTGTAGTAGTTTCTCCATCCCTGCTACCATATACACATCGGTCAATGTGTCGTCATGAGGGATCTTGTCATCTCTCCAAACTTTGTTCACTTTGGACTTATCTTGGGGTGTAAAAACCCTATCCTCGTTATTCTCCCCATTAAGGTGATCTACATTCTCACTTTCTGGTTGTTCGCTTATGGTCTCCGGGCAGTCGGTCACTACATATATTACTCCTCTTTTATCCATATAGAATCCTCCTTCATATTTGATTGCAGGTCGAGGAACTATCTCAGATTTGCTCACTTTCTTCATTCATGCCACTTTCTCCATCTCCTTCAATGACGGACATAAATCCTGCCAAAGGCACTGAACTATGCATGTCCTTCGAAGCCATTCTAGCTTCTTCGTCTGAGTCACTAGAGGTATCAGAATAATGGGAATTGGCACTAGGTAAATTTACACTTCCTGCTAATGATATGACACTATGCTGGCTTCCTAGGACACGTCCTGAGTGTAAGTTCATCCACTGAACACCTAAGTCAGTTTTGTAGGTCTCTCAGATTTGTATTTGTTCTAGGAGTTGACTTAGTCCCAAATCAAACTTTCTTTTCCTAGAATGTCAAATTGTTTATTGTTTTCCACGATACACGATACTTGGCCTTCCATGATACATGATACTCCACTAGACATGATACACGATACACAAGTTTCTGGCGATACACGATACCTAGAATTGGGATGATACACGATACACAATACATGATACACAAGTCGTGATACATGATACCTGAAGGACTCATGATACATGATACTCAGATCCAAAATAATACACGATACTTGTCTCTGCGATACACGATACCTAAGTGGCCACGATACATGATACTTGGGACTCAGATGATACACGATACTTTAGTATCATGATACATGATATTCACGTATCGTGATACACGATACTCAAATGTCATGATACTGATATTCAATGATCGTGACAATACACAATACACAGACGGTCACGATACATGATACTTGGGTATCATGATACTCAACTCGACGATACACGATACACGATACCTAGGTATCGCAATACATGGGGGGTATAGGTATCAACAATACATGATACCTTTCAGGTATCACGACACACGGGAATTCAAGTATCGTGATACTTGAACTCAATCGGTCATGATACTTGGGCTTATCTCTCTCAAATAAAAGATTTTTTTTTGAAATTTTTGTGTTAATGTGATCCTTGTGCACTCCTCTCCAGCGCTATGTGCCTGTTAAAATCAACTCCTCACTCTGTCCCACAATTCCTCTTCCATGATAACGATCGCGGGTTCAATCACATGTTACACTGAATACATTGCTTTTCTAGTAGGCCATATGTATTGAACTCACCTCTTTGCTGCTCTCCTCAAGATTTGGGTACTGACAAGCGTCAACAACCCCGATTCCATGCGATAAATGCTCGGTGATACAGGTCATTTGTGCACTCCCATGATACTTGCTGAATACAAGTGACTCACTAAATGAATTTCTCTAGCTTTTATATCCCAAGGCTAGCCCAAGGAGAGGTACTGAAATGAGAGATTTTTGGGATTTTTGGGGGATCTACCTACCTAATCTTCTCCTACTCATCCCTTTCTACTCTCTACTCCTACTCACTCCTCTCACTTCCCTAGGTCTACCAACTTACTACACACACTTTCCAAGTGCGAAGTAATAAGTGCAAAAAGAAATGACTTACCAAAGCAAAGTACTCACCTCTTCACAACTCATACCTTCTCCTAAGAGCTCTAACCATCATGTGAGTACCTCTGTTGGACTCATATTTCCTCGGCAATGGCACCAAAAAACATGTGCACCTGATTGACAACTTAGGGACTTGTGACATAAGAGACTATTCCTCTATCACCAACAAGAGCATATAGTGGGGATCACACATTTAAATTATCAATCCGAAAAGTATTTCAAACCTAACCGAGTGTATGAAGACTTGCACTTACACAATGGTCAATGAAATGAAATAGCTACCATTGCATGTAGATGAGTATTATCTCTCACATTCATCACTCACACAGGTGGAAATGGTGTTGCGATACATGAAATAATAGTAAGCACAAAAACAGATTTTTCTCTTAGCTCTGAACTTGAAATATGGTCAATAATCGGGTTCCTTTCAATGCTCTCGATGAGACGAATCCAATAGTTGCATTCTTGTCTAATTTTGACAAACCTACTTCAAGATATGGGCAAAAAACAGAGCTACACAACTCACCTAGTTTCACTACACTCCTCTCACACTTCACACACGCATTACACACTTCAAAAAAGCAAAGAATCGGATAGACAACACTTCCATGCACTCATTCCAAGCTAAATTCACACATGCAAGCTCACAAGCAAGGAGATACAGGAGGAAGAAGAAGCAAATTTGAAAATCAGAGTTCTCTCTTACTCACAATGGCAAAAAGTATCTACAAAGTGTCACCAAATGACTTACATACATGTGCCCTAAAAATGGTCCTTTCACATAAGAAAGCGGCACTTTATTAAAGAAAGCCTAAATTCCTACTATTTTACAAGGATTATGATACAATATTTGGGATTTATGCATCTAGAGGACTCCTCTAGTGCATTTACAAGACTTCATGAGATTTTCATAGACATTTGAAGAAGAAAATTGATGCCCATAATTTGAAAATTTTGGGGCTCCTTTTCCTGTGCTTCCTTACTCTGCAACAATATCATAGAAAGAAAAATCCATGACTTGGTGGCTCAAGTGTATCAAACAAAGAAAAGATAGTAAACAAGACCACTACCAAGTTTTGTGAAGGATGACAAAAGGAAAATAGGGGAAGGATGTTGGAAGAACAATTTGATGAAAGCAAAAAAAAGAAAAAAAAAAATTTTGTAGTTTAGGTAATTCCATTTGATGTAAAAATGAGGAAGAATCTTCCTCATGATGCTATGTAACTTATGTAATTTTTGTAGAATTTTTAGAGCTCTCAAGTGAGTAGAAATTTAGAATAAAAGCTTAGAAGACTCATTTTCAAGTGTGAAAAGAGACACTTGAAATATAATTTAAGTCAACTATGAATCAGCTTTCATGGTGATTTTGTGTTGAATTTATGAGTATTTTTCGTGGATTTGTCTTTGTGGTCAGTAGTTCTTTGAGAGTTTCATGCTATCATAAGTCTATTTCAACATTCTAAGTCTCCATAACCTTGCAAAGTACTGTTCAACTTGACTGTGTGGTTCTATCAGAATCATGGTTGTCTCATCTTAGAGGTATAGGTATTGAAATTCATGTTTGATGTAATTAATCTCTTTATTATGAAAAGTAACACACTTTAGGGACAAAAATCATTAAAAAAATCTTATTCTTAGCTGAGTCAACAAGAAATCATAGAATTTTCCATAACTCTTATGAAATCTCTGATGAAACTAATCTTGTTATGACAAATCTTGGAATCCATTGGTGAAGAAGGGGTTGTTGTTGACTAGATTCCATAGATGCACATACACAAAGGATAGTACAAAAACGAAATCTCACAAAGGCATAAACAGAATAGAAAGAGACAAGAGAATTGACACCAGATTGGGTACAATCTCCCCCCACATACTCTGATGGACACATGTGTATTTATAGGTATTTTTCATTACGTCCTGAATAGAAGATACATGAGGGTGGCACTTTGAAAAGCGTGTGTTTACAAAAATCTGGTTTATTTACAAAATCTTTGCTTTCCAAGAGATCCACCATTTTTACAAAAACTTTGCTTTCTAAAGAGATCTATTATTTTTACAAAAAATAACTAAAATACTATCTTCTAAATATTCTTCTAAATATCTTCAAAAATATCTAAATAATTCCACGCATGTTCGCACCCTCATGAGTCTTCACCTAATAAATCGAAACACAAATCACATTAAAATCTTGAAGACACTAAAATCCATATAACATTCCATTATTCCATAATGTATAACATGCCTCCCAATTGATGAGCAACTAACCTCAGTTGATAAGAATAAAATAGACATGGATGGCTAGTCACATGTCCCATCACTGAACAATCATAAGCATATTCCATGTAAAAACACATGCATGGAATTGGAAAACTGGAATTTAATGTGACTATGAATGATATGTACCACATTTGGTGAATTCTTCAATGAAATGTCCCACAAGAGCTTCCAAGTTTGTGAATGTACCTATTGTCAATGGTTGAAATCATAAAAATTTGATTCCAAACAGAGTTAGTCTAAATGCCTTGTATTGAGTGAAAAGTTCAATGACTTTCTTTGCTCTCACAACCTGCTTGAACTTGGCTACATGATCATATGTAGGCCCATCATAACAATTCTTCATGCACTTCTCCACTTGGGATGGTCAAAGGCAAAGTCCTGTGTCTTGCATTCTCATAACAGGGTTTACTACTTAAGGATTAGCTTGCTCATAAACTAACACTACATGAGCATATTTATATTAAAATGGCACTCTCTTTTTTAATCTATCTAGAGGAGCCTCTAGAAATCTAAATTTGACTTCATAATCAAGATTTTCTTATGGAATATCAAAAGGGTTGTTACTTACTATAGGCATGGGCCTTGTGTTTTGCCTATTGGATCCTTTAGGTCCTATGTTTTTTCTTGAAGGCCAAGGGTTAGGTCCTACGAAATATCATTTTGGTTCTATGACTTCCTAATATGTGTTACTTTCCTTGTCTCGGATTTGACGCAAGAAAGTAGGAATGTACTAGTTATGGTACACATAGACTACCACTTGCTTGGAAAGTAGAGTTTCTAAATTTATTTTTTAATTTTTGGGTTCTCCTTTAGTATGCTTTTGTATGATGTCAAAAGGGTTCAATTTTTTTTCGCTCAGTTGTTAAGTTTTAGAAAAAGCAATCACTAAGTCTTCTAGGAGATGCTCAATGCTAAGTAGTGCTGCTTTCTAGAGGAAGCTCCTTTCTTGATGATTCAAATGGAGATCTCCAATCCTTTCTATGTGATGGGGAATGTACATGCTATGCAATTCTTCTAAAAGTCCAACTAGGTGATGCATAGATTATCATATTCTCTAGGTTGAATAAGTTGAGGGTTTCCAAATGATGTTTTGGAAGGTGTGTGAAAATCGATGCACGAATACTCCAACTAAGTTTGATACTAAGTGGCTCAAAGGTATTTCTCCAGTGTGTCAAGGTATCTCATACCTGAGGTGGGATAACACTCCTTGAATGATGCTTAATGTGATAACCAATGCTTGCAGTATATTTGATACTCCTCCAACTGTTGTTTTTGATATCCAAGTTGAAATATTGTAGATGAACTAAAATAAAAAAGAAAAACAAACAAAGCACAAAACAAGAAGAGAAGGTTATGCTACATATGAGCTAAAAAAATGTCTACCTACACTAACTAACCAGAATCACCAAATCTCAACCCTAGGCGCAAGAGCAATGTATGAATGAATCTTTAGTAGAAGAGTAAAAAATATCCTTTCATAGAAGGTTTGAAAGCTTGTTGACTGATAGTTGAGCATGAGAAAAATGTCCATCATGCAAGTTATCCAAGCATGATCCTTGCTCTCCTTGGCAACAGTGCCGATATGTATTGAGTCGTAGCATAGGGTGTGCACACACACTTTTAATTTATCAATCTAAAAAGATTAGACCTTATCATAGTTGCAGTTAGTGGCATAAGTAGATGTGATGGATGTGCATCAAGTAGAGTGAATAAAGTTCTCCCCTCGTTAGCCTCCTAGAAGGTACACAAGTGTGCCCTTATCCAATCTCATATTCTAGATCCTTGATGGAGTTGAGTGCATGCTATCAAATGCTTCCAAGCATTTCACCCAATGCATTCAAGGATGTGTGCTATCTGATGCTCCCATAGGTGCATTGCTAGCCGATGCTTCAAAAAGGATGCATGCCTTAGCTTGTTTCAAAGGTCTCAACATGCACTTCAAGTTGCAAGAGGAAAAAATAAAAAATTAAAAGGTCTAGAATTTTTTATAAAGCTCACAAGCTTGCAAAGTTCCCTTTTCTTAAGCATTGATCACTTAAAACAAGTGTTGAATCACGTCTAATCACTTCAAAATGATGCGAAAAATACCACCCAAGGCTTCTCATCAACCGAAAGTTTGCTATATAAATTCTATTTTCAAAGAAATTGTCAAACTATGCATTAGAAATTGGACCGGCACTACTTTATGAATTATATGTCATGCATGGTTCAATTTTGATCACTTAAAGTGTTGGTCATAAAATTTTTGCATACTTCATTGTTTTGTGTTCAAACGCATCCAATGGGCTTACTATTTTGATGCTTACTCGGATTCAAAGTAAGTTTAGTGAATGAAGACATTCTCAAACTACTAGTTTTTGTGTATAAGGAAGCATCAAATTTTAAATGTTGTATGGGCCATGTTGTTTCTCAACATACATTTTTCAAAGAGAACTTCGATCATCGAGATCTAATCTACTATCACATGTGCTAAAAAATCCTCCTATGGGAGTTCGAAAGATTAATCTTACTGCTAAATTATATTCTTTTTTTGTATCAATGATAAAAAAGAACCAATTATCAATGTCAACAATTATACTGAAAAATGGATTAGTAGTGCAATTTTTTGATGATAAATATATAGTTTTTTTATCTCACTAATGGTGGAAAAATCATTGCATCTGGTATGCTATTTCATGGTCTATATAAGGTACAAAATTATGGAAAATCTTTGAATGATTGTGCGTTTGTAGCTCAAGAAGATTCTCATACTATTTCAGATGATGGATGTTGCAACCATAAAAAAATTTCTAGTTTGCTTCACTAGAAAAAATATGAAATTGTGTGTATTTTGGGTAAAATGAGTGTTCTTCATGGTACAATGAGAGCTAAACCAAAATTTTAGCTTATTCAAGTGATATCTATGGTCCCACATAAATACCTTCCTTTGGGGATTCCCTTTACTTCATGACTTGTATAGATGATGTCTCCAGGAATGCATGGGTGTATCCATTGAAAACAAAGTACGAAGTGTTAGTATGCATCAAATAATTCCTAGATATGGCTGAAAATATTTCAACATGTAAAATGGGTACCCTCCATTTCAATCGGGGAACGGGCTGCATGTCTTTTGATTTCAATGCATTTTTTGTTGAGAATTGGGTAAAATATGAGTGTAGAGTGCCATATATATCACACATGGTGGACTTGAACCCACACATGACATATCATTTCCTAGGCCTACTATGTGCTTCTACCTAATAGACAACACTTGACCAACTGAAGTGCTTCGTTAGACTAGGCTGTGGAAGGCAAAGGCAAAGTCCATATGCATATGGACATACTATGTAAATGAGAAGCAAAGTAGGGTGCTTAGGATGGTAGCCAATATTTACAAGCTCCTCTTGATCCACAGAGTAAGCCAGCCATCCTAGATGCTCTATATGTAAATGAAAAGTGGTTGGTTGTGTTGAAAATCAAGCTCCATCCTTAGGATCATATGAACCACATAAATGGCATTGATTCTAGTAGAAGAATTTTGAGTGTGATAACTTGCATTAGGAAGGTCTCATAGTCTAGTTTGAGTGACCAAAAGCTCTTGGTTTCATTCCATAGCAACTCAGAGAACCATTGATTTGAGTAAATACAAGTATCTCTAAAACTACCTCTGAGGCCATTCATGCTTCAAGCTACATAGGGAAGGTGTAAAGTCTACCATGAGTAGTACCAAAGCAATTTTAACACACAAAGACATTTAAAAAGGATCAAAAGGAGCTATTGAAGGCCTTGGAAGAAGTGAATTTGTTGATTCGAGTTCGAGGGTATACATACAACTCAAGAGAAGTCTATGAGTAAAGAAGTAAGGCATCTACCCCACCCCATCTTTTTTGGTACTTTTGGAGTATAGAGGTAAATTTCTTAATGCCCATCAATCTTCTTGCATCAAGAAGCCTTAGAAGAGTACATTAGAGTACACCATGTCAGACTATAGCACCTAGATTGAAAAGCTAGATAAGAACAATTATTGGCCACAGAGGTTTATAATGCCTAGATTTATCATGTGGAAAGGTTTATGGGGCCTTATCAATGTCCAAAAGTTGATTTTGAAGTAGTGATGTCGTTAAGTCTATATTTTTATTAAGGAATCAAATTCTTCCATATATACCTTTAATTGAGTCTCAATCAATTTTGGCCTATTTGTTATGCGCACCTTTTTCGACTTCTATCTAAGCATATTTGTTTTCGAGTCCCCATTTTTTGTCACTATCTTCTCATAGTCTTTAGTAACATCTTTCACCTTTGACTTCCATGTCACATTCTTAGACCTTAACGAATCAATTTTGACCATGGCCTTTGCTAGCTTTTTCTTGGATCTATCTAGATGAATATGGGACTGTAAGATTTGTTCTCACAACTATTCATTGAGAATCTTGAATTGATTATCCTCTACATGAGCCTATTCATATTCTTTGTCTGCTTCTATGAAATCTTGTTGGGAATCCATGGCACTTTGGACCATAATTTTTACTACCACCTTTAACTACGTCACAACCACATTGAGGCAAGTTCTAGGGAAGATAGGGGGTTGTTCTCTACCTGCTTGTTTACTTGCAACAATATGAATGGTTTCATTGAAATGTTTCCATATATGAAGATGTAGCTTTGTTGGTACTTCTCCTTGTGTATGGACATCTTTAGTGCTTCTGTTATACTTTATTGAATAATGGAATGTTAAATGGATTTTAATGTCTTGAGGTTTTTAATGTGATTGTGTTTTGATTTAGCAGGTGAAGAATCATGAGGGCATGAACACATGTGGATTTATTCAGATATTTTTGAAGATATTTAAAAGATAGTAGTTTATATATATTTTTTGTAAAGCAATGCTTTTGTAAAAAATGTCTAAGATTGCTTAGAAAGCAATGATTTGTAAATAAAGCAAATTTTCATAAATGCATGCTTTTTGAAGCATCGACCTCATGTATCTTCTATTCAAGACGTAATGAAAAATACCTATAAATACACATACTCTGATAGAATCATCCATCAGAGTATGTGGGGAGAGATTGTACCCAATCTTATGTTCTGTCTCTTGTCTCTCTCTCTCTCTATTGTGTGTATGCTTTTGTGAGATTTCATTTCCATACTATCTCTATAAACGTGTGTCTGCAAGATCCAGTCAATAGTGGTATCAGAGCTTGATCATGATCTTCATCTTTAAGATCTATCACTCCATCTTTGATCCATCCAAGTGCTTCTTTAATCAATTTGTGGGTAAATCTAATAGTTCTCAACCTTCCTTTTATGTGTTACTGCAGATTCTAACATAGAGAGCTTATCTGTATCTAGATCAAAGGTGTTCATCACTTGTGCACGTCTACCAAAATTGGGTTTATAAATAGGCATTATTAGGTAGGCATCGATCTCAACCTTCTGGCAGATCTCTTGAATAAAAGGCATGTTATGCACTATATGAAAATATTGCCTCATCATCTGAAAATGATGATCCTATCCCATTATTTGAATGGTTAGAAGGAATAGATGCTAGCTTGCAATCTAATCATCTCTAAGCCAATGTCATCTTGCTTTTATGGCACATTCCAAGGGAAAAATACCCACTTGAGGCATTTCATTTTTATTCCCAATAGCCATCTACACTTGAATAATTTGAGAGCATCATTAGCATGAGAAAGTATGAGATTTATTTTTTGTTTGTTTCATAGTGCTCATGCATTTAGATTTATTTCCATCAGAGTAATCCCCCTGATGTAGCACACATATTATCACCTTGCCAATCCCAATATAGCCAAAATGAAATAATACTATTGGTGTTAGTGAGAGCACTATTAAACAAACTTAGAGAATAAATGTACCGAATACAAGGCCTTTTATTGTGGCCCTATTGTGCTTGCTCTTGGTGCATTCAACTCATTATGTGTGCAAGAAGGATAATGCTTCTCCAAGTTGTCAAGAGAAAGAAGATAAGGAAGAGAGCTCTCACACACTCTCACACATAAAGAAAGGAGCACAAATAGGGTGAGGCAAGGAAGAATGATCTTCTTCTTCTTCTATTACATAAAGAGAATATACAAGAATGACCTAATACAACAATACAACTAGTGTAATATATAAAGAACATTACATAAGAAAAATCCTAATGCCCGTGAATGAGTGACCTAAAAAGAAATAGATGTGCAATCACTCTCAGTAAATAAATCTAGTAAAGCTCACTAAAGTACCCCTAGCATATTTCGGCATGACTAGTATACATGTCAGAGAAATGAAAAAGTGATATGTGCCATCCTCTATCATCACATGTTGAGCTTGATATCTCAACAAAAGTGTGGATTTGCATAAACATTTTTTGGTCTCCACACTCATCTTTGTTTGGTTGTTTGACATTGATTTATTTGTCATTCTTTGGCAGCATCTCCTACATGCAAATGTTCCTATTCAGCAACCATTGAGATGTTCCCCACATGTCTCACATCCACCTAATTTTTTGTTCCAAGTTTGGATTTTTTCATGCTTACAGATGTTGGCGAGCCTTCTTTTCACAAAGAGGCTATGGATACCAAGGATCATGTCAAGTGGGAGCATGCCGTGAAGAGTGAATTGGATTTTATCACAAGAATGGTACTTGGGACTTGGTACTTTCATCAAAGGCCAAGAAAGTTGTAGTTCAGTGATGAGTAGAACCTCCTTTAATGTCAATCCAGGAAGACATGAGGATGGTATGAAGACCTTGAGCAAGTGATGAGCACAAATGGTGATGGAGAAGCACACAAGCATGCACACACATACACACACACACAGGTAGAACAAAGAGAGAGACAATGGAAGACCTTCAGTTACAAAAGAACTCTCTTACAAAGCTCAAAACTACAACCAGCTAACCTAAAAAATGAGCTCTCTGGCTCTTTTCATAGTTTTTGACTAGCTTTGGTCTTGTCCAGACCTAGTGTCCGGCCTAGTTAAAAATTAGATTCATAGGCTATTTTGGAGGCTCAAATGAGCTCTAAAAATTATGAAACTTGGTAGGAAAATACTTCTAATGTCCCTCAAGCTCTAGGACTCCTCGGCTTGCACAAAAGGGAGGTACAAAAAGGTGAAATGGTATTTAGAATGGTTTTTAGTGATGAGAATCACTTTTAAAATAATTTGAGGATTGAAAAAAAATTGATTGGTTGCCTCAGTGCTAGATCTATGTGTATGCTCGTACTTGCTTCTTCCAAGATACCAACACTCTCCCCCCCTAGCGTTTGTCATCTCTGACAGACCTTTGCTCCACGTGGTGATCAATGTAGTACTGGACTATGTCGGTGGCTAGCTCATGTTCTTTGATCCTTAGTCCCCTGACTAGATCTCTTTGAAGAGCATCCTAATTAATCGCACCTGGAATGTCAGAGTGTGGTGTTTTATAATGATCTAAATACATACTCTGTTCACATGCAAAGAGCTGTAGAAGATGGGTTGCTTGTGGCACGAACACTTCAGAGTGATATTCCCAAAAACCAGTGGTAAACATATCGTCAAATGTTTGTTTATAACAAGTTGGGAGATATTGGATCCTCGCATGCCAGGCATAATCAACTCAAATACTAGGAGTGGTGCTCATGTCATAGAGTAAATCATAGTTACCATTTGTAAATCCCAGGATAGAAGCTTGGTTGTCATGCACATTGCGGAAATTCTTGAGTACTATTTGCATCATGTCCAGTATCTTTAACATCATCTGGGCAGCGACGTCGGGCATGGGATGCAGTCGAGGGAACCAGTGTCTGATGGTAGCCATCATGTAGGCCACAGTTGGTGGAGCAATGGATGGGTAGTTGAGCCATTCTTTGCAATTAGCATTATTCTGAACTTTGATGGCAAAGGATTTCCAAGAGCACCTTCATTGCACTGGCTCAAAGCACGGGTTATACTTTAAGTGCATGGGGGCATGGTCCCATGTCCGGAGCATCTTTGGATAAGTCTCCAGTAGCTTTTGCCGCCAGGTGGGTTGGACGATGGCACCTTTTCGGGTTGCTTCAGGGATGTCTTCCGGTTGGAATTGTGTTGCAAATGAAGGATACTGATTGGTGATTCATTTAATCTCAACATTGTAATCTACCAATAACACAAAGTAAGGCTTATACTGTAGTTATGAACTGGTTATTAGTCATCTAGGAGTTAGTTTCTTGAAATAGTCTGATTGAAGCACAGTCTCCTCAATAGCTTTCATGGCAAACCTCAGTGACTATTCGCTCTTCGTGAGTTTGGCCCATCTCTTCTACTTGTTTCATCCATGCGGGAGGGGGTTCCTCATATGTGTCTCGTCCTTCATCGGTGACTCTACCTCCTGGGAGAGGTTGAGGTCCATAATTGTCTTCAAAGGTCTCTTCGACTGGAATGGTAACTACCTCTTCTTCGAAAGTGTGATCGGGTGGAGATAGTGGTTGCTCGTATTGTAATAATTTAATCTTTAACTCAGTGACTTGTTGCCATAGCTCAAGAAGCTCGTTGTCGGTTGATGATTCTGGCTGTGGTGAAGTAGCAACGCTAACCATCTCTCTTGATTCTGTTGTAGGTGGTGTAGGCACTAGTTGTCTTTGTAGTTCCTTCATTTGGTTTGCAAGCTGGTCGTGCGCTTCCAAGAGATTTGCATAATTTTCCAATATCTGTTGGATATGTTATGAGGGAATAGCCTAGAATTTAGCAGGATCTATGGGTGCCCCTGGAGTGTTTTTGATGGCCACTTCAAGATTTTCTTGATTTTGCTGTTGTAATATTCTATTGTCTTCTTGAGCAGCTGCTAGGTGTTGTCGAAGTAATGCCATGTTTCTCTGTAATCGTGCATTGTGGGCTAGTTGATCTCTGAGTTGCTCTTCGGTCACCTTACTTATTTCGGTATATTTGGCCTCGATCTCGGCATAAGATTGCTTGAGAGATGTTCATGCTTGTTGCAATTCAATGTTACTTAACTCCAAAGCATCGACACATGCTTGGAGGTGGACTGACAGATCCCGTAGCTCTTTATTACATTCTTCTAATAATCGATTTTCCTATTTAAGCTGTGTTGCACATTCGAACATGGTATCCAGTGCATGACTAAATGAAGTGGGTGCCGATTCAGTGGTGGAAAATGCAAGGGGTCGGGAAATGGGGAAGGGGATGGTGGATGTTGTGCTTACAATGGGTGTAAGTGGTGATGTTGAAACAATAGTGATGGTGGGTGGTTCTGTGGATGGTGAAATGTCCATGGGGTTGGACGTGATTGTGTGTGAAGTGTGAATCATGAATACTGGAACGGTTGGTGGTGTGTCTGTGGTGGGCGTGGACATGGGTGAGGTGGGATGGGAAAGGGGATTTTTACTATAATCACCAATTTGTTGCATAATATTTACAAAATTTGCCCAAAATTGGGGAAGAGTGGTTTGGATCGATTCTGAGGAGGTTGAGGGGGGCATTGTGGGTCGTGGTTGAAAAAAAGGGAATGTTGTAGCGAGGGGAAGTGTCAATGGTTGGGTAGAGGTGAGTGGAAGTCCCAAGGCGGGTAGATAAGAAGAGTGGCCTATTATGGTTTGTTGAGTGGCGGGATGACCTATTTGGGGTTTGGAAAATTGGCTAGAAATGGTGGAGGTAGTGTAAGGTAGGGATGGAAAAAGGGTGGTGTGTGATATAGGTTCATGAAAGGTGAATGGTGGTTGTTCAGGAATGCTAGTGGTGAGGGTTTCGGTAGGATGGATGGGGGTGATGGCGGAGATAGTATCTGTGTGCTTTCGTCCAGGGCACCAGTGTCAATGGGGTTGGTCTTTTGAACTTCTTCTTGAGCTGTGGTAGGGATTGGGGAGGAAACTTCAATGTGAATCATCTTACCCCTTCGTGGTCGCGTGTCCAGTCTTCGTTGGTCCTATTGGATAGGAGGGTGATGTATCATAGTCCATATCGCTTCTATAATTCCACAAGTGTCTACTAGAAGATTTAAAGATTCAATAAAGTGAGGTTCCACATCCTCTGCTTGTAGCATCTAGTTCACCATTGCTCTATTTGCCTCTTCTGACAACTTGTGCCTTTTTTGTACTTGTTTGATCATCTCGTATAACCGTTTGATTTTTGTAGTGTATGCAAGGGCTTCCTCCTCACTCTCCTCTGATACGTGCTCCTGTTCTTCCTCCTGTTCATGTGTGTCTTCAACTTGAGTTTGTTGTTCCTCATCCTCCCAATGTACCCATCGTTCTTCTCGATGTGGACGTCCTCTATGGGATGATGATCTTGGGCCTTCCGTGTCAGAAAAGAACTCCACATCAGACAGCTGTGTTGTTTGTAAGAAGGTCTCAAAATCAAAGGAAGGAGTGCTTGCCAATTCACTTGTGGAGAAAAACTCAAAATCAGGGGGTAATGGAGGAGCTGACGGAGTGGCTTGTGTAGTGCCCTCTGAATGTGGTTGGGATTGTGAATGGAGCCACTTGTCCTTCTTCTCTAGGGGAGACTTTTGGGGTGGGCTCACAAGGAATTGGGACATAGGAAAGTGATCCCCGCATGTGCTTTGCTTGTTGAACCCCCAATTTTCGTCCTTTGAATAACTTCAATTGTGAGTAAGTGCCCGTTCTATCGGTACATCATATGCTAGACATCTGTATATGATTCTAGTAATGGCATAGAAGCCATTCAAAGAAGGTTTCCTTGATCCTCTTTTGCCTACTTCATACAATTGATCGAGAATCCATACTGGCATTTTGATGGGTAGATTTAGTGTCTCCACTAAGTATAGACTGAACCAGATCTTCTTGTGAGGTTGCGTGAATCGATCTTGAATAGGGAATGCAAAGTGCTGAAGGCACATGTGCAATGGGATGGCGATAACTGACGTGAGGGCACACATGTCTTTCAACTTCTTTAGCTTACTGTTCTTCATACATTCTGGTATCAGAGAGTCCCGATCAGAGGGCACATGGGTGCCATATATTTGGAGCGCCTCCTTAATTGGAGTTACATTCAACTCGAACTTTTTCATTTCTTCGTGGTTTGATAGAGATGGCACTAGGAATGTACCTGACTGAGCACGATCTCCTGTAGCCTTGAGGGTTGAAATCAAATAGTAACATCTAATGAAATCCGGCTTGGGTAAGGGTGCGTTGAAGTAATCTTTCAATCCTGCTTTCTGCCGCCATTTAACATTTCTTCTGTTAGGGGTTCTTGATATAACTGGACTCTGCATCCGCTTATGTAACTTGGTAGTATGTCACCTTCTAGAGTGGCTAGTTGTACTGCTCCACTTGTGGAGATCCTATTGATAATCATTGGTCCATACCCTTTCTTCTCTAATTTTTGTGCATGTTGCTTCAAGGTGTAGATTAGGACTAGGTCTCTTGCTTTCAAGCCTTTATCCTTCACATGTGTATCGAAATACGCCTTTTGCCTCTTCTTGGCTGCATAGATTCCTGCTGCAGCTCTCAATCATGTTTCACCTAAGCGTTCAATATCGAAGATTCTAGATGAGAGCTCATGGCCTGTCCACTTGTGCCCCTGTGCTACTCTTAATGTAGGTATCAGAAAATCCAATGGTAGCACTGCATTTTGGCCGAATACCATTTGAAAGGGAGTGGCTTGGAGTACCGTTTTATAGGCAACTCGGTATGCCCAAACATCGTGGTGTAGCTGTTTGTCCCAATCAGAGCGTTTATTATTTACTAATTTGGTGAGCACATTGCACAGGATCTTATTTGTGCTTTTGGCTTGTCCATTGGCTTGTGGGTGATAGGGGGCAGACTTCTTGTGTACTACCAAGAATGCTTGGAGAAGGTTTTCTATGACTTCATTCAAGAAGTGTGTGCCTCTATCACTGACTAGCTCTATAGGTAGCCCGTATCTGGTGAACACATTCTCAAATAGGAACTTAGCAGTGGTTTGTGCGTCGTTCTTCGTTGTAGCTTTCACTTCTACCCACTTGGTTAGATAGTCTGTGGCCACAATGATGTATCAGCATGTGAACCCTTAGCTAGTGGATTAATAGGACCTACGAAGTCTATTCCCCACTTAGAGAATGCACGTCCACCCATCATAGGTTTTAATGGCATCTCATCTTTTCGTATAGGGTACTGGGTTCGCTGACAAACCTCACACCTCTTCACATAGGTATGTGCATCCATGTTAAGAGTTGGCCACCAAAGACCTGCAAATAAAATTGCTTTGATCACCCGATCTGGTCCAAAGTGTCCTCCTACTACACCTTGGTGAGTAGTCTCTAATATCTTGAGGTATTCGCTCTCATGGACACACAGTCTTAGGTAACCATCTTTACCACGTTCGTATAAATTATCACCAATGAGTGCGTAATCTAAGGCTTCTTGTTCCAAACTTCTTTGTCTAGCCAAAGGCATATCTTGAGGGAATGTTTTCGACCTCAGAAAGGCTACTAATGGTTCACTCCAATCTGGTACTAAAGATATTTGATAAAGAGTAGCATGTTCCAATGGTAGTTTAGTGCGGCAGATTGGGCATTCTTTGCACATTCTATGGACATCAGCTTCCATAGTTGGCTAGTGTACTCCAAGTCTCCTCAATGTCTGTAAGGTTCTTTGTATTGAGTACTGTTGCTCTAATGCACCCACATGTGCTAATTGCAACCACTTTGCGTACTCGTCCTCTTCCACACAACAGGCTAATACTCCTTGCTCCGTATGTTTGTACATACTTCCTGCCATGATATGGTACTTTTGGGCTTTTACTATCTCTCTATCCTTTGTGTTTATTACTGGGTGATTAGGCCCGTATGTCAATACTGGCACGAATGGCTTAGCCCACTGAGGTACAACTTCCAAATTAAATAAGTAAGCATCAAGAAGGTCATCTTACACTCCTTGTGGGGCCTCCCCGGAAGTGAGCCTTGAGAGATGATATGCTCTCAAGTGAGTCTTGCCCTTCCTCACCACTACCTCAAAGTCATATTCCATTAGTAAGAGAAACCATCTTACTAATCTGCCTGTATTTCATGGCTTGTTTACCAGGTACAATAGTGCTTGATGATCAGTAAAAAATTTAAACTTGTTTGCAAGCAAATAGTGTCTAAACTTTTTAACCACATATACCATGCCTAATCCTTCTCATTCAATGGTGGTATAATTTCATTCAGCTGCATTCAACTGTCTACTAGTATATGCAATTGGAAGATCCATATTACCTTCACCAGTAGGTTGTGCAAGCACACATCCAATGGCATAATTGGACGCATCCACATGCACATGGAAGGGCGTATTCCAATCTGGTGTAGTCAAGATTGGTGTTGAGCATAATCGCCATTTAAGCTCATTGAAAGAGTTCTCACATTCATCAGTCCACTCAAAGTTTGTCAAAAGTCCGTACAGAGGCTTTGCAATGATGGCATACATGTGTATGAAATGTCAATAATAGCCACAATGACCCATGAAAGCTTGCACTTCCTTGACATTCTTTGGCCTAGGTAGTTCTACAATAGCCCTCACTTTCTCTTCGTCAGTGGAGATGCCGTTCTTTGACACTATGTGTCCTAAAATCTTGCCTTGCTTGACCATGAAAACACACTTTTTTGGGTTCAAGCAGACTTGATATTCTCTACATTTGTCAAAGATTTATCTGAGTTCAGGTATATGTGTTTGTCTAATGTTGGAATGAGCACAGAGATCATCAACATAGACTTCCAAATTCTTCCTCAAGGACTCTTTAAATACATGGCACATTAGTCTTTGAAAGGTTGCAAGAGCATTGGTAAGCCCAAATGGCATTACCCGAAAAGCAAATATACCCCACTCCGTGGCAAAAGCCATCTTATGCTGATCTTCTGGTGCTATGGCTATTTGATTGTAACCAGAGAACCCATCCAGGAAGCTGTACACTTCCTTGCCGGCTACCCTTTCTAATAGATGCTCAGTGATAGGAAGCGGATAACTATATCTGATAGTGGCTGCGTTAACCTTCTTCAAGTTAATGCATACACGTAATTTGCCATTCTTTTTGGGCATCACTACAATGGGGACACCCACTCGGTGTGCTCGATTTCATAGATAAATCTAGCTTCCACCAAGCGGCCTATCTCTTCTTTGATCTTGGCAGCATAATTGTCATTGTATGTGTATGGCTTTTGTTTAGAAGGTCTGGCCTCTGAGGTCATGGGGATCGTATGTGAGCATATGTCCGGGTCTACACCTTTCAGGTCCTTGTAACTCCATGCAAACACATCCCTATATTCTTGTAGTAAGGCTATCAACTCCTACTCCTCTTCTTCAGTAAGGTCATGTCCAATGTACGTGCATCTCTCCTCTCCTTCTTCTATGGCTACCACTATTTTCTTCGTGGTTTCTTTGTTATCATAGGCCTCTCCTGCTTGTGCCTTGCGTTTTGGCATTCTTATCATGACTCTCCTGTCTTTTATTTCATACTTCTTAAAGTTTTCTGGGACCTCGAACAAGGATTCTTCCTCCTCTGGTGTGGCTTCTTTCTTCTTCCTTTTCTTTCCTTCACTCTTGGTGGTCACTTGTGTGGTTAATCTCACACCATTAGTGGGCTCTTCATGTCTCTGAGGGTAAACGTCTACCTCATAGAGGTATTCTTCATCTGATGCAAATGGTGGATCCATGATAATTGACTCTAAATCAGAATCACTTGCATTCTCAAATGCATCAGTGCTAGGTTCACATTCTTCCAGAACCGAGTCTCCCATGATTGGCTCTATGGAGAAGACTGAAATGTCATAGCCATCCTTGTCACAGTGGGGTGTCCATTGTTCTTCATTGATGGCTACATCCATTGTTGCTAAAATTTCTGCCCAGCCGTGAGGTTCAAATTCTTCGTCAGAAAAAAACTACAGGTGCATAGGCTGGGTCTTGAATTGATCTATGGGTTTCCTTCGCACCTATCTCTCTGGCTTTTTCTCTCTTCTCTTCTTCTACTGCTACTTTACACATCCACAGGTGAGTGTCTTCATGCATCCATGAGGATCCTGATCCTATGGAATGCACTGACTCAATATCATCTTTAGCTCTATGGACGGGATTCCATTGAATAGGGGGCACATCTCTATGAGAGAAATCTTTGAGATTCACTTTGGTAGTGACACCCAAGTGTCGCAAATACAAAGAATTGGTCTCGCAATCTTGTACCACTTGCAACTGCCTCAAGAAGGGTCTCCCCATAATCATCTCATAGGCATGATTCTTGCTAAAGTCACAGATAGCAAATGTGTGCTCAGACTCTACACCACAAGTAGTGAGAGTTATCCCTTCTAGTAGCCCTAAGGGTCTTTCTATGTGACCGTCAGCCAATAGCAATTTCATTCTCGTTGGCCTGAGTGCTGGCTTGCCCCAACGTTTCCATAGAGAAGTGGTAGCAGTTGCAACTCCTGCACCTGAGTCCAAAATTGCCTTGGTTGTGTATCCCTGATGGGTAACTGGGAGATAGGTATTTCCTTCTTCTCCTTCACTCATGTCTCCTATCTTATCCAATGGTATTTCGGGCACTGTTCTATGAGATCCTACCTGGGAACAGGATTTTGCTACGTCTGGCACTTGTTTGGCCACATGTTTCCACAATTCCGGCTTAACCTTGAGTAACTCTTCTAAAGTGAGGTTGCATTGCACTTTAGTGTTCTTTACTACCTCCGTATTCCTCGGTATGATCGAATCTTCGTTTCTTATCATGACTGTGGGCGCTCTCATGCATGTTGACTTAGTTTCCCATGGGCCTGTGAAATGTGGTAACTCTTGCAAGGAATTAGACTCAAAATCTAATCCCTCATGAGATTGGACACTCTCTTGCTCTTCATAAATAGAAGGAATGTCTTGCGGGAATTGATCATGTGCATCATCCACAAGTTCAATGGGAAGAGGGACTTCACTTTCCTTTGCCCACTTTTCTTCTTGAATCTCTCTCAAGAACTCTGGTGAATACCTATTCATAGAAGAAGAGGTGTCGGGTTCAGTGGAGTTGGGCACATAAGCTTCCTGGGGAGGAATGTTTATTCTATCACTTTCCCTCTCCTTAGCCTGGGAGGTGGCTCCTTTTCCAGACTTTGTAAGTAATCTCTCCAACCTATCCAATAGACCATCAAAATGCAATGGTGTTCTAGTGGAGCTAGGGCTATTGAACAAGCGACTGACTTCGAACATGGCTTGCACCAATTCTACCATCTTAGCACAAAGCTTTGTTCGCTCTAACTCTAGATCGGCTCTAGGGTAACATTTGTCATGATCTGCCACATTTGGCCCTTCTTGGATTCTGGCCTGATATGCTTTAAGCATCATGTCTAGATCCGCGGGAGTGGGATCGGCAAGGACTGATCCTACTCTGGGTGGTGGGTGGGCTATGTATGGTGGATTAGAAAGTTGGGGGATGGAAGGTGATGGGTTGGAGGGAGACGGAAAGGGTGGTGGTGGGGTAGTGTGAGGGTGGTTTTGAGATGCGAGTTCACTTATCTTTGCTTTGGTCTCTCTCAAGCTTTCTTCAAGTTCGCTCATTTTCTATGACCATTGTCTTTTCATTCTCTCCTGACTATCTCTCCATGCTCTCGTCCTTTTCTTGGTTATGCTCTCTGTCTCACTAACCTCAGAACTCTTTTCCTGCCCTACTCCTTGAGTTTGCTGCAAGGCTCGAGCTCTAGTGACCACATGCACTGGGGCAGTGGAAGTTACACTTCTTGTAGAGTCTACAATTAGTCCAATGACGTTGATAGGAGTGATTTTGGCAGGTTATTGGGGTTCTTCGAGCAATCTCCTAAGAGATGCTCTTTTTCGCAATCTTGACAGAAGCCCTGAATTGTCACTGGTTGGGGTTTTGTAGGGGCAGGTAGTGGACAATCACGTATGAGGTGATCTCCCTGACATCTAAAGCATGGTCCTCTAGGAAATGGGGGTCGTACCTGCCTAGGTTGAGGTCTAGAGTTGGGGTTTGTGTACATGACATTAGCATACTCAGGCTCCCCACTATTTTCACTTGGATCCTCATAATAGTAGGACTTGTCATGCTCAGACGACTGCATGTAATAAGCCTGCGGGCTTTCAATGTGAGCAGAGTCAAAACTATGATCACCGGGATCACTTTCAGAAAGCAATGGTGTCACTGGCACTATGGCTCTATTCAGATTCTCTTCTGCAGCTGACTGGAATCACATTGGTTGGAGTAGGGGGTTGTTGAGCTAACATAGGTTGAGGCCTTTATTGGGTTTGATAGGGTTGCTGTGGTCTGCCGTATTGCTGTGGTGGGTACTAATTCTGGTATCTACCCTGTTGTGGATATGGTTGAGGGTAATTTTGCCTGATAGTTTGTTTGTTATAAGGGCAGTCTTGTGCAGTGTGGTTGGTGTACCTCCGTTCTATGGTGCAGTATTGGTTACTAGGATTCACTTGGGGTTGGGCCATAATGGGACATACATTCACCATATGGTCACCTCCATAGGTATAGCATCTTTTCACTAGTGCAAACCTTGGTATTTGTTTACTAGAGACTCCTAGCTTTTGAGCTACTTTCTCAGCGAGTTCCTCAATAGAGGAGGATTGCGAGGAAGAGCGGCTAGTAGAACTATCTGAATCTTTGTAGATTTTTGAAAGTTCTAATTCCTCCCCTAGGTTATCCTCGATGTCGATGCACATGCGTACACACTCTTCTATGGTCCTAGGATCCTTCAAGTACACATAAGATCTCAATTTGGTACTTAGCAATCCATCCAAGAATAATGCCACCTGTTTGGCTGGAGTGGGTAACTCAAGAATGGGACATCTCTCTAGGTATTGTCTAAACCTTCTTCCTGCAAGCCTAACCGTCTCGTGAGGTGTTTGCTTGAAGCTATGAATTAGTGAGGAAGTGTTATGCCTTATGCCACTCTTAGAAAACTCCGTGATGAATGCCTCTAAAAGCTGGTCTATGTTTCTGAATTGCCTCTCATTCAGGGGTTGAAACCATGTAAGAGCAGTGTTCCTAAGGGTTAGACCAAAAGCATTGTATTGCGTGAATAGGTCCTCCACTTGTTCAGCTCTCAAGACTTGTCTAAATTCAGCTACATGATCGTATGGGTCTCCTGTACCATCGAAATAGTTCTTCATGGAATTCACAAACTAAGTTGGCCTTAGGGTCCTAGTGTGTTCTCTCGGCCTTGGCAAAGGGAAATCATCAACATTTCTTTGGTTCCTTGGGGCTCTAGGTCTCTTAGTTTCTTCTCTATCCGTTTCTGTTCTCATTCTTTCTCTTCCCAGGGGGTTGGCAAAGCTTACCTCAGGTCTGTCTCTACTTCTATCCCTTTAAGCTCCATGAGCTTGGGAGGTCCCAGCTCCTTGGTGGCTATAGGACACATTGGACCGAGGTTGGGGAAAAACAAATTCACCCTTCCATGTGTAGGCATGTCTGCCATGCTCAGTGATCATGAAGATCCTCTCTGACGTATTGTCTAGGTAGGTTACTTTGCCTGGGCTATCAGGTCTTTAAACTCATAGATTGTGAGAGGACCTACTTCATGAGGCTAGGCAAGCTTATACCTCCAAAAAGCCTCATCGGTTTCACGATTTAAAAGCAAATCTATACTCTTATTGTCCTGGGGAACCCACTCTGGTGTCATGATTCTGGTCAGGACTGATTTACCTTGAGGGATCCTCGGCTCTCTCCCTAAGTTTCCTTGCTCTATGTCACCCATGTCAGTCTCTGCGATCACATTCCCGAACTCGTCTGTTCTATCTGGAAGGGTGGTGACTACATAAATAGTCCCTTCTTTATCTAGGTATGCTCCATTCTCGAACTTGACTACCGGGTGTTCTAGTCCATGGGGTTGATCGGGGTTCTTAATCTGGACCATAGATATTCTCAAGCCGTCTTCGTAGATGCGAGCACCTAGACGATTAGTCCTGGTGTATTCCAATTGAGTCTTGTAAGGTCCTTCTGGCTTTTTTAGGTACGCCACCCCTGAACTACCTACTGGTCTCTCCATGTTATAGGACATCTCAGAATCACTTGTTTCTGATCTGGGAGTGTATGGGTAATCACTCAACTGCTGGGCCCAAGACCTAGCAGTGTGATTGAAACTAGCTTCAGAAGATCTGAGGCTTTGTCGGTCTCGGCCTAAGTGTCTGCCTGACCTAAGGTTCATATGCCTGGTTTCTCTACCCCCTTGGTCCCAAGTACACTCTCGTTGCAGGTTAATTTGCACCAATCACTTTGTTCTTTTTAGTTGAATATTATGTTAAGCCCTTGTTCAGAATCACGTCATCAAGAGTACTTAAGTGAATTTTGCACTTGATAAGTGATCGAATCAAGTTTACTTTTGTCCCTTAGGGTTTGCACTTAGGATCTCCCTAATTCTTGTACTTAGTTGATTAGTTCTCTTGGACTTGATTCGTGCCTGACATTACCCTAATTAATTACCACACCTAAGTCATACTTAGCCTAAGCTAGGAATTGACAAAGGAGGGTTGAGAGAACTTCCAACCTCAATCCTCTAGTTGCTCAGACTACTGCACCAGCCCAGGAAGCCTTCTCCCAAGCTTGGTACTCACCCTTGCTAGCTTGCTTTGAATTGCCTTGATTGCGCATAATGTTCCTGCAAAGGTTCACAAGTTAATATGGCCTTAAGTTACAATGAATTGATGAACACACATCATTAAACATGAGCCCCCCTTGGAGTAGCTCATTGTGCCCCCAAATTCTTATGACCCCCTAATCCTATAGAATGGCCGACTTAAAAATACATGTTCTAAAACTCCATATATGATTCTTACAAAAAAACCATTCAAGGTCCACGTAGGATTCTCAACGAGCTTTCCAACGAGACTGAAATTTCGTAAATCAGAGTTTGTATGGTGAAGTTATGATCAAACAGGCACTTAGGGTTCAAAACAGGCTCTCAGGGTTCAGGGAATTCATCTATGTCTTTCTAGGTATTCTGCCCACTTCGACGGCTCTAGGGCAGTCCCAATGTGTTAGAAATCAAGCCCAAAAACTATCCCAAGTCACTCAATTATTACACTCCAAAAAATTATCCGTGAGGCCGGTGTATTGTGATAGCTCTGGGTGATGTGTTGCGATAGGTGGGTGTGTCACGATAGGTGGGTGTGTCGCGATAGGTGGGTGTGTCGCGATTCCTCGGTGTATAGTGATACCTCGGTGTGTCGCGATACCTCCGTGTGTCGCGATAGATGGGTGTGTCGCGATAGGTGGGTGTGTCGCAATAAACAACCGATTAAGGAGTGTCGTGATAGGTGGGTGTGTCACGATAGTTGGGTGTGTCGCGATACCTCGGTGTGTTGCGATACCTCGGTGTGTCGCGATAGGTGGGTGTGTCGCGATAGATGGGTGTGTCATGATAGATGGGTGTGTTGCGATAGGTGGGTGTGTCGTGATAGGTGGGTGTGTCGTGATACCTCGGTGTGTCGCGATAGGTGGGTGTGTCGCGATAGATGGGTGTGTCGCGATAGGTGGGTGTGTCGTGATAGGTGGGTGTGTCACGATACCTCAGCATGTCGTGATAGACCGGGATATGGTGAATTTTTCTGATCTGGCTAGTGATTCTAGGAGCTCTCAGCTTGCGCTGTGTCGTGGTGCACTCAGAATCATGATAGGGTCAGTTTTTTGATGTGTCGCGATAGCTCGAGCTCGATGCCTCGGGGCTTGCGCAGAAGATTCCATACCTGCAGAGCTTGCTGGAGATGGTGATGCTGCTGACACCTGCAAGAATCATGCAAAAAACACACAAAAACAACAATGCACACTCGCTCTCTCTCAAACTCGCACTAAGCAAATGAGGAGAATGACAAGGAAGAGGGAATATGAAATGGAGAAGGAGATGGAGATGGAGGTGGAGATGGAGATGGAGATGGAGAAAAAAACAAGAAAATTACCTACTACTTACCATTCCAACGCATCCTCTCTATGTCTTACCATCACACGCTCGTCCTCAAAGCTCGAATCCCCGGCAACGGCGCCTATTTATAGTTTTTGACTAGCTTTGGCCCTGTCCAGACCTAGTGTTGAGAAAAGGGGAGCAACAGACCCTAACCGCCTCACATGGAAGTGAGAGGCTCTTCCAAGAGGAGTTGCAAGAAGTGCAAACAACGCACACACACCCACGTCCATGAACAATGGCACCATGGCCAACGTCAAAAGGAACAATGGAGGGCAATGCTCACACACAAGACAACCCCAAATGCCAAACCCACACACATGGATCAACGCCTAGCACACAAGGAGAAATGTGGAAGCCAAATGAACCTTCATTCCATTAGCATGGAGGCCAAGGCCATGGCCAAGGGACCTCCTCTTTACAAGAAATAGCCTCTATTTATAGGCTCAGCTCAATTCCCCCATGTGCTCCTTTTGACTAGTAAAAAAGGAGCACATGCCTAATTGTCATATCTCAAGAAGATCTTTTCATATATTTGAAATCTCAAAAGAAAGGAGAAACGTGTGCGTGGGGATTTTTCTATGCTTCTTCAAAAGATGTGAGCATTTACAAGGCTTCCCAAGCTTTACTTTTAGGACAAAAATTAAAAAGTGTCTAAAGGGGGGGTTTTTATGTGAAATCCTAAGTAGATACAAAAAGAGATATTATTATGGTCTAGGTAGTGTTCCTATGCACAATTGTGGGTGTGTGCATATCCTACAACCCAACACTCTCCCCCCCTAGACTTTGTCGTCCTCGACAAAGCTAAGAGGAAAGGATCATACACATCTGAACTGGTTCAAGCTTGAGTCTTCAATTCTGAGAAGCTCCAGGTCTGCAAATCTTCCATTCTGCAGTTTACAGTCTTCAAGTCTCCATACTCTACATTGATCTTCGAACCTGCAACACACCAGTCTTCAATCTTTCAGATCTGCAATACTGCAAGCCCTCAATCCATCCTTCAATTTGCAACTCTTCAGTCTTTACAACTGAGCGACATAATCCCCTTGGGGGGCAGTCAGCTCAGCATTCCTCCTACTGTGCAATCTTTTCTAAGGCTGGAAACGCCTTCAGAAACTCCAAAACCTGAAATGACATACAAAAGAGCAAGTAGACTACATTTTGTAATGAGATAAACATTCATGTCAATTTTAGTTTCCACATCAGGGGACATCAAATCCTATAGGACTGGTTCTTCCAGAGACACGTCCACATGGAGAGCTAGCAACTCTTGCAATCCAGCAATCAAAGTACCAAGAACCCATGTAGGGGTCCCTTATATTTTTGCCATGTCACAAGCACTTAATCTTAATCATTTAGTTATGTGGACAACCACTGAGCAGAAAGTGAGCACAAAATTCAGTTGTATTCTTTGCTAAGTAGACATGCTTGGTCAAGGGTTAAAAAACCTTCGAGTCATCAAGAGAAATTCCTACAAATTATAGTGTCACATCATCTAACAGGGGGAAGAACGATTAATGCAGTAGTTCAATAGGTGCAGGCCTGTAATGAAACACTTATTTCATTTAATCCAGCAATTACTAGTCTCTAGGCTAAGATGATGACTGGATCAAACACATCTGGAATGCGAGCCATCATTCACAAGAGAGCATCTATAGGAGTCCGGAAGAATCAATGCTAAGTTCTGTGTGTGTTCATTGTAAAACCAGAGAATTTCTTCCCTGGCAAAAAACAATCTCACATTCCTTGACCTCCAATTTTCTTCCGATTCATGACTATGCTAATTCTGTTAGCTCAGAAATAACAAAAACATGAGATAAACATTGCTCTTGTAATGCATTGATGATTGGCCTGCACATGTTCATGTGATCATGAGAATACAGGAGTAACAAGATCAACCAGAGTCATAAGCATAAGATAGTAGAAACATAATCCTTTGATCAAGGCCTGAGCATACAAACATACAATAATATGTAGCCCAACTTAGGAGGAATAAACACCAATAGGCCAAGCAGAGTTAAGGTAAGTGAATTATAAACCAAAGACAACCTTTCTGCGATTTTTGAATATCTTCCTGACAGAACTCTCATAAATGAAATGTACTCCCAAGCATTTGGGGATGATAATAAAAAGGGAAGTGGATGCATATGTGATTATTCTCTAACTTCAATTGCTTAGGTTCTTGCTGAGAGGTGTATAACAACTTTAATAATGCAAGCTTGGAGAAATGCATTGCAGTGCAAAAGAACGGTCATACAACACATCATTCCGGAAACCAAGGTCATGAACTCAAAGTTTATAATCGCAAGACCAAGAGATCCTATAGCTCAACCTATTGCCAGCAACAATAACTGGAATGAAACAGCTACTTCAATTCCCTTTGGCTTGATTAGGAAGCGTCAGTATCAGAGAAGCCAAGGGATGCATATCTTGAAGCAAAAAACACAACCTATGGGCAGCAACTTAAGCAAATTTCACTTTTAAGTGACATTGAGAAGTTAGGGCAATGGAGAACCCCAAGATACAAAGCCTATTAGAGCTCCGTCCATGCACAGAGATTCCAGACCATCGAAGTCGAGAACTCCAACTGCAGACCTCGTCCAAAGTTTGGAGCAAAACAAAACATGGGGAAAATTCGTAACGCAGAGATTTCTTACAAGATTGAAAGAGCACCAAATCTTATTCCAGGAGGCTTGATACCAAAGATGGAGTGAGCATCAACATAACTGCCACCTCGAAAAGGAAGCCATAGTCATACTTCAGTGCATGCCTAGGGGAGTACGAAGCTCCAGACCACCATAGACACTTTCTGCTTCGAGCTCGAGAGCAAAAACACATCCCTAGTTGCCAAAGGAGAACAGCCTGAGTGGACACGAGATTTCGGTAGTAAGGCCTCGACTCTTGTGGCGATTGCCACACCAAGGGCACAGTCTTGCACATAGCTTGGTAGAGTAACTGTAGAAATAACAGCCCCGCCCCGAAAAGCCTTGTGTATGAAGAAGTTCTTGACCATACGTTGTACTAAGGGAGAGATGCCACGACATCTGTAGGGACGGACCTCCAAGATAATGTCGCGCGCAGCTCGTGAGCCAAGTTCAGACAGTAAGGGTGGGGGAAACATTGCTCCATACCTAGCCACATGTCACAAAGAGAACAATACGGCAGTCATGGCTCAACCTCGGCAGCAGTAGAGGCCATTGGGAGGCCTCTGTCACAAGCTCTGCCGACCGGAAGGAGCCCGTAGCACAAGGGCCGCTTGCCCGTCATAACCACAAGCAGAAGAACTAGCATATTGTGAAAGAGAAGATGTACGTAGAGTGTGTGGATGGAGCGGAAACTTGATTCGAGGTTACATACAATACAGAGAGGGACCATTGAACATCACTACCAACGTCATGAATCCTCAACAGTGATGAAGGAACAAAAGCGAAAACGGCCATCAATATCGACTCCCCCAGCAGCAGACAATAGGCGAGCCCAATGTTTGCCCAACCCCGATAATGGCAAAGAGAGAAGAGCCTGAAGATATGCCAAATAGGCGGAAGCATGTAGATGAGCATGATCGGCGCAGTGGCCTTCCAGACAACAGTCCTCAACTGTTCATCAAAAGAGGAGCACAGAGCTGCGATGCCCAACTTCGACGAAGGTAGGGAACAGTAGCTTCGTATGCCCACACCCCGAGTCGAGTGGAAGCAGGGTGAGAGGCAAATCAGATCCAAGACGGAGGGTCCATGAGCAGAGAGAGAGAGAGAGCATGGTGAAGCTCAATCTCTGACAGCGCTCCGAAAGGGAAGCAGCCCAACCCCAAACCGCGAATGTGAGAAGGGGGAGCTAATGGGGCACGACCTTGCTAAAAGATCTTAGAGAGAGATTAGGAAGGAGGGAGAGAACCTCCCCCACCTACCCACATTCGAAGTCTGTGTCAAAGGATAGATGCCCATAATCAAGGCACGAGAGCGTTAATTCCTCTCAACCACCCGTTCGTGAATTAATTGCCCTTTTAATTTTTAAATTTTACCAAACACGATGGCATCCATCCGAGACTTCGTTTCTATGATGTTTTCTTCGAAATAAGAGGAAAGGGAGGGGTCAAGGAGAGGACAACCCATCCCCGCACCCAAGGCAAACACCAATTCCAAGAAATGAAGAAGATGAAGGGTGATGCCAGAGTGAGTATGTGTATGTGAAAGTGTGAGAGAGAGAAGAGGGGGTTAGGTGATGTTTTTGTGCAACAAACAAAAATAAAAATCTAAACTACTCAAAAATGGAGAAATAAGGGGTACCCTTAACCAACCGAAGGCCACACGGATCCACAACTCAAATTAAGTGTGAGGTGCATCCACAAAGTGTAGGCACGGCAAGCTTGAAAAAACCCAACGGCTAAAGGCCGACGTCCCCGACAACGGCGCCAAAATGTTGAGAAAAGGGGAGCAACATACCCTAACTGCCTCACATGGAAGTGAGAGGCTCTTCCAAGAGGAGTTGCAAGAAGTGCAAACAACGCACACACACCCACGTCCATGAACAATGGCACCATGGCCAACGTCAAAAGGAACAAGGGAGGGCAATGCTCACACACAAGACAACCCCAAATGCCAAACCCACACACATGGATCAATGCTTAGCACACAAGGAGAAATGTGGAAGCCAAATGATCCTTCATTCCATTAGCATGGAGGCCAAGGCCATGGCCAAGGGACCTCTTCTTTACAAGAAATAGCCTCTATTTATAGGCTCAACTCAATTCCCCCATGTGCTCCTTTTGACTAGTAAAAAAGGAGCACATGCCTAACTGTCATATCTCAAGAAGATCCTTTCATATATTTCAAATCTCAAAATAAAGGAGAAACGTGCGCGTGGGGATTTTTCTATGCTTCTTCAAAAGATGTGAGCATTTACAAGGCTTCCCAAGCTTTACTTTTAGCACAAATATTAAAAAGTGTCTAAAGGAGGGGTTTTTATGTGAAATCCTAAGTAGATACAAAAAGAGATATTATTATGGTCTAGGTAGGGTTCCTATGCACAATTGTGGGTTTGTGCATACCCTACAACCCAACACCTAGTGTCCGGCCTAGTTAAAAATTAGGTTCTAGGGCTTATTTGAGGGCTCAAACGAGGTCTACAAAATATGAAAATTGGTAGGCAATTACTTCTAAAGCTCCTCAAGCTTGAGGACTCCTCGGCTTGCACAAAATGGAGCTACAAAAAAGGTGAAATGGTATTTACAATGGTTTTTAGTGATGAGAATCACTTTTTAAAATGATGTAGGGATTGGAAAAATTTTAATGGGTTGCCTCAGTGCTAGATCTGCATGTATGCCCGTACCCGCTTCTTCCCGTATGATGCCAACACTTGTCCTCAAAGCTTGATCCCCAACAACGGCGCCAAAATTTGGTGTAGCTCAGTGATGACTAGCACCTCCTTTAATGTCAATCTAGGAAGACATGAGGATGGTATGAAGACCTCGAGCAAGTGATGAGCACAAATGGTGATGGAGAAGCACACAAGCATGCACACACATATACACACGCACACACAGGTAGAACAAAGAGAAAGACAATGGAAGACCTTTGGTTACAAAAGAACTCTCTTACAAAGCTCAAAACTACAACTAGCTAACCTAAAAAATGAGCTCTCTAGCTCTTTTTATAGTTTTTGACTAACTTTGGTCCTGTCCAGACCTAGTGTCTGGCCTAGTTAAAAATTAGGTTCCTAGGCTATCTTGTAGGCTCAAATGAGCTCTAAAAATTATGAAACTTGGTAGGCAAATACTTCTAATGCTCCTCAAGCTCGAGGACTCCTCGACTTGGACAAAATGGAGCTACAAAAAGGTGAAATGGTATTTACAATGGTTTTTGGTGATGAGAATCACTTTTAAAATAATTTGAGGATTGAAAAAAATTTGATTGGTTGCCTCAGTGCTAGATCTGCATGTATGCTCGTACTTGCTTCTTCCAAGCTACCAACAAAAGCTTTACCATGTAAATGGGTATATAAGATAAAATTCACATCAGATTGTGCTTCACCAAAGTAGTATAAATCATGATTGATTGAAAAGGGTTTTAAGCAAGAAAATTGTGTTGATTTTGAGGAAGTCTTCTCTCTAATGTTTAAGATGACTAGACTCCGCATGTTGCTTGCATTCCTTGCAATGAAGGACTTAGAGCTGGTCTAAATGGATGTGAAAATAACTTTCTTTAATGAGATCTATGTGGAATAACCATATGGTTTTGTAGAGGAACCAAAGTCATGGAATCAAGTTAGGAGCTTCAAAAATTCAACCAAATTCAAATCTCACCAATTATCCACAAAAAAGTGCACCTACAATAATTGGTGGATGGTTAGCTATATTGTGAGAAAAATAAAAGATCTATGTAAGCACCATTCCACCTTTGTCTCTTGTGTTGTATGCACTCCTTGAGTTTCCCACTTAGTTTAGTGAATTCCTAAACTCCAACAAGCTGCCCCCTTGCTTTCCTATCTCATTTTCTCATGATTTTGATCCTCTCTATCTAGAGGTGTAGTTAGGATTTCACAATTCTATTTATACTAGATTGCAAAAAATTGTTTGCTCTCTCATTATACTCATTTTCATGGATTTCAAGCTTCATTGTTGCTCATATAGTGCCCCAAAGTGTTCCAAAGTTTCAAGTTTTTTTACTAACTGAATTGTGAGAAATCACCAACTTTGTGAAGCTATATCTTTGCACATAGGCAGAGAACGTTGCTAATAGATAGCCTGTCTTGCACTAGATGGTTCACCCATATGGGACATCCATTTGGCATGATTCACAACTTGTTGGATATTTCTCAAGGTCTATTGTAATTTTGGAAAGTTTCATTTTAATTCTTTGCACGTGTAAAGAAAAGGTGAGAACAGTGAACATATATCAGTGCTTGCGGGCCTAGTGGAGGGCAATCATCTTCTATTATTGCATTGGGGTGTTAGAATCATCCCCCATCAATGGTATCAGATAATTTTGGAGGCTTGGAGACTTTAATGAACATCATTTTGAAGACTTAAAGGCATCAAGATAGCTCGTGAAAGCACAAGGAAGTTATCAAAGCAAGAAGACATCAAAAGGGGCTTACATTAATCAAGATCTCAACTACTCAAAGGTTAGCAAGGGAGAAGCTATCAAGAGGTAAGATCCACACCTTCTAAAGAATAAAAACATTTGAGTACAAGTTAGAGGAGCATTGTAGAGCTGAGTATGGGTGAGTATGATGCACAAATAGAAAAGTTAGAGAAAGGTAATCATCAACCATGGAAATTTAGAGTTAGCAACTACCTTATGGGCAAAGGATTGTGGGGATTAGTGAGTGGCAGAGAGCCAATGCCTCATCTACATGATCTACCACTTCAAGGACACATCAAGGCACTTAACTAATGGATAGAAAGAGATACGAGAGTCATATTCATTCTATCCCAAAACATAAGCAATAACATGATAGGGCATCTGCAAGACTTGGACACATCCACGAAGGTTCCAAAGACCTTCAAGAGATACTCTTCATCAACAAAGGCAAGGAAGATTCAAATTATGAATGAGCTAAGTAATCTTAGGAAAGCACCAAGGACTAACATAAATGAGTAAATTTTGAAGGTTAAGGACCTTATAGATGCCCTCGGCTCAATTGGGAGCCCAATTGAAGATGAGGATCTTCTCATGAAAACTCTCAATGGCTTGAGAGCGATGAACAATGGAAATCACTCACCACATCAATGTATGTGAGGGATTTCGTACTAGAATTTGATCAATTAGTCACATTGATGTTGATGAAGGAAATGAACCAAGGAGGTTCATAATCAAAGGGCAACCAAGCCCAATTTTTCTATGCAAGTACAAGCAAAGGCAAAAGAGGTGGAAAAGATCCCAAGGCAAAGGGAGAGGAAGGAAAAACTCAAGCTCAAGCAACCAAGAAGGCTCCAACCAAAGCTATGGATCAAGGGAAAGTAGGAAGGAGCAGAGGAATATGAAGATCACATGGAAGAGAAGAATCCAATGCAAACTAGGGCCATTATGCAAGTGATTATTGGCCCTAATTTTTGAAAACTAGGGCCATTATGCAAGTGATTGTTGGTCCAAAGGAAGAAATCAAGGATACAAAAGGAACCAAGCTATTTATGATAGTCATTCAACAAATTTAGGAAATGAGAACTTGCTTATGATGTATAGTTCAAGCAAAAGAGTCAATTTAAATTTTACATGGTACATAAACAATGGTTCTAGCAACCATATGAGTTGCAATAAATTCCTTTTCTTTAATTTACACTCACCCATGACTCAAGGACATGTAGAGATAGGGGATGACATTGAGCACAATATTACACATGTGGGAGATGTTGCACTAAATGGATTGCAAAGCTCTAAGGTGTTGAAAGATCTGTTGCATGTGCCAACCATCACCAAGAACTTGGTTTCAATAGGCCAAATGGTTGAACAAGGTTATGAAGTGAGGTTTAATGATCAACGATGTTATTCTGAAGACCCCATGCTGGACTAGTAGCTCATAGGAAAAGCAAAAAAGCAAGGAAGGCTTTTCACCATGAAGGTAAAACCACCAACCCATCACAGTGTCTACCTATCAATTGGAAATAAATAGATTGTAGAGATCGACTTGTGGCATAAAAGAATTGGCCACATTGTTTGTTATAATTTGGATTTGTCCTCTTGAATCATCATAGTATAAAGGAACAACAATCTCAAACATGTAAATTGTGAATCCGAGAAGTATGTTAAGGACTTGGTCCCTTCTTTATCAATGGAATCCAAGATTTATCATTACAAGATCAGTTTCATCAGAGGTTTCACAAAAGACATGGATAATTCTCATAGTTCTTGTAGATTGAGTTAGGAATAAGTTTTTTCAGTGATTCTTGTGCCAAAAGTGTGCTATCTTTTATAATGAAGAGATTGATAAATAAATTTGAGTGGAGAGTATGGATGCTACTCTACTAGCAACCATACAATAAACAAACTATGGAGGAAGAAATGAAAGATATCAAAACATGATGAAATGACTCAATTAGAAATAAAAATGACTTACATGAGATGCTCTATGAGCACGGAGACTCCATGAGGAGAGGAACCACACTCTTGACAATGGGCTGGAGTGAATGAGCTTGTGAGAAGTGAAGTGAGGCCCACCTTATATGGAGTTGAGGGAAAATCTCCTTGCATGTGGGATATATGTGCTTGCATGAGGATCAATGTGGACTTGGACAAAAGGGTGGAGCATGGAACTCTCAATATATATGTGCTCACACCATTAGGTGTATTAAGGATTAAATCAACCACCATAGTTGAGAAGACAAAAATTTGAAATTTTTTCCCAATGTCTGTTGCAAAATTAGCATATGACGAGTATAAAAAATGCATAAAATTGCAAGTACTCTTAAATGGAATGCTCTAGTTCTTGCATAACATTCCTTTTTACAAATAATTTTTTTGGTTTTAACATGCAAACTTGCATAATGAATCATTGACTTCGGTGCATATAATCAGTTAATTGAAAGAAGTCAACTAGGATTATCAAGCATCTATGAGCAACTAGCATACACTCTTACGAGGTTAGGTAAGTCTTCCAACTGCATCACAAAAGAGACCTTGACATTTGGGTCTCTACCACATGGACGTATATAATTGGTATCCTCAGAAGTGTACATAGTGTGTATTGTTGGAGTTAGACGTCTGCGGAAGCACGCGAACAACACAAGGAAGAAGAAGAAGAAGCTTGGAGCACAAACACACAATACTGAATGTATTACTAGAGAATGTACAAAGATAAGTAGCCCATTAGGGCAATAGGCGTATATACAAGCTGGGGGAAAAAAACCTCTTAAAGAGGGAAAAAAGTGCCCCGGCGATCCTAGTGTGTTCACACACATCACTACCTAAATATATCAACAAATCCCCCCTGGGAGTGATGCGGTGAACAAGGAGCTGGCACTCATGTATAAGGAAGTGCCAAGCTATGTGGAAATCACTCCACAAAAGGAAGTAAGCCCAAAGCTTTGCGGAAAGCTTCAAACTTCTCCCTAGGTAGAGCCTTCGTGAAAAGGTCTGCAATGTTCTCCTGCGTGGGCACATATGCCAAGCTGATCTCCCCAGCAGAGAACCTCTCCCTGACATAGTGATAATGCACCTCAATGTGTTTAGTGTGAGCATGGAACACAGGGTTCCTCGCAACTGCCAATGCGCTCTGACTGTCAGTGAAGATGGTGGTGGTAGAAGACTGGCCAACACCCAAATCAGCCATAAGGCGTCTGAGCCACACACACTCAACAGTCGCTGTGAAAGCTGCCCTATACTCAGCCTCACAACTGGAAGTGGCCACAGTAGGCTGCTTCTTGCTCAACCAAGATATACATGAGCTACCAAGCATGAAGCAAAAACCACTGGTGGACACACGAGTGTCATAGCAACCAGCCCAAACTGAGTTAGAAAAAGCATGCAAATCTGGCGGTAGTGATGCCCCCTTGGGATAAAACAACCCAAGTAGCCGAGTACCACTCAAGTAGCGAAAGATGCGCTTAACCACCTTCCAATGCGTGACTCCTGGGCAATGCATAAACTTGCTCATCTGTGAGACAGCAAACTGAATATCTGGCCGAGTAATGCATAAGTAAATCAAGCATCCAACATCCTGCTGATAGAGAATAGCATCAAATGCATCTCCAGCATCATGAAGACTCAATCGTAAACCTGTCTCCATAGGAGTGGCAATAGGCTTACAGTCTCCAAGGCCAAAATGCTGCAATAATGTGTCAATATATTTCGTTTGACACAAAGCCATTCCACCATCAACTTGCATAAATTGAATGCCCAAATAGTGATGCAAATGCCCCAAATGAGACATCTCAAATGAGGCATGCAAATCAGCCTTGAAATCAGCAATATGCTTCTCAATAGGACCAGTGAGCAGCATGTCATCAACATAGACAACAATGATCAGAAGCACATCATTAGCACGCTTAACATATAAGGTGCTTTTAGTTGCACTATTCTCAAAACCATGTGCAACCAGATAGGCATGTATCTTCTCATACCAAGCACGTGGTGCTTGCTTTAAACCATATAATTCCTTCTTTAACCTGCACACCTGGTTTTCATGTCCTTTCTGCACAAAGCCACGGGGCTGAAAAACATACACTTCTTCATGCAAGTCACCATTCAGAAATCCTGTTTTAATGTCCAACTGATGTACATTCCAACCATGATGGGCTACAAGTGCACAAATGCTCCGAACAGTAGTCATACGACATGTAGGTGCAAAGGTCTCATCAAAATCAATGCCTCTTTCCTGCGCATAACCCTTTGCAACAAGCCTAGCCTTATACATGTCAATTGTACCATCAGGTTTACGCTTCAGCTTGTATACCCACTTAGTGCCAATGGCCTTCTTGCCAGGAGGCAAGTCACATAAAGACCATGTACCATTCTTCATTATAGCATCATATTCAGATTGCATGGCAGCCATCCAATTTTTTGAATTCTGTGCTTCATCAAAAGAAACAGGCTCATTCTCATCACAGAGACTAGACGCAGCCATAGCATAGCAATCTGATGCAAAGGAGGCACTATGAGAGCCTGAACGAGTACGATATGACAAAGGTGCATCTAATTTGCTGTCACGCAAAGTCTGCACCAACCATTTTTGGCATAGTTTTTGCCTGCTCAATATCAGCTCTCTCATCAACAAGTGCATCATGTAAATCTGCATAAAAAATAGAATGATCTGCATCATCATATGAAACCTGCAAAGGCTGAGAAGGTGCCTCATTAGGACCAGCACTAGACTGTCCACCTGTAAAAAGAGGCATCAATGTATCATACATGTCTTTGGAGCTAACATATGTCTCCTTAGTACATGAAAGCAATGGCTGAATAGCATCTTCCACAAAGACAACATCACGGCTAACCAGAATGCGTTTAGTCTGTGGATGATACAAATGATAGCCTTTACTTCAGAACTGTACCCAACAAAAATACATTTTACTGCCTTATCATCCAATTTTCTACGATGTTGTTCAGGCACTAATGCATATGCCAAACAACCAAAAACATGCAGATGAGAAACAGATGGCTTGCGGTCATGCCAAGCCTCATATGGAGTGATAGACTGCAGCGCTTTAGTGGGACACCTGTTCAGTACATATGCTGCACACATGACAACCTCAAGCCAGAAACTATGTGGTAAAGCCTGACTCTTGACCATGCACCTCGCCATGTCCATGAGTGACCTGTTCTTTCGTTCAGCAACTCCATTCTGTTGAGGTGTATACGGCACTGTACACTGGTGTTTTATCCCACGTTCAGCCAGAAATGCATTAAAATCAGAAGACATATATTCCCCCCCCTCGATCAGAACGGAGGGTGCCCATTTTACATGCTGACAGATTTTCAGCCAAAACTAGAAACTGTTTAAAGCACATGAACACTTTAGACTTTGATTTGAGTGGATATATCCATGCATGCCTGGAAAAATCATCAATGAAAGTCACGAAGTAAAGGTAATTCCCAAAAGAGGGTGTCTGCATAGGACCACAGACATCACTATGTACAAGCTACAATTTCTGCGTAGCCCGAACTGAACCATCTTTTGGAAAGGAGGAACGCTGCATTTTGCCCAAAATATAGCCTTCACATACATGTTTTCCAGGTGCCTCAAGCTTGGGCAAAGAAGACACCATATCAGATTTCTGCAGGCGTAGCAAACTAGCGAAATTCAGATGACCAAAGCGTGCATGCCAAAGCTTTGCATCTGACATAGCCTGAGAATCATGAACTGCACATGCCGAATCATTCACAGATCTTTCATAGTCTATGAGCTTATACAACCCACGACATAAAATGCCAGAAGCAATAATAACATCGCCATTTGACAGATCATGAACCGTACATCTATCATCAACAAATTTCACAACCAAGCCAATCTTGGCTAATGCAGAAACTGATAACAGATTCTTCTTGATCCCTGGCACAAATAAAGCATCTGACAAGGTGAAAGAACTACCATCAGCAGTAGTCAGAATGATCTTACCAAGTCCCATAACAGGATAAGAGGAGTTGTTGGCGCATGTGACAATATTCCCTGTAGGGGCAGGGTCGAGTGAAGAGAAGAAACTACGCTGCGAGGTAATATGTTTGGTCACCCCACTGTCAAAGTACCAAACATCTGAGTCCACTACAGACATGCACTGCTCATGAGAAGATGGGTCAAAACTGCAAACAATAGTAAACGCCCATTCTTCTTCCTGCACAAGATTAGCAGACTCTGTTTTTGGTGTAGAGGCTTCTGCAACAACCATTCCAGCCTCCTTTTTCTTTGCCTCTTTTGCAGCGAGTTCTTTATGATATGATCATTCCCTTTACAGTACTTGCAAAACAATTTCTGCTTTTCTGATTTCTTCTCATCTTTATCCTGGTTCTTCGAATGTGCAACATTTGCAGATTTCTGCTTACTAGTAGAAGAGCTCCATTTTCCTTTGCCCTTCTGACTAGCCAGGAACGCTTGATCTGCAACACACATAATGGACCTGTTCTACCTGGACTGATCTTCCTGCAACAGAATAGAAACTAACTCCTCAAATGATAAGGCATTCGGATTGCCTTTCATCATCAACTGAAGAGTAGAAGAAAAACTTTGATATGAATAAGGAAGACCATTCAGAACGGTCTGCACAAGTGAGCTATCTGGTATAACCTCATCAGCAGAAATCAACTGTTCCTTCAAATCTTTGATCTTCGTTAGAAAACTGTCCATAGAATCACCTTCATTCATGTGCTCACTCTCCAACTGTTTTTGGAGGTAAGCAACACGAGCCTCATTCCTAGCTTGGTACAATGTGGTAAGTGTATCCCAAGCATCCCTAGCTGTTCTGCAAGAGCGAATATGAGGAATAATAGCATGTTTGATAGAAAAAGCTATCAATGCATGTGCCTGGGCATCTCTGCCATCCCAACAAATCTGCTCTGCAGTAGGTGCAATAAAAATAGCAGCACGAACAGGAATCTGCGGAATATCATCTTCAACACCATCTTCATCAGCTCCAGCACCTGTATTTGCAGTACCTGTCGTTACAGGTGTAATAGGACGTCTTTCAACACCCTGCACAATGTTCCACAATCCTTTTGCAACCAAAACATGTCGCATCATATAAGCCCATAATGGGTAGTTGGTACCATCCAACTTATCCTCAACAGCCAACATACGGAATACATCACTGCTTTCAGCCATGGCCGGTGACTAAAATAGTTTGATGTAGAAAATTGACTATATCTCAAAAAGTTGAACAGAACTGCCCAGACGAGTTCTGCAAGACCTGTAGCAGACTTCGAGATGCTTAAACTGGCGAACAGAAACTGGTATATACCTTTGGTACAGAAAGACAAAATAGCCTACACAAGCGTTGTGATAGTGCATTCGGAGGCCGAAAGGAGCTCAGATCGCGATTTCGGCACCATAGAGCGAAGCCGTTTTGATCTCGGAAACACCCTGAGTATGCTCACCAAAATTTGTACGATTTTGAGATTGCAAACGGAGGAGTGTCGACGGCGCCCTAGATGAAGCGATGATCTGCTCTGATACCAATTGTTGGAGTTAGACGTCTGCGGAAGCACGCGAACAACACAAGGAAGAAGAAGAAGCTTGGAGCACAAACACACAATACTGAATGTATTACTAGAGACTGTACAAAGATAAGTAGCCCATTAGGGAAATAGGCATATATACAAGCCGGGGGGAAAAAACCTCCTAAAGAGGGAAAAAAGTGCCCGGGCGGTCCTAGTGTGTTCACACACATCACTACCTAAATATATCAACATGTATGTGCTCAATATATGTAGTAAAATGGCATTAAAAGGTTGAATTCATAACCCAAACACTATCCAACAACACCTGCAAGTGTCTATCAATTTTGTTCTTTAGGCTCAAAGAACTTGCATAAACTTGTAGTGGCTACTCCCACCACAACTCAAACCTTTCAAGAAACCTGTAGATTTACTAGTGTGGCTGAAAACACATCCCCAAAGCTGAATATTCATTGTGAGAAAAGTGCAAGGAACACTCTTCTTGATATTCCTAAACCTATATAAAGAGAACTATGTGTGAAATTTCTCCAAAATGGCTCTAAGAATCACCCCAAATATGCTTCGAAGTAGGCTTTTGAAGCATAGAATGAAGCTACAAGGGCCCAAAACATGTTCAAGGTAATGTGCACCTTAGTCTTTCCCCTTCTTCAAACACCACAAGAGTGTAGCTTAGTGGCAAGAGATTTTCAGTTAAGCGAGCTCGGGGGGGGGACAATACTGGGATGGGTGACCTCCCAAGAAGTACTGTGAACCCCTGTCTTCCTTGACCAATGAGGTCTTACCTCTTGCTTAGCCAACAATTTCGGTGACTTGGATGACAAGGTATGTTAAGGTCTATGCCTTGGTTGCTACCGTAGCCATAAGCCTTAGGTGTTGGAGTTAGACGTTGAGAGGGGCACTAAAGAAATGGCCTCTAACACTCCTTTAGCACACAGGCTCATAAGCGGGGATGGATATGATGGAAAGGAAGGGTTCTTAGCTCCTTACACATTCACTTCCCACACATGCACACAACACAAAGAGCACTCTTAGGGTACGGGTGGTCCACACTACCCTCTTAGCACCCACACAAGAAAATGAAAATGCTCTTAGGACACGGGTGTTCCGCACTGCCCTCTTAGCATTCACACAGGTAACACATGCACATGCACATACACTGTTACATCAAATGCTCTTAGGACACGGGTGTTCCGCACTGCCCTCTTAGCATTCACACAACAATCATTCACATATATAAACACAAAGAGCAAGATAACCTCACTTCCCAATGGATAGAAGTTGAAGGAAAATGATGAGGGTTAGGAATTGAGGGGGAATGTAGAGAAGGAATCAGAAGAACTAGAAAGGGTGGGAGATAGAAGAGGAAGGAAGAGATAATTGGAGTCAAATGGAAATAAAGATCATATTACAAGATATGGATACAAAGAATATGGAGTACATAAAGGAAAAGAGAGTGTAGCACCTCTCTTGTAGCCAGGATCTCCACCTCCAAAGGGGTAGCACTATGATCACCAAAGTGCTGATAGCATGTACTTTCACACCACTTGCTTGTTTTGAGGGCACCCAAGGGGGTCTTTTATAGGCCTTTTGGGAAGATATTTGGAGATGATATTATTTGGGAGAATCTTCTAGATGTGACACTTGTGTGGTAGAAAATACAACATTGACAAAGTTCTAGAAGATTTTTGGCCATTCTAAGGTATGCACCTTATCCCATATGGTCATATCTTTGTTTTTTTCATGAAAAATCTTAAAAATACTAAAAATAGCACTCTCTTTTCGTGGGAATAAGCCTCATATCCGAGTTTGGGCGTTTGAAATATTTTATGCTTGATTTTGGGCCCAAAAAGTCAATCACATGTGTCCCATTTGTCAAGAATCTTTCTGTAGGACTCAAAAGTCTATGGTGGGGCTTGAGTCTTTGAAAAGTTTTTTGGACTCTTTCAAAAGGGAGAGTGGGTCAAGCTTAAGTATTTGAATTATAAAACTACTTGTCCCACTCCATATTTAACTTGGGATCTGATTCTACCAACTGCAGGTAAGGGTAGCTAGTTTACTAGGGTGGGGCCCAACTTATTCTTGGATTTTTATTTCCTTCAAATCCATATATTTATGGTTTCCATGAAGGTTTGAAAATTGCAAATACTATAGGGGTACATACCTATACATAAGGTATTATTAAGGAGGGTTCAAGAAATATTTCCTCATACTTAGCCCTCCCCTTGGCTAGAGGCATTCATGTCTCTAGCCTTCAAAGAGTTTGTTGATGCTCCAAGGTGGGTCATCTTCTTGTACTACTGATATGTATTTTTCCCTTGATTGTTCCTGTTGTTCATTGCTTTCTTCTATCCTCTGTCAGTATTTCTTTAACCTCCATCCATTGACCTTCTTCTTGTGCAGCTTCCCTGACATATCCATGAGTTGATAACTTCCATTCTTGAACTTTTTCTTGATTAGAAACGGTCCTTCCCATTGTGGTTGGAACTTTGTATCATGCCTGTTATCAAAACGATTATCATACCTTAAAACAAGAGTTCCCTCTGTTCACCCTTTATCCTTTAGTTGTTTGTTAAACTCCTCCCTTCTTTTCTCTGCTTGATTGATGTAATGTTCCACTGCAAGCTCCCTTTTCATACTCAAGTGTTGTAGATCTATAAGCTGTTGGAGGATAAACACTCCTATGTGCACAACAAAAGCAAATGAACCCTCCTAGGATCCTGAAAATTTTCAGACATAGGCTCTGTATTTTCTGAGTTTCTCTGAGTACATGTAGAGAATCAAAATGAAATTTTGTAGGCTTAAACTAGACTCTAAGATCTTTCAAATGAGAGTAAAATCACTCCATTTGGATACTAGATGATGCCTCAACCAGCTGCAACAAAAGAGATAACTTGATCTCTTCACAGAGTATGAGCGAACTAGACAGACACTGTTTTGGACATTTCTCTGCACATGTGTAGGCACTGAACCCGAGACTTAAAACAGACAAAGTAGAACTTATAAGCTTTCCAACAAGACAAAAATCATTGCAAATGTATTCCAGATGAAGGAGAAACAACAATTACAAGATCGGGGGGTCTGCCAAGATCATCTAGGGAGAAAGAGTATGAAAAAGTGAAATCTCTGCAAAATATGCAGAGAACAGCTAGTAGGGGGTGTGCTTAAGCAAGGGGGCAGCTTGGGGACGTATTTCCACGACTCTAAGTCATAATACAACTCATTAGAGGTTTTAAAGACCACATACTAACCTCTTTAACCAATCAAAAGCATATACATGTCAAAAGTGAGGTCCAATCACATCAATAGGTGAGCTAAATCTTATCTAATCAAGTTCTTTCCATTATGGGCATGATTTGAGGCCTCCAACTTGTGGAAATCAGCCTCCTTTGATTTTGGATCATGTGGAAGGTTCAATTTGGGGCATGTTCCCACACTCTTGAGCTTAAAAAAACTTTCAACACTCCCCCTCAAGCTCAAGTCTTTTCCTTTCGTTGCTTCAGCCTATGTCTCTTATGTTGATAGCTTCCTTGAATCCTCCAAGCTTTGTACCTTTAAGAAACTTTGTCATCATGTCTGCAACCTGCATTTTAGTGTTCACATACCTTATATCTAGCTCTTTTGCCATCACCTTTTCTCTAACGAAGTGGTAATGAACCTCTATGTGCTTGCTCCTTGCATGAAACATGGGATTGTTAGCTAGATAGATGCTTGAAATGTTGTCTCCATAAAAAGGAAACTCCTCCACTTCTACTTCCAAGTCCTTAAGTAGCTTCTTAAGCCATAATAGCTCACATGTAGCCAATGCTAAACCTCTGTACTCAGCCTCTGTGGATGAAAGAGCAACAGTGGGTTGCTTCTTAGAGCTCCAAGAGATCACTTTTGTACCTATCATGAAAACATAACCCGATGTACTCCTTCGATCATCCTTGATACCTGCCCAATCAGCATCACCATATCCTTTGCCACTTAGATCAACATCATATGAGTAAAATAGACCTTGGTTGATGGTGTGCTTGATGTAACGAAGCACCTTTCTTGCCGCCATGAGATGATCATGAGTAGGTGCATGCAAAAATTGAGAGAGAACACCTACTACATATGCAATATCAGGTCTAGTGAATGTAGCATAAATTAATGAACCAATTATGCTTCTATATAGTGTAATATCTTGTATAGCCTCTCCTTGACCTGCAACCAACTTTGTATTGGGCTCCATGGGCTGAGAAAGTGGCTTACAACCACTCATACCAAACCTATATAGCACATCCAACAAGTATTTTCTTTGAATCAAGAAGATGCCATTGTGTGCATAGATTACCTCTATTCCCAAGAAGTACTTAAATTAGTGTTCCAAGATCAGATATCTTGAACTCCTTCCCTAGCTTTGATTTGATATCTTTAATACCTGCAATATCACTTCCTGTGATGATCAAATCGTCCACATAGATGCATATGTATACCGTCTTGTCTCCTTGCTTCTTCATGTAAAGTGATGGATCTGCAACACTTTCTTTGTATCCACAACTTGATAAATAATCCACTAACCTCTGATTCCAGGCCCTTGGGCTTGCTTTAGTCCATATGATGCTTTCCTTAGCTTGCAAACATGATTTGGGTACCTCATACTAGCAAATCCTTGAGGTTGGCTCATGTAGACTACTTCTTCAAGCTCTCCATTGAGGAAGGCATTCTTCACATCCAACTGATATAAGCTCCATTTCCTTGATGTGGCCACTGTAATCAAAGTCCTAATTGTTGGCATCTTGGCTACGGGGCTGAAAGTTTCATCATAATCTATCCCGTAACTTTGGGAGAAGCCTTTCGCCACCAACCTTGCTTTGTACCTAGCAATGGAACCATCTGAATTTCTTTTAATTTTGTAAACCCACTTATTACCTATCACCTTCATGCCTTCTTGAGCTGGTACCAAGCTCCAAGTATGGTTCTCATCAAGTGCTTTGAGCTCTTCCTTCATTGCCTCTTGCCATTCCTTGCAATCCTTAGCTTCTTCATAACTAGTTGGTTCTTTGTCCTTGATTACCTGAGTCATGTATGCATAATGCTTTGCAATGAAATTATCATATGTTAACCTTTGTACTGAATATCTTACTCTAAAGACCTTCTTTCACTTCCTTTAGGTGTGGTTGCCATCTTCTTTCTTTGTTTTGCCACTCCTGGAGTTTGAATTTCTTCTATCTCTTCATATTCCAACATGCTCTCGTCCACATAGCTTCCTTCTTCAATTGAAATCTTCTCTTTGCCTTTGAGTTTGCTTTCTTCACAGCTGGTCTCTCTTTCCCTAAGCCTTCCACTCCATGGTGAGGGTGTCCTTGTGTTGCATGAGTTGCTTGGACCACTTAAATCCATGCTTTCTTGAACTCTATCATCATTCTTCAAATCTGCCTCACCTATGTCTTCAACCTGCAATGGACTCATGCATGCATACCAAGGCTTCAACTCATCAAAGACAACATCCCTACTTACCTTCAGCTCCTTGGTGATGAGATTATAGCATTTATACCCCTTTTGTTCCATAGAATATCCCAAAAAAATACATCTTTCAGATTTGGCATCTAACTTTGACCTCAACTCTTGAGGTACATGTACATAGCATATACAACCAAAGACTCTAAGATGTGAAATGCAAGGTTTTCTTCCACTCCATGCTTCCTCAGGGGTTAGATGATGTATACCTGATGTTGGACATCTATTCATGATGTATGTGGCTGTATATGTAGCCTCTCCCCAATAACAATGCGGCATATTCATTTCGTTGAGCATACACCTTGCTACCTCTGCTATGTGTCTGTTCTTTCTCTCTGCTACCCCATTTTTTTGAGGGGTATACCTGCATGTAAATTTTCTTTTGATGCCATTGACCTGCAAAAATTAAGAAAATTCATGGGAGAAGTACTCTCCCCCTCCATCGGATCTCAAAGTTTTGATAAACTTGCCAGATTCCTTCTCCACCTGTGCTTTGAATTTCTTGAAGTAGTGGAACACATCTGATTTGTTTCTAATGCAATACAACCCCACTTTTCTTGAAAAGTCATCAATGAAGGTTACAAAATACCTATTTCCAACAAGGGATGCTTCTCTTGTTGGGCCCCAAACATCCGTGTGAATGAGGTCTAAAACATTTGCACTTACATAGGTACTCTTCTTGAAGGGCAGCCTTGATTGTTTTCCTTGTTGGCAAACTACACAAATTTCATGCAACATTTTAGATGTAAAATTTGGTAGGCCTCTTACCAAGCTCCTCCTTTGCATATCCTTGAGCTTTTGTAGGTTGATGTGACCTATTCGTTTGTGCCATAGATCCAAATCTGCTATCCTCTTGTCTCCATATGTGACATACATTGAATGGTGTGGCTGTTTTATGTCCATTGTGAACATTCTCCCTTGCTTCTTTCCTTTTGCTATGAGCTTGAAACCTGCCCTTGGATCCTCAACAAAACATCCTCTTCAATTGAACCTAACTTGATAGCCTTTTTCTACCATTTGGCCTACCGAAATCAAGTTTTTGGTAATAATAGGGACATGTAATACCTCTGATAAGCACTTTGCTCTTTGATTTCCTTCCAAACTGATATCTCCCACATGTTGAATGGTATGCTCTGAGTTATCACCTGTTTCCACATGCCCATGATGCTTTGGGACCTGCAAATTACTAAAAAGATCCTTTCGACATGACATATGATTGCTACATCCACTCTCTACATACCATACATCTTCACTAGCTTGAGTTGTATCTTCACCATACCTCATGGCAAGTAAATAATCATTCCGTTGGCTGGATGATGTGTTTGCATAATTACCTTGCCCTCTATAATTGTTGTTGTTGCTTTGATTCCCTTGTCTTTGAGCTCTATGATAGCATTCATTTGCAAAATGACCAGGCTTACCACATACAAAGCATCCATTTGAAGTGGGTTGTCCTCTTCCACAAAATCTTTCACCTCTTCCTCTATTTGTGGCTCTTCCACCTCTTTGACCTGCATTTTCTTGTTGTCCTTGAACTCCTTGGTTGCTTTGATATCTTCCTCTTCCTCTTATAGCACCTCGGTTGTGTCTTCCTCTTCCTCTACCTGCATACAACAATTGCCCTTGGCTATCCTTGGCATTATGACCACCAAGGTTCATCTCCTCTGTCACCATGAGAGTGATTAGTTGATCAAAATGAGGAAGAGAGTCCCTTACATACACCGAAGTTGTGAAAGCCCTCCATTTTTCATCATCCCTAAGTCCATTTAGGGTGTGGACGACAAGATCGTCATCATCTAGGGCACAACCGATTGACCCTAGTGCATCTGCAAGCTCTTTAACCTTTAATATGTAATCATTAGCACCTTGAGAGGGGCTTTTCCTAAGATTATTTAGCTCATTCTTGAGCTGAATTTTTCTAGCTTTTGTGGAGGTTGAGTATAATCTCTCCAAGCACTCCCACACCTTCTTCGATGTATCCAAATCTTGAATATGCCCTACCATAGAGTTGCTAATATGTTGAGATAAAATGAAAATGACCCTTTTGTCCCTTTCATCCCACTCTCTTACTACTCTTCTCTGGTCATTGGTTGGATTTACCTCATCTATGTAGGGTTTTGGCTCTCCACCACTCACAAGTCCCCACAAACCTTTCCCCATCAAAAAATTGCTTATTCTAAATCGCCATGGTTGGTAGTTTCCTTTTTTGAGCTTCTCAATCTGAGCATTGAGATCAGCCATGGTGCCTCCTAGCTCTCTTGAACCTTCCCCTTGATGTAATGAAGTTGAAAAAGATGGCTTTTACCTCAAAAAATATAGCTACTCCTATTGATGAAGCTTCGTCTTTGATTTGATGATGTATTTGCTTCCCCTTGTTGTTGACGTGCCCGTTCTTTGCTTCCTTCCTTCAAACTTTGATGAAGTCTTTACTTAACTTCAATAGCTCCTCCTTCTCTCTTTGATACTCCACTTATAGCTCTGATACCACTGTTGGAGGATAAACACTCCTATGTGCACAACAAAAGCAAATGAATCCTCCTAGGATCCTGAAAATTTTCAGACATAGGCTCTGTATTTTCTGAGTTTCTCTGAGTACATGCAGAGAGTCAAAATCAAATTTTGCAGGCTTAAACTAGACTCTAAAATCTTTCAAATGAGAGTAAAATCACTCCATTTGGATACTGGATGATGCCTCAACCAGCTGCAACCAAAGAGATAACTTGATCTCTTCACAGAGTATGAGCTAACTAGATAGACACTGTTCTGGACATTTCTCTGCACATATGCAGGCACTGAACCCGAGACTTATACCAGACAAAGTAGAACTTATAAGCTTTCCAACAAGACAAAAATCATTGCAAATGGATTCGGGATGAAAGAGAAACAACAATTACAAGATTGGGGGGTCTGCCAAGATCATCTAGGGAGAAAGAGTATGAAAAAGTGAAATCTCTGCAAAATATGCAGAGAATAGCTAGTAAGGGGTGTGCTTAAGCAAGGGGGCAGCTTGGGCACGTATTTCCACGACTCTAAGTCATAATACAACTCATCAGAGGTTTTAAAGACCACATACTAACCTCTTTAACCAATCAAAAGCATATACATGTCAAAAGTGAGGTCCAATCACATCAAGAGGTGAGCTAAATCTTCTCTAATCGAGTTCTTTCCATTATGGGCATGATTTGAGGCCTCAAACTCATGGAAATCAGCCTCCTTTGATTTTGGATGATGTGGAAGGTTCAATTTGGGGCATGTTCCCACACTCTTGGGCTTAAAAAAACTTTCAACATAAGCCTCTTTTGGATGACCTCTTCTTCACTTTCTGCACTTTCTTTTAACAGTACGAGGAGACTTGGGATTTCCACTTCTATTGGTAATAAGGCTTCTTGTCCGTACACTAAATGAAAAGGAGTGAATCCTAAAGATGCCTTGTAGGATGTGCGATATGCCCATAATGGTGCAGTGAGGTGCTTGTCCCATTCCTTAGGATGCTTCTTTACCTGCTTACTGATGATTTTACAAAGAATTCCATTGGTCTTTTCAACAAGACCATTACATTGAGGATAATAGGGTGTGGAGTATCTATGCCTTATGTTTAATCTAATCAATAGATCATTCAAAACGACTGATCTAAAACTTGGACCATGATCAGAGACTATATCTAAAGATATCCCAAATCTACAACATATGAAATGATAAATGAACTTCCCAATATCTCGTGCAGTTGTCCTTTTTGTGCCAGCTGCTTCCGCCCATCTAGTCATGTAGTCCACTGCCACAATGATGTATTCCTTCCCTGAGCTTGTCCTTGGTAGGGGTCCAATTGCATCGATTCCCCATTTCTCGAATGGCTCATAAGATATGACTGGTGTCCTTGGTTCATACATAAGCCTCTTATTCCCTGTAATTTGACATTTATTACATGTTTTACACCAATATTGAACATCTTTATGAAGTGTAGGCCATGTATACCCTGCTTGAAGTACTTTCCTTATCGTTATTTCATGTGAGAAATGTCCTCCACATGCATGATCATGACATGATTCCAGAATGCTCTTTATTTCATCTGATATGGGGACCCTTCTAAGGATAAGATCCTTACCTTTCTCATAGAGATGATCTCCTATGAGTTGGTACTGTAAAGCCTTCTTCACTAATCTATGCCTTTGTACCTTGTTAAGGTAATTGGGTGCTTCTCCAGTTTCAAGAAACTCGATGATATCTTCTAATCCTTCTTGACCTACAAATCTATTGTCTCCTAGTTTCATGGATGCTATGAAACCATCAAATTGCTCATTTGCTAATGCATCTGCTTCCTTATTTTTGCTCCTTGGTACATGAAATATTTGAGTGTTATCAAATTGTTTCAATAACACTCTTACCTTTTTCAGCCATTCAAACAAATTTTGGCTTTTGCAACACCAAACATTTTGTAATTGCTTAATTATCAACATTGAGTCTCCTTTGATGATCAACCTTTTGATACCATGTTGAACACATTCATGCAAGGCCTCACATAGTGCTGCATATTCTGCTTCATTATTTGAATGAGCATTAGGAAGAGCTATACCTTTCTTGAAGATGAGCTGTTTGTTTTGGTCATATATCAGAAATCCTCCTGTTGCTTTGTCGACCTGCTTCTTATAGGCACCATCAAAAAATATAGTATGTGCATCTTCAATATCTTCTTCATGCAAGGTTGCTCCCCTCTCCCTCTCATTGGATATTTTCCTCTCCCACTTCCTGTAGGTGAGTATGTCTGCAAGAGTGGCTCTTGTGCTTTCCTCTACTACAAAAGTATAGTTGTATTCTTGAAGTTCAAGAACCCATTTACCTATTCTAGATGAGATTCTCATATGTTGTACCACATATGGAAATGCATGATCTGTTGTAAGAATAATGAAAGGCCTCGCAAGAAGGTAAGACCGAAACTTCCTTACTCCAAAAATAAGTGCATACATGAGTTTCTCTGCATATGTGTATCTCTTCTCATTTTCTTTCATTACCTTGCTAGCAAAGTAAACAGGACGCATGTGAGATACCTTTGTATCCTTCTGGAGTAAGACCACTCCGATTGCTTCTTCACCTGCACTTGGACACACATAGAAAGTCTCTCCCATATTTGGTGGCATCAATGTGGGTAGAGTGCTGAGTACTCTTTTGATTTCTTCAAAACATTCATTATGGATATCCTCCCATGCAAAGACACTATCTTGTGCAAGCTTTTGTAATGGAGATATGAGTTTAGACAGAAGGTGGATGAACCGTGACATGTAGCGTACCTTTTTTACAAAAGTGAGGGTCTGCTTTGTTGTTGTTGGAGGAGGTAGAGCCAATAAGGCTTCCACTTTGGATGGATCAACTTGAATCCCCTTTTCTGATATGAGATGTCCAAGAAGAACTACTTCTTTCTCAGCAATATGACACTTATCAAGGTTCAATTGACCTCCAAGATCATACAATCTTTTTAATCCTTCTTCCACTTTTTGACAATGCATAACTCTAGTGCTATATAAACTCAAGAACGAGCTGCATACACTAGAGAAAAAGAGCATGTCGGTAAGTGAGTACACCCTAAAAATCAAAAGCTTACATGATTCGCTTGCATCTATTGGCATGAATGTAGATGATGATGATAAGGTGGAAGTGTGCCTTTGTGGTTTAGGAGCTACATATAATCATTTTAAAACTTCTATTCACACTAGGGAAAATATTCCAAATTTTGTTGATCTAGTATCCATGCTAATAATTGAAGAAAAGAATCTTAGTGAGGACTCAAACCCCCAAGGAATACCTAGTTTTGAGCAAGTATTCTACTCTAGCAGAGGAAGAGGTAGAGGTTTCAAAAGTGAAAGAGGAAATAGTAACCAAGACCAAGGTCAACATCAAAATCATGCATGAGGTAAAGGTAGTTTTGAGGTAGGGGGATCAAAAGAGACCCATAAATTTTCAAAGAAATGATTCAGGTAATGATAGTAAAGGATGCTAGAATTGTGGTAAAATTGGTCACTTTGAAGGTGATTACAAGTTGAAAAATCAAAATAACAGAAGGCAACAAAACAACTATGCATCAACAAGTGCAAATGATTTGAAGGAACTGTTGATGGTCCAATATCACATGATGAATATGATGTCTACTGATGTTTCAAAATCGAATGGTAGTGTCTAGTATGTTGATTCAAGTGCTTATCACATGAACAATCATGCATAATGGTTTAGTAGTTTGTAGAAATTGCCAATTCTTGGATATATTGAAATAGACGATGAAACATCACATCCTATCGAGCATACAGGAAACATAGCACTATCTATGGAGGATGGAAGGTAAAACATCTTGTTGATGTGCTACATGTTTTGAATATAACAAAAAAGCTAATTTTTCTTGGACAATTGGTTGACTAGGGATTACAAGTTAGGTTCAATGCTGATGGTTTATATGTAGGAGAGTACAAATAGAATGGAAGGTTTGTCACCAAAGGGAAAAAAAGTTGGTAGGATGTTCCCCATGAATGTGAAAATTCCTTAAATGAATGCAGTCATGTTTGCAAAAAATTCCTTAAATGAATGCATTCATGTTTGCAAAAGATGTTTACCGTGAATGCAAAAATTCCTTAAACGAATGCTGATATACAGATTTGGCACAAGTGAATTGGACATGCAAATTTGTAGAGGCTGAAATTGATGTAGGCAAAGGAGCTTATCATTGGACTACTGAATTTCAAGATTGCAGAGATACAGAAGGTATGTGAAGCATGTCAATTTGGTAAAAAGTTAAGGGCATAATCTCCATCTCACAAGCATGTTAGTGAGAATGTGCTAGAAATAGTACATACAAATGTTTGGGGTCTTGCAAAGACCACATCTATGGAAGGATGCAAGTTTTATGTAACTTTTCTTGATGAACATGCACAAAAAGTATGCATATATTTCATGAAAGAGAAGAGTGAGGTGTTCACTCACTTCTAGAATTTTAAGGTTGTGGTGGAAAAGCAAATAAGGAAGTATATTCAGACATAGAGATTTTATGGAGGAGGTGAATACATCTCAATGAGTTCAATAGATTTCTAAAAAGTCATGGAATTCGACAACAGTTTTCATGCAGGTACACACCACAACAAGATGGCATTGCTGAATGCAAAAATAAACATATTGTAGAAACAACAAGAGCCTTGATGGCTGAGAAGAATATGCCTAATTGGCAAAAGCTTTGCAGACTACTCTATACATCATGAGTAGAACTCAAACCATTACTATACATCAAGTTACACGCGAAGAGAAGCTTATAGGTAATAATCCAAACTTATCACATATGGAAGTATTTGGTTGTATTGCATATGTACATGTTCTAGATAAGTTGATGATGGAGCTTGATCCAATGTATCTTCATTGGGTACTCCCTTTAGCAAAAGGGATATAAATTTTATAACCCACTCACACGATAGGTGAAGATAAATAGAGATATGGTGTTTGATGAAATGTCAAGCTTCTTATATGCACATGCCAAAGAAGGATTTGATCTTGACTCAAATGACAAAATAAATGATGAAAAAAAAGTGCAAAATCTTAAGTTTTGAGTGGACTTGATGTGTCAACAAGCAATAGTTCCAACTCAAATCCATCGAGTGGAAGATTGCATGGAAATTTCTATCCATCAGATTCATTGACTACATTGAAGAAAGGTAAAGAAAAGCTTTCTGCTGGTAGTAAAACATCTACAAGTTTTGAAGACATTGATGGAGATTCAAGTGGTTCAAAAAAGAGCCTTAATGAGGAACTTGGATTGCCCTATGTGAATGTTGGAACAACAAGCTTTCATTATGCTTGAGGTGGACATGATCTTCATCGAATTCATCATTGGAATGATGCCACATATACTCCTTGTAGAGTTTTATTTACATTCATTTTTTTGTATTGAGAGTTTGATCATAGGATCACCCTTTTATGTAAGTTCCAACGCGTTTAACTTTATAAAAGGGAAAATTAAAAGGTCTAGAAGCCACGAGTTAGAAGTGGTTGGGATTGATTCTCAATCAATCAATCAAAAGGTAGATGTGATTTCAAATTTCTCTTTTCCTAGATTGTAGGAAAATATCCCAATCAATCTAAACTAACAAATCCACCTAAATTTCGATTCAAATTGATGAAGAAAAGGCATATTCATGTACACAAGAGTTTATATAAAGACTACACAACATTTGTACACTAATTAGGATGATGATTTGAAGCAATACAGCTTGGTGCCACTTCAATTTAATACTCCTTCTTCCTTAGATTTAGTCAACTTGCAGAGAGTGTTGCTCTCACTACAGAGCTCTAAATCTAGTGTTGTCTCATTTGACAGGTATTACTGTCTAGTTTATGCTTACAAATTTTCAGCTCATTGGGTTCATTACATTTAGAGATATTGAAGATTTTTAGCTTCGGGGTCATTCTCTATAGCAAGCCAACCCGATGTATGAAACTCTCTTAAGAGGAATGTTTCAGATTGTGACTATGCTGATTGCTTTGAGTGTTTGAAGTCATAAATTCTATCCATTTTTAGAAAGTTTTTGTGAGCTAGTCATGGCACAAGTTATCTATTTTGCATCAACGTGTTCTTGTTGATGTTCCAAAGTACCTATTGGGTTTTATTGCACTAACCACAAGCCTACAAGGTCTATTTTACATATCCAAAGAGCCATGGTTGGTCCTGTGATGGTTTGATGGACCAACTTCACCACTTGATAACTCATCTTTCCAAGCCTCTCCAAGCTTCTCCAAATTTTATTTCAGTGGTATCAGAGCAACTTCAAGATGGGAGATGGCTTTCCATGAATGATTGAGAAGCTTGATAGAAACAATTATGCTACTTGGCAAATTATAATGGAGGCTTATTTTCAAGGAAGAAACATATATGGGATTGTATCAAGTGATGAAGCAATGCCTATTCCAAGATCCAAAGGAGGACCTACTCAAGAGGAAACAGATAGGCTCACACTTTGGTGTGTAAGGGATGCTCAAGCAAGGCCATACATACTCAAATCTATCTCTAATTTTCTATTACCACATATTAGAGGATGCTTTGGAATGAGTTCAACCAAATGAAGAAGAGTCCAAAATAAACCATCATTGAGTTTGGTACAAAAATCAAGGAGGTTTCTGATCAATTGGCATCCATTGGAGATTTGATTGAAGAAGAAGCCATCATGAGGAAAATTCTCAACAGGATTAGATGTGACAAGCAATGGCAATCTTTCACCACAATCCATGATCTCATCATGGATGTGTAAACTCTAGATTTCACCATCTTTCTTGGACAACTCTTCAATCAAAAGGCCAACAATACCATAAAGGAAGGTAACTCCTATTATGACAATTCAACTAGTGCTCTATATGCAGATAAGAAGGATAAGAGGCTAAAAGGCAAGAAGAAGGAAGAAGATGAAGAGGAGACCTCCCAAGCCAACTTTGTAGGCAAGAGCATGTGGAAAGGGAAGAAGAGGACCAAAGCATGACAAGACCAAAGGCCAAAATTTTCAACCTTGTGCCATTTGTGATAAGACCAACCAGACCACTCAGAATTGCTAGTTCAATGGGAAGAGTTAGAAAGGAAGTGGAGGAAGTGGATACGAAAGGAATAGAGGCAGAGGTGGACACAACTTCAACAATAACAATAGAGGCCATAACTGAAGGGACTACAACAATTATTCCAAAGATCAACAACATGAAGACTCATTGCTCTTGATGAATCTAAGCCACAAGGAAGGTAAAGAAGATGATCATTTATTCTACATAGATTCAGGATGCTTAAATCATGTTGCAGGAAACATAGCTCTCTTATCTAATTTGGAAAGTCCAAACCATAGACATGAAGTTCAAATAGGGGATGACACAAAGCACAATGTGGAGAAGATTGGTAATCTCAAAGCTTCAAATGGCAGGAAAAATATTTTAAGCAAGGTACTCTATGTTCCCACTATTACAAAAAACCTAATAAGTGTAAGCCAAATGGTTGAGAAAGTTAGGTTCACCCGACATGGAGCTTTTGTGGAAGATCCATGTGAAGGCTTCAAGAAGATAGCCAGAGGTGAGAAGCATGGTAGGTTCTTTACTTTTGAAGTAGGAGAAACCAAAAATATAGCTCTATTCAACTTTGGGTCTCAAACCCTAAGTGAGCTTAAAGTGTGGGATACGAGGCTAGCTCATGTGAATGAAAGAACCTTGAAAGATATATGCAGGGATCAAAGTTTTCTAGGACTGCCAAAAATATCAAAGCAACACATGATCAATAGATGTGATGCATGCTAGATTGGGAAGGCACAAAGACAACCATTCAACCTGGACTTAGTACATACTGATGTATGGGGACCAAGTCAAGAACCTTCATTGGCAGGATCAAGGTATCATGTCTCATTTATTGAAGACCATAGTAGATGGACTATTCTATACTTTATCAAGAGTAAGAATGAAGTGTTTGATTGCTTCAAAAAGCATCTAGCACATGTGGAGAATCATACAGGTAGATCACTAAAGAAGCTGAGATCTGATGGAGGGGGAGAATACTTCTTCAAAGAGTTTGATGAGTTCTTGCATGAGAAAGGTATCAAAAGGGAAGTGACTACCAGCTACTCTCCTCAACTAAGTGGAACTACAGAGGGGAGAAACAAGACATTGGTTGGATCAACTAGAACAATGCTTGAAGAGAAGAGGTTGCCACATTATCTATGGGCAAAGACTATTTCAACTGCTGTGTACCTTGTCAATAGACTACCATCCAAATCACTTCAAAGTATGACTCCTTATGAAGCACGTTATGGAAGAAAACCTAGTCTTGGACATTGCAAGGTGTTTGGTTGTTTAGCTTGTGTTCATGTACCATCACAAATAAGAGGTAAGTTAGATGAAAGGGCAACAAAGGTAGTGTTTATTGGCTATGACTCAACTCAAATGGGTAACAAGTTCTATAATCCTTCAACCAAGCAATTCACTACGAGTAGGGATGTTGTGTTTGAATAACACAGGTCTTGGTATGATGAAGACAAAGAAAAAGGTAACTCTACCATATGATCTTGATTCTGATTCTCATCAAATAGGAATCAAGCATGATACATAGGTCTAGGATCCAAGAAGTGATATAGATGATGACCAAGATAAAAGGTAAAAGGATTACAAACTATGGAAGTCAAGAGGCAAAGCAAAGATGTAGGAGTGTGGAGAATGCTCCAAGCAAGAACCTAGAAGATCAACAAGAGAGAAGAGACAACCAGAAAGGTATGGATATGATTCCACACTTGTTAGAAAGCATTCAATCTACTTGGCAAAAGGCTCAATTTTAGAGGAACCCTCAACCTATGAAGAGGCAAAGGGAAACCCTAATTGGGAAAAGGCCATGAAAGAAGAAATTGATGCATTGAAGGAGATGGACATTTGGGATTTGGTTCGAATGGCATCCTATCAAAAGGTAATTGGTTGCAGATGGGTATATAAAGTCAAAAGAAACTCAGATAGATCAGCTTGTATGTACAAGGTAAGATCAAAGGATGCTCACATATTATAGACTATGAGGAAACATTCTCACCAATCACAAAGATGACTACAATCAAAACATTGATTAGTGTAGCTGTTGCAAGGAATTAGAGAATCCTTCAACTTGATGTGAAAAATGCATTTCTAAATGGCTGGATAAGTGAAGATGTAGACATCTCATAACCACCAAGTTTTGAAAACCCTAATAATACATCTTATGTTTGCACACTTAAGAAAGCATTCTATGGATTGAAACAAGCTGCTAAAGCTTGGAATTACAAGTTGCTTACATACCTTCAAGATCAAGGGTTCAAAGCTAGCGACTCAGATCCTTCTCTATTCATCAAAAGGGATCACAATGAGGTTATTTATCTATGTGCATATGCAAATGAATATTATCGTGATAGGTGATGGTTTAAGTGGCATTCAAAGGATCAAGAGACACATGCAAGATGAGTTCAAAATTAGTGGCTTAGGTGAGCTCACATATTTACTAGGTATGCAAGTGATTTATGCAAATAAAGGGATGTATTTCACTCAAAGAAGATACATTGGAGACCTACTTCTCAAGTTTAGAATGGAGAACACAAAGCTTACAAGTACACCTTTGGAGACAAATCATAAACTTAGTGTTTATGAAGGTGAGAAAATTGAAGACATTAAAGAATATCGAAACTTGTTAGGTAGTTTGATATATGCTACTCATACAAGACCAGACATATCCTATAGTGTGGGAGTGCTTAGTCAGTTCATGCACTTGCCTAGAAGGCCACACATGGATACAAATAAGAGAGTACTTTAGTATCTCAAAGGTACAATCAATGAAGGCATATTCTATCCTTACTCTTTAGATTTGGATATCGCAATCTATTCAGATTCAGATTGGGCAGGAGCTAAGGATGATAGAAGAAGTACCTTTGGTTACTTAGCATTTTGCAAATTCAAAGCTAGTGTCATGGAGTTCCAAGAAGCAACCAACAATTGGTTTATCCTCAACTGAAGCAGAGTATGGAGGTTTGACCATAGCAACTAAAGAGGCAATATGGTTAAAAGCATTGTATACAGATTTGGGACTTGTAAGTTCCAAACCTCATATACTTGGAGATAATGTAAGTTCCATGCATTTGGCTGCAAATCCAATTTTTCATGCAAGGACAAAGAACATAGAAGTCCACTACCACTTTGTAAGAGAGAAGTGTATGGCAATGGAAATTGACATTTCATCTGTTCCCATTGAGAAGCAAATAGTAGACATGATGACAAACACACTTGATGGGATCAAGCTTTGTAGACTCGAAGCTATGGTAGGTATTCAACCTATCAAAGAATGGAATCAAGCATACTTTAGCTTGAGAGGGAACTATAAAAAGCTTTCATTATACTTGAGGTGGACATGATCTTCATCAAATTCATAATTGGAATGATGCCACATATACTCCTTGTAGATTTTTATTTGCATTCATTTGTTGTATTGAGAGTTTGATCATAGGATCACCCTCTTACGTAAGTTGCAAAGCATTTTACTTTGTAAAAGGGAAAAGTAAAAGGTCTAGAAGCCATGAGTTAGAAGTGGTTGGGATTTATTCTGAATCAATCAATCAAAAGGTAGATGTGATTTCAAATTTCTCTTTTCTTAGATTATAGGAAAAGATGCCAATCAATCCAAACTAACAAATCCACCTAAATTGGAATTCAAATTGATGAAGAAATGGTGTGGTCATGTACTCAAGAGTCTATATAAAGACTCCACAACATTGTTACACTAAGTAGGATGATGATTTGAAGCAATACATATAATTCTTGTTCATTGCTTGGTGCCACTTCAATTTACTGCTCCTTCTTCCTCAGATTCAGCCAACTTTTAGAGAGTGGTGATCTCACTAAAGAGCTCCAAATCTAGTGTTTAAGGTCCCAATGGAAAGATGTTACTGTCTAATTTATTCTTACAAATTTTGAGAGCATTTGATTCATTAAATTTAGAGATATTGAAGATTTACAGTCTCAGGGTCATTCTTTACAACTCCCTGAAATTTTGGGATGACACCAGTTCAGTTTTAAGGTGATTGCTCCTTGTATAGTTCATATAAATTAGGGATTTTATGCATTATAGTCATAACTTCTATCCATTTTTAGAAAGTTTTTGTGAGCTAGTCATGGTGCAAGTTATCTGTTTTGCATCAACTTGTTCTTGTTGATGTTCCAAAGTGTCTATTGGATTTTATTGCACTAACCACAAGCCTACAAGGTCTATTTTACATATCCAAAGAGCTAGGATTGGTCCTATGCTAGTTTGCTGGACCAACTTCACCACTTGACAGCTCATCTTTCCAAGCCTCTCCAAGCTTCTCCAACTTTTCTTTTAGTGAAGTCTCGAGGAGTAAGGAAGTCATATGCAAATGACACAAGGAGAAGTGACCCAAGACCAAATATTTAGGAGGATGTGGAATTCAATGCAACGATTGATGTATGACAGTTACACAGCTTGTCATTGTGCCTACATGACCAAGGTAATACAAGATGTTGAACCTTTTTGTTTTGAAGATGCATTTGGAAATGCAAATTGGGAGAAAGCTATGGATGAGGAGATTGTTTCACTTTATGAAAATGAAACATGGAAGATGATTCCATTATTGCAAGGAAAGAAACCCATACGCTGTAAGTGGGTTTGCATCGTAAAGCAGAATGCTGATGGTAGCATAAGTAGGAATAAAGAATGATATGTAGCAAGAGGATAGGCACATACATATGGCATTGATTATGAGGAAAAGTTTAGCCCTATAGCTGAAATTTCTATTTTCATAGCGCTTGTTGCATTAGCTACAACAAAAGATGGTCTTTGCATCAAATGGATGTAAAGAATTGTTTCTTACATGGTGAGTTGGAGGAAGAAGTATACATGGAACAAACACAAGGATATGAGGATTCAAAGCACCTAGAATATGTTTGCAATTTGCAAAAGGCTTTGTATGGACTTAAACAAGCCCCTTTGGCTTGGCATGCAAGGATTGTTGATTACTTAACCACCATTGTATTTTCTGTGTGTGATGCAGATCATTCATTATATGCAAGGAAGGGTGATGATTGTTGGCGGAGATGGTGGATAATCTTCAGAGATGAATTGGTGTTGCTTAAACCTACTTCACACCAGCCAAGAACAACTGCTGGAGAGTGTAGTGGGCCTCTTTAGCTTGGTAATGATCATAAATATTCACTTATGTTTCTTGGAACATGATACACTAATCAAAGGATCAAAATAGATAGGTAGGAAAAGATAAAAAACTTGATATTCTTGTCTCTACACCTGTTCAATATGTTGAACAGTTCTATGAGCACAATAGCAATTAGCTTAATTCCTTTTGGTGATGTCTAATTAGCTTAGGCATCTACCATTCATGATTGATTTCATAAAAAATGATGAACTACATGCTGAGTATGATGTTTAGCAAATTATAGGACATGCTCGACATTTTTGGGGTGCAATATTAGTCAACAGACTAGATAGCAATAAGATTCTAATATCTCATGATTCAGAAAAGTAATGATAATGAGATTTTTTAGCAATGTTGTAGATTGTTGGCATCATACGGGAAGAAGCAAGTACGGGCATACATGTAGATCTAGCACTGAGGCAACCCATCAATTTTTTCCAATCCTTACATCATTTTAAAAGTGATTCTCATCACTAGAAACCATTGTAAATACCATTTCACCTTTTTGTAGCTTCATTTTGTAGGAGCAGAGAAGTTCGCGAGCTTGAGGAGCTTTAGAAGTAACTGCCTACCAAGTTTCATAATTTTCAGAGCTCGTTTGAGCCTCCAAATTAGCTTAGGGATCTAATTTTTAACTAGGCCGGAGACTATGTCTGAACAGGACCAAAGCTAGTCAAAAACTATAAATAGAGCTAGAGAGCTCATTTTTGGGGCTAGCTTGTTGTAGATTTGAAGTTATATGAGAACTCTTTTGTAATAGAAGCTACTCCATTGTCTCTCTCTCTCTTTGTTCTTGCCGTGTGTGCGCATGTGTGTGTGTGTGCATGTTTGTGTGCTTCTCACTCACACACTTGTGCCTTCACTTGCTCGAGGTCTTCATACCATCCTCATGTCTTCCCGGATTGACATTAAAGGAGGTGCTACTCATCACTGAGCTACACCAAATTTTGGTGCCGTCGCCGGGGATCGAGCTTTGAGGACGAGCGTGTGATGGTAAGACATAGAGAGGATGCGTTGGAATGGTAAGTAGTAGGTAAATTTCTTGTTTTTTCTTCATCTCCGTCGCCATCTCCATCTCCATCTTCATCTCCTTCTCCACTTCATATTCCCACTTCCAATTCATTCTCCTCATTTGCTTTGTGCGAGTTTGAGAGAGAGCGAGTGTGCATTGTTGTTTTTGTGTGTTTTTGCATGATTCTTGCAGGTTGCAGCATCCTCACCATCTCCAACAAGCTCAGCAGGTACGGAAATTCTCTGCGCATGCCCCAAGGCATCGAGCTTGAGCTATCGTGACACACCAAAAAGTTGACCCAATCACGATTCTGAGTGCACCACGACACAGCGTAGATAGAGAGCTCCTAGAATCACTAGCTTGATCAGTAAAATTCACCATATCCCAAGGTATCGTGACACACCGAGGAATCGCAACACACCCAAGTATCGCAACACACCGAGGTATTGCGACACACCGAGGTATTGCGACACACCGAGGTATCGTGACACACCCGACCTATCGTGACACACCGAGGTATCGGGACACACCGAGGTATCACGACACACTGAGGTATCGCGACACATCGAGGTATCGCGACACACTGAGGTATCGCGACACACCGAGGTATCGCGACACATCGAGGTATCGCGACACATGGAGGTATCGTGACACTCCCATCTATCGCGACACACCGAGGTATCACGACACACCCACCTATCGCGACACTCCCACCTATCGCGACACACCCACCTATCGCGACACACCCGTCTATCGCGACACACTGAGGTATCGCGACACACCTGACCTATCGTGACACTCCCATCTATCGCGACACACCGACCTGAGCTATCGCGATACACCGGCCTCACGAATAATTTTTTGGAGTGTAATAATTGATTGACTTGGGATAATTTTTGGGCTTGATTTCTAACACATTGGAAATACCTTAGAGCCTTAGAAGTGGGCAAAATACTGAGAAAATCATAAAAAAATTCTTGAACCCTGAGAGCCTGTTTTGAACTCTAAATGCTTGAACAGTCATAACTTCCTCATACGAAAGTTGGGGAATTTTTAGGATTGTCTTCCACAAAGCCAAAGAACAAGTTGATCTCTGAATTGCATGAATGAAATTGGTCTGATGTGTTTTTTGAATTGAAATCTTGAGCTAACCTTGGGACTTTTACAGGTCCATTGAGAGCATCGAAGGGCAATCCAAGCAAGAGTAGGTGCAAGCTTGGGAACATGCTTCCTGGGCACACAAGGATAACCAAGGAAGGAGCCTTACGGTTGGAAATTCTCAACACCCTCTGTCAATTCCTAGCTTAGGCTAAGTACGGATAGAGGTTTAGATCAATTAGGGTTACGTTAAGCACGATCAAGTCCAAGAACTCTAATCACTCAAGTGCAAGTACAAAGAAGTTCCAATTGCAAAATGACCTAAGGAAAAGGAATTTAAATCAAGCGACCAAACTCAAGTACAATAAAACCTAAGTGTTCCTTGTGACGATGATTGTTGGACAAGAAGTGACATCCTAAGAAATTAAAAAGAACAAGTGACTACTACAAACTGATCCGCAACGAGGTTGTACTTGGGAAAATTTGGGCTATTCAATTAAGCATATGAGCCTGAGATCAGGACGACACCTAGGAAGAGATAGACAGAGTCTTAGGTCTTCAGAGGCCAGTGTCAATCATACTGCTTGGTCTTGGGCCCAATAGTTGAGCCTTTATTTGCACTACCCTAGTTCTGAAACTAGTGGGTCCGAGATGTCTCATGGTATGGAGAGACCCACAGGAAGTTCAAGTGTGGCCTACCTACAAAAGGTTGAAGGCCCTTACAAGAATCAGCTCGAATATCTTAGGACCAACCGATTAGGTGCTTATGTCTATGAGGACGGTCTAAGAAGATCCGTAGTCCAGATTAAAAGCCCAGATCAACCCATTGGACTAGAGCACCCAGCAGTGAAGTTTGAAAATGGAGCATACCTAGATAAAGAGGGAATAATGTATGTAGTCACCAATCACCCAGACAGGATAGACGAATTTGGTAATGTAATCCCAGAGACGGACATAGGTGACATAGAGCAAGGGAACATGGGAAGAGAGCCTAGGACCCCTCGAGGTAAACCAGTTCTTACGAGAATCCTCACACCAGAGTGGGTGCCCCAGGACAACAAGAGCATAGATTTGCTCTTGAACCGAGAGACCGATGAAGCCTTTTGAAAGTATAAGCCTGATCAACCGAATGAGGTAGGAATGATCACAATCTATGAGTTCAAAGATCCTGATAGCCCAGGCAAAGTGACCTATTTAGACAATACTTCAGAGAGGATCTTCGTGGTCACAGAACATGGTAGACATGCCTACACTTGGAAGGGTGAATTTATTTTTCCCCAACCAAGATCTAATGTCTCTTATGGCCACCAAGGAGCAAGAACATCTCAAGTTCATGGAGCTCAAAGGGACAGAAGTAGAGACCGGCGAGAGGTAAGCTTTGTCAACCCAATAGGAAGAGAGAGGATGAGAACAGAGGCAAATAGAGTGGAAACAGAGAGACCTAGAGAACCAAGGAACCAAAGAAATGCTGATAATTTTCCCTTGCCAAGGCCTAGAGAACACACTAGAACCTTGAGGCCAACCCAGTTGGTGAAGTCCATGAAGAACTATTTCGATGGCACAGGAGACCCATACGATCATGTAGCTAAATTTAGACAAGTCGTGAGAGCTGAACAAGTGGAGGACCTATTCACGCAATAGCATGCTTTCGGTCTAATCCTTAGGAACACCGCCCTTACATGGTTTCAGCCACTGAATGAGAGGCAGTTCAGAAACATACACTAGCTTCTAGAGGCATTCATCATTGAGTTTTCTAAGAGTGGCATAAGGCACAACACTTCCTCACTAATTCATAGCTTCAAGCAAACAACTCACGAGACGGTTAGGCTTGCAGGAAGGTGGTTTAGGCAATACCTAGAGAGATGTTCTGTTCCTAAGTTGCCCACTCTAGCCAAACAAGTGGCTTTATTCTTGGATGGACTGCTAAGTACCAAATTGAGATCATATGTGTACTTGAAGGACCCTAGAACCATAGAAGAATGTGTACGTATGTGCATCAACATTGAGGATAACCTAGGGGAGGAATTAGAGCTTTCAAAAATCTACAAGGATTCAGATAGCGCTAGTAGCCTCACTTCTAGTCAATCTACCTCTATCGCGGAACTTGCAGAGAAGGTAGCTCAAAAACTAGGTGTCTCTAGCAAACAAATCCCTAGATTTGCCCCAGTGAAGAGATGTTATACTTGTGGTGGTGACCATATGGCGAATGTATGTCCCATTATGGCTCTACCCCAAGTGAATCCTAATAGCCAGTACTGCACCATAGAACGAAGATACACTAATCACATTACGCAAGATTGCCCATACAATAAGCAAGCGGTTAGGCAAGCTTACCCTCAGCCATACCCACAGCAGGGAAGATACCAGAACCAATACCCACCACAACAATATGGAAGACCACAACAACCCTATCAACAACCCTACCAAAACCAACAAAGGCCTTAGCCTGTGTTAGCTCAACAACCTCCAACCCCAGCCAATGTGATTCCCGTAAAGTACCTAGCTGTAGAAGAGAACCTGAACAAAGCCATAGTGCCAGTGACACCATTGCTTTCAGAAAGTGACCCGAGTGATCATAGTTTTGACTCTACTCACATGGATAGTCCAGAGGCTTACTACATGCAGTCATCTGAGCATAACGAGTCATATTACTCTGAAGATCCGAGTGAACCTAGTTGGGAGCCAGAGTATGAAAATGTCATGTACGCAAACCCCAACTCTAGACCTCAACCTAGGTAGGTAAGACCCCCATTTCCTAGAGGACCATGCTATCGATGTCAGGGGGATCACCACATTCGTGATTGTCCAATGCCTGCCCCTACACAACCCTAGCCTGTGACAATTCAAGGCTTCTATCAAGATTGAGGAAAAGAGCATCTCTTACGAGATTGCCCAAAGAACCCCAATAACATGCCAAGAATCACTCCTATCAACATCATTGGACTAGTAGTAGAATCTACAAGAAGTGTGACTTCTACTGCCCGAGTGCAAGTAGTCACCCGAGCTCAAGCTTTGCAGCAAACTCAAGGAGTAGGGCAAGAAAAGAGTTCTGAGGTTAGTGAGACAGAGAGTATAACCAAGAAAAGGACAAGAGCTTGGAGAGATAGCTGAGAGAGAATGAAAAGACAATGGTCACAGAAAATGAGCGAACTTGAAGAAAGCTTGAGAGAAACCAAAGCAAAGATAAGTGAACTCGCATCTCAAAACCACTCTCACATCAATTTGAATCTATTCATCTTGGTTCTATCCAAAGACTTTGTGAGTATATCTGCACATTGTAAATGAGTTGATACATAGGATAGTTGAATATACTTGCTAAGAAATTTCTCCCTTACATAATGATAGTGCACTTCAATGTGCTTAGTCCTTGCATGCTATATAGGATTAGCAACCAAATGAAGTGAACTAGTGTTGTCTCCAAATATTATTGGAGTGTAAGAATGTAACCCCAAATCTGCATAGAGTTGCTTGAGCCACATAGCTTCTTGAGTTGCATTTGTCAAGCCTTTGTATTTTGCTTCTGTAGATGATAAGGCCAAAGTTGGTTGCTTCTTAGATGACCATGATATAAGATTTGAACCTGCAAAACATAGGTACCCTAAGGTGCTCCTCCTATCATCCTTGGAGCCAACCCAATCTGCATCAGAATACATCTTTATATCTAAGTCAGAAGTGAAGGGGTTAAACAACCCTTCATTTATGGTACCCTTTAGATACTTTAGCACCCTCTTGGTAGCTTCCATGTGAGGCTTCCTTGATGCATGCATAAATTGACTTAATGTGCTTACTCCATAGGTAATCTCTACTCTTGTTAGGCTAGCATGGTTGAGACTTCCTACAAGTTTTTGGTAACCTGCAACATCTTCAAGGAGTTCTCCTTCATGAGAACTAAGCTTATGGTTGAGTTCCATGGGTGTACCTACACTTTTGGTGTTCTCCATCTTAAATTTTACCAACATATCATGTATATACTTTCTCTGAGTAATAAATATACCAAAATCTATATACACAAGTTCTAGACCAAGAAAGTATGTTAACTGTCCAAGATCACTGATTTTAAATTCTTTCATTAGCTGAGCTTTAACCTGCTTGATGCCATTGGCATCATTCCCTGTAATGATAATGTCATCCACATAGACACATAAGTAGATAACTTTTGAGTTGGTCTTCTTTATAATTAAAGAAGAATCCACCTTGCTAGCTACAAAACTTTGATCCTGCAAATAAGTAACAAGCATATGACTCCAGGCTCTAGGAGCTTTCTTTAGGACATAAAGTGCCTTCCTTAGCTTGCATACATAACCTAATTTATCTTTGTCTTCAAACCTTGGTGGTTGTGCCATATACACTTCTTCTGATATCCATCCATTTAAGACTTCATTCTTGACATCAAACTGATATAGATTCCAATTCTTGGAAGCAACAACACTTACCAAAACCCTAATTGTTGGCATCTTTGCCATAGGTGAAAAGGTTTCTTCATAGTCCACTCCATGGGTTTGAGCAAACCCCTTTGCCACTAAGCTTGCCTTGTACTTATTTATAGAACCATCTGAATTCTTTTTTATTTTATGTATCCATCTAGATCCTATTACCTTCATGCTTGGCTTCTTCGGAACCAAGTCCCAAGTATGGTTTTCTTGAAGTGCTTCTACTTCTTCCCGCATGGCTTCTCTCCATTCTTTCCTCTTACTAGCCTCTTCAAATGAAGAAGGTTCTTCTTTTATAGAGTCTTTAGTGATAGAATGCTTGGTGACTAATGATGTATCATAGCCATACCTTATGGGCTTTTTGCTTTCCCTTTGAGATCTACTGAGTGCCTGATTGGAGGACTCTGGGATGTCTTCCAATTGCTTTACCTTGGTCTTTCCTCTTGACTTCCATGCCTTGAAATCCATTTGCTCTTCATCCTCTGAATTGATATCTTCTGATAAATGTTGATCTTCTTGAGTGAGAGTTGGAAAATCACTTTTCAAATCATAAGGTAACTTGACCTTCCTGCAATCATCTTCAAACCATGAATTATTTTCATCAAACACTACATCTCTACTAAATATAAATCCTTTGTTAGTGGGATTGTATAGCCTATAACCCTTTTGGCTTTGGTCATACCCAATGAATATATGCTTTTCAGCTTTGGTCAAGCTTCCCTCTAATCTGTGAGGGAATGTGTTTATAAGCAATGCACCCAAATATTTTGCAATGATCCAATGAGGGTCTCCTGCCATTCTATGCTTCATAGGGTGTCATTCCATCCAAGGATTTGGATGGGAGCTTGTTAACCAAGTAAGTGGCTATGGAAATAGCCTCTACCCATAGGTAATTAGGTAGCTTCTTCTCATTCCCTCTTTATGCCTCTATCCTGTAAAAATGAATCAAATTCATGTGAAAAGTACTCATCACCTCCATCAGATCTGATCCTCTTCAAGATTCTACCTGTTTGGTTCTCAACGAATGCCAAATACTTTTTGAAACATGTAAATAATTCATCCTTATGCTTCATGAAATAAAGGATTATCAATCTATTGTAATCATCTATAAATGAAACATAGTATCTGGAACATGAGATTGATGAATCTTCATACATGTACCCCTTTTTGTTGAATGGTTGTGTGTGAGCTTTACCAAATTGGCATGCTCCACACTTGTGTATCATGTGTTGCTTGGACACATTGGGGATGCCAAGCACACTTTGATCCCTGCATATTTGCTTTAGTGTTCTTTCTCCTATGTGTCCTAGCCTTTTGTGCCATATCTCTAGCTCAGATAGGGTTTTATCTTTGTAATTGAAGAGTGCTATGTTTCTGGTTTCTTCAATCTCAAATGTAAATAATCTACCAGATTTATCACCTTTAGAAATCCTTTTGAAGCCTTTTTTAGGGTCTTCCACATATGCTCCATGCCTTGTGAATTTGACCGATAAGCCTTTCTCAATAATCTATCCAACACTAATTAGGTTTTTGGTTATAGTTGTCACATACAGAACCTTACTTAAGAGGTTCATGTTACCATCAAAGGCCTTGACATTTCCAATTTTCTTGATTGAGCGTTTAGTATCATCACCTATCTGTACTTCATGATTCCCTTTGGGCTCTTCAAGATTAGATAGTAGTGCTACATTTCCAACCACATGATTGGAACAACTTGAATCAATATAGAAAAGATGATCATCATCTTTACCTTGCTTGGATGTCATGTTCATGATGAGTAGAGGGTCTTCTGTGTAGTTGTTATAATCTCTTCTTCCTCTGAAACCTCCTTGATAATTGCTATTGTTGTAGCCTTGATTGTAGTTATGATTCTAGTTTCTCCCTCCATAGTTGTACGTGCCTCTGGATTGTCCATAGCTACCACTATGGAAGCATCTTCCCCTTTGATTCCTTGTGTTCTTGAACATTCTTTTGTGGTGTGGTTGGTAAGGCCACAAATGTTGCAAGGTGGAGTGTTGCAGGATCTCCCCCTACCTTGCTTTCCTCCTTTGCCCCTTCCTCTAGCACCTCTTCCTCTACCTGTGTAGTTAGCTTGAGAGGTACTAGCCTCTTCTTCATTCTTCTTGATTTTACCCTTATGCTTACTTTTATTCTTATGTGTATAAAGGGCAGAAGATTGCTTACCTCTAGAATTGTCACCATTCTTGTTGAACTTTGTCTCGTGGGTGAAGAGTTGCCCCATTAAGGTCTTGAGGTCGGGTATTTGCATATCCATATAAAGGCCCATTGTTGTGGTGAATGACTCCCACTTATCATCAGCTTTGATGCTATTAATGATCTACCTTACTATGTGTTCTTCTTGTATCTCTTCTCCAATGCTTGCAAGCTAGTCAGCCACATCCTTCATCTTGGTTACATAATCAACAACACTTTGTTTTGATTGTTTCTTTAGGGTTGTAAAATCCATCCATAGCTAATTCTTCCTAGCTCTTGTATTTGATGAGAAATATGATGAGAGTACTTCCCAAGTTTCTTGGGAGGTCTTGAAATTTCTAATACGAGGCAATGAGAAATTAGATATCGAGTTTAGTAGATATGACCTGGCAAGAGCATCCTTTGCACACCATGTGGTTAGCCTTTCTTGCTCTTCCTTTGTGGGTTGATGTTTGCTCCTGAATATTGACATCTCTTCATCTCCTGAGATGAATCCATATAGCCTTATCCCTTGAAGGTAGGCTTGCATCCTTAGTGACCATGTTGAGTAGTTTCTCTTATCCAATTTGTCAATGAAGGATGGAAATCCATCTCCCATCTTGCTTGTTGCAACTCTGATACCACTGTTGGAGGAGATGACAGATAATCTTCAGAGATGAATTGGTGTTGCTTAAACTTGCTTCACACTAGCCAAGAACAACTACTGGAGAGTGTAGTGGAACATGATCCACTAATCAAAGGATCAAGACAGATAGGTAGGAAATTAATCCAAGATAAAAAACTTGCTATTCTTATTTCTACACCTATTCAGTATATTGAACAGTTCTTTGAGCACAGTAGCAATTAGCTTAATTCCTTTTGGTGATGTCTAGTTAGTTAGGAACCTACCATTCATGATTGATTTCATAAAAAATGATGAACTACACATTGAGTATGATGTTTAGCAAATCATAGGACATGCCCAACATTTTTTGGGGTGCATCAGTCAACACACCAGAGAGCAATAAGATACTAATATCTCATGATTTAGAGAAGCAATGATAATGAGATATTGTAGCAATGTAGTAGACAATATATTGAATATATCATGCTTTAAATCACTACAAATGATCAATCATACACTGAGAAGAAGCTCTGAGAAGATCGCTGTACTGATGTAGTCATGGAAGAGAAGTGGTGAAGATATAATGCAATGTATGTATTAAATCATGTACAAATACAATTTCATTGACAATAATCAATTACTCAATGTGTGGGAGGTGAATGAGCTATGAAGTAAGCTCTCAATTCACAATGTATCCCTATCAAAATGATATCATAGAGACAAGATATCACGCGGGTCTTTTGATCCTTCTTTTATAATTGACTATGGAGCCAACCTTTTGAATTCAAATTCAAAAGTTCACCCAAAAGTAAATCCTAAAGTATAGGATATATTCTCTCATTACTCAACTACCAAATGATTTAAGATTTGACGTGCAAGTAGTGCACTTTTACAAAAGTAGATATACTTGATCTTGCAAGGGATTGATCATATAAGATTTCATGACTAATATGCTAATAATCCAAGTATGTGGGCTTGAATTCTCTTGCACCAACAATGATGGCATCACATTTGTGGCTATTTATGTTGATGACTTGATTGTAGGCAATGATAATGAAGATAGCATTAAAGAGGTAAAGCAACTCCTTATGCAAAAATTTGAAATGAAATGTTTTTGTGTGCTGTGCTATTTTTTGGGCATTGAGTTTATACATACAAAAATGGGTATATGGATGTTGGAAAGGAAATATGCCTTGAGTATGATGCAAAAGTATGGTATGGTTGATTGTAAGACATTTTCTATGCCATTAGATCAAAATTTGAAATTGGATACTACATCAGATGAAGCATTGGAAAATGCTACTATGTATAAGAAAATTGTGAGAAGTTTGATATATCTCACAATTACAAGGCTAGATCTAAGCTACACTGTTGGACTTGAAAGTCAATTTATGTAGGTTCCAAGGAAACCACATCAAGATGCATTGAGAAACACTCTACAATATGTGAGTGCTACTTTGGATTGTGTATTGTTTTATGAAGTTGGTGCAAAATTGAAGATTCATGGATACATTGATGTAGGTTGGGTTTTTAGTATTCCAAATAGAAGAACTACTAGTGGATTTCTATTCTCACTTGGAATTGTAGCCATTAGATGGAGAAATAAGAAGGAACCCACTGTTGCCTTGTCGAGTACCACTGTTGCCTTGTCAAGTATAGAGGTTGAGTATAGAGGTGCTGCAATGGGAGCATGTGAAGCATCATGGCTAGAGATGCTACTTATAGATTTAGGGGTGGAAGTGAAAAAGCCTATCATCATCTATTGTGATAATCTTAGTAGCATACACTTAGCATGAAATCTTGTTTTACATTCTAGAACAAAGCATATCAAGGTACATTATCATTTCATCAAGGAAAAGGTATTAGCAAGTGATATTGACCCCAAATGTTTTGTATGTTCCAATAATCCCAAAGAATCTGATTAGTGTGGGACAAATAGTAGAGAAAGGTTTTCAAGTGAGATTTACGAATGAAGGAGTATTTGTTGAAGATCTAGAGAATACAATCAAGTTGTCTATGGTAAGAAAGAAGGTAGACTTTTTACTCTTAAAGTGCAAGGGAATGTTGGTCAAGCCTTGATCACACATGGTGATGAAGTATTTACAGAATTAGACCTCTGGCATAAGAGGTTAGGACACTTTAATGAAAAAGGAATCAAAATTATGGTGGAAAAACAATCTGTAAAAGGGTTACCAAATATGACGAGTCAACATATGATTCACAAATGTGAAGCTTGTCAAATGGGAAAGGCACATAGGTTACCATTTCAGAAGAAAGGTTACAAACATGATGGTTTGCTAGAAAACACTTTATTGTTTCCAGAGATGTGACATTTGATGAACAGAAGAGTTGGTATGCAGATAAAGAACATAACATTGAAACATTTGAAGAATAGGTAAGAAGAAGTGAAAAAGGTAAATCACATATGCCGATAAATGGAGGTGAAGATCATATGCAAGGAAGTACATCTAGGATTGGATCACTTATGAGAAATGAAGATGCACCTAGATTTGATGAAGAAGTGTATTTAGATACACATGAAGAATATGAACCAAGGAGGTCAACCAGATTAAGGAAACGACCGACAAGGTATTCTTATGATACTTCTTATTTGACTCAGAAAAATTATGCCTACATGGTGAAGGAAGATGAAAAACCTTAGAATTATAATGAAGCAAAGGGTAAGAAACAATGGGAAGAAGCAATGAAGGAAGAGTTCAATGCACTTGAGGAGAACAAGACTTGGGAACTTGTTCCAAAACAAAATGGTAAGAAAGTGATTGGAAATAAATGGGTTTACAAAGTTAAGAAACTTGCAGATGGAAGAATAGCCAGATACAAAGCTAGACTGGTGGTAAAAGTTTATGCTAAAATGCATGGCATAGATTATGATGATACATTCAGTCCTGTGGTAAAGATGTCAACTATAAGAACAATCATTGCTATTGCAGCATCAAAAGGATGGAAAATAAGTCAGTTGGATATAAAGAATGCATTTTTAAATGGATATATATCAGATGAAGTATACATGGAACAACCTGAAGGGTTTGTAGGTTCCAGTTGTCCAAATCATGTTTGCAGGTTAAGAAGAGCAATCTATGGGTTAAAGCAAGCTCCAAGAGCTTGGAATTATAGGCTTGTGAAGTATCTCAATGATCTTGGATATCAAAGTTCAAAGGTAGATGCAAGTCCACTCATTAAGAAAACAGATGAAGGTATGATCTACATTTGTATTTATGTAGATGATATTATAATAACAGGAACTTTGAATGAAGGAATCAAGGAGGTGAAGGGATTACTTGAGAAAGAATTCAAGATAAGTGATTTAGGAAACTTATCATATTTTCTTGGAATGGAGATCACTTATGCAGATCATGGTATATATGTTTTGCAAGAGAGATATCTTCTGAACTTATTGAAAAAGTTTAACATGGAGAATTGCAGAAAAGCCTCAACACCATTTGAGATCAATCATAAACTCAGTAAATTTGATGGTGCAGAATTTGAATATATGAGGAAGTATCAATGTTTGGTGGGAAGTTTGATTTATGCTACACTAACAAGACCTGATCTTAGTTATGCAGTGTGAGTTCTCTCATAGTTTATGCATTGTCCAAAGGATCAACATTGGATTACATTATCCTTTTACATTAGATATAAAGTTGAGAGCATACAACGACTCAGATTGGGCAGGAAGTCAAGATGATAGAAGGTCAACACATGGGTATATGATATACATAGGAGATAAGCTTGTCAGTTGGTGTTCAAAGAAGCAGCATACATTGGCTTTATCATCAATTGAAGCTGAGTATAAAGGAATTGTGGAAGCAGCTAAAGAAGTGATATGGATGTAGACCTTGTTCAAAAGTTTGGGTATTGATCAAGGTATACCTATCATGCATGGAGACAATATGAGTTCGTTGTATCTTGCAACAAATCTAGTATTTCATGCAAGAACAAAGCACATAGAGATTCAATATCATTTTCTGAGAGAAAAAGTAATGGAGAAGTAAGTTGAAATATTATACACTCCTACAAAAGATCAGATTGCAGATATTATGACAAAGAGCTTGGATGGAGTAAAGACAGGTAGATTCAAAGGAATGGCAAAAATAAAAAGAAAAGAAGAATATATGAAAGAACAGAGGATGCAAATTAGTGATTGAGGGGGAGCTGTTGAAGATTCACTCACTAATTAGACATAAAGACATGAAGACATATGAAGGATAAGAAAGACAAAGAGAAGTAGAAACAAAGAATTAAGAAATTCAAGCCTTAGTGAAGGGACAAATTCACGCTTGTAATATAGTGCATGGAAACTTCTAGAATTACGAGTTTTGAATCTTAGAGCATCAAGAAAATATGTATATATAAGTTAGTTTGAAAAAGAATGAGAGAGAGAGATAGAGAGATAGAACGTGCACATGAGATAGGAAGAAGTTATAGAGAAATGAAAACCTGATTTGTTGGGAATTTTTTCTCTAAGAGAGATAGTGAGGAATAACTACTCAGAGTAGGAGAGTTTTCCATGGCTATGAGCGGAATGAGGCTAAGACATTCATTACACATCTTGTCTAATAGAAAACACATGTTTGTGTAGAAGAATTTGAGCATATTCTTCTTGTGTGAAGAAATCTAAGTATTCTTCATATCAGTGTGAAAGCTAGTTAACAGTTACGAGTTTTTCTGCACACATTTACTGAACTTCTAAGAGTTAGATCTCACCGTGTAGTGTAAAGTTTTTCATGAGTGATAGCTCATTTTGAAGCTACTATCTTCATCTACAAATTGATCAAAAGATTTCTGTGAAACGTGACATGTATTCAAAGTACAGAGTCTAATGGTAAAGGTATCTCAACTTGATGAAGATATTTCTTAAACTTCAGATACAATTCAATTACTGAAGAAAGTTCAGGTATTACTTCTTTACTTCGTCTACAGTCACTTGAAGTAATTTCATACAGAATTGCAGTTGATTCTGGTGATATCCCGATAACATTCTGGTGACATTACGATAACATTCCGGTGATATTCTGGTAAGGTTACAATGATATTACGGTGAGGTTACAACGTAGTTATGGTGCAGCTAAGTGAGAGAATGGATGTCTAATAGTAAACAAACAAAAGAATTGTAAAGACCGAGTTAAATGAGATCAGAATTCAAGCTAGAAGAAAAGATGCAGATTTTTGGAAAGTGAATTTTTGAGTTTCACTAAGCACAGTGATAAAGTTTTTAGTTTTGGAAAGTTTGCTAAGCTACTGATGATTATGGAGGTATTCTAATATCACTTTAACTTAGTTCTTGTGGTGTATTTCACGCCGACAAGTGGTATCAGAGCACAAAGATTCTCAAGAGTAAACGAAAGTGCAGATACAAGAGAAATTGAAGAATTCTTCATAGGAAAGGTGAAAGCTGAGGTGACCAACAACAAACGGTTGCAATAGAAACAAGAAGACTATGACATATCATATCTCTATTGACAAATTAGATAGAGATAATTACCCCGCATGGGTAATGAGAATGGAATCCTTACTTATGAGTAAGGATTTAATGATATATGTGACAGGAGAAGAAAAGAAGCCTATGTTTGAAGACGATAGTCAACCAAAGAAAGAAGAATTAGAAGCCTTGAAGTTGTGGCAGAAGAAAGATGCAACTGCAAGAGCTTATATCTACAATACTATTACAGATCATATGCTACCACACATTAGAGGTTTGGAAAAACTGGAAGATATATGCTATGCATTGGAAGATCATTTCCAAAACACTACTAAAGCTAGGAAGGCTAGCTTATGGTCAGAGTTTACAACGTTCAAGAAAAAGCAAACTCAAAGCATTAGTGATTATGTCACTAAGATGAAGGACTTGGCAGACAGTCTTGGATTTATTGATGAGGATATTGAAGACTACAGGTTGATAGCACAATTGCTTGCAGGATTGAGAGGAGATGAAAGGTGGAAACCTTTTGTACTCTCAACTGATCTTTCATTAAATCATTTTGTACCAGATTTAAATCAGTTGCTTGGACTAATGCTTACATTTGAGCAAGACTTGAAGAAAGATGGAGATAAAGGACATAATACTGCTATGTATGCAAAGAAAAAGAAGAAAGGTGACAAAGGTAAAGCAAAGGATGAAGAAGAAATGACTAATCAAGAAAATTATGCAAGAGGAAGAGGAAATATTAGAGGTAAAGGTAGAGGAAATACAAAAGGAAGAGGTAATCAGAATAACAACAAGAAGACTTGCTGGATTTGTGGATTGAGCAATCATTTGGCTCATGACTGCTGGCATAATCTTCAAGGATCAAATCAAAATATGGGAATATTAAAAGGTTATGTGTGACAAAGAGTGAAACTAGAAGGATCCATGGCAAAGGGTTGGATGATTGAGGAGTGCATGTACTATGTTAGTGAGTACCTTGAAAGAGTTCATGAAGAAGCTCCACGTGCATGGACCAACAAGTCTTCTTCAAAAATAATAGACAAGGTTTTATCAGGTAAGGGAGTTCCATTTTTATTTACATTACAAGAAAAAAATGATGTTTCTACTTTGTAGCATATAATAGCGAATGCATGTAAGCATTCGTTAGCGAGTATGAATAGGAACTTCAAAATCTCCCAAGTAAAAGATGGAGTAACAAAAGATATAGACGTAATCTCGATAATAATGAGATTACAAATTTACTTTCTTTCACGGATTGGCTAGATACTCGTTTGCAACGAGCCAATGCAAATCATATGACAATGATACTAATCTTCTTGATGAAGAGGATAATACTCTACATGTTGATTCTACTGATGATGCAGAGGAATTACTAGAAATCGATATTAGTTCATCAATAGATGATGTCATTCATGAGAACACAAATCTAACAATAGAAGAAATAAATGAAATCAATAAAGATAATGAAGATGAGACTATATTCATATCTTACCAAAAGTAAATCTTACTCTAGTTATCGATCGATAACTTGAATCATTTGAATGGGTATCACATAATAGATTCCCCTTTACTTAACTAGAATATCAGTGAATCCCACCAGAGATGAAATCATGTTCTTTTAACTTAGAGCATGATTTATAGAACATGTTGATTCGAGTAGCTATATATAGAGGAAAAAGGTTAGGAGGAGAGACATCTCTCTAGTAGGTGGTGGGAGGAATAGATGCAATGTGTACATATGCTACAACCATATGGCAAAAAGGCTGATTTAGGGTTTGTAAAAGCCTAATATCAAAATTAGTTTTTCCAAATTAGGGTTTTTGAAATAGGGTTTTTGAATTAGGATATATATATATATATATATATATATATATATATATATATATATATATATATATATATGTGTGTGTGTGTGTGTGTGTGTACGAGTACATATATATAGTATATATACAATATATATAAATAAATATATATATATATATATATATATATATATATATATATATATATATATATATATATATATATATATATATATATATATATATATATATATATATATATATGAAATAGTATATATATGAAGTATAAATGAATATTATATATATATATATATATATATATATATATATATATATATATATATATATATATATATATATATATATATATATATATATATATATATATATATATATACACACTATAAAAGTATATATATACTATATATATACCATATATATATATTGTTATATATATACACTATATATAATAGTATATATAACAATATATAAACCAATATATTAATATAATAGTATGCATATATATATATATATATATATATATACACACTCTTATAAATAAATATATATATATATGTGTATACTATTATAATTATATATATAAATAAAAATAAAAATAAATAAATAAATAAATAAATAATATATATATATATGTATATATATATGTGTGTGTGTGTATGTATATTGTTATAAAAATATATGTATATTGTTATAAAATTATATATATATATATATATATATATATATATATATGTGTGTGTGTGTGTGTGTATGTATTCTATTTATAAACTATATGTATATTGTTATAAAATTAGATATATATACTATTATTTATATATTTATAACACACATACACACACACACACACACACACACACACACACACACACACATATATATATATATATATATATATATATATATATATATATATATATATATATATATATATATATATATATATATATATATATATATATACATACATACATACATACATACATACATACATACATACATACACACACACATACACACACACACGCAATGTGTCTATGTGTGTATATGCATGTGTATCTATATGTGTGTATGCATGTGTATGTGTATAATGTGTGTATATATGATTATGTGAGTCTATGTGTGTGTGTACATATGATTATGTATGTGTATGTGTATGTGAGTATGTGTATGTGTCTATTTTTGGTGCAATATCCAAGCCTTCACATTTGGCTAGACATTGAAGAAGATATGTGCAACCATTTGATGGATCATATGAACCATAGCTTATAATTGGTCGATCATTAACCATTGTAAAAGTTGTTTTACTTGAGAGAATCTTGTAATCCACATATCTCATGGAGTTAGGAGAATACTAAGTTACGAGTTTCAAAGAGGAATGACCCCTCAATCATAGGAGTCGCTTTTAGATGGAGCCAAAAACTTGAATTCAAATTCAAACTTCAAAGAAGACTCTTATAAGAAGAGCTATGTAATCTCGTGGCTTGTGTGCCCCCCTTTTTTCTAAGCTTATTGTTGATCTTTTGTAGAGGCTAAGTGGCTTGCTAAGTGGCTTACACCTTAGCTCACTTAGATCACTATCATTGGGCATCATTTCTATGCCAATGATCATGTACAAAAATGTTCTATAATACATCTACATCATTGATTATGTATGTCTACCTCTCTGCTATGACTACTCAGAACAGTGAACTTTGCATGATCATATCTCAGTGCGTGCTTATCCATTTTGGATGATCTAAAGGTTTTTGGAACCCATCAAAGTCTACTTTATGCTAGAAAAATTTCATTACATTTGGTTTAGCCAATTGGGAGAAATCTGCATCGAAGTGCTCTCTGTTCAATCACTGCTCAGTCCCTAAAAAGTCGAGGGTAAGCATTCAATTTCTAAATTGATTCCTCAGTGTATGGTTTATCATTTTTATGATTCCACTTGTAATCATTAGCTATCTAAGCTACTTTGATTCCATCAAAAGGATTTTGATCAATTTCTATTGTACTGTGAGCACTGAGTAAAAGATTCAACAGGTGTCAAGACCAAATTAGTAAGTTTTGAGTGACTAGCTATTTGTGAAGTAATCTATTTTGATTCAATTGTTCGAAGAATCATCTCCAAAGTACATAGGTACTTTTTTGGTGTCATTCGCAAGCTAAAAGTGCCTACAACACAACTCTGAGGTTTGATAGGGCAAGTACAAAGCAGGTTTCAGCAATACCATCTCGCTTCCTTGAGGTATCCATCTATCTCTTCCAACAGTGGTATCAGAGCAAGTTAAGGTAAAATGGGAGATGGTTTCCCTTCTTTTATTGATAAATTGGATAGGAATAACTATCCAACATGGTCCTTGAGGATGAACACATATCTACAAGGAAGGAGTCTCTATGGATACATATCAAGAGATGAGGAGATGCACATTTTCTGAAGCAAAGGACAACATACAAGAGGGGAGCTTGAAAGACTCAACTCATGGTGTGCCAAAGATGCTTTAGCAAGGTCATATCTACTTAACTTTATCTTTGACTTTCTTCTTTCACACATTAGGAATTGTAAAACTTCCCAAGAGACTTGGGATACATTGTCTTCATATTTTTCTTCCAACACAAGAGCTAGAAAAAATCAATTATGGACTGAGTTTACTACTCAAAGGAAGCAGCCCAAGCAGAATATTTCAGAATATGTGACAAAGGTTAAAGATGTGACTGACCAATTGGCAAGCATAGGAGAAGAGATTGAAGAAGAGCAAAGAGCGAGACAAATAATCAATGGCATCAAGGCAGATGATAAGTGGGAAGCTTTCACAACTGCTATGGACCTTTACATGGACATGCAGATTCTAGATCTTACCACACTCATGGGACAACTCTTTACCCATGACACCAAGCTCAACAAAAATGGAGAACCATCAAGAGGTAAAAAATCTTCTGCCCTATACACAGATAAAGGAAAGTCTAAAGATAAAGGGAAGAACAAGAAAGTAGAAGATGAAGGTACTACTTCTCAAGCTAACTATGCAGGTAGAGGTAGGAACTCAAGAGGAAGGTGCAAAGGAGGTAAGCAAGGTAGGGGGAGACCTTTCAACTCTTCTACATGCAATATATGTGGATTGTCTAATCACACTACAGATGAGTGCTATAGCAACTTCAAGAATCAGAGAGGAAGAGGATTTCAAAGAGGTGGCTACTCACAATCAAGAGGAAGGTTCAACCATAATCAAGGCTACAACCATGGCTACAACAACAATTACAATAACAACTATCAAGGAGGATACAAATCAAGAAATGACTTCAACAATTATACAGACGATCAAGAAGATTCTCTTCTCATTATGAAAATGACTTCAAAACAAGTTATGAATGATGAGCACCTCTTCTATATTGACTCAGGAAGTTCAAACCATGTAGCATGCAATGTATCTCTTCTTTCTGATCTTGAGGAGCCTAAGGGAAAGCACCAAGTGCAGACGGGTAATGACACCAAGATTCAGTGGTCAAGGTAGGAAATGGAAAAACTTTTGATGGGAATAGAAATCTGTTGAGCATGGTTCTTTATGTACCTACTATCACCAAGAATTTGATGAGTGTTGGACAGATGGTGGAAAAGGGTTTCCAAGTTAGGTTCAACAAATATGGAGCTTTTGTGGAGGACCCCCAACATGGATTCAAGAGAATTGCCAAGGGAGAAAAAACAGGTAGACTTTTTACATTTGAGCTTGAGGACACTAGAAACATTGCACTCTATAATTACAAGGATCAAACATTGTCTGAGTTAGAGATTTGGCATAAATGATTAGGGCACATTGGTGAGAGAACCTTAAAGCAAATATGTAGAGATCAACATGTGCTTGGGATACCTAATGTATCCAAGTAACACATGATCTATAAATGTGGTGCATGTCAGTTTGGTAAATCACACATGTTACCCTTTACAAAGAAAGGCTACATGCATGAGGATTATTTGGACCTTGTCCACACAGACGTGTGGGGACCAAGCAAGGACCCTTCAATTTTAGGCTCAAGGTATTATGTGTCAATCATTGATGATTTCAGTAGGTGGACTATCTTGTACTTTATGAAACATAAAGAAGAAGTGTTTAGTTGCTTCAAGAAGTGTCTTGCACTTGTGAAAAATCAAACAGGAAGAAGCCTAAAGAGAATAAAATGAGATGGAGGAGGTGAGTACTTCTCTAATGAATTTGATGCATTTTTGCAAGACAAAGGTATCAAAAGGGAGATTACTACCAGGTATACCCCTGAGCAAAATGGGGTAGCAGAGAGGAGAAATAGGTTGATTGTAGAAGTAGCTAGATCAATTCTTAATGAAAAGAAATTGCCTAATTATTTATGGGCAGAAAGTGTATCTATTGCCACTTATCTTATTAACAAGTTACCATCCAAATCATTTGATGGGATGACCCCATATGAAGCATGGCATGCTAGAAGGCCATCACTTGATCATTGTAGAATATTTGGATGCATTGCTTATGTGCATGTTCCATCTCAAATCAGAGGTAAGCTAGACCCTAAGGCAGAGAAGTGCATCTTCATAGGGTATGATTTAAATAAGAAAGGATACAAGTTTTATAATCCATCCAACAAAGGGTTCATGGTTAGTAGAGATGTTGTGTTTGATGAGAATGATTCTTGGTTTGAAAGTGAATGGAGGAAAGTCAAGCTCCCATATGACTTGGAAGAAGAATTTCCAAGTCTCATCAAGGAGGAGCCAAGCACAATTGAAGACATCAAGTCAGATGATGAGGACACCATCAACATGGAAGAGTTCAAAACATGGAAGTCAAAAGGAAAGGCCAAGATGAAGAGGTTGGAAGACACACCTGAATCATCCAACCAAGCTCTAAGGAGATCACGAAGGGAAAGTAAGAAGCCAATCAGATATGGGTATGATACTTCATTAGTTACTAAGCATTCCATTTATCTTGCTAAGGATTCATCACTTGAAGAACCTTCTTCATATGAAGAAGCAAGTACCAAAGCAAAATGGAAGGAAGCTATGGATAAATAAATAGAAGCACTCCAAGAGAATGATACTTGGGAACTAGTACCCAAGAAGGCATCAATGAAGGTAATTGGTTCTTGATGGATTTACAAAATCAAGAGGAACTCAGATGGATCCATAAATAGGTATAAAGCTAGACTTGTGGCTAAGGGTTTCGCACAAACCCAAGGAGTTGATTATGAAGAGACTTTTTCACCTGTGGCTAAAATGCCAACCATCAGAGTATTGGTAAGTGTGGCTGCATCTAAGAATTGGAATATGTATCAATTGGATGTGAAAAATGCCTTTCTCAATGGCTCGATTTTAGAGCAAGTTTACATGACCCAACCTCCTGGATATGAAGACCCAAGCAAGGTAAATTATGTGTGCATATTGAACAAAGCTCTTTATGGTTTGAAGCAGGAACCTAGGGCATGGAACCATAGGTTAACAACCTATATTCAAGATCAAGGATTCATGATGAGCAAGGCAGATTATTCTCTATTTGTTAAGAGTGTTGGAGTTAGACGTCTGCGGAAGCACGCGAACAACACAAGGAAGAAGAAGAAGCTTGGAGCACAACACACAAGACTGAATGTATTACTAGAGAATGTACAAAGATAAGTAGCCCATTAGGGCAATAGGCGTATATACAAGCCGGGGGAAAAAAACCTCCTAAAGAGGGAAAAAAGTGCCCCGGCGGTCCTAGAGTGTTCACACACATCACTACCTAAATATATCAACAAATCCCCCTTGGGAGTGATGCGGTGAACAAGGAGCTGGCACTCATGTATAAGGAAGTGCCGAGCTATGTGGAAATCACTCCACAAAAGGAAGTAAGCCCAAAGCTTTGCGGAAAGCTTCAAACTTCTCCCTAGGCAGAGCCTTCGTGAAAAGGTCTGCAATGTTCTCTTGCGTGGGCACATATGCCAAGCTGATCTCCCCAGCAGAGAACCTCTCCTTGACATAGTGATAATGCACCTCAATGTGCTTAGTGCGAGCATGGAACACAGGGTTCCTCGCAACTGCCAATGCGCTCTGACTGTCAGTGAAGATGGTGGTGGCAGAAGACTGGCCAACACCCAAATCAGCCATAAGGCGTCTGAGCCACACACACTCAACAGTCGCTGTGAAAGCTTCCCTATACTCAGCCTAACAACTGGAAGTGGCCACAGTAGGCTGCTTCTTGCTCAACCAAGATATACATAAGCTACCAAGCATGAAGCAAAAACCACTGGTGGACACACGAGTGTCATAGCAACCAGCCCAATCTGAGTCAGAAAAAGCATGCAAATTTGGCGGTAGTGATCCCCCCTTGGGATAAAACAACCCAAGTAGCCGAGTACCACTCAAGTAGCGAAAGATGCGCTTAACCGCTTTCCAATGCGTGACTCCTGGGCAATCCATAAACCTGCTCATCTGTGAGACAGCAAACTGAATATCTGGCCGAGTAATGCATAAGTAAATCAAGCATCCAACAGCCTGCTGATAGAGAACAGCATCAAATGCATCTCCAGCATCATGAAGACTCAATCGTAAACCTGTCTCCATAGGAGTGGCAATAGGCTTACAGTCATCAAGGCCAAAACGCTGCAATAATGTGTCAATATATTTCGTTTGACACAAAGCCATTCCACCATCAACTTGCATAAACTGAATGCCCAAATAGTGATGCAAATGCCCCAAATCAGACATCTCAAATGAGGCATGCAAATCAGCCTTGAAATCAGCAATATGCTTCTCAAGAGGACCAGTGAGCAGCATGTCGTCTACATAGACAACAATGATCAAAAGCACATCATTAGCACGCTTAACATATAAGGTGCTTTCAGTTGGACTGTTCTCAAAACCATGTGCAATCAGATAGGCATGTATTTTCTCATACCAAGCACGTGGTGCTTGCTTTAAACCATATAACGCCTTCTTTAACCTGCACACCTGGTTTTCATGCCCTTTCTGCACAAAGCCACGGGGCTGAAAAACATACACTTCTTCATGCAAGTCACCATTCAGAAATGCTGTTTTAATGTCCAACTGATGTACATTCCAACCATGATGGGCTGCAAGTGCACAAATGCTCCGAACAGTAGTTATACGACATGTAGGTGCAAAGGTCTCATCAAAATCAATGCCTCTTTCCTGCGCATAACCCTTTGCAACAAGCCTAGCCTTATACCTGTCAACTGTACCATCAGGTTTACGCTTCAGCTTGTATACCCACTTAGTGCCAATGGCCTTCTTGCCAGGAGGCAAGTCACATAAAGACCATGTACCATTCTTCATTATAGCATCATATTCAGATTGCATAGCAGCCATCCAATTTTCTGAATTTTGTGCTTCATCAAAAGAAACAGGCTCATTCTCATCACAGAGACTAGATGCAGCCATAGCATAGCAATCTGATGTAAAGGAGGTACTATGAGAGCCTGAACGAGTACGATATGACAAAGGTGCATCTAATTTGCTGTCACGCAAAGTCTGCACCAGCCATTTTGGCATAGTTTTTGCCTGTTCAATATCAGCTCTCTCATCAACAAGTGCATCATGTAAATCTGCATCAGAAATGGAATGATCTGCATCATCATATGAAACCTGTAAAGGCTGAGAAGTTGCCTCATTAGGACCAGCGCTAGCCTGTCCACCTGTAAAAAGAGGCATCAAAGTATCATACATGTCTTTGGAGCTAACAGATGTCTCCTTAGTACATGAAAGCAATGGCTGAATAGCATCTTCCACAAAGACAACATCACGGCTAACCAGAATGCGTTTAGTCTGTGGATGATACAGACGATAGCCTTTACTTTCAGAACTGTACCCAACAAAAATACATTTTACTGCCTTATCATCCAATTTTCTGCGATGTTGTTCAGGCACTAATGCATATGCCAAACAACCAAAAACACGCAGATGAGCAACAGATGGCTTGCGGTCATGCCAAGCCTCATATGGAGTGATAGACTACAACGCTTTCGTGGGACACCTGTTCAGTACATATGCTGCACACATGACAGCCTCAAGCCAGAAACTATGTGGTAAAGCCTGACTTTTGACCATGCACCTTGCCATCTCCATGAGTGACCTGTTCTTTCGTTCAGCAACTCCATTCTGTTGAGGTGTATACGGCACTGTACACTGGTGTTTTATCCCATGTTCAGCCAGAAATGCATTAAAATCTGAAGACATATATTCCCCCCCACGATCAGAACGGAGGGTGCCCATTTTACATGCTGACAGATTTTCAGGCAAAACCAAAAACTGTTTGAAGCACATGAACACTTCGGACTTTGCTTTGAGTGGATATACCCATGCATGCCTGGAAAAATCATCAATGAAAGTCACGAAGTAAAGGTAATTTCCAAAAGAGGGTGTCTGCATAGGACCACAGACATCACTATGTACAAGCTGCAATTTCTGCATAGCCCGAACTGAACCATCTTTTGGAAAGGAAGAACGCTGCATTTTGCCCAAAATACAGCCTTCACAAACATGTTTTCCAGGTGCCTCAAGTTTGGGCAAAGAGGACACCATTTCAGATTTCTGCAGGCGTAACAAACTAGCAAAATTCAGATGACCAAAGCGTGCATGCCAAAGCTTTGCATCTGACATAGCCTGAGAATCATGAACTGCACATGCCGAATCATTCACAGATTTTTCATAGTCTATGAGCTTATATAGCCCACGACATAAAATGCCAGAAGCAATAATCACATCGCCATTTGAGAGATCATGGACTGTACACATGTCATCAACGAATTTCACAACCAAGCCAATCTTGGCTAATGCAGAAACTGATAACAGGTTCTTTTTGATCCCTGGCACAAATAAAGCATCTGACAAAGTGAAAGAACTACCATCAGCAGTAGTCAGAATGATCTTACCAACTCCCATAATAGGATAAGAGGAGTTATTGGCGCATGTGACAGTATTCCCTGTAGGGGCAGGCTCGAGTGAAGAGAAGAAACTGCGCTGCGAGGTAATATGTTTGGTCGCCCTACTGTCAAAGTACCAAACATCTGAGTCTACTGCAGACATGCACTGATCATGAGAAGATGGGTCAAAACTGCAGACAGTAGTAAACGCCCATTCTTCTTCCTGCACAAGATTTGCAGACTCTGTTTTTGGTGTAGAGGCCTCTGCAACAACCATTCCAGCCTCTTTCTTCTTTGCCTCTTTAACAACCAGTTTTGGACAGTTCTTTATAATATGATCATTTCCTTTACAGTACTTGTAGAACAATTTCTGCTTTTCTGATTTCTTCTCATCTTTATCCTGGTTCTTCGATTGTGCAGCATTTGCAGATTTCTGCTTACTAGTAGAAGAGCTCCATTTTCCTTTGCCCTTCTGACTAGCCAGGAAAGCTTGATCTGCAACACGCATAATGGACCTGTTCTGCCTGGACTGATCTTCCTGCAACAGAACAGAGACTAATTCCTCAAATGACAAGGCATTCGGATTGCCTTTCATCATCAATCGAAGAGTAGAGGCAAAACTCTGATATGAATCAGGAAGGCCATTCAGAACGGTCTGCACGAGTGAGCTATCTGGTATAACCTCATCAGCAGAAATCAATTGTTCCTTCAGGTCTTTGATCTTTGTAAGAAAACTATCCATCGAATCACCTTCATTCATGTGCTCACTCTCCAACTGTTTTCGGAGGTAAGCAACACGAGCCTCATTCCTAGCCTGGTACAAAGTGGTAAGTGTATCCCAAGCATCCTTTGCTGTTCAAGAGCGAATGTGAGGACAAAGCTATCAATGCATGTGCCTGGGCATCTCTGCCATCCCAACGAATCTGCTCTGCAGTAGGTGCAACAGAAACAGCAGCACGAACAGGAATCTACGGAATATCATCTTCGACACCATCTTCATCAGCTCCAACACCTGTATTTGCAGTACCTGTCGTTACAGGTGTAACAGGACGTCTTTCAACACCCTGCACAATGTTCCACAATCCTTTTGCAACCAGTACATGTCGCATCATATAAGCCCATAATGGGTAGTTGGTACCATCCAACTTATCCTCAACAGCCAACATACGGAATACATCACTGCTTTCAGCCATGGCCGGTGACTAAAATACCTTGATGCAGAAAATTGACTGTATCTCAAAAAGTTGAACAGAACTGCCCAGACGAGTTCTGCTAGACCTGTAGCAGACTTCGAGACGCTTAAACTGGCGAACAGAAACTAGTATATACCTTTGGCACAAAAGGACGAAATAGCCTGCACAAGCACTGAGATAGTGCGTTCGGAGGTCGAAACGAGCTCAGATCGCGATTTCGGCACCACAGAGCGAAGCCGTTTTGATCTCGGAAACACCTTGAGTATGCTCACCAAATTTTGTGCGAATCTGAGACTGCAAACGGAGGAGTGTCGACGGCGCCCTAGAAGAAGCAACGACCTGCTCTGATACCAATTGTTGGAGTTAGACGTCTGCGGAAGCACGCGAACAGCACAAGGAAGAAGAAGAAGCTTGGAGCACAACACACAAGACTGAATGTATTACTAGAGAATGTACAAAGATAAGTAGCCCATTAGGGCAATAGGCGTATATACAAGCCGGGGGAAAAAAACCTCCTAAAGAGGGAAAAAAGTGCCCCGGCGGTCCTAGAGTGTTCACACACATCACTACCTAAATTTATCAACAAAGAGAAGTAATTTAGAAATGATATACTTATGTGTGTATGTTGATGACATCATTCTTATAGGTCGTGATGCCAATGGCATCAAACAAATCAAGAACCAAATGATGTAGGAGTTCAAAATCAGTGATCTAGGGTTTCTAAAGTATTTTCTTGGACTTGAGTTAGTCTACACAAATTCTGGAATCTACATTACTCAAAGGAAATATGTGCAGGACATGTTGAAGAAGTTCCACTTGGAGAATGCAAAGGTAGCTAGCACCCTTATGGAGGTAAATCATAAATTGAGTGCTCATGAAGGTGATTTACTTGAATACATTGCAGGATATCAAAGCATAGTTGGAAGTCTAAACTATGCAACCTTAACAAGGATTCACATAGCTTATGAAGTAAGTGTTTTAAGTCAATTCATGCATAAACCTAGAGCATCTCACTTGGAAGCTGCTAAAAGGATTTTGAAGTACCTCAAAGGTACTCAAAATCAAGGTCTTTACTTCCCATACACATCAGATTTGGACATTAAGCTATACTCAGATGCATATTGGGCAGGTTGTAAGGATGACATAAGGAGTACTTATGGATATCTTTCTTTTGCAGGTGATAAGACAATTTCATGGTCTTCCAAGAAGCAACCAACTATTGCTCTATCTTCAACAAAGGTTGAATACAGGGGATTAGCAAATGCTACACAAGAAGCCATATGGATTAGACTCCTATATTTAGATTTGGGAATTTATTCTCATTCACCTATGATTTTTGGTGACAATACAAGTTCTTTGCATCTTGTAGCCAATCACATCTATCATGCAAGAACCAAACATATAGAATTACACTATCACTATGTTAGAGAGAAGCGGTTGAGCAAAGAGATTCAATTGGCATATGTATCTACAAACATGCAATGTGCAGATTTGTTGACCAAAGCACTTGATGGTACTAAACTTTTCAGGTTTAAAGTTGGTGCAATATCCAAGCCTTCACATTTGGCTAGACATTGAAGAAGATATGTGCAACCATTTGATGGATCATATGAACCATAGCTTGTAATTGGTTGATCATTATCCATTGTAAAAGTTGTTTTACTTGAGAGAATCTTGTAATCCACATATCTCGTGGAGTTAGGAGAATAATAAGTCACGAGTTTCAAAGAGAGAATGACTCCTTAATCATAGGACTCACTTTTAGATGGAGCCAAAAACTTGAATTCAAATTCAAACTTCAAAGAAGACTCTTATAAAAAGAGCTATGTAATCTCATGGCCTGTGTGCCCCCCTTTTTTCCGAGCTTATTGTTGATCTTTTGTAGAGGCTAAGTGGATTACACCTTAGTTCACTTAGATCACTATCATTGGGGATCATTTCTATGCCAATGATCATGTACAACAATGTTCTATAATACAATTACAACATTGATTATCTCTGTCTACCTCTCTGCTATGACTACTCAGAACAATGAACTTTGCATGACCCTATCTCAATGAGTTCTTATCCATTTTGCATTATCTATAGCTTCTTGGAACCAAATCAAAGTCTATTCTATGCTGGAAAAGTTTCATTACATTTGATTTCACAAATTGGGAGAAATCTACATCGAAGTGCTCTCTGGTCAATCATTGCTCAGTCCTTAAAAAGTCGGGGGTAAGCATTCAATTGCTAAATTGATTCCTCAGTGTATTTTAATCATTTTTGATGCTTTCACTTGTAATCGTTAGCTATCTAAGGTAATTTGATTCCCTCAAAAGGATTTTGATCAATTGCTATCGTACTATGAGCACTGAAGTAATGTGTTTGGATTCAACTGTTTGAAGAATCATCTCCAAAGTACATAGGTACTTTTTTGGTGTCATTTGCAAGATAAAAGGGCCTACAACACAACTCTGAGGTTTGATAGGGCAGGTACAAAGTAGGTTTTGGTAGTACCACCTTAGTTCCTTGAGGTATCCATCCATCTCTTCCAACATCTATGTGTATGTATTCATGTATATGTGTGTGTCTATAGGCATGTGTATGTGTTTGTGTAAATGTGCATGTATTTGTGTGTGTGTATGCATGTATGTGCATACCTACGGTCGCACTCCTTTCTCTCTCTCTCTCATATACATACATACATACATAAACACACATACACATATCCACACATATATATACATACACATAAACACATGTATGCATGTGACCTGATGTGCATGTACGTTTGTGTATATATGTGTGTGTATGTAAATATGTGTATAAATATGTGTAAATACATGAGTATATATATGTGTATATTATGCGTGTGTGTATATATATATAGCTACACATATAAATATAACAAATAAAAGCAATGCATACCGTGCATTATCACGACGACGAGCCATAAGTCTTTGCATCTCTTTTAGACACAACTTATGTGACCATCCACTCTCAAATTCTGTCTCCAATGAACTAAGAATATATTTTTTATCCCTCTCATCATGCTCACTGTAAAAAAAAAATCATGTAAATAAAACATAAAATATTTATTTCAATTTATATGTAAAACTTATACTTACTTCCATGGCAAGTGAACAAGGCGCAGTTAGGAGTCACATAAAGCTCTCATTGTTCTTTGAACTCCAATCCATTCCCTATATACACTAATTTCACGGGCTGCTACAGTTTGAGACCAGTGAGCAGAAAAATGAACATAACTCAAAATTTAGGAATCCAATGATTATGAAAATTTGTATGGTTATACTAGACAGTAAGTTGAATCCAAATAGCTTTAAATCATTGAATTTGGATAAGTAACCACTGAGAAATGGCTCTGACAAGGTGAGTGAAAAAGTCGGGTACCTGACAGAGAAGTGAAAATGAACAGACACTATTGACTTCAACTGAACATAACTGAAGATTGCAACATACAAATGACATGAAAATTTGTGAGCATATAGTAGAATTATAGAGCTAACTTTACCAAGTTAAATCACTGAAAATGATGGACCAATCTCAGAGAAACCATCTCTGCAATCTGACTGAGAAAACTGAGAGTAATGGTAGTGAGAGTACACTTCACAAGAACATGGAAATATGAACCCAAATAATCATGAAAATGAAATTATATTGCTTGTACAATACAATGACTTACTGATACATATGTGTGCCTTGTAATCACACCTTGATATGGCATAAAGCTCAGATCTTGGAGGTCTTCACATAGGTCTCTCTAACCACGACTAAAACTGCCATCTATTTATAGTTGAGTTTGGGAGGCTAACTTCCCTCAATCGCTCTCCAATCAATCAATGATTGATTTGATTCTCTACCTACCAAAAATCACAAATTCATGGCTCCTCTTTCCCTTTTTGATCATGTGGACTCAACCACTTAAGATTCTTTCACTTTTACATTAAGTAAACTCTTCAAAAGTTACAAGAGGTAGTTCACAAGTGAACTTTACATAGTCTTCATTTTGAAGCTTCTTTTATGACTTTGTGGGACTCAAGCCAATACTTAGGCTTGTCATAGACTTGCTCCAACAGCTCCCCCTCAAGCCAAGTATGCGTGAGGTCTTCAATCTTCCAAGATTACCTGTAAACCAATCATAGCCTTGAATTTGCAAAGCTTTGTACCATCCAATGCTTTGGTTAGAATATCTGCACATTGTTGATGAGTGGAAACATATGATATTTGAATCTCTTTGCTTAGAAACTTCTCTCATACATAGTGATAATGAACTTCAATATGTTTAGTCCTTGCATGAAAAATAGGATTAGCAGCCAAATGAATAGAACTCATATTGTCACCAAAAATAGTTGGAGTTCCAAACTCCAATCCAAGATCTTTGAATAATGTCTTCATCCACATAGCTTCCTGAGTAGCTATGGCAAGACCTCTGTATTCAGCTTCAGTAGAAGAGAGAGCAACTGTGGGTTGCTTCTTAGATGACCATGAAATAAGCTTTGAACCTGCAAAGGTAAGATAACCTGAAGTGCTCCTTCTATCTTCCTTGGAGCCAGCCTAATCTGCATCAGAAAATAGCTTCAAACCTAAATCAGATACATAAGGATAATAAAGTCCTTCATTTATGGTTCCTTTGAGATACTTGAGAATCCTTTTGGCAACATCCATATGTGGTTTCCTTGGTGTGTGCATAAATTGACTTAGCACACTCACACTGTAACATATATCTACTCTTGTCAATGTGGCATAGTTGAGACTACCAATTAGACGTTGATATGATGTGATGTCCTCTATGAGTTCACCTTCATGTGAGCTCAATTTGTGATTGACCTCCATTGGAGTACCTGCACTCTTACAATCTTGCATCTTGAATTTTGCCAACATGTCCTTAATGTACTTTCTTTGAGTGAGAAACAAACCATGATCTTTGTAGACAACTTCCAAACCTAGGAAGTAGGTAAGTGAACCCAAATCACTTATCTTGAACTCTTCTCTCATTTGATCTTTGATCTTCTTCATACCATCTGCATCATTTCCTGTCAATATAATATCATCTACATATACACATAAGTAGATGACCTCAGAATTACTCTTTTTAATAAAGAGTGAAGGATCTGCCTTGCTTGGTTGAAAGCCTTTGTCTTGCAAGAATGAAACCAGCCTGAAATTCCAAGCTCTTGGAGTTTGCTTGAGACCATACAATGCTTTGTTAAGTTTACACACATAATCAGGATAAACTTGATTCTCAAAACCAGGTGGTTGTGCCATATATACCTCTTCTGTTATCCAACCATTCAAGAATGCATTCTTTACATCTAGTTGAAGTATCTTCCAATTCTTGGAAGAGGCAATACTAAGCAAAACCCTAATAGTAGGCATCTTTGCCACAGGAGAGAAGGTCTCCTCATAATCAATTCCCTAAGTTTGTGCAAAGCCTTTTGCTACAAGCCTTGCCTTATACCTGTTAATGGAACCATCATAATGCTTCTTGAGTTTATAGACCCATCTTGAGCCTATTACCTTCATGGATGAAGTCTTGGGCACCAAATCCCAAGTGTTGTTTTCCTCAAGTGCTTCAATCTCTTCCTTCATTGCATGCTTCCATTCTGATTTTGCTTTGGCCTCTTCAAAGGATGATGGCTCCTCTTGGTTTATGTCCTCTGCTATGTAGATAGAATGTTTAGTTACTAATGAGGTGTCAAACCCATACCTTTCTGGTTTTTTCTTTTCCCTCGTAGATCTTCTTAGGCCATGATGTGATGATTCTGCCTCATGTCCAAGTTCCTGCAATTTTGATTTACCTTTAGACTTCCATGCTTTGATCTTTTCCATATGAGATTCTTCATCATCCTCTGAGGTGTCTTGTTCTTCAATCTTTGGTTGTTCTCTACCAAGCTTTGGAAAATCTTCTTCAAGATCATATGGTAAATTGAACTTCCTGCATGAATCTTCATACCATGAATTGTTCTCATCAAAAACTACATCTCTGCTTACCAAGAATCCTTTGTTGGTAGGGTTGTATAACCTGTAGCCCTTTTGACTGTTGTCATATCCAATAAATACACACCTTTCTGCCTTTGGATCCATCTTGCCTCTAACCTGTGAAGGAACATGAGCAAAAGCAATACATCCAAAAATTTTACAATGATCTAAGCTTGGTCTTCTTCCATTCCAAGCCTCATATGGAGTCATCCCATCATGGGATTTTGAAGGCAACCTATTAATCAAGTAAGTGGCTGTAGATACAGCCTCAGCCCATAAGTAATTAGGTAAATGCTTTTCATTTAACATGGACCTTGCAGCTTCAACAATTGCCCTATTCTTCCTTTCTGCCACTCCATTTTGCTCAGGAGTGTACCTTGTAGTTACCTCTCGTTTGATTCCTCTTTCTTGAAGAAAAGAATCAAAATCATGGGAGAAGTATTCTCCCCCTCCATCTGACCTTAGCCTTTTTAGTGATTTACCTGTTTGATTCTCCACAAGAGCCAAATATCTTTTGAAACATGAAAAAACTTCATCTTTGTGTTTCATAAAGAATAGGATAGTCCATCTGCTGCAATCATCAATAAAGGAGACATAATACCTTGATCCAGATATTGAAGCTTCCTTGCTAGGTCCCCATACATCTGTATGAACCAACTCCAAGAGATCTCCATGCATATAACCTTTCTTCATGAATGGTAACCTGTGAGACTTTCCAAATTGACATGCACTACACTTATAAATCATATGTTGTTTTGACAAATTAGGGAGTCCAAGTACACTTTGGTCCCTGCAGATTTGCTTTAATGACCTTTCACCAATATGTGCTAACCTTTTGTGCCATACTTCCAATTCTGTGAGTGTTTGACTACCATAATTAAAGAGAGCAATGTTTCTAGTGTCATGTAATTCAAATGTGAACAATCTACCTGTCTTTTCACCTTTTGCAATTTTTCTAAATCCTTGACTTGGATCTTCAACAAATGCTCCTGCCTTTGTGAACCTCACTTGCAACCCTTTCTCTACTATCTGCCCAACACTTATCAAATTCTTTGTAATGGTAGGGACATAGAGTACCTTACTGAGTAGGTTGATGTTTCCATCAGGTGCTTTGACATTGCCTATTTTCTCCACATGATGTCTTGTGTCATCTCCTGTTTGTACCTCATGCTTATTCCTTGGATCTTCTAAAACTGATAGGAGTGCCACATTTCCTGCCACATGATTTGAACAACCTGAATCTATGTAGAAAACATGCTCATCAGATTTACCTTGTGGCATAGCCATGTTCATGATCAATAATGAATCCTCTTTGTTTGAGTCTTCTGTATAGTTATTGTAGTCTCTCCTTCCTTTGTAGCCTCCTTGATATTTTGAATGATTATAGTTGTCGTAATTGCCATGGTAATTGTTGAACCTTCCTCTTGAGTAGCCATAACTTCCTCTATTGTATCCTCTGCCTCTTTGATTCCTGGAATTCCTAAAGCAATTTTCAATTGTATGATTAGTTAATCCACAAATAGAACATGAATTGGAGTCTTGGGATCTCCCCCTGCCTTGTCTACCTCCTCTTCCTCTACCTCTACCATGTCTTCCTCTACCTGCATAGTTAGCTTGATATGTACCTGCTTCATCATCCACTTTCTTTGCCTTTCCTTGGTTATCTTTGGACTTGCTTTTATCAATGTATAAAGCTGAAGATTGATTACCTTTAGAGATTTCTCCATTTTTGATAAGCTTTGCCTCTTGAGTAAGTAGTTGTCCAATGAGTGTATTGAAATCAGGTACATGCATGTCCATGTACAAATCCATAGCTGTGGTGAATGCTTCCCACTTGTCATCTGCCTTCAAGCCATTGATGACCTGCCTTACAATTTGCTCTTCATCTATTACCTCTCCAATGCTTCCCAACTGATCCGCTATGTCCTTGAGCTTTCTTGCTCTTCTTGTGTTGGTTGACTTTTGTTCCTGAAACTTGGCATAACTTCATCTCCAGCCACATAACCATATAAACTTCTACCTTGGAGATAAGCTTCCATTCTTAATGACCAAGCTGAGTAGTTACCTCTGTCCAATTTGTCAATTGATGAAGGAAATCCATCTGCCATGTTGTCCAACCTTGCTCTGATACCACTGTGAAGAGATGGATAGGTATGTGCTTGAAGATGAAGAGGTGTTGCAAAATCCTTGATCTACACTAGCCAATTGAACTCCAGGAGTATATGGTGGGCCCTTTTAGCTTGCCAATGGATGTATTAGACACCCTATGTACCTTGGAAGATCACTCTCAAAAAGAGGTGAAAAACTTGCTATTTTGGTTCATACACCTGTCCACTGTTTTGCATAATTCTCTGAGCACAGTAGTAATTAGCTTAATTCCTCTTGGGGAAGTCTAGTTAACTTAAAGAGCTAACTTTCAAGTGTAATCTCATCAAAAATAATAAACCACACACTGAGAATGAGTTTTAACAAGTGATGACATCATCCCGATTTTCACGGGCTGCTACAGTTTGAGACCAATGAGCAGAAACATGAACATAACTCAAAATTTAGGAATCCAATGATTATGAAAATTTGTATGGTTATACTAGACAGTATGTTGAATCCAAATAGCTTTAAATCATTGAATTTGGATAAGTAACCACTGAGCAATGGCTCTGACAAGGTGAGTAAAAAAGTCGGGTACCTGACAGAGAAGTGAAAATGAACAGACACTGTTGACTTCAACTGAACATAACTGAAGATTGCAACATCCAAATGACATGAAAATTTGCATATAGCAGAATTATAGAGCTAACTTTACCAAGTTAAATAACTGAATATAATGCACCAATCTTAGAGAAACCATCTCTGCAATCTGACTGAGAAAACTGAGAGTAATGGCAGTGAGAGTACACTTCACAAGAACATGGAAATATGAACCCAAATAATCATGAAAATGAAAGTATATTGCTTGTACAATACAATGACTTACTGATACATATGTGTGCCTTGTAATCACACCTTGATATGGCATAAAGCTCAGCTCTTGGAGGTCTTCACATAGGTCTCTCTAACCACGACTAAAACTGCCATCTATTTATAGTTGAGTTTGGGAGGCTAACTTTTCTCAATCACTCTCCAATCAATCAATGATTGATTTGATTCTCTACCTACCACAAATCACGAATTCGTGGCTCCTCTTTCCCTTTTTGATCATGTGGACTCAACCACTTAAGATTCTTTCACTTTTACATTAAGTAAACTCTTCAAAAGTTACAAGAGGTAGTTCACAAGTGAACTTTACATAGTCTTCATTTTGAAGCTTCTTTTATGACTTTGTGGGACTCAAGCCAATACTTAGGCTTGTCATAGACTTGCTCCAACATGCATGCCTATGTGTATATGCATGTGTGTATGTATGTGTGTATGTATGTGTGTATGTTTGTGGGCAGGTATGCATGTGACATGATGTCTGTATACGTATATGTATGTATATGTATGTGTGTGTATATATATATGTATATGTATGTGTATGCATGTGTATGTGTGTATGCATGCATATGCGTGAATGCATGTGTCTATGTATGTGTGTGTATATGCATGTATGTATATGTGTGTATGTATATGTAAGTACATATATGTGTGTGTATGTGTATGTAGGTGTATATGTGAGTGTGTATATGTGTATGTGGGTGTGTATGTGTGTGTATGCATGCATGCATGCATGCATGTATGTATGTATGTATGTATGTATGTATGTATGTATGTATGTATGTATGTATGTATGTATGTATGTATGCATATGTATGCATGTGTGTCTCTATGTGTTTGTGTATGCATATTTATGTTTAGTGTGTGTATGTGTGTTTTCATGTGTGTGCATGTGTGTATGTATATGTGTACACATGTGTATGTGTGAGTACGTGTCTCTATCTATGTGGATATAAATATGTAAAAGTATGTGTGTATGTATGTATATATATATGTGCAGGTAAATTTATGTGTACAGTTACGTGTTTGCTCCTTTGTGCATGTCTAGGTATATACATGTATGTAACTATGTGTGTGTAAGTATATGCATATGTTTGTGGGCAGGAATGCATGTGACCTGATGTGCATATACGTATATGTATGCATATGTATGTGTGTGTATATGTATGTGTATGCATGTGCATGGGTGTATGCATGCATATGTGTATATGCATGTGTGTATGTATGTGTGTGTATATGCGTGTATGCATATGTGTGTATGCATATGTAAGTATGTATATGTGTCTGTATATGCGTGTATGCATATGTGTGTGTGTATATGTAAGTATGTATATGTGTGTGTACGTGTATGTACATATATATGCAAAGATGTGTATGTGTGTATATGTGTATGTGTGTGTATGCATGTAAGTATGTATGTATGCATATGCATGTGCATCATGTATGCATATGCATGTGCATTATGTATGCATATGCATGCATGTGTGTGTATGTGTGTCTCTATGTGTGTGTATGCATATTTATGTCTAGTGTGTGTGTATATGTGTTTTCATATGTGCACATGTGTGTATGTATCCACATGTGTGTGTATGTATGCACATATGTGTACGTATATGTATGTCTATGTATGTGCATGTGTACACATGTATGTGAGTGTATGCATATGTGTGTGTATGTATGTATGTATTTCTCTATGTATAATAGTGTGTGTGTTGTAAGCCGCCGGAAAGGACTCATGTTTCTTGTAAAATATATCCTGAAAAGTCGCACACATGAAAAGGCATAGTGCAACGTTGTACCTTTTGATAAGATTAATGAAAGAGTCGCATTAAGCAGAAGGTGGACCGCCGAACTGTTCGTCTGGGTGAGGACCCAGAAGCGAGCACTGTTGCAGAATTCTGTGTAACTGAGTCTGTCCGTTGATTAAATTTAATCATTAAGTGAAGTTAATTGAAGTGTTAAGTAATTTGATTAACGCGCTACGTGAAAGAATTACCCGACAAACTTCCTGACGTGAAGTGCATTAACGAACGTATTCCGGATAGAACGGTAAGATGATATGTTTAGCGTTTAATGCAGTGAAGTCATATAATCTTAAACTGTAGTTTGGGAAAATATAAATAGGGTGTCTGTTTACAGACCCCTGACCATCCCAAGAACCCATTAGTGCATTAAACTTAAGTAGTAAAAAGGTTTAACATTTAACACTGGCACCGTCTGTGGGAAATGGAGTAGCCATTTGCAACAAAGATTAGAGATTGAGAAAGAATTCTTTGATATATGCCTATAACACGTTCCGGTGAATCATACCCCAAATACCGTAGAGATCAACATCCCTGGGTAGTTCCAAACTTATTAGGAACACCCCCTAGTGGTAGAAGTACAGGACAGTTAAGTCCAGTTGCAGAAGGTTCGGTACAGCCAACCAACAGCAATTCCGATGGTAGTTTGGTAGTACATGATGAGATTCCGGTGAATTCTGGTGCGAGTTCGGTACCTTTGAGAGAAAGTACAGTGATTTCTCGTTGTACAGAGACACAGTGCGGAGTGAGTTTTGCACTATCGGGTCAGAATTCGGTCACTTTTGGTGATAGGTTTGTGTTATCCGGTGAGAACGTTTTCGGTGACAATATAGTCTGGTCCGATGAGAATTCAGCGAGTTTCGGTGAAAGTTCGGCATTACCTGGTGGCGATTCGAAGTTTTTTGGTGAAACGACGATCCTATTTGGTGGACACTTACTGCGCTCACCATTCTTTGGTGCACGATTAGTTAATTTTGACACTCAAGTCGAGGGAGGGCTGATAGATTTGGAGTTAAGCAAGCGGTTCAACAACATCTTAGGACCGGAAAGTGAGCAGCTTGACTATACAGTTCAAGAAGATCAAGAGATACCTCCTTAAAATTTGGGTAATAATAACAACGCCAATAATAACAGTACCATGAGTGGCTCCCAACAACAACAACAAACATCGCCACAGCCACAGCCACAACCACAACCCCAACATCAGCAGCAATAGGTTATCCCACCGCATCAAGTACCAGCAGGGGTCACGTATACAAAATTTGGAGGATTTTTGGGGGATGATCCAGATGCGCATGTACGGACCTTTGAGATTAATTATGCAGTTCTGAACTATCCAGCAGACCCGACCTACAAAGCAATTGTGTTCCAGTCCACACTGGTCAATGAAGCTTCACGATGGCTAACTGAATACGATTTGAACCACTTCCTGCAGTATGATGATGTAAAGAATGCCTTTCTACAACGGTTTCGATTGAAGAAGAATCCTACTGAAATTTTTGACTACTTGAAGAACAATAGGCAGAAACCACACCAAACTGTACATGATTATGCCACGCTATTGCGGACACATCGAAGGCAATTGCCACCCGTGCATGCTAATCTACCAGATGACGTTATCACTAAATGGTTCATCAATGGATTAAAGCCCCAATTGAAGCAGATTATGATTATAAGGAGTGTGGGTGGAATGACTTTAGATGTCGTAATGGCTATGGCGCTACAATTAGAGAACAAAGTGGGTGGATTTACCGAAGACTTGGAATGGCTGAAAGCATCTAGGTAATCTAATGAGGACCCTTTGAAACAAGTCTACTATACCAAATGCAAGAACCCAGGGCATAGCAGTTCAACATGCGCACTGAACCAAATGTTGTGCCATCTACCACATAACACATCATATCACGGAGACTTGTCCGTATAATGCCTAGGTACAGAACAGAGCAGCGGTTAATGCCATCATTCAGGAGCAGGGACAATCGGCTAGCCATTATGTACCACCACATATGCGGAATACCCCGTACCAGGGATACAAGAATTATCGAGGCGGGCGGACAAATAACTTCGATCAAGCTTGGTGGAATGTAGGCCCGTCAGGAGAAGGTACATCTAATCCAACTCCTAAATGTCATTTCTGTGGGGAAATAAGGCATATCCGGAGGTTCTGCAAAGATGCAGTGGAGTATGAAAAAAAGAAAAAAGAATGGCAACATCCGATGGCAAATATGGTGTATATCTCACCTGTGGATATGCAAGCAGCAGCGGTACAAACACGATCGGGCAAGCAACTACAGCCAGCGGTAGAGATCTTCGAACTAAGAATTCGTGAACAACAGAAGGTGTTCACAAAGGCAAGCAAGTGGGCTACGTAGGAACAAGCTATTTTCTCCGATCTAGTTCCGGTGATGCAGCAAAGTATCCTGCCGGAGGTACCAGAGAAGCAGAATTTGACTCATACGGAACCATCCAAAACTGATTCGGTGTGGGAAGTTCTATCTAAGGCATCAATTACATTGCCATTGGGTCAATTATTGGCTTTGGTCCCTGGAGTTTGACAATAGTTCCAGCAGCAGGTTAGTCCAGCTCTTCGAGTGCTCCGGCAATAGCTAGAATCCAACTGGAATTTGACCCAACGGTGGACCATACGGCACCACTGATTACGGTATGGTACAAAAACCATAAAATCACACGTCTTAATTGATGGCAGATCTGGTGTCAATATTGCCACAGAAGCCCTTTGCAAACGGCTGGGGTGGATGCAAATTGAACCTGTTCAATTCTTTGTACGTATGGCTGATCAATCTCGAGTCCATTCGGTGGGCTTGGTGCCGGATATTCCGATCACTCTACAAGGTTCTATTTTCAAAATGACCTTTCTTGTGCTAGATTTACCAGAATCGAGTCTGGATTACAATCTACTCTTTGGACATCCATGGCTCAAACAAGCTAAGGTAGTGCAAGACTGGTCAGCGCATGAATTAGTCTTTAAAAATAATCACCGAAAATATGTTGTCCCGTTGGACGATATGAAACCCTGTGACTTACATGCACATCCATACTTAGCGGATCCTGTACACATGCTGGATGGTCTCTCTGACGATGAAGAGGAGACTTTCCTTCGAGCCAATAAAGACCTGATGACACTTGGCACTGTAGATTTACAAACGGTGGCTGATAACTAGAGTCCGACAGATTGCACGGTGGTCTCGCTGACTAGAGAGCACAAGCCGAATACCAAACAGACTTTGGATGAGGTGATGCTTAAAGGCGATGAGGACAAGCCCTGACAGTTCTATGTACCGAAAGATCGGCTGATCACATGCAATTTAGGTGACCAAACCAACCCACGACCAATCAAGATAAAAGCAGGACTAAACGAGACTTTCCAGGAGCATCTGTTGCAGCTGCTGCGAGAGTTCACTGATGTGTTTGCCTGGGATTATAGGGACATGAAGGGGTTGGACCCGCGAATTTATCAACACCGAGTGGTACTGAAACCGGATGCAAGACCCATCAAACAGCCCAGTTATAGGATGAATCCTAACTATGCGGCACATGTTAAAGCCGAACTGGATCGCTTGTTGAAGGTGGGATTTATTGTGCCTATTGAGCACGCATAATGGATCTCTCCTATTGTTATAGTTCCAAAGAAAAACAAGCAGCTGCGGATATGTGTGGACTACCGAAAGCTTATTGCTGCAACTGTACCTGATCCATTTTCGTTGCCATTCCTGGATACCATGTTAGACGACGTGGCCGGTGTATTCCTTTCTTGATTGATACAGTGGTTACAATCAAGTCAGAATGGCCGAGTAGGACATACCCAAGACTGCATTTATTACCAACTGGGATGTCTATGCGTGTACCGTGATGTGGTTTGGACTGCGCAATGCTCCTAGTACATTTCAACGTTGCATGCAGGAAATTTTTTCTCCTTATCTCACCACCTTTATGAGAGTGTACCTGGATGATTTTTCGCTATCGGGTGATACTTCGGCACACCTGTATCATTTACAGTGTTGCTTTTCCAATGTCAGGAATATCGCTTGTGTTTGAACCCGAATAAATCGGTGTTCTCTATTTCCTGCGGTAAGCTGCTCGGGCATGTTATTTCCAAACAAGGCATTCAGGTGGATCCATACAAAGTGAAGGCCATACTGGAGGCTCCTGCTCCTAAGACACCTAAAGACGTGATGCGGTTTTTAGGCCAAATCCGGTGGCATGGGCGACATCTACGTTGGCTTGCCCATCTGGCTATACCACTTAATCATTTGATAACCAGTAGCCCGTGTCAATTTGAATGGACCAAAGAGTGTCAACTTTCTTTTGACCGACTGAAAACACTGTTAACTCAGGCGCCCATTTTACAAGCACCAAATTGGGAATTACCATTTCATGTTTTTGTGGATGCATCTGACAGTGCCATTGGAAGCGTGTTGATGCAGCAGACGGATAAATGGTTTTGTCTGGTATATTATGCGAGCCGCAGATTGGCCCCGGAAGAGCATAACTATTCAGTTAGTGAACGCGAGTGTCTCGGTTTGGTTTATTCTGCAAAAAAATTACGGCACTATCTGTTGGGTAGACGCTTCACCTTCCACGTCGACCACACAGCATTGGTGTATCTGGTGCACCAATAGCATTTGGGCGGATGGCTAGCACGATGGGTCTTGTTGCTTCAAGAATTTGATTACTCCGTCGTTCATCGACCAGGGTCAGCACATGCTGTTGCTGACTTTCTTTCTCTGTTGGATTCCGGTGAGCCTCTGGAGGGAATTGATGATACAACACCAGCCATCTACACAACAGAGACCATACCGGATGATCAACAGGAATTACCGGTACCCCCTTCTTACTATGATACCTTGCTTCTGTTCTTGACTAGTGGATGTCCGCCGGGTATGATTTCTTCAGCTGCTCGATGAAGACTAGCCACGTATAGTCGACGCTTTCGGTTGATTGTCGGATAATTATATTACATGGATCACTGGGGAGTATTACTCAGATGTGTTCCCCCACATGAATATGCTTCAGTCATTAACATGGCCCATTCTGCCCCAATCGGGGGACATTTTGTGGCTGATCTGACTCACCGGAAGATTCTCCAGAGTGGATTGTGGTGGCCCACTATGTATCGTGACATGACCAAGTATATACAACAGTGTGATGAGTGCCAGCATTCCGGGCAGCCTTTCCAGCGACACTAATTCCCTCTCCAACCCGTTGTGCCTCTGGGACTCTTTCAGAAATGGGGTTTGGATTTCATAGGACCCATTACACCTCCGGCAATGGTTACCAATAACAGATATATTCTGACATGTACTGACTATGCTACTCGATGGACCAAGGCATGGGCTCTGCGATCAGCTATAGTGGCTACGGTTATTAAATGTTTAATGAAGGATATCTTTCCGCATTACGGGTTACCCTTGGAGATAGTAATTGACCAAGGTACACATTTTGCCAATACCTTGATGCAAGTGCTTACGAAAACATTCCAGATTGTGCACAAATTTAGTTCTCCTTATTACCCATGAGCCAATGGACTTGCTGAGAGTACCAACAAATCGCTCTTAACCATCTTGAAGAAACTGGTGTTAGATTGCCCAGAGCAATGGGACCAATTTCTACCTGCTGTACTATGGGCTTATCGTACCACATACAAAGTAGCGATCGGAACAACTCCTTTTAAGTTGGTGTATGGATTGGAAGCCATTGCTCTGATGGAACTGGTGGTTCCTAGTCTACGTGTGGCCCTTGAATAGAAGCTCCTACCAGAAGAATCTTTTCCCTTTCGATTGGAGGCTTTACGGTCCTTGGATGAATAACGTCTGGAGAGTTTCTTGGTGATGCAGGAAGTGCAGCTGCGACAGGACAAAACCCACGATCGTTTCCTCAAAACTCCCATGTTTACGGTAAACCAATTGGTTCTCTTCTATAACGCTAAGTCGAATAGATCCGCCGGGAAATTTAAGCTACGGTGGTTCGGCCCTTTTCGTATTGTTGAACAAGTGGGACCCGCAACTTTTTGGTTGGCAACCTTAACCGGTGTCCTTCTTCCAAAAGTGATTAATGGTTCCAAGCTTTGCCCTTATCACCCGCCGTCTACCAACTCATGAGATGTCCTCGGTATTTTTACTCTTTTTTGCTTGTCATTTGATTTGCTGTTCCGCTCTCCGTGCTTCGGTTGACCTAGTGACCGTAATCTTTCCATTTTCTTATCTAACCATGCTTAATAGCTGCCTCTGTGTTGCTGCGTCTGTTAACACATGCATGTCACCATTATGTCGATATATTTCCAATACTGCGTTATGATTAGGGTTTTTGCCGCCTATTTCATTGTAGTGTGTTCTACTTAAGCTTGTTCCTGTTGCTGTTAGTCTCTATTGTGTTTTTTTGTGTGTTTGTGACCCGTCTGTGCTCTGTGTCTTCGTTTATGTCTACGTGCGCCATGGAAGCTCTTTCTAACATAGTAACCTTCCGTGCTGGTCTCACTCTGGATGTGAGTGAGTATTTGCATGCTCGGGGATTGTTGGCCTTCGCTGAATTGCCTTGGCATTTAGTGGAGTGTCACCCCTTCCATGCGCAGATCATCTCTGCCATTGCCGCCTCACCTGCTACAGAGCAGTGTTGGCCAATAACGTGTGTAAACCCTTGTATCGTAGTTACTCTAAACACGGTTGCTAAGGGATTCCGTCTCCCTCAGGAGGGGTTGGAAAATGGACCGCTCCTTCCTCTCGCCACCATGAAGGAATTGTTTCCCCGGCACTCATCTAATGAGTTTGCCATTCTTTGTCGACCTGAACCAGAGCGCACCGCTCTGCAATTCCTTGTAGCATCGTTAAACCTGCAGAAATGCACGTATGGCATTTCACGACCTTTTTACTCGATGATTGATACTGCCTCATGAGAGGGTGTCAATTTTACATCTTTTTTCTTCCGGCGGATTCACCCTGAATGCTTAGTAGTTACAAAATAGTTAGCCAAGCATGACATTCCTCGCACTCGATTACCCCATATGTTGGCATCATACCGGAAGAAGCAGGTACGGGCATACATGCAGATCTAGCATTGAGGCAACCCATTAAAATTTTTCCAATCCCTACATCATTTTAAAAAGTGATTCTCATCACTAAAAACCATTGTAAATACCGTTTCACCTTTTTGTAGCTCCATTTTGTGCAAGCCGAGGAGTCCTCAAGCTTGAGGAGCTTTAGAGGTAATTGCCTACCAATTTTCATATTTTTTAGACCTCGTTTGAGCCCTCAAATAAGCCCTGGAACGTAATTTTTAAGTAGGCCGGACACTAGGTCTGGACAGGGCCAAAGCTAGTCAAAAACTATAAATAGAGCTAGAGAGCTCATTTTTGAGGTAGCTTCTTGTAGTTTTGAACTTGTATGATAACTTTTCCAATAGAAGTGATTCCATTGTCTTAGTCTCTTTGTTCTTGCCGTGTGTGCGCGTGTGTGTGTATGTGTGTGCATGTTGGTGTGCTTCTCACTCACACACTTGTGCCTTCACTTGCTCGAGGTCTTCATACCATCCTCATGTCTTCCCGGATTGACATTAAAGGAGGTGCTACTCATCACTGAGCTATACCAAATTTTGGCACCCTTGCCGGGGATTCGAGCTTTGAGGACGAGCGTGTGATGGTAAGACGTAGAGAGGATGCGTTGGAATGGTAAGTAGTAGGTAATTTTCTTGTTTTTTTTCTCCATCTCCATCTCCATCTCCACCTCCATCTCCATCTCCACCTCCATCTCCATCTCCACCTCCATCTCAATCTCCTTCTCCACTTCATATTCCCTCTTCCTTGTCATTCTCCTCATTTGCTTTGTGCGATTTTGAGAGAGAGCGAGTGTGCATTGTTGTTTTGTGTGTTTTTTCATGTTTCTTGCAGGTTTCAGCATCCTCACCATCTCGAGCAAGCTCAGTAGGTACGGAACTTCTCTGCGCAAGCCCCGAGGCATCGAGCTTGAGCTATCGCGACACACTGAAAAACTGACCCTATCACGATTCTGAGTGCACCACAAGAGTGCGCAGACTGAGAGCTCCTAGAATCACTAGCCAGATCAAAAAAATTCACCATATCTCGGCCTATCGCGACACACCGACCTATCGCGACACACCCGTCTATCGTGACACACCGAGGTATCGCGACACACTGAGGTATCATGACACACCGACCTATCGCGACACACCCATCCATCGCAACACACCGACCTATCGCGACACACCCGTCTATCGCGACACACCGAGGTATCGCGACACACTGATCTATCGCGACACACTGACCTATCGCGACACACCCATCTATCGCGACACACCCGTCTATCGTGACACACCCAAGTATCACAACACACACGTCTATCACGACACACCGACCTATCGCGACACACCGACCTATCGCGACACACCCATCTATCGCGACACACCGACCTATCGCGACACATCGATCCGAGCTACCGCGATACACAGGCCTCACAAATAATTTTTTGGAGTGTAATGATTGATTGATTTGAGATAATGTTTAGGCTTGATTTCTAACATATTGAGACTACCTTAGAGCCTTAGAAGTGGGCAAAACATCGAGAAAATCATAAAAAATTCTTGAACCCTGGGAGCCTGTTTTGAACCCTAAATGCCTGAATAGTCATAACTTCCTCCGGGGCAGGGAAGTTGGGGAATCTTTAGGATTGTCTTCCTAAACGCCAAAGAGCAAGTTAATCTCTGAGTTGCATGAATGAAATTGGTCTGTTGTGTTTTTTAAATTGAAATCTTGAGCTAACATTGGGACTTTTACAGGTCCATTGAGAGCATCGAAGGGCAATCCAAGCAAGAGTAAGTGCAAGCTTGGGAACACGCATCCTGAGCACACAAGGACAACCAAGGAGGAGCCTTAAGGTTGGAAATTCTCAACATCCTTTGTCAATTTCTAGCTTAGGCTAAGTACGGATAGAGGTTTAGATCAATGAGGGTTACGTCAGGCACAAATCAAGTCCAAGAGAACTAATCAACTAAGTACAAGCATTAGGTAGAGCTTAAGTGCGAAAACCCTAAGGGACAAAAGTAAACTTGATTCGACCAATTATCAAGAGCGAATTTCACTTAAGTACTCCTGACGACGTGATTTCAAACAAGAGCGTAACACAATAATCAACTAAAAAGAACAAAGTGACTGATACAAATTAACCTGCAACGAGAGTGTACTTGGGACCAAGGGGGTAGATAAACTAGGCATATGAACTTTAGGTCAAGAAGACACTTCGAGACAGACAAAGCCTCAGATCTTCTGAAGCTAGTGTCAATCACACTGCTAGGTCTTGGGCCCAGCAGTTGAGCAACTATTCAAATCACCCTAACTCTGAGAATAGCGAATCAAAGATGTCTCAAGGTATTGAGAGGCCCACGGGAAGTTTAGGTGTGGCCTACCTACAAAAGGTTGAAGGTCCTTACAAGACTCAACTTGAATATCTTAGGACCAACCGATTAGGTTCCTACATCTATGAGGACGGTCTAAGAAGATCCGTACTCTACATCAAAAACCTGGATCAACCTATTGGACTAGAACATCCAGCAGTGAAGTTTGAAAATGGTGCATACCTGGACAAAGAGGGAACTATGTATGTAGTCACTGATCATCCAGACAGGACAGACGAATTTGGTAATGTGATCCCAGAAATGGACATAGGTGAAATAGAGCAAGGAAACTTAGGGAGAGAGTCGAGGACCCCTCGAGGTAAATCAGTATTGACCAGAATCATGACATCAGAGTGGGTTCCCCAGGACAATAAGAGTATAGATTTGCTTTTAAATCGTGAAATCGATGAGGCTTTTTGGAGGTATAAGCCTGCGCAGCCTCATGAAGTAGGTGCTCTCACAATCTATGAGCTTAAAGACCCTGATAGCCCAGGCAAAGTAACCTACCTAGACAATACGTCAGAGAGGATCTTTGTGGTCACTGAGCATGGCAGACATGCCCACACATGGAAGGGTGAATTTGTTTTTCCCCAACCTCGGTCCAATAAGTCCTATAGTCACCAAGGAGTTGGGACCTCCCAAGCTCATGGAGCTCAAAGGGATAGAAGTAGAGACAGACCTGAGGTAAGCTTTGCCAACCCCCTGGGAAGAGAAGAATGAGAACAAAAACGGATAGAGAAGAAACCGAGAGACCTAGAGCCCCAAGGAACCAAAGAAATGCTGATGATTTCCCTTTGCCAAGGCCGAGAGAACACACTAGGACCCTAAGGCCAACTTAGTTGGTGAAGTCCATGAAGAACTATTTCGATGGTACAGGAGACCCATTATGTAGCTGAATTTAGACAAGTCTTGAGAGCTGAACAAGTGGAGGACCTATTCACACAATACAATGCTTTTGGTCTAACCCTTAGGAACATTGCTCTTACATGGTTTCAACCCCTGAATGAGAGGCAATTCAGAAACATAGACCAGATTTTAGAGGCATTCATCACGGAGTTTTCTAAGAGTGGCATAAGGCATAACACTTCCTCACTAATTCATAGCTTCAAGCAAACACCTCATGAGACGGTTAGGCTTGCAAGAAGGAGGTTTAGACAATACCTAGAGAGATGTCCCATTCTTGAGTTACCCACTCCAGCCAAGCAGGTGGCATTATTCTTGGATGGATTGCTCAGTACCAAATTGAGATCTTATGTGTACTTGAAGGATCCTAGGAACATAGAAGAGTGTGTACGCATGTGCATCGACATCGAGGATAACCTAGGGGAGGAATTAGAACTTTCAAAAATCTACAAAGATTCCAATAGTTCTACTAACCTCTCTTCCTTGCAATCCTCTTCTATTGAGGAACTTGCTGAGAAAGTAGCTCAAAAGCTAGGAGTCTCAAGTAAACAAATACCAAGGTTTGCACTAGTGAAAAGATGCTATACCTGTGGAGGTGACCATATGGCGAATGTATGTCCCATTATGGCCCAACCCCAAGTGAATCCTAGTAACCAGTACTGCACCATAGAACGGAGGTACACCAACCACACCGCACAAGACTGCCCTTATAACAAACAAACTGTCAGGCAAAATTACCCTCAACCATATCCACAACAGGGTAGATACCAGAATCAGTACCCAGCACAACAATACGAAAGACCACAGCAACCTTATCAGCCACCTTATCAAACCCAACAAAGGCATCAACCTGTGTTAGCTCAACAACCCCCTGCTCCAACCAATGTGATTCCAGTAAAGTACACCGCTGCAGAAGAGAATCTGAATAGAGCCATAGTGCCAGTGACACCATTGCTTTCTGAAAGTGATCCCGGTGATCATAGTTTTGACTCTACTCACATTGAAAGCCCGCAGGCTTATTACATGCAGTCACCTGAGCATGACGAGTCATTCTATTATGAGGACCCGAGTGAACCTAGTGGAGAGCTTGAGTATGCAAATGTCATGTACACAAACCCCAACTCTAGACCTCAACCTAGGCAGGTACGACCCCCCTTTCCTAGAGGACCATGCTTCAGATGTCAGGGAGATCACCTCCTACGTGATTGTCCACTACCTGCCCCCACAGAACCCCAACCAGTGACAATTCAGGGCTTCTGTCAAGATTGCGGAAAAGAGCATCGCTTACGAGATTGCCCGAAGAACCCCAATAACCTGCCAAAAATCACTCCTATCAACTTCATTGGACTAATAGTAGGCTCTACAGGAAGTGTAACTTCCACTGCCCCAGTGCACGTGGTCACTAGAGCTCAAGCCTTGCAGCAAACTCAAGGAGTACGGCACGAGAAGAGTTCTGAGGTTAGTGAGATGGAGAGCATAACCAAGAAAAGGACGAGAGCATGGAGAAATAGTCGGGAGAGAATGAAAGACAATGGTCACAGAAAATGAGTGAACTTGAAGAAAGCTTGAGAGAGACCAAAGCAAAGATAAGTGAACTCGCATCTCAAAACCACTCTCACACTACCCCACCACCATCCTTTCCGTCTCCCTCCAACCCATCACCTTCCATCCCCCAACTTTCTAGACCACCATACATAGCCCACCCACCACCCAGAGTAGGATCAGTCCTCGCTGATCCCACTCCTGAGGATCTAGACATGATGCTTAAAGCATATCAGGCCAGAATCCAGGAAGGGCCAAACGTGACAGATCATGACAAATGTTTCCCTAGAGCCGATCTAGAGATAGAGAGAACAAAACTTTGTGCTAAAATGGTAGAATTGGCGCAAGGTATGTTTGAAGCCAGTCACTTGTTCAATGGCTCTAGCTCCACTAGAACACCATTGCATTTTGATGGTCTATTAGATAGATTGGAGAGGTTACTTGCAAAGTCTAGAAATGGAGCCATCTCACAATCTAAGGAGAGGGCAAGTGATAGAATAAGCATTCCTCCCCAGGAAGCTTATGTGCCGAACTCCACTGAACCGGACACGTCTTCTTCTATGAATCGGTATTCACCTAAATTCCTGCGAGAGATTCAAGAAGAGAAATGGCCTAAAGAAAGCGAGGATCCGCCTCCAATTGAACTTGTGGATGATGCACACGATCAATTCCCACAAGACATCCCTTCCATTTATGGAGAACAGGAGAGTGCCCAATCTCATGAGAGGTCAGACTTTGAGTCTAATTCCTTGCAAGAGTTACCCCATTTCAGAGGCCCATGGGAAACTAAGTCAACATGTATGAGAGCACCCACGGTCATGATAAGAAACAAAGATTCGATCATACCTAGGAATACGGAGGTAGTAAAGAACACTAAAGTGCAGTGCAACCTCACTTTAGAAGAGTTACTCAAGGTTAAGCCTGAATTGTGGAAACATGTGGCCAAACAAGTGCCAGACGTAGCGAAATCTCGTTCCCAGGTAGGATCTCATAGAACAGTGCCAGAAATACCATTGGATAAGATATGAGATATGAGTGAAGGAGAAGAAGGAAATACCTATCTCCCAGTTACCCATCAGGGATACACAACCAAGGCAATTTTGGACTCAGGTGCAGGAGTTGCAATTGCTACCACTTCCCTATGGAAGCGTTGGGGCAAGCCCGCACTCAGACCAACAAGAATGAAATTGCAGATGGTCGATGGTCATATTGAGAGGCCCCTAGGATTGCTAGGAGGAATAACTCTCACTACATGTGGTGTAGAGTTTGAGCATACGTTTGCTATATGCGACTTTAGCAAAAACCAAGCCTACGAGATGATTTTGGGAAGGCCATTTATGCGGCAATTGCAAGTGGTATAGGATTGGGGAACCAATTCCTTGTATTTGCAACACCTAGGTGTTACAACCAAAGTTAATCTCAAGGATTACTCTCATAGAGACGTACTGCCTATCCAATGGAATCCCATCCATAGAGCCAAAGATGACAGGGAGTCAGTACATTCCATAGGATCAGGATCCTCATGGATGCATGAAGACACCCACTTGTGGGTGTGTAAAGTTGCAGTAGAAGAGGAGAAGAGAGAAAAAGCCAGAGAAGTAGGTGCGAAGGAAACTCATAGATCCATTCAAGACCTAGCCTATGCACTTTTCATATTCCCTGACGAAGAATTTGAACCTCATGGCTAGGCGGAAATTCTAGAAACAATGGATGTAGCCATCAATGAAGAACAATGGACACCCCACTGTGATGAGGATGGCTATGACATTTCAGTCTTCTCAATAGAGCCAATCATGGGAGATGCAATTATAGAGGAATGCGAACCTAACACTGAGGCATTCGAGGATGCAAGTGACTCCGATTTAGAGTCAATCATCATGGACCCCCCATTTGCATCAGAGGAAGAATACTTCTATGAGGTAGAAGTTTACCCTCAAAGACATGAAGAGCTCGCTAATGATGTGAGATTAACCACCCAAGTGACCACCAAAACTGAAGGCAAGAAGAGGAAGAAGAAAGAAGTCACACCAGAAGAGGAAGAATCTTTGTTTGAGGTCCCTGAAAATTTCAAGAAGTACGAAATAGAAGATAGAAGAGTCATGGTAAGAATGCCTAAACGTGAAGCACAATGAGGAGAGGCCTATGATAACAAGGAAACTACCAAGAAAATAGTTGTAGCCATAGAAGAGGGAGAAGAAAGATGCACCTACATAGGCATGACCTGACGGAAGAAGAAGAAGAGCAAGAGTTGATAGCATTGCTAAGAGAGTACAGAGATGTATTCGCTTGGAGCTACAAGGACCTGAAAGGTGTAGACCCTGACATATGCTCACACACGATTCCCATGACCTCAGATGCCAAACTCTCTAAGCAAAAGCTATACACATATAACGATAACTATGCTGCCAAGATCAAAGAAGAGATAGATCGCCTAGTGGAAGCTGGATTTATCTATGAAATCAAGCACACTGAATGGGTTTCCCCCATCATAGTGGTACCCAAAAAGAATGGTAACTACGTGTATGCATTAACTTGAAGAAGGTTAATGCAGCCACTATCAGAGATAGTTATCCACTTCCAATCACTGAGCATCTATGAGAAAGGGTAGCAGGCAAGGAAGTGTACAGTTTCCTGGATGGATTCTCTGGTTACAATCAAGTAGCCATTGCACCAGAAGATCAGCATAAGACGGCTTTTGCCACAGAGTGGGGCATATTTGCTTTTCGGGTAATGCCATTTAGGCTTACCAATGCACCTGCAACCTTCCAGAGATTGATGTGCCATGTGTTTAAAGAGTTCCAGAGGAAGAATTTGGAAGTCTATGTTGATGATCTTTGCGCTCATTCCAACATTAGACAGACCCATATACCCAAACTCAAGCAAATCTTTGATAAATGTAGAGAATATCAAGTCTGCTTGAACCCAGAAAAGTGTGTTTTCATGGTCAGGCAAGGCAAGATTCTAGGAAACAGTGTCAAAGAACGGCATATCCACTGATGAAGAGAAAGTGAGAGCCATCGCAGAACTGCCTAGGCCAAGGAATGTCAAGGACGTGCAAGCTTTCACGGGGCATTGTGGTTACTACCGACGTTTTATACACATGTATGCCATCATTGCGATGCCTCTATGCAGAGTTTTGACCAATTTTGAGTGGACTGATGAATGTGAGAACTCCTTCAATGAGCTTAAACGACGATTGTGTTCAACACCTATCTTGACCACACTAGATTTGAACAAACCCTTTCATGTTCATGTGGATGCCTCCAATTATGCTATTGGATGTGTACTTGCACAACCTACTGGTGAGGGTAATATGGATCTTCCAATTGCCTATGCAAGTAGACAATTGAATGCAGCTGAACGAAATTATACCACCACTGAACGAGAAGGATTAGGCATGGTGTATGCGGTTAAAAATTTTAGACACTATTTGCTCGCAAATAAGTTTATTTTTTTTACGGATCACCAAGCTCTACTATACCTGGTAAACAAGCCATGCAATACAGGTAGATTAGTAAGATGGTTCCTCTTACTAATGGAATTCGACTTTGAGGTTGTGGTAAGGAAAGGTAAGACCCACCTGAGAGCAGATCATCTCTCAAGGCTCACATCAGGAGAGGCCCCACAAGGAGTGTCAGATGACTTACCTGATGCTTACTTGTTTAATTTGGAGGTTGTACCTCAGTGGGCTAAGCCATTAGTGCCAGTATTGACATACGGGCCCAATCACCCGGTAATACACACAGAAGATAGAGAGATAGTAAAAGCTCAAAAGTATCATATCTTGGCAGGAAGTATGTACAAACATACGGAGCAAGGAGTATTAGCCTGTTGTGTGGAAGAGGACGAGTATGCTAAATCGTTGCAATTAGCACATATAGGTGCATTAGAGCAACACACCAAACCACCAATGGAACATGCTACTCTTTATCGAATATCTTTAGTACCAGATTGGAGTGAACCATTAGTAGCCTTTCTGAGGACGAAAACATTCCCTCCAGATATGCCTTTGGCTAGACAAATAATCTTGGAACAAGAAGCCTTAGATTACGCACTCATTGGTGATAATTTATACAAACGTGGTAAAGATGGTTACCTAAGAATGTGTGTCCATGAGAGCGAATACCTCAAGATATTAGAGACTGCTCACCAAGGTGTAGCAGGAGGACACTTTGGACCAGATCGGGTGATCAAAGCAATTTTATTTGTAGGTCTTTGGTGGCCAACTCTTCACATGGATGCACATACCTATGTGAAGAGGTGTGAGGTTTGTCAGCAAACCCAGTACCCTATACGAAAAGATGAGATGCCACTAAAACCTATGATGGGTGGACGTGCATTCTCTAAGTGGGGAATAGACTTTGTTGGTTCTATTAACCCCCCAGCTAAGGGTTCACATGCTGAGTATATCATTGTGGCCACAAACTATCTAACCAAGTGAGTAGAGGTGAAAGCCACTACGAAGAATGATGCTCAAACAACAGCAAAGTTCTTATTTGAAAATGTGTTCACTAGATACGGATTGCCAATAGAATTAGTGAGTGATAGAGGCACACACTTCTTGAATGAAGTCATAGAAAACCTTCTCCAAGAATTCTTGGTGATACATAAGAAGTCTGCCCCCTATCATCCACAAGCTAATGGCGAGGCTGAGAGCACAAATAACATCTTATGCAATGTGCTGACTAAATTGGTGAATAACAAACGCTCTGATTGGGACAAACAGCTACACCACATTGTTTGGGCATACCGAGTTGCCTATAAAACGGTACTCCAAGCCACACCCTTTCAGATGGTGTTTGACCAAAATGCAGTGCTACCATTGGATTTTTTGATACCTACACACACACACACACACACACACACACACACACATATATATATATATATATATATATATATATATATATATATATATATATATATATATATATATATATATATATATATACATACATACATACATACATACATACATACATACATACATACATACATACATACATACATACATACATACATACATACATACATACATACATACATACATACATACATACATACATACATACATACATACATACACACACATGTATATATATATATATATATATATATATATATATATATATATATATATATATATATATATATATATATATATATATATATTTAGAATATAAATATGTGTATGTGTGTGTGTGTGTGTCTATGTGTGTGTCTATGTGTGTATATATATGTGTATGTGTATATATGTGTATGTGTATATATGTGTGTGTGTACGCATGTGTAGCTCAGTGGTGAGTAGCACCTCCTTTAATGTCAATCCGGGAAGACATGAGGATGGTATGAAGACCTGTAGCAAGTGATGTGCACAAGTGGTGATGGAGAAGCACACAAGCATGCACACACACACACACAAGTAAGAACAAAGAGTGAGACAATGGAAGCTTTCATTAAGATCAAAAGACAATTAGGAGAGCTCTTCTTTAGTCCAAACTACAATTTGTCCCCCCCAAAAATGAGCTCTCTAGCTCCTTTTATAGTTTTTGACTAGGTAGTGGCCCTGTCCAGACCTAGTGTCCAGCCTAGTTAAAAATTAGGTTCCTAGGCTATTTTGGAGGCTCAAATGAGCTCTAAAAATTATGAAAATGGGTACATAAATACTTCTAGTTCTCCTCAAACTTGAGGAATCCTCTTGGCTTGAACAAAATAGAGTCTAATCTACCAAAAACGTGCCCGTGGGGAGGATTTTGAATGGGTATGATGTGCACTGCTCTTAACTCCTATGGTCGTTTCTTAATTCCTCCTGGATAGGGATACTTTCAATGTCCACTATTTGAGGACCAGTGCCTGCCTGGGAGCTCGTTCCTGCATCGTTTGCCATGTTGAGGGTATTGATTGCTGGTTCTTTGAGAATATATAAATACATGTTAACATTGCAATGGACACAAAATGACCATTTGTCCCCATTACAACATTAACATGATGAACTGTGATGTGGTTAGCGAGTTAGTTAGTGCTCGTGTGATCGTGAGTGTGAAGTGTGGTTAGTGGATGAAGGGTTTCTAGGTGCTAATTGGAGTAGTGCAATGTAGTGTGGATACAGTTAGTAGGAGGTTTATTACAAGATTTGAGTTGCCAAACATAGTGTATGTGGAGACTTCGAAAGGCTTTACAATAGTGTCTACTTAGAAATGAGGTTTTTTAGGGACCCATTTACAAGTGATTCTTCTCGTGCTAGTGGATGAATATGTGACTGTGTGTGTCAAACACTTGTGGGTACTGGTTCGAGTGTGGGAATAATGCTTTACATTGTGTGGTTTATGTGTGGCTATTTGAGCCTGCAAGCAAGCCTTAGACACCCAAATTAGTCTTGATTGTGGGTCTGCCTTCATTGATTTCTTGGGTACCCATATAGATGTTACTTTCGTAGGCGAATCTTTGAGAGACTTCTTATTAGTGTCCTGTCGTCGATAACTAGTATGGTGTTTAATCGGTGGTTCTTGTTGAGCCGCAACAAGATGCTCACCTTTCCATACCCATATTTTCTTCAATGACAGAGACATCTAGCTTTGTACTCCTCTGGCTATGCATACAGGCTGCCTGCTTCCTTTGTGTTCGGTACTCCTTTGGTGGCCTTGTCTCCATTGCTTTTGGAAAAGAAGGGAGTTCCATCAGATCCGTGGTTTGTTTGTTGAGAATATCATCCCTCTACATCAGAGATTTTTGGACAAGAATAGCATCGTCATCTTCATGTGTACTCCTGGAAGGACCAGGAGTTGGTGCCTTTCCTAGTTCCTTGAGTGCTTCATTTTCTAACTCAATTGTAATGCGATTTTGATTTACCCAGACCTGAAGAAATCCACTTCTTAGGTTCATGTTGACTGCATGATCGTAGATCCAGTCTTGACCCAAGACAAGAGGCTCAGTGAGATCCTGGTCTTGACACACTAGCATCTTAACTGTCATATGAACATCTTGAATGTAGAAGGAAAGTTCAACCTCTCCCATGCAAGGGGTTTCCACAACTCCCAATCCTATGAGATAAGCTTTTATAGGATTGACTTCTAAGTGCAAATCTTAACAGTAAGAAAGTCTAAAAAGCACTAGTGGCTGCACGTGAGTCAATCAAGGCTCTTGCCTTCCTTGCATTATTTCCTTGTCCTACCTCTATGTTTACAAACGGTCGTCGGTCCATTATTCTATGGGAACGGACTCCTGCTGCATCACACATGGCCATGTGATATCTTGGAGCTTCATATGCACCTGATCTAGGCTCATCTCTACCTTGTCTTCTCAATTTCATTCTTTGGATGCGTTCTAAAGCGTCTACTTGTGCTTCTTCGTGAATTCATGTTTCTTCTTCCCTATGTTTCTTGGTAGTGTTGAGTCGATGAAGCATTTCCTTAGTGAGGGGTTCTTGATATATTTTGACTCTGCATTTGCTGATGTAACTAGGGAGGACATCACCTTCTAGAGTGATAATTGAACTGCTCCATATTTGAGATCCTATTTATGATCATAGGTCCATAGCTACACTTCTCTAACTTTCTTGCATGTTGTTTCAGGGTGTATACCAAAACTAAGTCTCCTGCTTTCAAACCTTTAACCTTCACATGGGCATTGAAGTATGCCTTTTGTCTTTTCTTAGCTGCATAAATCCCTGCGGTTGCTCTTAGTCTCGTTTCACGTAACCGATCAAGATCAATGATCCTTGAAGAGAGTTCATGACCTATCCACTCATGCTCCTGTGCTACTTTTAGTGTAGCTATTAAGAAGTCCATTGGTAGCACTGAATTTTGGCCAAATACCATCTAAAAGGGTGTGGCTTGGAGTACCGTTTCATAGGCAACTCTATATGCCCAATCAGCATAGTGTAGTTGTTTGTCCCAATTAGAGCGTTTATTATTCACTAATTTGGTCAGCACATTGCATAGAATCTTATTGGTGCTTTTGGCTTGCCCATTAGCTTGTGGATGATAGGGGGCAGACTTCTTGTGTGTCACCAAGAACTCCTGGAGAAGATTTTCAATGACTTCATTTAAGAAGTGAGTGCCTCTATCACTTACTAGCTCTATCCGTAGCCCATATCTTGTGAACACGTTCTCAAATAAGAACTTAGCTGTTGTTTGAGCATCGTTCTTCGTTGTGGCTTTCACTTCTACCCACTTGGTTATATAGTCTGTGGCCACAATGATATATTGAGCATCTGAACCCTTAGCTGGGGGATTAATAGGACCTACAAAGTCTATTCCCCACTTAGAGAATGCACGTCCACCCATCATAGGTTTCAATGGCATCTCATCTTTACATATGGAATTGAGTTTGTTGACAAACGTCACACCGCTTCACATAGGTATGTGCATCCATGTGAAGGGTTGGCCACCACAAGCATGCAAATAGGATTGCCTTAATCACACGATCTAGTCCAAAGTGTCCTCCTGCTACACCTTGATGAGCAGTTTCCAAGATCTTAAGATATTCACTCTCATGGACACACAATCTGAGGTAACCATCTTTACTACACTTGTATAAGTTATCTCCAATGAGTGAGTAGTCTAGTGCCTCCTATTCTAAGGTCCTTTTTCTAGCCAATGTCATCTCTTGAGGGAACATTTTTGTCCTCAGAAAGGCTACTAATGATTCACTCCAACCTGGCACTAAAGACACCCGATAAAGGGTGGCATGTTCCACTGGAGGTATAGTGCTATAGATTGGGCATTCCTTGCACATCATATGGACATCTGCTTCCATTGTTGTCCAATATACCCCTAACCGTTGTAGAGTTTGAAGGGTTCTTTGTTTCGAATGGTGTTGCTGTAATGCACACACATGTGCTAATTGCAACCACTTCGTGCACTCCTCTTCCACACAACAAGATAATATTCCTTGATGTGTATGCTTGTACATACTCCCTACCATGATATGGTACTTCTGGGCTTTTAGTACCTCCTTATCTTGAGTGTTTATTATGGGTGTTTAGGCCCATATGTCAATACTGGCACTAATGTCTTGACCCATTGAGGTACAACTTCCAAATTAAACAAGTAAGCATCACGAAGATCATCTGATACTCCTTGTGGGGCCTCTCTTGATGTGAGCCTCGAGAGGTGATCTACTCTCAAGTGAGACTTGCTTTTCCTCACCATTACCTCAAAGTCATATTCCATTGATAAGAGGAACCATCTTACTAATCTACCTGTATTTCATGGCTTGTTTACCAAGTATAGTAGAGCTTGATGATCAGTAAGAAAATTTAAACTTATTGCAAGCAAATAGTGTCTAAACTTTTTTATAGCATATACCATGCCTAATCCTTCTCTTTCAGTCATGGTATAGTTCCGCTCAGCTGCATTCAACTGTCTACTAGCATAGGCTATTGGGAGATCCATATTACCTTCACTAGTAGGTTGTGCAAGTACACATCCAATGGCATAATTGGATGCATCCACATGAACATGAAATGGCTTGTTCCAATCCAGTGTAGTCAAGATTGGTGCAGAACATAGTCTTCTCTTGAGCTCGTTAAAGGAATCCTCACATTCTTCATTCCACTCAAAGTTAGTCAAAAGGGAGTATAGAGGCTTTGCAATGATTGCATACATATGAATGAATCGACGATAGTAGCCACAATGCCCCATGAAAGACTGTACCTACTTGACATTCTTTGGCCTAGGGAGCTCTGCAATAGCTCTCACTTTCTCCTCGTCCATGGATATGCCATTATTTGACACGACCATAAAAACACACTTTTATGGGTTCAAGCAAGCTTGGTATTCTCTACATTTGTCAAAGATAGCTCTCAATTCTGGGATATGTGATTGTCTTATGTTGGAATTTGCACAGAGATCATCAACATAGACTTCCAAATTTTTCCTCAAGAATTCTTTAAACACATGGCACATGAGCCTTTGAAAGGTGGCCGGTACATTGGTAAGACCAAATGGCGTTACTCAAAAGGCAAATATGCCCCAATCTGTAGCAAAAGTTGTCTTATGCAGATCTTTTGGAGCTATGGCCACTTGATTGTAGCCAGAGAAGCCATCAAGGAAGCTGTAGACTTAATTACCTACCACTCTTTCTAAGAGATGCTCAGTGATAGGAAGCGGATAACTATCTCTAATGGTGGCTGCGTTAACTTTCTTCAAGTTAATGTATACACGTAACTTTCCATTCTTCTTGCACACCACTACGATGGGGGATATCCACTAAATGTGCTCAATTTCATAGATGAATCCAGCTTCAACCAAACGATCTATCTCTTCCTTGATTTTGGCAGCATAGTTATCGTTGTATGTATATGGCTTCTACTTAGAGGCTTTGGCATCTGAGGTCATGGGAATCGTATGTGAGCATATGTCAGGGTCTACACCTTTCAAGTCCTTGTAACTCCAAGCAAATACATCTTTGTATTCTCTTAGTAAAGCTATCAACTCTTTCACCTCTTCTTCCATTAGGTCATGTCCAATGTATGTCATTTTTCTTCTCCTTCTTCTATGGTTACAACAATTTTCTTGGTGGTTTCTTTGTTATCATAGGCCTCTCTTGCTTGTGCATCACGTTTAGGCATTCTCATCATGACTCTCCTATCTTCTATCTTGTACTTCTTAAAGTTTTTTGAGACCTCAAACAAGGATTCTTCCTCCTCTGGTGTGACTTGTCTCTTCTTCCTCTTCTTGCCTTCATTCTTAGTGGTTACCTGTGTGGCTAATCTCACGTCATTTGTAAGCTCTTCATGTCTATGAGGGTGAGCTTCTACTTCGTAGAAATATTCCTCATCTGATGCAAGAGGTGGATCCATAATGATTGACTCTAGATCGGAGTCACTTGCATCCTCGAATGCATCAATGCTAGGTTCACATTCTTCAATAACCGAATCACACATGATTGGCTCTATTGTGAAGACGGAAATGTCATAGCCATCCTCGTCACAGTGGGGTGTCCATTGTTCTTCATTGATGGGTACATCCATTTTTGCTAAAATTTCCACCCAACCATGAAGTTCCAATTCTTCGTCAGGAAATATGACAAGTGCATAGGTTGGGTCTTGAACTGATGTATGAGTTTCCTTTGCACCTACCTCTCTGGCTTTTTCTCTCTTCTCTTCTTCTATGGCTACTTTGCACATCCATAAGTGGGTGTCATCATGCATCCATGAGGATCCTGATCCTATGAAATGCACTGACTCCATATCATCTTTAGCTCTATGGATTGGATTCCATTGAATATGGGGTACATCTCTATGAGAGTAATCCTTGAGATTGACTTTGGTTGTAAACCTAAGTGTTCCAAATACAAAGAATTGGTTCCCCAATCTTGTACCACTTGCAACTACCACATAAATGCTCTTCCCAAAATCATCTCAGGCTTGATTCTTGCTAAAATCACATATGGCAAAAGTATGCTCGAACTTGACACCACATGTAGTGAGAGTTATTCCTTCTAGTAGTCCTAAGGGTCTTTCTATGTGACCATCGGCCATCTACAATTTCATTCTCGTTGACCTGAGTGCTGGCTTGCCCCAACACTTCCATAGGGAAGTGGTAGCAATTGCTACTCCTGCACCTGAGTCCAAAATTGCCTTGGTGGTGTAACGTTGATGGGTAATTGGAAGATAGGTGTTCCCTTCTTCTCCTTTGGTCATGTCTTCTATCTTTTCCAAGGGTATTTCTAGCACCATTCTATGAGATCCTGCTTGGGAACAAGGTTTTGCTACCTCTGGCACTTGGTTGGCTACATGTTTCCACAATTATGGCTAAAGCTTGAGTAGCTCTTCTAAATTGAGATTGCATTGCACTTTAGTGTTTTTCACTACCTCTATGTTCCTAGGTATGAGTGAGTCTTCATTTCTTATCATGATCGTGGGTGCTCTCATACAAGTAGACTTAACTTCCCATGGGCTTGTGAAATGGGGTAGTTCCTGTAAGGAATTAGAATCGAAGTCTAATCTCTCATGGGATTGGGCACTCTCTTGCTCTCCATAAATGGAAGGAATGTCTTGTGGGAATTGATCATGCATGTCATCCACAAGTTCAATTGGAAGAGGATTTTCACTTTCTTTAGCCCATTTCTCTTCTTGAATCTCTCTTATAAATTCAGGGGAATATCGATTCATAGAAGAAGATGTGTCTGATTCTGTGGAGTTAGGTACATAAGCTTCCTGGGGAGGAGAACTCATTCTTTCACTTGCCTTGTCCTTACCTTGAGAGGCGGGGTCCTTTTCAGATTTTGCAATTATCCTCTCCAATCTTTCTAGCAATCCATCAAAAGTGCAACTGTGTCTTAGCTGAACTAGAGAAGTTAAAGAGGCGACTGGCTTCAAACATGGTTTGAGACAATTCCACCATCTTAGCACACATTTTAGTTTGTTCGAGCTCTAGTTCAGCTATAGGGTAACACTTTTCATGATTCCTTATGTTTGGTCCTTCTGAGTCTGGCCTAATATGCCTTAAGCATCATGTCTAGGTCTTTGGGAGTGGGATCTGCTAAGATTGATCCTACTCTAGGGGTAGGTGGGATTGTGTGAGGTGGGTTGGAAGGTGGTGGATTGGAGGCAGATGGGAATGGTGGGTGTGGAGTAGTGTGAGAGTGAGTTTGAGATGTGAGTTCAATTATTATGGCTTTCATTTCTCTCAAGCTTTCCTCAAGTTTGCTCATCTTCTTTGCCCATTGCCTTTTCATTGTCTCTTGACTATCCCTCTAAGTTCTTGACCTTTTCTTAGCTAGGTCCTCAGTCTCACTAACCTTGGAACTCTTTTCCTGGCCTAAGCCTTGGTTTTGTTATAATGCCTGAGCTCTAGTGACCACTTGCACTGGGGCAATGGAAGTCACACTTCCCATGGAGTCTACCACTAACCCAATGACGTTGATAGGAGTGATTTTTGGCATATTGGTGGGGTTTTTAGGACAATCTCGTAACACGTGCTCCTTCCCACAATCTGGACAGAAACCTTGAATTGCCACGGATTGGTTTTGTGTAGGTGCAGGCATAGGGCAATCATGAATGAGGTGATCTCCCTGACATCAGTGGCATGGTCCTCTAGGAAATGGTGGTCTTATCTATCTAGGTTGGGGTCTAGAGTTGGGGTTTGCATACATGACATTTGCATACTCTAGATCCCAACTAGGCTCACTCGGGTCTTCATAATAATATGACTCATTATGCTCAGGTGACTGCATGTAGTAAGCCTGTGGGCTATCAATATGAGTGGAGTCAAAACTATGATCACTTGGGTCACTCTCTGAATGCAATGGTGTTACTGACAGAGGCTCTATTCAGATTTTCTTCTGCAGCTGCATACTTTACTAGAATCACATTGGTTGGAGGAGGGGTTGCTGCGCTAGAACTGTTTGAGGTCTTTGCTACCCTTGATAGGGTGGTGGATAGGGTTGTTGGGTCCTACCATACTGTTGTTGAGGATACTGATTCTGGTATCTCCCTTGTTGTGGATAATTCTGCCTAAACGCTTGCTTATTATAAGGGAAGTCTTGTGCAAGTATGGTTAGTGTATTTTTGCTCTATGGTGCAGTATTGGCTGTTAGGGTTCACTTGGGGTCGAGTCATAATTGGGCACACATTAGCCATATGGTCACCTCCACAAGTATAGCATCGTTTAACTGGGGCAAATCTGGGTATCTATTTGCTAGAGACTCCTAACTTCTGAGCTACTTTCTCAGCAAGTTCCTCAATAGATGTGGATGGATTTGAATTGAGGCTACATTGAGATTCACATGCATACACACTCTTCTATAATTCTAGGGTCCTTCAAGTACACATATGATCTCAATTTTGTACTCAACAATCCATCTAGGAATAAAACCACTTGTTTGACTGTCTCTTGAGGTGTGTGTTTGAAGCTGTATATCAGGGAGGATGTGTTACGCCTAATACCACTCTTAGAAAACTCAGTGATGAACTCTTCAAGAAGTTGATCTATATTTCTGAATTGACCTTGGTGAAGCGGTTGAAACCAAGTCAATGCGGTGTTCTTGAGAGTTAGGCCAAAAGCATTGTATTGAGTGAGCAAGTCTTCAACTTGTTCAACTCTCAAAACTTGTCTAAACTCTGCTACATGGTCATACGGGTCTCCTATGCCATCGAAGCAATTCTTCATGGACTTAACCAATTGTGTAGGCCTCAAGGTCCTAGTGTGTTCTCTCGGCCTTGGTAGAGGGAATTCATCTGCATTTCTTTGATTTCTTGGGTCTCTATGTCTCTCATTTTCCATTCTATCAGCCTCCATTCTCGTTCTTTCCCTTCCTAGTGGGTTAGCAAAGCTTACTTATGGCCTATCTCTACTCCTATCCCTTAAAGCTCCATGAGCTTGGGATGTTCCAGCTCCTTGGTGGCCATAAGAGGCATTAAATCTTGGTTGGGGAAAAATAAATTCACATTTCCAAGTGTAGGCATGCCTACCATGTAGACCACAAAGATCCCCTCTGAAGTATTGTCTAAATAGGTCACTTTGCCTGGGCTATCAAGATCTTTAAACTCATAGATTGTGAGCATTCTTACTTCTTTAGGTTGGTTAGGTTTATACCTCCAAAAAGCCTCATCCATCTCTCGATTCAAGAGCAAATCTATGCTCTTATTGTCTTGGGGAATCCATTCTGGAGATATGATTCTAGTGAGGATTTATTTGCCTTGGGAAGTTCTGGGCTCTCTTCCTAAGTTCCCTTGCTCTATATCACCTAAGTCTGTCTGTGGAATCACATTACCAAATTCATCTGCTCTATCCGGTTGGTTGGTGACTACGTACATTGTCCCTTCTTTATCTATGTATGCACCATCTCAAATTTGAAGACTAGATGTTCTAGTTCAATGGGCTGATCAGGGTTTTTAATCTGGACAACTGATCTTCTTGAACCATCCTCATAGATGCGAGCACCTAATCGGTTGGTCCTCATGGGAAGTTGCGTTTTGTACATGCCTTCGGGTTTCTCTAAATAAGCCACCCCTGAACTTCCTGTGGGTCTCTGCATACCATAAAACATCTCTGATTCACTAGTTTCAGAGCTAGGGTAGTGCGGGTAATTGGTCAACTGCTGGGCCCAAGAGCTATCAGTGTGATTGACACTAGCCTTTGAAGACCTAAGGCTTTGTCTATCTCTCCCTAGATGTCATCCTGATCTAAGGTTCATATGCCTGATTGAACAACCCCAATTTTACCCCAAGTACAACCTCATTGTAGATTACTTTGTATCAGTCACTTGATTCTTTTTTATTTGGTTATTGTGTTCATGCTCTTGTTTGATAACACGTCTTCAAGAATACTTGAGTGAATTTCCGCACTCTAAGTTGATCGTACCACATTAAATTCTTTCCTTTAAAGTTATCAATCATAAAGAGATTATATTTCTGCTTGAACTTGAGTGTTTAAGTAGTCTTCAACTTGATAGATGCCTATTATTGCGCTGACTTACTTCTAGCATGACTCGCACTTAGCCTAAGCTAGGAATTGACTGAGGGAGGTGAGAATGATCTAACCTTAATTGATTATCCCTTGCTCTTGGGTGCCCAAGAACCCCTTCTCAAGCTTGCTTTGGATGCCCTCTAGTGCTCTTAATGGACCTGTAACAGACCCACAATTAGCTCAAGATTTAACTTTAATTGACTCAATAGACCATGCCCATTCATGCAATTCAAAGACCCACTTTGCTTTGTTTTAATGAAAATTCCCTTAGAGATCCCTCAACTTTCTCACCCCTATAGAAGGTCAACTTTTCGACAAGCCCAAAATCACTAGAAACGGAGTTCTTATGAAGAAGTTATGAAAGTTCAGGGTTATGGGGTTAAAATACGGTTAAAAATAGGCTAACAGGCAAACCTTTCTAATTATTCCCTCAGGGGCCTCACTATGCACCAATTTCTTGAAATGTATGCCTAGCTTTGCCAAAATTTTGAAACTTAAAAACCCCTAAAATTTGGCCAAAAATGCCTGTCAATCGAGATCGTCAATCGTGATGGACAGAACTGTCTGTCGTGGCCTTTCAATCATGATTGACAGGGCCTTCAATCACAGTCAATACTTTTTTCACAAATTTTGGCGTGATTTCAATCAATTGGGGGTATGCTCATCGTGATGGACACGTGGACACACAATTTATTGTGTCAATCATGAAATTTTAGTAAGTCACAATCGACGATGTCAATCGCGACTGATAGAGTCTTACGTGGCAATCCGTCATGGATGTCAATCATGATCGACGGGTCGGTTGTGATTGATAGGGTGTGTCGGTCGGCTGTGTCGATCGTCGCTGTCGATCACGATCGATGGTGTTGGTCACGATTGATAGAGGTGTCGATCATGGCTGTCAGTCACGATCGACAGTGTCAATTGCGACTAACAAAAAAATCAAGGAATTTTTTGACTATAATTAGTGATTTAGGATGTGCTAATCATGTAGTTTGTGGTGGTGCACTTTGTTTTACCAAAAGTCAAACTTTTTTGTCAATCGCGATCGACAGAGTTCAATGCCCCAAAACCTGCACAGATAGTTTTCTCACTTGTTGGAGCTGTTGCAGGTGCAATGGAAGCTGGTACCTGCAAGAACACTCAGAGAAACACAAAGAACAAGTGTGCATACAAGCTCTCTCTCGCTCTTGCTCTTAAGTGAAAATGAGGAAATGAATGGAGATGGAGGTATATGGTCGTGATGGTGAAGATGATGATGAATAGATATGGTGTGTAGAAGTGAAGAGGAAGGAAAAAAGACATAAAACAAGTAAAAGAAAATGCTTACCTACTCTTCCAACCTCTCTACTCTACATCTTACCATTACATGCTTGACCTCAAAGCTCGATCCCTGGCAACGGCACGGAAATTTGGTGTAACTCAGTGGTGAGTAGCACCTCCTTTAATATCAATCCGGGAAGACATGAGGATGGTATGAAGACCTCGAGCAAGCGATGTGCACAAGTGGTGATGGAGAAGCACACAAGCATGCACACACATACACACACACATACACGCGCACACAAGCACCATTAACATCATTAGTATTAGAAAAAGAAAAACAGCATTCCAAATAATAAAATGTTCCACGTGAATCAATGCGATGTTCAAAGAAGAATATGATTGCTCCTATGTATGTTAATACATGTTCAAGAACATAATATGTTCTCTATAAAAACTATTGAATATCTACCAAAAAGCATATAAGAAACTTCTGCTATGCCAAGAATTTACGGAAATTTATTCACTTGTGTTACATCTCTCAATCTGGAAATCAATTGCCCTCAATTTCACACTTGATCTATTGTACAAGAAGTTATGAACAAGATAATCTTCACTTAAGTACTTTAAGAAGCATAGGAGAAACAATTAATCCTTCGTTCTTAACACTCATCAAGAGTCATCTCGAAAGCCAATAATTCGTATGATTCGTAAGGTAAATGTGAAAAGCTTTAATGAAGCGTAAATCCATTCAATACTGCTTGACACCTCAATATGTGCAATTGTGAGCGAATCTGCGGTACAGTACATTAATTTCTACTTCTGTGGCATGCATGGAAGTATTTCCCATAAAGACAAATAGCGTTAGTAATCTTGCAGTTATCTTTAGACACTTTAAGGCATGCAAGATTCTTTCAAAAAGCGAATTTTGAGTTATTGTACATTAACTCCATTAATCAAACTCAAACACCATATCCGAACACATACGTTCTGGTGCCTTCAATAGGCTAGCGAATGCACACGATGCACCATGCGTTTTCTATTTTCTCCAACTTGGCTATTCTTGGAGTTCGCACTATTATACTCATACGTTATGCCTTTCTTTGCTTTACTTTATATTCCTTTCTTTCACATTAGACTTACGACTTCACATGGATAAATATACACGCACCTCTACGCACACTCATGTACATGGCTACAACATAATTTCCAAAATATACGTGAGTGCATATATAAACTCGCCTCGCTAATTCTCAAATTAGCTCATCCAAAATCAAATTCTCATGGACTTACCTATACAGACGTGCAGAGTGGGCTTATTATGCCAACAGTATGTAAAGTTCTTAATGTCCACCAACAATAATTCGAATATTGACGTGATCTAGATGTGTAATGCATCTCTATTCATAGTCGTTAGGAACAATGCCAAATCAAGATGTGTTCACCCTCACGAACCAAGGTCTATTACAATGGAAGCTTTGATAAAGATCAAAAGACAATTACAAGAGCTCTTCTTTAGTCCAAACTACAATTTATCCCCCCAAAAATGAGCTCTCTAGCTCCTTTTATAGTTTTTGACTAGCTAGTGGCCCTGTCCAAACCTAGTGTCTGGCCTAGTTAAAAATTCGGTTCCTAGGCTATTTTGGAGTCTCAAATGGCTCTAAAAATTATGAAAATTGGTACATAAATACTTCTAATACTCCTCAAATTCGAGGACTCCTTGGCTTGAACAAAATGGATTCTAATCTACCATAAACGATTTTTACAATGTTCATGTAGTGATGAAAATCACTATTAAAAGGGGATTAGCTTGGGAAAATTGAATGGCCTATTTGCCGGATCTTCTTTGCCTGCTTGGCCCTTCTCTTTGCTTTGATTCTGTATGTTGGCTCCCTTGTCTTGAGATGCCCTGATTGCTGCCAACAACATGTGTATGTGTGTGTGTGTGTGTAAATGTGCATCTATGTGTGTGTATGTGTGTTTACCATGCGGTCAACTTCTCTCTCTCTGTCTCATCTCAATCCCGGCACAAATGTGCTGGGAAAAATCGAAATTCTTTTTTTATGAATCCAGAGCATCACTTATGCGATGCTGGAGCATCGTTGGCAATTTGTCGGTGTCACTACCAGCATCGATAATTAACGATGCTATTAGCTATGGTTAAAAATAGCATCGCATAAGCGATGCTTCTCATCGCTCATACGACACCCATTAATTTTTTCATTAAATTCAAAAAATGGGTCATCCCTTATGCGATGCTCTCGATAGGGAGCGTCGCATAAGCGAGGAGGCCTATTTTTTTTCCAATGGGGGGTGTCGCTACACCCCCTCGATTCTATTTCTCATTTTAAAGTATTTGGGATTGAATGTTTTGTACATGTTCTAGATAGGGAGAGGAACACGTTTCAATAAAAAATCAAATGTATCTTTTTAAGATACAATGAAGATAAGAAGGCTTATAAGCTTTATGACCCTGAGGCTAAGAAGATAATGAAGATTCATGATGTGATGTTTAAGGAGGAGTTGCAACATGTAGTGGAGGAGGAAAAGACAGCTTGCAGTTTATCATTGGGCAAAGGGACAATCCACTATGAACATGGCCAAAGAACTATCCATTCTACACAAGAGAAGGAAACATCATCTTCAGATTATGAGTCTAAAAGTCATTGAGCTCTCATCATCCAAGTGCAAAAGCCATTGCCATGTTGGGTGAGGCACCATTATGATTGTGCAAAGCCCACCCCGCCATCATTAGAACAAGTTGCAGATGGCCAAGGTGATCATAGAGAATAGAGGAACAATGATAAGCAAGCACCCATACTATAAACATAGCCATGATGGATGAGCTCATTCAAGAACAAGCAAAGGAACCAACCAATGTTGAAGAGGCACTCCATGATCCGACATGCAAACAAAATACAACAATATCACGATGCATGGAACTTGTGAGCTAGTGGATCGACCCCCTAAGCATAAAGTCATTGGAACCAAGTGTAATAAAGTAAGTTTGTGATCTAGGGATCTAATTAGTTCAGACGGATGTGAAATCGGACATCGTTTGGTCATCCATGTGTATGACCAAAGATCTCCAGTTTAGACTTAATAGGAGGTCTTGTGCTCTTGTGAACAAGTGATCCACTTAGCTTAGTGGTTAAGTCTCAAGGATGTGAAGGAGGAGGTCTTGGGTTCAATCCCCGAAGGGGAGAGTATTTTACCCAAAGAGATCTAGAGCCTTCTAGAAGCATCTAGTTGAGTTAACTCGAAGTCCTTGGGAATCTTTGGGTGACACTTGATTGAGTGTTCAAGATACCAAACATGGGTGAGAACAAGGTTTTTCCAGACCTAGTGTCCGGCCTAGTTTAAAAATTAGGTTCCAAGGCCAATTTGAGGGCTTAAACGGAATCTAAAAGATACGAAAATTGATATGTAGGTACTTCTAAGGCTCCTCAAGCTCAAGGACTCCTTGGCTTGCACAAAATGGAGCTACAAAAATATGAAATGGTATTTACAATGATTGTTAGTGATAAGAATCATTGTTATAAAGATGTTGATCTGGAAAAAATTGAAGGGCATATCTGTCTGATTTGCGTCGACTGCTTTGTCTACTTAATCCTTCACCTCGCTCTGACTCTCTCCGCTGGCTTCCTTGTCTAGTCAGTCCTTGGGTGCCCATACTGCTCTCAACAAGGTTCAAGGCTGAGGTTGAGAACAAGGGCTCAAGACACCAAGGTTGCGAACAAGAAGGTTCAAGACACCAAGGTTGAGAGCAAGGGTTCAAGAGACCAAGGTTGCGAACAAGGTTCAAGAAACTATGCGAGGTTGAGGACATCAATTCAAGGGTACCTAGGGAGTTCAAGGGATTGATCACCGATGCTAGAGGGATAGAAGAGCAGATCATTGAGGACAATGATTGACCAAAGCGGGAAGAATGTAATAAAGTGATACGTTGGAGATGTTTGAACCACACCCTTGACAGATAGGAGATGGTTGAACTACACCCTAAGAGAGAGGATTAGGAAGTAATCCTCAACCATGGCTTTTGGGGCAAGTGGTTAGCCCATCACATTCCTAACCAAGAGGTTGTGTGTTCAATTCCTTACACCAAGTGGGTCTAGAAGCTAAAGTACAATGCTACTCACAAGTTGAAGGCATTGACTTTTGTGAAATGCTTTCCCCGATTGCAAGGATGATTACTATCCAAGTGGTACTAGGTGTGGATTCACATAAGTGATGGACAGTTGGTGTAGTCCAAGCATGAGCACCACCTCCTTTACTTGTTAATCTACAGAGACGTGAGGAGTATATGAAGATCTTGAGCAGTTGTGGTGAGCAAACATGAGTGACAAGCACATACATGAACACACATACACACACAAGGCAAGATAACAAGGATAGGAACAATGGAAGCTTTGATTCTCAATAACTCGATTACACTCTTCAAGAAGCTCTTTCTCTAACTTGCTAAACTCAACTGAATAACCTCAAAAATGAGCTCTCTAGCTCTTTTTATGGTTTTTTAGCTAGTTTTGATCCTATCTAGACATAGTGCCTGGCCTAGTTAAAAATTAGGTTCTAGGGCTCATTTGAGGGCTCAAACAAAGTCTAAAAATTATGAAAATCGATACGTAGGTATTTATAATACTCCTCAAGCTTGAGGACTCATTGTGTTGAAAAATGGCGAGGTGTATGGTCAAGAGTCAGGCTTTACCACATAGTTTCTGGCTTGAGGTTTTCATGTGTGCAGCATATGTACTTAATAGGTGTCCCACTAAAGCACTACAGTCTATCACTCCATATGAGGCTTGGGATGATCGCAAGCCATCTGTTGCTTATCTGGGTGTTTTTGCTTGTCTGGCATATACATTAATACCTGAACAACATCGCAGAAAATTGGATGATAAAGCAATAAAATGTATTTTTGTTGGGTACAGTTCTGAAAGTAAAGGCTATTGTCTGTATCATCCATAGACTAAACACATTCTGGTTAGCCGTGATGTTGTTTTTGTGGAAGATGCTATTCAGCCATTGCTTTCATGTACTAAGGAGACATCTGTTAGCTCCAAAGACATGTATGATACTTTGTTGCATCTTTTTATAGGTGGACAGTCTAGTGATAGTCCTAATGAGGCAACTTCTTAGCCTTTGCAGGTTTCAAGTGATGATGAAGTTCATTCCACTTTTTATGCAAATTTACATGATGCACTTGTTGATGAGAGAGCTGATACTAAGCAAGAAAAGATTATGCCAAAATGGTTGGTGCAGATTTTGCATGACAACAAATTAGATGCACCTTTGTCATATCATACTCGTTGAGGCTCTCATAGTGCCTCCTTTGCATCAGATTGCTATGCTATGGTTGCATCTAGTCTTTGTGATGAGAATGAGCCTGTTTGGTTTGATGAAGCACAAAATTGAGAAAATTGGATGGTTGCTATGCAATTTGAATATGATGCTAAAATAAAGAATGGTACTTGTTCTTTGTGTGACTTGCCTCTTGGCAAGAAGGCCATTGGCACTAAGTGGGTTTACAAGCTGAAGCGTAAGCCTGATGTAATAGTTGATAGTTATAAGGCTAGGCTTGTTGCAAAGGGTTATGCACAGGATAGAGGCATTGATTTTGATGAGACCTTTACACCTACATGTCGTATGACTTCTGTTCGGAGCATCTATGCATTTGCAGCCCATCATGTTTGGAATGTACATCAGTTGGACATTAAAATTGCATTTCTGAATGGTGACTTGCATGAAGAAGTGTATGTTTTTCAGCCTCGTGGCTTTGTGCAAAAAGGGCATGAAACCCAGGTGTGCAGGTTAAAGCAGGCATTATAGGGTTTAAAGCAAGCACCACGTGCTTGGTATGAGAAAATACATGCCTATCTGATTGCACATGGTTTTGAGAACAGTCCAACTGAAAGCACCTTATATGTTAAGTGTGCTAATGATGTGCTTCTGATCATTCTTGTTTATGTTGATGACATGTTGCTCACTGGTCCTATTGAGAAGCATATTGCTGATTTTAAGGCTGATTTGCATGCCTCATTTGAGAAGTCTGATTTTGGGCATTTGCATCATTATTTGGGCATTCAGTTTATGCATGTTGATAGTGGAATGGCTTTGTGTCAAACGAAATATATTGACACATTATTGCAACATTTTGGCCTTGAAGACTGTAAACCTATTGCCACCTATGGCAATAGGTTTACGACTGAGTCTTCATGATGCTGGAGATGCATTTGATGTTGTTCTTTATTAGCATGCTACTAGATGCTTGATTTACTTATGCATTACTCGACCAGATATTCAGTTTGCTATCTCACAGATGAGCAGGTTTATGCATTGTCTAGGAGTCAAGCATTGGCAGGCGGTTAAGCACATCTTTCGCTACTTGAGTGGTACTCAGCTACTTGGGTTGTTTTATCCCAAGGGGGGATCACTACCGCCAGATTTGCATGCTTTTTTTGACTCTGATTGGGCTGGTTTCTATGAGACTTTTGTGTCCACTAGTGGCTTTTGCTTCATGCTTGGTAGCTCATGTATATCTTGGTTGAGCAAGAAGCAGCCTACTATGGCCACTTCCAGTTGTGAGGTTGAGGCAACTTTCACAACGACTGTTGAGTGTGTGTGGCTCGGATGCCTTATGGCTGATTTGGGTGTTGGTCAGCTTTCTGCCACCACCTTCACTGATAGTGAGAGCACATTGGCAATTGCGAGGAACCATGTGTTCCATGCTCGCACTAAGCACATTGAGGTGCATTATCATTATGTGAGGATGAGGTTCTCTGCTCGGGAGGTCAACTTGGCATATGTGCCCATGCAGGAGAACATTGGAGACCTTTTCACGAAGGCTCTCCCTAGGGAGAAGTTTGAAGCTTTCCGCAAAGCTTTGGGCTTACTTCCTTTTGTGGAGTGATTTCCACATAGCTTGGCACTTCCTTATACATGAGTGCAAGCTCCTTGTTCATCGCATCACTCCCAGGGGCAATTTGTTGATATATTTAGGTAGTGATGTGTGTGAACACACGAGGATCACCGAGGCACTTTTTCCCTCTTTAGGAGGTTTTTTCCCCCGTCTTGTATATATGCCAAGCTTCTTCTTGTTCCTTGTGTTGTGCTCCAAGCTTCTTCTTCTTCCTTGTGTTGTTTGCATGCTTCCGCAAACGTCTAACTCCAACACTATCAACTATAAGTATTACTCATTGACTTTTATTCAAATTTCATAATATACCTTGTTAATTTGTGTAGTATTTTGTTGTAGACATATTTCCTTCTACCTTGGTGGAAGAACAACCACTTCATACTCTTATAGATACTTTCCAAGCATTGCATGCAGATGTTGGGTTGATAGTCTTTCCACAACCCCATCCTGCTTAGCTATTATGTGAGAGAGTTTTCTTTTACACACATACATATGTTGTATCCTCTTCATCAAATGATTTTGGCAGGTTAGATATGGTTAAGGTAGATTCTCTTTTAAGGCTCGAGTGGCCACAACGTGATATATGGACATTAACATCTTTGAAGCATAAGATGGTGATGGACATACACAACTCTTTGAAACACTACAACATATCAGGGGCATATCGACGGTCATGCCTCGGCGTCAGTAGACCTTTGAAAATGCTTGAAAAAGAACGGATGCAATACCAACGGTCATTTAATCGTCGGTACAGGTGTCGGTATGAGCGTCGGTATAGGCATCGGTACTTTACTGTAAATTACCGATGCTTATACCAACGCTTATATCGATGCTCATACTGATGCTTATACGGAGGCAACGTTTTAACCGGGCCTGAGAGCCAAAATTCGACATTTTCTTGCATTTTGAACCAAAGTTTGCTACTGTGGAGTTTGCGCACGCGAACTACATTCTACGGCTATTGTGTACACACATCTCTCTCTTTCTCACTCTTTCTCTCTCTTTCTCTCTCTCTCTCTGTCTCTCTCTCTCTACATCTCTGTTTCTTTAGATCTTTGTGTTTTCACTTTTCTAATTTCTCTTCTCTTTCGTTTTGCAGGAGTTTTTTGGCATCAAATCTTTGGAATTCGACGAAGGGCAACATTAAGTGGACCTTGAGGACAATGCTCCAAACAATTACATCGATGTAAGTGATTGTTTTGTTTTCGATTGATATAGAGTGAGATAGAGAGAGAGAGATGAAAGAAAGAGAGAGATCTAGAGAAACATAAAGAGAGAGAGAGAGAAAGAAAGAGAGAGAGATGAAAGAGAAAGATAGAGAGAGAGTGAAAGAGAGAGAGATGAAAGAGAGAGAGATGAAAGAGAGAGAGAGATGAAATAGAAAGAGAATGAGATAGAGAGACAGATGCATACATACATACACACACATATTCATACACATACTCACATACATATTACATACACACTCACATACATATTACATACACACGTGCATATACATACACATACATATTACATACTCACATGCATACACACATCTACATACATACATGCATATTACATACAAACATTCATATTACATACACACATGCATATTAGATACACACATGCATATACATATACACACATATTCATTCTCATACTCACATACATACATACATGTATACACACATATACATACACACATGTACACACACACATGTATACATACACACATGCATATGCATACATACATACACACATATTTGCATGTACACACACACATACATACATAAACACATGCATATTACATACACACTCACATATGTATACACACACATATGTGCATACACACATGCATATTACATACACACACACATATATATACACACTCACATATGTATACACCCTCACATATGTATAGACACACATGCATACATGCACATACACATACACACACATCACATATATACACACACATACACACATATACATGTTTTAGGGTTAGGGTTTTAGGATTAGGGTTTATGAATTTCTCTTTTCTTTTGTTTTGTAGGAGATTTTTGGCATCAGTTCTTTGGAATTCGATGAAGGAAAACATTAAGTGGACTTTGAAGACAACGCTCCAAACAATTACATCGATGTAAGTGATTGTTTTGTTTTGAATTGATATAGAGTGAGAGAGAGAGAGATGAAAGAAAGAGAGAGATACATACACACATATTTGATTGTACACACACACACATACATACACACATGCATATTACATACACACACACATTACATCGATGTAAGTGCTTGTTTTGTTCTTTTTTATAAATAGAGAGGGAGAGAGAAAGAGAGAGAGAGAGACAGAGAGAGAGAGAAGATGAAAGAGAGAGAGATAATAAGAGAGATATAGAAAGAGGGAGAGAGAGATAAAAGAGAGAGAGAGAGATAAAGAGGGAGATATAGATAGATAGAAAGAGAGAGACATAGAGATACATACACACACATGCATACATATTAAATACACATATGCATATGCATATGCATACATACACACACACATACATGTTTTAGGTTTAGGGTTTTAGGATTAGGGTTTTTGACGTTTACACATATACGCACATAATACATACACACATGCACACATATACACATGCATACATACATACACATACACAAACATCATATATAAATACACACATATGCATGTTTTAGGCTTAGGGGTTTAGGATTAGGGTTTTTGGCTTTTACATATATCTTTTTTAGTTTCTCTTTTCTTTTGTTTTGCAGGAGCTTTTTGGCATCGATTCTTTGGAATTTGACAAGAGACGACATCGATTGGGCTTTGAAGAGAGCGATAAAAAGAATTACATCGATGTAAGTGATTGTTTTGTTCTTTTTTATAAATAGAGAGAGAGAGAGATGAAAGAGAGAGAGAATGAGAGATAGAGAGGGAGAGAGATATGAAAGAGAGAGAGAGAGATAAAGAGAGAGATATAGATAGATAGAAAGAGAGAGACATAGAGGTACATACACACACATGCATACATATTTCATACACATATGCATATGCATATGCATACATACACACACATATACATGTTTTAGGGTTAGGGTTTTAGGATTAGGGTTTTTGATGTTTACACATATACACACATAAAACATACACAAATGCACACATATACACATGCATACATACATACACATACACGCACATCATATATACATACACACATATGCATGTTTTAGGGTTAGGGTTTTAGGATTAGGGTTTTGTGCTTTTACATATATACACAAATGCATACACACATATACACATATAAACACATAATACATATACACATACACATACACACACACACACAAAGACACACACACACACATACATACATACATACATACATACACACACACATAGATATATACACACATGCGTACATTCATACACACATGTGAAATATACATACACACATATGCATGTTTTAGGGTAAGGGTTTTAAGATTAGGGTTTTTGGTTTTACTTATATACACAAATGCATACACATATACATGTTTTAGGTCTAGGTCTTCAAGATTAGGGTTTTAGGGTTTTTACATAGATACACATATGCATACACACACATACATACATACATACATACATACATACATACATACATACATACATACATATATATATATATATATATATATATATATATATATATATATATATATATATATATATATATATATATATATATATATATATATCTATATTCACATACACATATATATACACAAAAATACACACATACACATGTTTTAGGTCTAGGTCATTAGGATTAGGGTTCTAGGGTTTTTAAAAATTCATACAAATATTTACACATATACAAATATACACACATAATACATATACACATGAACATGTATATACATAGGCATACACACATATACATGTGTTCTGGTTGTTGTTTATAAATATCATGTCAATGTGTCTCATTCTTTGTACATGGTTCATGATTGATTTCTCCCATGTCTTTTGTATTTGATAGTATGTTTTGCTTTATCAAATCATGTTTCTGTTGCCTATCATACATGTCACATGTACTCGGGTTTTTCTTGGGCAGAGTGTATTGTCTTTTGCTACAGAGCAGCATGGGAATGTTGCTGTAGCAAGAGACAACATACTCAGCCAAAAAAAATCTTGCAGATATGATCGTCGGTATAGGTGACGTTATAAGCGTCGGTATCCCCAGGAAGATACCGATGCTTATACTGACTATTTTGCCCAAGGGTATACCATGGCTTATACCGTTGCTTATACCATCGCTTATACCGTCGCTTATACCGACGCTTATACCGATGCTTATACCGACGCTTTTACCGAGGCTTATACCGGCGCTTTGGTTCCGACGCCTACACCGACCCTTACGTCGACGTCGGGGCAAAATTGCGCCTGTTCATTTTCCTCGATAGAAGCCTCGGTATACCCCCGATATGTTGTAGTGAAATTTACAAGAGTTTCAAGATCTGTTGGATTACATTGGTGTGTTCTTGCTCATTGTTTTATACATTTATTTCAAATATTGACAATTCTAGAGACTTCAACAATGTTCATGTTAAAAGATATCATGTATGAGCAGGTAGAGGGTTTACTAGGTGAAAATTGGGGACTTGTAGAAGGATGCACCAAATGGGATAGATACCTTTGTAAAATTGGTGCAACAAGCATAGGATTTTGATACTTGAATCATCGTAATTCATTGTACATTAAATTCTATTATGATCATTGGATGTGTAAACTTGGTGAATGGATACCATTACAAAGTTCTGAGGGTTTTTTAATTTCATTTTAAATTAAGATAAATCTAGCCAACAACGAAATGGAAGTTATTTTCGTAAATCATCATTGGACTTTTGCCAACGTGAGAGAACATCTAGTAAAGGATTTGGGGATCTGGATCAATCAAAGTTTAGAATACTAGGGCATAAGATAAACAACATATGATATTTTTTCTTTTGTTTATACAATTTTTTATATTCAGTTTCTTATTTTAAAGTTTTCTATTTGTCTGCAGATTGGTAAGAGGTTGGAGGATAAAATTAAAGTCCTTCCTGAATGGATTGTAGATGGAACTCAACTTTCATTGTCATAGCTCAAGAACTATTTGAGTGTTAGAGTGTACACACAACCTATGTTCCCTTCATAATCCTTCCTCTGCTACAATGTATTTAACATGCAAGACATGTAGCATGTAAAATTTTTTGATCTCAATATGATGTACAATTTGCCAAATCTTTGATTTTTCCAATGGAAACTTATTATAATTTTAAAGTTATGAGAATTTATTTTTTCTATTGTGTAGATGTGGTGTATCTTATTCTGCTTAATGATTCTGTTCAATCTTTTTTATGAGCCAAAGTTTTTTTGAGAGTTCTGTGCATGATTCTTTTATTTGAAGGTATCAATTTTAGTCTTGAAATGGATCCCACATCACTTAAAAATTTTGGAACTACTATAAAAGCAACACTTATTCTCTCATTTCTCACTTTTGTAACCAAGAAGAGCTAGAAGCACTCGCAGAGCATGAGACAAGCTAGTATCACACTCAATGGCTCCCTCAACCTCCAGTACCCTGCAATCCAAACGTCCTCGAGAACTCTTCAATGAGTTCTTGGAATCAATTGAGTTCAAAGGTCAAACACACTTGTATGAACTATTGTCTAGAGTCCTTGATCTAGACAAAACAATTCAACTGAACTCTGATGTGCTCGAGGAAATCATAGAGTTCCTTGAGTACTACATCTTGCGTTACTCTATAGAAATACCACCTTATGAGGGATGGCAATTGCTGGAAATGCAGGGCACTTATTAGATGACTATGTGCCATTAATAAAGAAACTTAACAAAAAGAAGAGGATGGGTACAAAGCATAGCGCAGGAGAGGATAATGAAGCAAAAAGTTCCTACATCCCCCGTAGCAGAGCAAAGTGGCATGGCCCACTCTAGCATTGATCTTGATGCCCCTGAAAGAGGGGAGGAAGAAGACAAGCTTCATGATCTAAGTGGTAATTAAATTAAATAAATGAATAATTTAAGTTAACAAAGTAAGATCTTGAATTCTCATTTTTTCTTAATAGGAAGCAATTGAGCTAGACAAGTTCGCGGCAAGATCTTGGATTGAGCTTCTCGCGGGAGTGGTTTATCCTTGGCAAACTACATCGAAAAGTTGTCAAAGGATGATTTTGTTATCATACATAAAGACTACAGTCCGGATGGGCACTTCATGACTTGGTGCTTGAAGGCCCTTAGCAAACTTTTGTGTCTATGTACAATTACCCAAGGCACTAATTGTGTCATGTTGGTTAGGAAATCCTTAGTTGTAACTACATTAGGACTTAACTTTAGAGGAAAAGTACTAGTGATCTAAGGGATACAAAGCACCATTGACCCAAAGATCAATATTCTTCTCTCCAGCTGCACATCGTTCATTTTGAGAATCTATGTCATTGCTACCTCTAGTTGTTGGTGCAAATTCTGTTGGAACACGAACATGTACACTCTTTGAGTGAGGAGCACGTGTTGGTGCTAGCATCATGTTCATAATACAGGTGAGCAGCATGATGTTCCAAAACTCCAACACCGAATAGGAAGAAGCATAGAGATGGCTGGAATGGCTTGTACAGTAGCTATGTGCAAGAAAAAGTTTTTTTTGGTATGTGGATAGATCAAAATGACTTTTTTTCATTGTGTAAGAGGGAAAATAAGTTTTTTTTCAAAAATTCATGTTTTGGGGCAACCAAAGTTTCGAGTTTGATGATGTGGCACTTATATTTTTTATAAAAACAAGATGAAAAAAGTAACTTATGACATATACATTAAAATATGGGCCATTTTGAATAAAGAATAGCTGAAAAAGAGACTTTTTTAGAAAAGTCATTTTTTTATTCATAAAGATGGATGGATTTGATGAGGTGGAAAGTGTTTTCTCTCTCTCTCTCTATGTGCAAAAGAGAGAAGATCCTAGCTCAACCTAAAAAAAAGCCTACTTCAGCCTACCAAAAAGTGCTCTATTAAATGCACTTTGTACCCTTAACAAAGTACAAGATTAAGCTTAAACCCTAAAAATTAGGAATCCTTACAAGGCCTATGCATGGTTCACTTTTTTTGCTAACGGCTGCTGTTTTTGTTGCACCTACTACAAAGCAAATTCATTGGGATGGTAGAGATGTGCAAGCACATGCATTGATAGTTTTGTCTGTCAAACATGCCATTATTCCTCACATTCACTCTTGTAGAATAGCTAAGCATGCTTGGGATACACTTACGAGATTGTACCAGACTAGGAATGAGGCTCGTGTTGCTTACCTTCAAAAATCTTTGGAGGGTGACCACATGAATGAAGGTGATTCTATGGACAGTTTTTTGAAAAAGGTCAAGGATTTGAAGGAATAGTTGATTTTTGCACATGAAGTCCTTGCTGACAGTTCACTTGTGCAGACTGTTCTGAATGGTCTTCCCCACTCATATCAAAGTTTTGCTTCTACACTTCGTTTGATGATGAAAGGCAATCCAAATGCCTTAACATTTGAAGAGTTAGTTTTTGTTTTGTTGCAGGAAGACCAGCCCATGCAAAACATGTCTATTATGCATGTTGCAAATCAAGCTTTCTTGGCTAGTCAAAAGGGCAAAGGAAAATGGAGCTCTTCTACTAGTAAGCAGAAATCTGCAAATGCTACACATTCAAAGAAGGAAGACAAAGCTGAGAAGAAATCAGAAAAGCAGAAATTATTTTGCAAATATTGTAAAGCAAATGATCATGTCATTAAGAGGTGTCCAAAAGTGGCTACTAAAGAGGCACGGAATAAAGAGGCCAAAATGTTTGTTGCAGAGGCCTCTACACCGAAAACAAAGTTTGCTAATCTTGTACAGAATGGAGAATGGGCGTTTACTACTATTTGCAGTTTTGACCCATCTTCTCATGAGCAGTGCATGTCTGTAGTAGCCTTAGATGTTTGGTACTTTGATAGTGGGGTGACCAAACATATAACCTTGCAAAACAGTTTTTTCTCTTCACTTGAGCCTACCCCTACATGGAATATTGTTACATGCGCCAACCTCCTCTTATCCTGTTATGGGAGTTGGTAAGATCATTTTGACTACTCCTAATGGTAGTTCTTTCACTTTGTCAGATGCTTTGTTTGTGCCAGGGATCAAGAAAAATCTATTATCAGTTTCTGCATTAGCCAAGATTGGCTTGGTTGTGAAATTTGTTGATGATAGATGTACAGTTCATGATCTATCAAATGGCGTTGTCATTATTGCTTCTCGCATTTTATCTCGTGGGTTGTATAAGCTCATAGATTATGAAAAATTTGTGAATGATTTAGCATGTGCAATACATGATTCTCAGGCTATGTCAGATGCAAAGATTTGGCATGCACACTTTGGTCATCTGAATTTTGCTAGTTTTCTATGCCTACAAAAATCTAAAATGGTGTCCTCTTTGCCCAAACTTTAGGAACTCAGAAAAACATGTGTGTGAAGGCTGTATTTTGGGCAAAATGCAGCATCCCCCCTGTAATAAAGTGATAGGTTGGAGATGGTTGAACTACACCCTAAGAGGGAGGATTAGGAAGTAATCCTCAACCATGGCTTTTAGGGCAAGTGCTTAGCCCATCACATTCCTAACCAAGAGGTTGTGAGTTCAATTCCTTACATTGGTATCAGAGCTTAGGAAGTAGGCTTGGGAAAGGTGGATTGACCAAATGGCCTCTAAAAAAGGCGCTTCGGCACTCTATCATGTGAAAGGGAAGGAATTTGCAAGCGGCACTTTAGGAACTCTATCCAAGAGAGATTGGGGTGTATCTCTCAATCCGTAGGTTGGATTGAGGTGTGTAATATACCATTGGAAAGTTCTCTGAACGATGAGCTAGCTTGGAAGTCTGAAGTCCTTGAGAATCCTTGGGTGGCACTTGATTGAGTGTTCAACATATGAAATATGGGTGAGAACAAGGTTCAAGACTGAGGTTGAGAATAAGGGCTCAAGACACTAAGGTTGTGAACAAGAAAGTTCAAGACACCAAGGTTAAGAGCAAGGGTTCAAGAGACCAAGGTTGCAAAAAAGGTTCAAGAAACTATGTGAGGTTGAGGACATCAATTTAAGGGTGCCTAGGGAGTTCAAGTGGCTGATCACCAAGGCTAGAGGGAGACAAGAGCAAATCATTGAGAACAATGATTGACCAAGGGGGGAAGAATGTAATAAAGTGATAGGTTGGAGATGGTTGAACTACACCCTAAGAGGGAGGATTAGGAAGTTATCCTCAACCATGGCTTTTGGGGCAAGTGGTTAGCCTGTCACATTCCTAACCAAGAGGTTGTGAGTTCAATTCCTTCCACCCCCTTTCCAAAAGATGGTTCAGTTCAGGCTACTCAAAAATTGCAGCTTGTACATAGTGATGTATGTGGTCCTATGCAGACACCTTCTTTTGGAAACTATCTTTACTTTGTGACTTTCATTGATGATTTTTCCAGGCATGCATGGGTATATCCACTCAAAGCAGAGTCCAAAGATTTTATATTCTTCAAACAGTTTTTGGTTTTGGTTGAAAATCTGTCAGCATGTAAAATGGGCACCCTCCATTTTGATCGAGGGGGGAATATATGTCTTCTGACTTTAATGCATTTTTGGCTGAACATGGGATAAAACATCATTGTACAGTGCCATATACATCTCAACAGAATGGAGTTGCTGAACGGAAGAACATGTCACTCATGGAGATGGCGAGGTGTATGGTCAAGAGTCAGGCTTTACCACATAGTTTCTCGCTTGAGGCTGTCATGTCTGTAGCATATGTACTTAACGGGTGTCCCACTAAAGTGTTGTCGTCTATCACTCCATATGAGGCTTGGCATGGTTGCAAGCCATCTATTGCTCATCTGTGTGTTTTTGGTTGTTTGGCACATGCATTAGTGCCTGCACAATATCGTAGAAAATTGGATGATAAAGCAGTGAAATGTATTTTTGTTGGTTACAGTTCTGAAAGCAAAGGCTATCGTCTATATCATCCATAGACTAAACACATTCTGGTTAGCCGTGATGTTTTTTTTTTTGTGGAAGATGTTATTAAGCCCTTACATTCATCTACTAAGGAGACATCTATTAGCTCCAAAGACATGTATGATACTTTGCTACCTTTTTTTTATAGGTGGACAATCTAGTGCTGGTTCTAATGAAGCAACTACTCAACCTTTACAAGTTTCATGTCATGATGCAAATCATTCTATTTCTGATGCAAATTTACATGATGCACTTGTTGATGAGAGAGCTCATATTGAGGAGGCAAAAACTATGCCAGAATGGCTAGTGTAGACTTTGCATGATAGCAAATTAGATGCTTCTCTATTGTATCGTACTCATTCTGGCTCTCATAGTGCCTCTTTTGCATTAGATTGATATGCCATGGCTACATCTAGTCTTTGTGATGAGATTGAACCTGTTCATTTGATGAAGCAAAAAATTCAGAAAATTGGATTGTTGATATGCAATCAGAATATGATGCTATAATTAAAAATGGTACCTGGTCTTTAGTCACTTGGATCTTGGCAAGAAGGCCATTGGCACTAAGTGGGTTTACATGCATTGCCCAAGATTCAAGCATTGGCAGGTGGTTAAGCGCATCTTTCGCTACTTGAGTGGTACTCAACTACTTGGGTTGTTTATCCCAAGGGGGGATCACTACCGCTAGATTTGCATGCTTTTTCTAACTCTGACTAGGCTGGTCGCCATGACACTCGTGTGTCCACTAGTGGTTTTTGCTTCATGCTTGGTTGCTCATGCATATCTTGGCTAAGCAAGAAGCAGCCTACTATGGCCAATTCCAAGTGTGAGGCTGAGTATAGGGCAACTTTCACAGCAACTGTTGAGTGTGTGTGGCTCAGATGCCTTATGGCTGATTTGGGTGTTGGTCAGTCTTCTGCCACCACCATCTTCAGTGACAGTCAGAGCACATTGATAGTTATGAGGAACCCTCTATTCCATGCTCGCACTAAGCACATTGAGGTGCATTATCATTATGTTAGGGAGAGGTTCTTCGTTGGGGAGATCACCTTGGCATATGTGCCCACGCAGGAGAACATTGCAAACCTTTTTACGAGGGCTCTACCTAAGGAGAAGTTGGAAGCTTTTTGCAAAGCTTTGGGCTTACTTCCTTTTGTGGATTGATTCCACATAGCTTGGCACTTCCTTATACATGAGTGTGAGCTCCTTGTTCACCACATCACTCCTAGAGGGGATCTGTTGATATATTTAGGTAGTGATGTGTGTGAACACTCTAGGACCACCGAGGCACTTTTTTCCTCTTTAAGAGGTTTTTTCCCCCCGGTTTGTATATATGCCTGTTGCCCTAACAGGCTACTTATACAAACGTCTAACTCCAACACTTATAAAGCTTGAAAGCATCACTATAAAATCATTATACAAGCAAGAGTGCCCAAAATACAAAGAGATCTATAGATAATAGCTTCTTTAATCACAAAAAAATACAAAGCAAAGAAAAAGCGTTAGAATGCTCATATAAAAGTCTCATGAAAACTAGTCCTTTGTGCCCTAGTCTGAGATAAATAATAAGTAAAAAGATAAATGATAATGTGTACGAAGGTCTACATGGGTTTCTATCATAAAAAGGTGGAAAACCTTTGGAGAAGGGCTACAAGATTACAATATAGAAAAAAAAAAAATTGAAAATTTAACAACAAAATTGAAGGGTCCAAAATCGGTACAACATCTAGGACTTATAAATGTAAATTCATTTGTACGTATATTTTCGAACTTATAAATGTATCTTCATGTGTACATATATGTATATATTCGTGCATCCCACATGTATGGGTAACTTAGATCTTCTTCGTTTCTTTATAGGTAGAGAAATAGATCTTGTATGCGTTCATGTGATTCGTGTTGAGTTTTTTGTTTCTTTTTTTGTCACCTTTTCTTGTCCGTATTTCTCTCATTTTTTGGATGGATGTTCTTAATTACATAATTTCTATCTATACTCTCTATATAACTACTGGTTTAACACTTTGAGTGTGTAAGAGAAAGTCTTGAGTTAAAGTCTTGGTTCGACATATCTATGAGTTCTTAAAAAATAGATGCCTCTACCTTACGACATCGGATGTGTTAGTGTATTTCCAATTCATTGTACTTTCATATATATATATATATATATATATATATATATATATATATATATATATATATATATATATAACCTTTTGAATTAAGTGCATCCATGCACACACATCTATCTCGTTACATGCATACATATGCATTTACATTTACATATGTATTTTCATGCATACATGCATCCAGATATCTTTCAAAAGTGCATCCATGCACACACATCTATCTCGTTACATGCATACATATGCATGTACATTTACATATGTATTTTCATGCATACATGCATCCAGATATCTATTTATATGCATCTATGCACACACATCTTTCTCTTATTTAAATATATATATATATATATATTTTATTTATTTATTGTGAAACATGTAACTTATGATTGCGTGCTAAACATTTGTCACTCTTTTTGCCGCGACTCCTTTTCATGTGTGAACGTGCAAGGTCGTCTGTGTGTGAGAGATAGGTTCATGGATGATCATTCGTTCCTGTTCATTGCCGATTCCAAGGAAGTAGAGAATCGAATGTGCACAGTAGCGCACGGGCTTTTGCGAACGAGGAGACTCTTCCATTGTCTGGCGCTCACATAGAAATGGAATCAAAAGCGATGAAATGGGGTGGAGTACGACTTCACTTGAGCAGTACCCATAATGGCAGCTGATCGAGCAGCTCCAGTACCATTCGCAGCGACAACAGAAAGGACTTACTACTCGCACAACTATGCGTAACCGGCAGATGCAGGCATTGTGCTTGACATCGGACTCGAACCCAACAGCGCCTCTGCATGCATGTTCATCATACCTACGCGAACTCGACATCCTGCGAGTCCGGGCTATGGAGCTTTAGACGCGGCAGCTGCCGATGCGGCTTGAACCCAATCAAGGTGTATAATAATTTTCACAACGGACATGGTACACAGACTATGCAAATGCGGGGCATTGCGCTTGGGATGGAGTTTGATGTTTGAACTCGACGAGGTGTGCATCGATGCTCGGAGCAGACAGTATCCACACTAATTGATCTGCATATTCTGTTAGCCCCGGCTATGGAGGTTTTTAAACTTGGCTAGCTCTACGGCCGGGCTGATCTCAGCCCAGCCTAACTCTGGAGTCCGCCTTTCTGATTCGAAGTATGGGTCTCACTACTTTTTTTTTTTTTTTTTGAGGTTCGGCCGAGGCCTACTCCCCCGGACTTTAACTTTGAAATTGCAATTGTACAAGGTAGGGCATAGTACTCATGGGATCCCCCTTATCCCACAAGAATAGTGGTTTACAAGACTGGGTTGAACGGCGGTCACAACTACCACGAGAATGGTCAAACGGTGGCCAACAGCCACATACAACAGTTTCTGGGATTCATATGTCCCTACATGTTGCTGCCAGGGGTTGAACCCTCGCCCCCGCCTCAAGAAGCGAGAGGCCCAGCCACCAGGCTAGCGAACCGGGACAGGTCTCAGTACCTTTTTTTTTTTTGAAATAAAAGGAAGTTCGGCCTTAGCCTAATCTCCCGGACTTTAATTAAAATAAAGAAAAAAAGTTACAAGTGAATGGGACTAGTGCCCATGGGACCCCCCAAATCCCACAATGCAGGGGAGGAGTATGGCAAGCTAGAGGGCGTTACAAATGAGACGGATGAATTTATCATCACCCTCATGTGGGACCCATTTGGGTTTCAACTTGTTGTTTTCAAGGAGATAAATACAGTGATGTCTAAACGGTGGGGATCTCTTATCTCGGGAGATTCTTTTACCTAGGAGAAACAAGGATTTCTCGATCGACCATTCCTTAGGAGTTTGGCCAAAATTGATAGCACATCGCTCCCTCCAAATCTTCCAGAGAGTCTCACCTTTGATGGCATTCCACAGGCTCAAAGAGCAGCCGATCACCTCACCCATCATCACCTGTTGCCAGTTGATTTGGTTCGTGAGTCTCAACACTCGGGTCACATGACGCCAAATAATACGGGACTTGGGGCAGTCGAAGAATAGGTGAGCTAAATCTTCGATGCACCGATGGCAACGCTCGGCACACCACAGATTTTGTTAGCCTTGGCATTGGTCCAGATACCTTTATGCAAAATCTGCCACATGAGAACGGACTTTTTGACCTCAATTAGGGGGTGCCAAATAGACATGAATTTTAGTTCCCACCGAAGTTTGGTCCAAGACAGGCACCATCTCTTGTTAAGAGTGTGGTGAACATCTAAATCCTCTTTGAATTTGGGGGTTCTGGATAGCTTCTTGCCATTGCTCCATTTGAGGCCCTCCAGGCAAGGAAGATCCTGACCGCAGAGAAGGCGGGTAGTTGAGCGGTCCCATGCTAAACACCTGCTTTGAAGAAGAGTCCATTCCTCAAAGGTAACTCTAAGTCTCGGATCCAACTCTTCGAACCTAATCCATTGGCTGGTCTCTTGTTTCCAGAGTTGTTTCCACTGTTTGAACCCCTTGTTCCATAACCGCTTAGCAGTTTGGAGGTTCCAAGACTCCACCCCCCTAATGCCGCTGATCGGGAACCAAATAAAGTCATTTTGTCTTATCCCAGCCGCCCACTTCCACTCATCACTGATTCTGATGAATTGTTTGGCCTTGTTCCAATTCTTCCATAAGGAACACACGAGGCTAGAGCCTTTAGGGGACACCGGGTGGGGGGAGAACAAAAGCGTGAGAATCCCTATGTCCTTCCAACCAGGATGGCCAACTAAGGTAAGGTCTTCCGTGTTTCTGAAGATCAATTTAGCCCAAGAGGACTCCCTATTGCTCCAAGCCTTGATAAGCCACTTTGCTGCCAGCTTGTCAGCCAACCCAGCAATATCCAAAATTCCCAAGCCCCCTGAGTCTTTGGGGCTAGTGCAAGTTTCCCATTTGATTTTGGGAATCCCCCTCCTGTTGGGGTCCCCAGTCCAAAGGAAGTTTCTGCAGATTCTTTCCACTTTGGCCAAGTCTTTCTCCTTAGGTCTCCAACATAATTATAGACAGCATAAATGTGTTAACAACCATAGCACGCCCTACCAAGTTAACTTGCATACCTTTCCAATGATTCAGCTTGCTATCTAGCTTGGATAGCACCCAGTTCCAGTGTTGGTCCATTGAGATCTCGAATCCCATTGGAATGCCAAGGAGGCGGAAGACTTGACCGCTAGGGATAACTTGACACCCCTGATCCATCAACAGTTGGGGAGTAGGTCCGCTGATTGCTCTAAAAGCAGTTTTAGCATGGTTGATTTTTGAACCTGACGCCACACAAAAGGTGTCGAGGCACCACCAAAACACCTCAATGATGTTTCTATCGTTATGCACAAAGGCATTCATGTCATCAGCAAAAAGTCTCGCAATCATTTGGCCGTGATTAAGAGGTAGGGAAAGACCCTTGAGATTGCCAGCATCCATGTGATGCTTTAATAGGCAACTGATTCCATTCGAGGTGATAGCGAATAGTAAAGGAGCCAGAGGGCAGCCTTGCCTAATTGATCTTTTTAAACGAATGGGGTCAGAGAGCTTACTGTTGATATTTATTCTAGTTGAAGCATTTCCAAGAAGAGTGGAGACCATCTTCGTGAATTTTTGGCTACATCCAAGGTCTTTCAATGATTGAAGAATAAAGTCCCATTCCAATCTGTCATACGCTTTGTCGAAGTCGATCTTAATGAAAACGAGATCTTGAGCAGACTCCTCAGCAAACGCGAGGCCTTCCCAAATATCGACAATTGCTTCAAGTATGGATCTACCTTTGATAAAACCTTTCTGGTCCTCACACAGCCATGACTTTAAATGACAAGAGATTCTGTTGGCGATAACTTTTGCAATTATCTTGTATCCTGTTTGGAGCATGGTAATCGGACGCCAGTTTTCAATTTTGTTCTTATCTCCCCTTTTGTGGATTAACTTGATGACGCCATTATTAAGACACTCAGGGAGGGCACCGAATGAGAGAGCCTCTTGCCACACGAGACATAGTGGGGTGGCCACCTCATGTTTAAGGACTTGCAAAACTCATTGGTGAGGCCATCCGGACTCGGACTTTTTCCATTGGGAAGGGCATCAATAACTTCGATAATTTTGTTCTCGGAGATATTAGCAACTAGTAGAGCAATCAAGTTCTATGGGATTCTGGTTTGAGCAATCCTTGAGATGGTTGCCATGGAGTCACGCCTGTGGGGGGAAGGAGGACTCCGGGAAGGAGGACTCCGGAAAGGAGGACTCCGGGAAGGAGGAGTCTTAGTACTTTTGGGGGTTGAACTCTTGATCTCCATTAATGCTCGCAGCGGACACGGGGCCTTTTCAATGAGGCTCGGAAGTCTGCACTTGAAGTGCTTTCGCCTGTGCGCAAGGGCGCTCTAGTACTCTTGTTTGAAAGGAGGAGCATAGGAAGTTATCATAATGAGAACGAGTGCGATGGCAGTTACAAACTTACAGTCTACAGAGCTGATGGAAAGCTGCGTGTTGTTTATTCTGTCGATCTACTTGGAACTTGGAGCAGAGACGTGTGCGCAGAAGCTTCTGTCAGGAGTGAAGTGTAGCCCGAAGGACAAAAGAGTAAAAACAAAAATGAGGACTAAAAATAGAGATAAGAGGTCTGCAGCGTGACTTGACAATCTCACTCCATTAAAGCTGCTCACTTGACTTGACAAGCTCACTGTGCAAGATCTGTATCAAATCATACGTTTCGGAGGATCTGTAACAGAAGACGAGCCCTTTATATTCAGATCGGGCCTAGAATACCTCTAGCGAGTATTGCAATTTACAAAGCCTTTACAAAAATCCTCATGGGACTCCATTTTCCTTTTTTTTTGCAAGAACAGTAAAGATAAATTAAAGAAGAGAAAAAAGAACTCCCAAAGGAAGGACCCAAAGGGAGACAAGTTACAAAATAGAGTCTACGAAAAGCATTAGACTTAGTCTCTTATCAAAATACAAAGAAAGAAGCTTATCTTTCCACTTCCTGTAGCTAAATTTCCTAAAGGTATCATGAGGAGATTTGGATTCAATTTGAGCATCATTCATAGAAGCGCTACAAGCTTTAGGAATGGCTCTTATTCCCTCATTGCAATAGTATAGAAAGTCTTTAGAAGACTTGGAGTAAGCCTTCTCATTCCTATTTTTCCAAATGCACCATAAGATTTGGGCTCTTAGAAGTTGCCAGAGACCAATATCCAATTTGCCACTTTCACCTAGAAGGATTTCCTTGATACAGAGAACAGGGAGCCCAAGGCCAATACAAAAAAGGTTGAGGTTCTTCCAAAATCTCTGAGCATTGGGGCAATGAATGAAAATATGAGGTATGTCTTCAACCATGCCATAGAAGGAGCAATTTCTAGAGCTGATGTTAAGATCCCTAGCTCTGTTGCAAGTCCACAAACCTTTGTGGAGGATCATCCAAAGCAAGCAGGATTGCTTGGTACAGGGAGGAAAAGACCATATCATTTTGAAAGAATCTCCATTGATGAGCATTCCATTGGATCTGCCACTTGGAGTTGATTTTGGTCAGAATAGACTGAATAGTGATGAAAGATTTCTTAAAACTTTTGTACATGTCTTCAATAAGACATTGAATCTTTGTAATCCTGTATTGAAGATAGGCAGAGGTCTTGTCAGTCAGCTAGTCCTTCTTCTTCATCACAATCTGCTTACAGGCCAAGGATAGAGAGTCAAGAGTCAAGATATCATTATTCTTGATAATCATATTGTTCTTGTAAAGAGGATGCCAATTATTGTAACCAAATTTTCTACACTTGTTAGTCTTAATCGACACAGGGAGAGGGTTGGAAGAGTCAAACCAACTAATCCAGATAGAATCCTACAAAATGAAGGAAAGGTTGTTAGCAAAATAATAAGGTAAAACATAATCTCTTTTGATCCTCATCCAAGCAATCCAGAAAGAACAAACAAGAGGGGTGCCTTTAGGAATGAAAATGTGAGGAGACACCACAACATCCCAAAGACTGAGATTATTCCAATTCTTATAATCTTTGATATGAAAGTTGTGGATATTTCTCTTAATTAGGTTGACAGAGTAGTCATGATTTTCAATAGCCCTCATAATCCACTTAGCAGCCATCTGAGTAGCCATACAATTAGGACAGATGAGACCAAGACCATCCTCTTCTTTTCTCATACAGGAGGTGCTCCAAGCAACCTTAGGGATTTTATTGACCAGTTGAGATCTATCCTAAAGAAATCTTCTAGCCAGGCCACTGCTTGGGAGAACTACTTCTTATTGGGCTGTCAACAAGCAAAAAAATAAGGGGAGAAAATGTTGGAGTTTGAGGTCTATGGAAGCAGGTGAACAACACAAGGAAGAAGAAGAAGCTTGGAGCAAAACACACAATACTAAATGTACTACCACTAGAATGTGCAAAGATAAGTAACCCGTTATGGAAGTAGGCATATATACAAGTCGAGGAAAAAACCTCCTAAAGAAGGAAAAAGTGCCCCTATGATCCTAGAGTGTTCACACACATCACTACCTAAATATATCAACAAATCTTCCCTGGGAGTGATGCGGTGAACAAGGGGCTGGCATGCATGTATAAGGAAGTGCCAAGCTATGTGGAATCAATCCACAAAAGGAAGTAATCCCAAAGCTTTGTGAAAAGCTTCAAACTTCTCCCTAGGCAGAGCCTTCATGAAAATGTTTGCAATGTTCTCCTATGTGGGCACATATGCCAAGCTGATCTCTCTAGCTGGGAACCTCTCCCTGACATAATCATAGTGCACCTCAATGTTCTTAGTGCGAGTTGTTGAGATATCAAGTTCAACATGTGATGATCCAGGATGACACGTACCAGTTTTTTGTTCCTCTGACATGTGTAGTGGTCATGCCGGTATATATCAGGGATACTTCATTGAGCTTTATTAGATTTATCTATCGAGAGTGATGGAACATTTGTTCCTTGCCAGCTCACTCATTCACAGATATTAGGTTTTTCCTTGAGAGTGAGAGTGTGTGTGTGAGCTCTCTTCCTTATCTCCTTCCTCGTGACATGGTATCAGAGCCAACGTGGTTGTAGAGAGCTCGTGGAGAAGGCGACGATGAATAGTACACAGCAAGGCATGGAGAAAGCGCGATTCACAAATGACCTCTGTTTGCTATGAAAATCGATGTGAAGGTAGAAGACCTCAAAATATTTTTGATGGTTATCCCTTTAGGGTCACTCCTTTTTGTCAGATCGAAGTTTCAGAGCCATCTCGACCTCCATTTCGAGCCCGTAAGGTGGGGACCGTAGAAAAACCAGGTCAGTTTCAGAAAGTGTAACTCGCATTCTATTCGTCGTGTATTGTTGACACACGAAAACTGTGGTTTTCTGAGATTGAACTATCACGTCATAGTGTGACAATGTTCAAGCATAAGCGCTGCTTATAGTGTTTTGCGGTGTTGTGAATTGCTCCAGAAATGGCAATAGCAAATGGAATGAGTTAGCTTATGAGCGATAAACTAGACAAGAACAACTTCCATGCTTGGAGATTCAAAATGATGAATTTCTTGATGGGAAAAGGCTACTAGAAGTACATTGAAGGAGAGAATGAAAATGCTCCATAGTTACCACAAAGGAATCGGACTGTAGATCAGGTAAGAGCATATGAGGAATGGAATCAAGGAGCACGAAAGGTAATGTACTAGCTAGCTGTTAGCATACATGATGGCATGATTGGACACATACAGGATGCCAAGACTCCAAAAGAGGCTTGGAACAGTTTGGTCATATTGTATGAGACCAATACAAAGGCACATAAATTGCAACTCAAGAATGAGCTGCATACATTGGAGAAGAAGAGCATGTCGGTAAGTAACTACACCTTGAAAATCAAAAGCATATGTGAGTCACCTGCATCTATTGGCGTGAATGTAGGTGACGATGATAAGGTGGAAGTGTGTCTTCGTGTTTTAGGAGCTGCATATAAGCAGTTCAGAACTTCTATACAGACCAGGGAAAGTATTCTGAATTTTGCTGATTTGGTATCTATGCTGATTATTGAAGAAAAGAATCTTGGTGAGGATTCAAACTCCCAAGGAAAATCTAGTTCTGAGCAGGTATTCTACTCTGGTAGAGGAAGAGGCAGAGGTAGAGGTTTTGGAAGTGGAAGAGGAAATAGTAACCAAGAACAAAGTCAACAACAAAATCATGCAGGAGGAAGAGGACAATTTCGAGGTAGGGGGAGCCAAAGAGGCCGTAGAAATTTCCAAAGAAATGATTCACGTAATGACAGTAAAGGATGTTGGAATTGTGGTAAACTTGGACACTTTGAATGTGATTGTAGGTTGAAGAATCAAAATAACAGAAGGCAACAAAATAACTATGCATCCACAACTACAAATGATTCTGAGAAGCTGTTCATGGTCCAACATCACATGATGAATACGATGTCTGCTGGTGTTTCAAAATCAAATGATAATGTCTGGTATGTTGATTCAGGTGCTTCAAATCACATGACCAGTCATGCAGAATGGTTTAGTACTTTGCACAAATTGCCAATTCCTAGATATGTTGAAACAGGTGATGGCACATCACATCCTACTAAGCATACAGGAAACATAGCACTATCGATGGATAATGGAAAGGTAAAACATCTTGCTGATGTGCTGCATGTTCCAAATATAACAAAGAATTTGGTTTCTATTGAGCAAATGGTTGACCAGGGATTATTTTCAAGTCAGGTTCAATGCTGATGGATTGTATCTAGAAGAGTACAAGCAGGATGGACGATTGGTTGCCAAAGGAAACAAAGTGGGTAGGATGTTCACCTTAAATGTGAAGATTCTTGACATGCAAACTTGCAAAGGCTGAAATTGATGCAGTCAAAGGAGATTGTCCATGGACTACAAAATTTCAAAGTTGCAGAAATGCAAAAGGTATGTGCTGTAAAGAGAGATGGTGGATGCAATCCAAAGATGAGTAGGTGCTGCTACAACCAGCTTCACACTAGCCAACTGAGACTTCAGAGTTGATTAGTAGACCCTTTGAGCTTCCTAAATCCACCAAAATATCAGCCAAGTACTTTGGAACATGTATCCCAAAAGTTTAAGTCAAGACAGACTAGTTGCGAAATGACTAGCTCCCAAAACTTGCTATTTTTGGACATACACCTGCTGGAAAAAATGAACAGTGCTCTCAACCTGGTAGGAATTAGAAAAATTCCTTTTGGGCATAGCAAATAGACTTAGCAAGCTTCCCAATCGAAGTTAAAACACTTCAAATGATGGACTGAGCACTGAGAACAAGGTTCATCAATTTCTGGAACATGCCCACCATTCTCGGGGCTCTGCAGAAATAGACTAGTGAGTAGTAAATTGCAGATATCTTCAAAACTATTAATCCAATGACCTTGAAAATTAATATGCAAAAACTAGACAATAAGAGCTATCCAATGCACATTACATCACTGAAAAAAGGATCAGTATAACTCGAGATATGACCTTCTGAAGGTACTGCTCTGAGTGGGTATAGCAGAGAACAAAACAGAGAAGTGAATGATGGTAAATGTATAAATTCATATATGATTACAACCACATTGGCAATGAATCTTTGCACAATGGGAGTAGAATGATAGAGCTATGGAGTAAGCTCTTCAATCTCTACAAAATGACATGAAGTGGTCACGTACAAGGCTTGCTAATCGCCTCTTCCTTCTTGCTCTTTTTATAGCTATTCTTGGAGGGAGTTTTGAATTTGAATTCGAATGGCTCCACCTAAAAGTGATCCCCAAAGTTAAGAGATATTCCCTCAGCTCAAAAAGTCGTGGGTTTTGGTAGTTAGAGCCACGAATTTGCTTTGACATCATGCATGAGGTAAGCCATCCTTTTCCTTTTTCTTTTTTCAATTACAAGAGATAAAAATTGAACTCTTTTACAAGAGATGTTCACATGACTACTCATGTGACTTACAAATGAGGATGATATCAAATATATCAAGCATGTAGGCTTGGGTAAAATGCACCAACAGGTCCCCCTCAAGCCTAACATGCTTGGCCTTCAAATAAGTCTTCAATTGTCCTTGATTTCCTGCAAGCCAATCATCAACTTGAATCTACTTAATTTTGTACCATCAAGAGCTTTAGTCAACATGTCTGCACATTGCATATCTATAGAGACATAGGATAGTTGAATATCCTTGCTCATTAGCTTCTCCCTTACATAATGGTAGTGGACTTCAATATGCTTGGTTCTAGCATGGTATACCGGATTAGCTGCTAGATGTAGTGAGCTTGTGTTGTCAACAAAAATGTGAGGTGTTGAAGAATGAAGTCCAAGATCTGTGTACAAAGACTTTAACCACATGATTGATTTTTGAACCTGCAATAGATGTATACTTGGATGTGCTTCTTCTATCATCTTTAGATCCGGCCCAATCTGCATCTGAGTAGACCTTTAGCTCAATATCTGAAGTATATGAATAAAACAAACCTTCATTCATGGTCCCCTTTAGGTACTTGAGGACTCTCTTGGCCGCTTCCATATGTGGACTTCTCGGCTTATGCATAAACTGACTCAATATGCTAACATTATAGCATATATCCACCCTTGTGAGTGTTGCATAGTTCAAATTGCAACAGGAGAGAAAGTCTCCTCATAATCAATACCATGGGTTTGAGCAAACCCTTTAGCAACTAACCTTGCTTTGTGTCTATTTATACTTCCATCTGGATTCCTCTTGATTTTGTATATCCATCGAGATCCAATTACCTTCATAGATGGCTTGTTAGGTACAAGCTCCCAAGTGTCATTCTCCTTCAAGGCTTCCATTTCTTCATCCATTGCATCTCTCCAAGCTTTCTTGCTTTGTGCTTCTTCGAAGTGGTAGGTTCTTCATTGGTTGAATCCTTTGCAATGTAGATTGAGTGCTTGGTGACCAAAGAAGTATCATAACCAAACCTCTCTGGTTTCTTCTTCTCCCTTGAAGACCTTCTAAGTGGTTGATGTGAGCTCTCGGGTCCATATGTAGCATCCTGCATCTTTGCTTTACCTTTGTTCTTCCATAGCTTTAGTCTTTCCAAGTCTTCTAGGTCAATCTTCGAATCACTTTCTTCAATCTGCTTTGGCTCCTTTGGTTGAAGTGATGGAAAATCTTCATCCAAGTCATATGGCAGCTTCACTTTCCTGTCATCATCAAACCATGATTTGTTTTCATCAAAAATTACATCTCTACTCACAGAAAATCCTTTATTGGTTGGATTGTACAATATATATCCTTTTTGGTTTTGATCATAACCAATGAATACACACTTCTCTGCCTTGGGATCCAATTTCCCTCTTACTTGAGAAGGAATGTGAGCATAGGCTAAGCATCCAAAGATTTTGCAATGCTCTAGACTAGGTCTTCTTCCATTCCACACTTCATATGGAGTGGTTCCATCTAGTGACTTAGATGGAAGTCTATTTATGAGATATGTGGCTGTCGACACAGCCTCTGCCCATAGGTAGTTCGGCAATCCCTTTTCGTTGAGCATGGACCTTGCAGCTTCGACAATAGCTCTGTTCCTCCTCTCTACTACACCATTGAATTCGGGTGTATACCTTGTAGTGACTTCCCTTTTAATGCCTCTTTCATGCAAGAAGGCATCAAATTCAGAAGAGAAGTATTCTCCTCCACCATCTGATCTGAGTCTTTTCAAAGTCCTACCTGTTTGGTTTTCAACAAGAGCAATATACTTCTTAAAGCAATTAAACACTTCATCCCTGTGCTTCATGAAAAACAGAATGGTCCACCTGCTACAATCATCTATGAAAGACACATAATATCTTGAGCCTGATATAGATGGCTCCTTACTTGGACCCCACACATCCGTGTGCACTAGATCCAAAGGATTTTGATACATAATCCTTTCTTATTGAAAGGTTGTCTATGAGCCTTGCCGAGTTGACAAGCTTCACACTTATAAATCATGCGTTGCCTTGTGATATTAGGCAAACCAAGTACACTTTGGTCCTTGCAAATCTGTTTGAGTGTCCTCTCACCAATGTGAGCAAGCCTTTTGTGCCATATCTCCAACTCTGTTAGAGTTTGAGATCCATAGCTAAACAAAGCTATGTTCTTTGTATCTTCCACTTCAAAAGTGAAAAGCCTCCCTGTCTTTTCTCCTTTGGCAATCGTTCGAAAGCCTTGCCTTGGGTCTTCAACATATGCTCCAAATCGATTGAATCTAACCTGCAATCCTTATTCAACAATCTGTCCAACACTTATTAAATTTTTGGCAATTGTAGGGACATACAAGACTTTGCTTAAGAGGTTCATATTCCCATCTGATGTCTTCACATTACCTATCTTCTCCACTGAGTGCTTTGTGTCATCTCCTGTCTGCACTTCATGCTTGTTATGAGGATCTTCCAAATCAGAAAGTAAAGCCACATTTCCTGCTACATGGTTCGAGCATCCCGAATCAATGTAAAATATGTGATCATCATCCTTACCCTTCCTCGCTGATAGATTCATAATCAATAATGAATCTTCTTGACTTTGGTCTTTTGCATAATTATTGTAGTCTCTTCTTCCTCTATGGCCACTTTGATAGTTGTTGTTGTTGTTGTAATTGTTGTTGTAGTAGTAGTTGTTGTTGTAGCCTCCATTGTATCTACCCCTATTTGATCCATAGCCACCTCTATTGAATCCTCTTCCTCTTGAGTTCCTCGGGTTCCTGAAACATTCTTCAGTAGTATGGTTAGATAAGCCACATATGTTGCAAGGTTGAGATGATTGGAATCTCCCCTTGCCTTGCTTTCCACCTCTGCCTCTTCCTCTAGCTCTTCCTCTACCTGCAAAGTTTGCTTGGAAAGAGCTTCCTTCATCTTCATTCTTCCTATTCTTTGACTTGTCCTTGACCTTAGCTTTATCACAATATAAAGCAGAAGTTTGATTACCTCTTGAGGACTCACCACCTTTGCTAATCTTTGCTTCATGAGTGAAGAGTTGGCCCATGAGTGTGTTGGGGTCGGGTACATGCATATCCATGTATAAATCCATGGCTCTTGTGAATGACTCCCACTTGTCGTCTGCTTTGATTCCATTCATGATTTGTCTTATGATTTGCTCCTCTTCAATTACCTCTCCAATGCTTTCAAGTTGGTCGGAAATATCCTTCATCTTTGTGACATAATCAGTCACATTTTGCTTCGGGCTTTTCTTCATTGTTGTGAACTCCATCCACAATTGGTTCTTCCTTGCTCGAGTGTTGGAAGAGAAGAAAGAAGCAAGTGCATTCCAAGTCTCTCTTGATGTCTTGCATCCCTTGACATGAGGTAAAAGAAAATCAGAGATTGAGTTTAGAATATAGGACCTTGCAAGTGCATCCTTCGAACACCAATTCGAAAGTCCTTCCACTTCTTCATGTGATGGTTGCCCTTTGTTCCTCATGGTTGGCATTGCTTCATCTCTGGATATGAATCCATATAGATTCCTCCCTTGAAGGTAAGCCTCCATCCTTAGAGACCATGCCGGGTAGTTGTTTTGATCCAATTTGTCAATTGTTGATGGAAATCCATCTCCCATGTTGCTTGACTATGCTCTGATACCACTGTAAAGAGAGTTGGTGGATGCAATCCAAAGATGAGTAGGTGCTGCTACAACCAGCTTCACACCAGCCAACTGAGACTTCAGAGTTGATTAGTAGACCCTTTGAGGTTCCTAAATCCACAAAAATATCAGCCAAGTACTTTGGAACATGTATCCCAAAAGTTTAAGTCAAGACAGACTAGTTGCGAAATGACTAGCTCCCAAAACTTGCTATTTTTGGACATACACCTGCTGGAAAAAATGAACAATGCTCTCAACCTGGTGGGAACTAGAAAAATTCCTTTTAGGCATAGCAAATAGACTTAGCAAGCTTCCCAATCAAAGTTAAAACACTTCAAATGATGGACTGAGCACTGAGAACAAGTTTCATCAATTTCTAGAACATGCCCACCATTCTCGGGGCTCTGCAGAAATAGACCAGTGAGTAGTAAATTGCAGATATCTTCAAAACTATTAATTCAATGACCTTGAAAATTGATATGCAAAAAGGAGACAGTAAGAGCTATCCAACGCACGTTAGATCACTGAAAAAGGATGAGTATAACTCGAGATATGACCTTCTGAAGATACTGCTCTGAGTAGGTATAGCAGAGAACAAAACAGAGAAGTGAATGATGGTAAATGTATAAATTCATATATGATTACAACCACATTGGCAATGAATCTTTGCACAATGGGAGTAGAATGATAGAGCTATGGAGTAAGCTCTTCAATCTCTACAAAATGACATGAAGTGGTCACGTACAAGGCTTGCTAATCGCCTCTTCCTTCTTGCTCTTTTTATAGCTATTCTTGGAGGGAGTTTTGAATTTGAATTCGAATGGCTCCACCTAAAAGTGATCCCCAAAGTTAGGAGATATTCCCTCAGCTCAAAAAGTCGTGGGTTTTGGTAGTTAGAGCCACGAATTTGCTTTTACATTATGCATGAGGTAAGCCATCCTTTTCCTTTTTCTTTTTTCAATTACAAGAGATAAAAAATGAACTCTTTTACAAGAGGTGTTCACATGACTACTCATGTGACTTACAAATGAGGATGATATCAAATATATCAAGCATGTAGGCTTGGGTAAAATGCACCAACATTTGCAACATGTCAATTTGGTAAACAGTCAAGAGCATCATTTCCACATGACAAGCATGTTAGTGAGAATGTACTAAAAGTAGTACATACAGATGTTTGGGGTCTAGCAAAGACCACATCTATGGGCAGTTGCAGGTTTTATGTTATTTTCATTAATGACCATACATGCAAAGTATGGGTATATTTCATGAAAGAGAAGAGCGAGGTGTTTACTCAGTTGCAGAATTTTAAAGCTATGGTGGAAAAGCAGACAGGGAAGTACATTCAGACATTAAGATCTAATGGAGGAGGTGAATATATGCCAAATGAGTTCAGTAGTTTTCTAAAAAGTCATGGAATTTGGCGTCAGTTTTCATGCAGGTACACACCACAACAGAATGGCATTGCTGAACGCAAAAATAGACACATTGCAAAAATAGCAAGAATCTTTATGGTTGAGAAGAATATGCCTCATTGTTATTGGGCAGAAGTTGTGCATACTGATGTATACATCATGAACAGAACTCCGACTGCTGATGTACATCAAGTTACACCTAAAGAGAAGTTTACACATAAAAAGCCAAACTTATCACATCTCAAAGTTTTTGGTTGTATTGCATATGTACATGTCCTAGATGAATTGAGGACGAAGCTTGATCCAAAAGAAGAAAAGTGTGTCTTCATTGGATACTCCCTTGAACAAAAGGGATATAAATGTTATAACCCACTCACATGACAGATAAAGGTGAATAGAGATGTGGTATTTGATGAAATGTCAAGCTTCTATGCAGATGCCAAAGAAGGACTGAATCTTGAACCAACTGACAAAGAAAATGCTCAAAAATCAAGTGCAAAATCTCAAGTTTTGAATGGACTGGATGAATCACCAAGCAATAGTTCCAAACTCAAATCCATGGAGTGGAAGATTGTGTGGAAATTTCGGTCTAGCAAGTTCATCAAATACATCCAAGAAAGGTAAAGAAAAGCATTCTGCAAGTCATAAAACATGTGGAGGTTTTGAAGACATTGATGGGGATTCAAGCGATTTAGAAAAGAGTCTTGATGAGGAACTTGGACTGCCCTTTGTGAAGAATTCAGGAGTAAGAAGGGCACATGCAGATTATACATGGAGAAGTGACCCAAGACCAAGAAGATATAGGAGGATGCGAAATTTAGTGCAACGATTGATGTATGATAGTGATATGGCTCGTCATTGTGCCTACATGACAAAGGTAATACAAGATGCTGAACCTTCTTGCTTTGAAGATGCAATTGGAATTATAGATTGGGAAAAACCTATGGATGAGGAAATTGTTGCACTTTATGGAAATGATAGATGGAAGCTGGTTCCATTGCCGTAAGGAAAGAAACCCATAGGCAGAAAATGGGTTTACAAGGTAAAGCATAATGCTCATGGTAGCATAAGTAGGTATAAAGCACGATTGGTAGCTAAAGGATATGCACATATATATGGCATTGATTATGAGGAAGCATTCAACCCTGTAGCTAAAATGTCTACTATCAAAACACTTCTTGCATTAGCGACAGCAAAAGGATGGACTTTGCATCATATGGATGTGAAGAATGCTTTCCTGCATGGTGATTTACAAGAAGAAGTATATATGGACGAGCCACAAGGATATGAAGATTCAAAGCATCTAGAATATGTTTGCAGGTTGCAAAAGGCTTTGTATGGGCTGAAGCAAGCCCCTCGTGGATGGCATGCAAGGATTGCTGATTACTTAACCAGCATTGGGTTTTCTATGTGTGATGCAGATCACTCACTATATGCAAGGAAGGCTGATGACAACATCACTATTGTGGCCATTTATGTTGATGACCTGATTGTAGCTGGTGATAATGAAGGAAGCATCAAAGAGGTAAAGCAACTTCTGATGGAGGAATTTAACATGAAAGATCTTGGTGTGCTGTGCTATTTCTTGGGCATTGAGTTTATAACATACAAAAATAGGTATATGGATGTCACAAAGGAAATATGCCTTGAATATGCTACGAAAGTATGATATGGCTGATTGTAAGCCAATTTCTATGCCAATAGATCAGAATTTGAAGTTGGATACTACATCAGGTGAAGCATTGGAAAATGCTACTATATAGAGGAAAATTGTGGGAAGTCTTATATATCTCAAAATTACAAGGCCTGCTCTAAGTTATACTGTTGGACTTGAAAGTCAGTTTATGCAGGTTCCCAAGAAGCCACATTTGGATGCTCTGAAGCGCACTCTACGTTATGTGAGTGCTACTTTGGATTATGCATTGTTTTATGAGACTAGTGTAGATTTGCAGGTTTATGGATACACCGATGCAGATTGGGTTGGTAGCATTCCAGATAGAAGATCTACTAGTGGTTTTCTATTCTCACTTGGGAGTGTCGCTGTTACATGGAGCAGCAAGAAGCAACCCACTATTGCTTTGTCGAGTACAGAGGCTAAGTATAGAGGTGCTCCAATGGCAGCATGTGAGGCATCATGGGTAGAAATGCTACTTGCAAATTTAAGTGTGGAAGTGGGAAAGCCTATCACTATTTATTGCGATAATCTTAGCAGCATACAATTAGCACGGAATCCTATTTTCCATGCTAGAACAAAGCATATCGAGGTTGCTGATATTTTCACCAAAGCACTTGGAGTTGAGAAGTTGAAGAAGTTTCGGGAGATGCTTGGATTACAGGATATGGCATTGAGCTTGAGGGGGAGTGTTGAGATATCAAGCTCAACATGTGATGATCCACGATGACATGTACCAGTTTTTTGTTTCTCTGACATGTATAGTGGTCATGTCGGTATATGTCAGGGATACTTCATTGAGCTTTATTAGATTATCTACCGAGAGTGATGACACATTTGTTCCTTGCTAGCTCACTCATTCACGGACATTAGGTTTTTCCTTATGTACTGATCTATATATATTGCACTTGTTGTATTCTTGTTTTTAGGTCATTCTTGTACATTCCTTTTTATGTAATAGAAGAAGAAAAAGAAGAAGAAGAAGAATATTATTCTTCCTTGCCTCAATCTGTGTGTGTGCTTCTCCTTAAGAGTGCGAGTGTGTGTGTGAGCTCTCTTCCTTATCTCCTTCCTCGTGACACAAGCGTGGAACACAAGGTTCCTTGCAACTACCAATGCGCTTTGACTATCAGTGAAGATGGTGGTGGTAGAAGATTGACCAACACCTAAATCAACCATAAGGCATCTGAGCCACACACACACACTCAATAGTCATTGTGAAAGTTGCCCTATACTCAGCCTCACAGCTGGAAGTGGCCATAGTAGGATGCTTCTTGCTCAACCAAGGTATACATGAGCTACCAAACATGAAGCAAAAGCCACTAGGGGACATATGAGTGTCATAGCAACTAGCCTAGGTAGAGTCAGAAAAAGCATGTAAATCTTGTGGCAGTGATCCCCCCTTGGGATAAAACAATCCAAGGAGTCGGGTGCCACTCAAGTAGCGAAAGATGCGCTTAAGAAACTGCCAATACTTGACACCTAGGCAATGCATAAACTTGTTCATCTGTGAGACAACAATCTGAATATCCTCATCAAGTAATGCATAAATAAATCAAGCATCCAACAACCTGCTGATAGAGAACGACATCAAATGCATCTCTAGCATCATGAGGACTCAATTGTAAAGCCATCTATATCCATAGGAGTGGCAAGACAAAATGCTGCAATAATGTGTCAATATATTTTGTTTGACACAAAGAAATTCCACCATCAACTTGCATAAACTGAATGCCCAAATAATGATGCAAATGCCCCAAATTAGACATCTCAAATGAGGCATCAAAATTAGCCTTAAAATCAACAATATTCTTTTCATAAGGACCAGTGAGCAGCATGTCATCAACATACACAACAATGATCAGAAGCACATCATAAGCATGCTTAACATATAAGGTGCTTTCAGTTGGACTGTTCTCAAAACCATGTGCAATCAGATAGGCATGTATCTTTTCATACCAAGCACGTGGTGCTTGCTTTAAACCGTATAATGCCTTCTTCAACTTGCACACTTTGTTTTCATGGCCTTTCTACACAAACCCATGGGGTTGAAAAACATACACTTCCTCATGGAGATCACCATTCAGAAATGTAGTTTTGATGTCCAATTGATGTAAATTCCAACCATGATGAGCTACAAGTGCAGAGATGCTACAAACAGTAGTCATTCGACAAGTAGGGGCAAAGCTGTCATTGAAATCAATGCCTCTTTTCTGAGCATAACCCTTTGCAACAACCCTAGCCTTATACCTGTCAACTCTTCCATCAGGCTTACGCTTCAGCTTGTATACCCACTTAGTGCCAATAGCCTTCTTGCTAGGAGGCAAGTCACATAAAGACCAAGTATCGTTTTTCATGATAGCATCATATTTTGATTGCATAACAACCATCCAATTTTTAGGATTTTGTGCTTCATCAAACAAAACAGGATCACTCTCATCACAGAGACTAGAGGCAACCATAGCATAGAAATCTGACGCAAAAGAGGCACTATGAGAGACTCAACAAGTACGATATGGTAAAGGTGCATCTAATTTGTTGTCATGCAAAGTCTGCACTAGCCATTTTGGCATAGTTTTTGCCTAGTCAATATCAGTTCTCTCATCAACAAGTGCATCATGTAAATCTGCATGAGAAATGGAATGATCTATATCATCACATGAAACTTGTAAAGTTTGAGAAGTTGCCTCATTAGGACCAGCACTAGATCATCCACCTATAAAAAGAGGCAGCAAAGTATCATACATGTCTTTCAAGCTAACACATGTCTCCTTCATACATGAAAGTAAAGGCTAAATAGCATCTTCCACAAAAACAAGATCACGGCTAACCAAAATGCATTAATCTATGGATGATATGGATGATAGCCTTAGCTTTCAAAACTATACCCAACAAAAATTCATTTTATTGCTTTATCATACAAGTTACTATGATGTTGTCCAGACAATGATGCGTATGCCAAACAACCAAAAATACACTAGTGAGCAACAGATGGCTTACGACCATGCCAAGCCTCATATGGAGTGATAGACTACAATGCTTTAGTGGGACATCTGTTAAGTACATATGCTACACACATAATAGACTCAAGCCAGAAACTATGTGGTAAAGCCTGACTCTTGACCATACACCTCGCCATCTCCATGTGTGACTTGTTCTTCCGTTCAGCAACTCCATTCTGTTGAGGTGTATATGGCACTATACACTGATGTTTTATCCCAAATTCAACCATAAATGCATTAAAGTCAGAAGACATATATTCCCTCCTCGATCAGAACGAAGGGTGCCCATTTTACATGTTGACAGTTCAACCAAAACCAAAAATTGTTTGAAGTACATAAACACTTTGGACTTTTCTTTCAACGGATATACCCATGCATGCTTGGAAAAATCATCGATGAAAGTCATGAAGTAAAGATAGTTTCCAAAAGAGTGTCTCTGCATAGGATGCTAGACATCACTACGAACAAGCTCCAATTTTTGAATAGCTCGAACTAAACCATCTTTTGGAAAGGAGGAATGCTGCATTTTGCCCAAAATATAGGCTTCAAAAACATGTTTACTGGGTGTGCCTCAAGTTTGGGCAAAGATGATACCATTTTAGATTTGTGCAGGCGTAGCAAACTAGCAAAATTCAGATGACCAAAGCGTGCATGCCAAAGCTTTGCATCTAACATAGCCTGAGAATCATGTACTACACATGTTGAATAATTCATAGATTTTTCATAGTCTATGAGCTTATATAGCCCACGGCATGAAATGCCATAAGGAATAATCACATTGCCATTTGATAGATCATGAATTGCACATCTGTCATCAACAAATTTCACAACCAAGCCAATCTTGGCTAAAGTTGAAAGTGATAACAGATTCTTCTTGATCCCTAGCACAAATAAAGCATCTGATAATGTAAAAGAACTACCATCAACAATAGCCAGAATGATCTTACCAACTCCCATGATAGGATAAGAGTTGTTGGTGCATGTGACAATATTCCCTGTAGGGGCAGGCTCGAGTGAAGTGAAGAAACTGTGCTACAAGGTCATATGTTTGGTTGCCCCACTATCAAAGTACCAAACAATTGAGTCTACTAAAGACATACAATGTTCATGAGAGGATGGGTCAAAATTGCAAATAATAGTAAACACCCATTCTTCATTCTATACTAGATTAGTAGAATCTATTTTCAGTGTAGAGGCCTCTACTATTGGAGTTAGACGTCTGCGGAAGCACGCGAACAGCACAAGGAAGAAGAAGAAGCTTGGAGCACAACACACAATACTGAATGTATTACTAGAGAATGTACAAAGATAAGTAGCACATTAGGGTAATAGGCGTATATACAAGCCGGGGGAAAAAAACCTCCTAAAGAGGGAAAAAAGTGCCCCGGCGGTCCTAGTGTGTTCACACACATCACTACCTAAATATATCAACAAATCCCCCCTGGGAGTGATGCAGTGAACAAAGAGCTGGCACTCATGTATAAGGAAGTGCCAAGCTATGTGGAAATCACTCCACAAAAGGAAGTAAGCCCAAAGCTTTGCGGAAAGCTTCAAATTTCTCCCTAGGCAGAGCCTTCGTGAAAAGGTCTGCTATGTTCTCCTGCGTGGGCACATATCCCAAGCTGATCTCCCCAGTAGAGAACCTCTCCCTGACATAGTGATAATGCATCTCAATGTGCTTAGTGCGAGCATGGAACACAGGGTTCCTCGCAACTGCCAATGTGCTCTGACTATCAGTGAAGATGGTGGTGGCAGAAGACAGGCCAACACCCAAATCAGCCATAAGGCATCTGAGCCACACACACTCAACAATCGCTGTGAAAGCTGCCCTATACTCAGCCTCACAACTGGAAGTGGCCAAAGTAGGATGCTTCTTGCTCAACCAAGATATACATGAGCTACCAAGCATGAAGCAAAAACCACTGGTGTACACACGAGTGTCATAGCAACTAGCCCAATCTGAGTCAGAAAAAGCATGCAAATCTGGCGGTAGTGATCCCCCCTTGGGATAAAACAACCCAAGTAGCCGAGTACCACTCAAGTAGCGAAAGATGCGCTTAACCTCCTTCCAATGCATGACTCCTGGGAAATGCATAAACCTGCTCATCTGTGAGACAACAAACTGAATATCTGGCTGAGTAATGCATATGTAAATCAAGCATCCAACAACCTGCTGATAGAGAACAACATCAAATATATCTCCAGCATCATGAAGACTCAATCGTAAACCTGTCTCCATAGGAGTGGCAATAAGCTTACAGTCTTCAAGGCCAAAACGCTGCAATAATGTGTCAATATATTTCGTTTGACACAAAGCCATTCAATCATCAACTTGCATAAACTGAATGCCCAAATAGTGATGCAAATGCCCCAAATCAGACATCTCAAATGAGGCATGCAAATCAGCCTTGAAATCAGCAATATGCTTCTCAATAGGACCAGTGAGCAGCATGTCGTCAACATAGAGAACAATGATCAGAAGCACATCATTAGCATGCTTAACATATAAGGTGCTTTCAGTTGGATTGTTCTCAAAACCATGTGCAACCAGATAGCCATGTATCTTCTCATACCAAGCACGTGGTGCTTGCTTTAAACCATATAATGCCTTCTTTAACCTGCACACCTGGTTTTCATGCCCTTTCTGCACAAAGCCATGAGGCTGAAAAACATACACTTCTTCATGCAAGTCACCATTCAGAAATGGTGTTTTAATGTCCAACTGATGTACATTCCAACCTGATGGGCTACAAGTGCACAAATGCTCCGAACAGTAGTCATACGGCATGTAGGTGGAGAGGTCTCATCAAAATCAATGCCTCTTTCCTACGCATAACCCTTTGCAACAAGCCTAGCCTTATACCTGTCAACTGTACCATCAGGTTTACTCAGCTTGTATACCCACTTAGTGCCAATGGCCTTCTTGCCAGGAGGCAAGTCACATAAAGACCATGTACCATTCTTCATTATAGCATCATATTCAGATTGCATAGCAGTCATCCAATTTTCTGAATTCTGTGCTTCATCAAAAGAAACAGTATCATTCTCATCACAGAGACTAGACGCAGCCATAGCATAGCAATCTGATGCAAAGGAGGCACTATGAGAGCCTGAACGAGTACAATATGACAAAGGTGCATCTAATTTGCTATCACGAAAAGTCTACACCAGACATTTTGGCATAGTTTTTGCCTGCTTAATATTAGCTCTCTCATCAACAAGTGCATCATGTAAATCTGCATCAGAAATGGAATGATCTGGATCATCATATGAAACCTGCAAAGGTTGAGAATTTGCCTCATTAGGACCAACACTAGACTGTCCACCTGTAAAAAGAGGCATCAAAGTATCATACATGTCTTTGGAGCTAACAAATGTCTCCTTGGTACATGAAAGCAATGGCTGAATAGCATCTTCCAAAAAGACAACATCACGGCTAACCAGAATGAGTTTAGTCTGTGGATGATAGAGACGATAGCCTTTACTTTCAGAACTGTACCCAACAAAAATACATTTTACTACCTTATCATCCAATTTTTTGCGATGTTGTTCAGGCACTAGTGCATATGCCAAACAACCAAAAACACGCAGATGAGCAACAGATGTCTTGCGGTCATGCAAGCCTCATATGGAGTGATAGACTGGAGCGCTTTAGTAGGACACCTGTTAAGTACATATGCTGCACACATGAAAGCCTCAAGCCAGAAACTATGTGGTAAAGCCTGACTCTTGACCATACACCTCGCCATCTCCATGACTGACATGTTCTTCCGTTCAGCAACTCCACTCTGTTGAGGTGTATACGGCACTATACACTGGTGTTTTATCCCACGTTTAGCCAGAAATGCATTAAAATCAGAAGACGTATATTCCCCCACCCGATCAGAACGGAGGGTGCCCATTTTACATGCTGACAGATTTTCAGCCAAAACCAAAAACTGTTTAAAGCACATGAACACTTCGGACTTTGTTTTGAGTGGATATACCCATGCATGCCTGGAAAAATCATCAATGAAGTCACGAAGTAAAGGTAATTTCCAAAAGAGGGTGTTTGCATAGGACCACAGACATCACTATGTACAAGCTGCAATTTCTGTGTAGCCCGTACTGAACCATCTTTTGGAAAGGAGGAACGCTGCATTTTGCCCAAAATACAGCCTTCACAAACATGTTTTCCAGGTGCCTCAAGCTTGGGCAAAGAAGACACCATATCAGATTTCTGCAAGCGTAGCAAACTAGCAAAATTCAGATGACCAAAGCGTGCATGCCAAAGCTTTGCATCTGACATAGCCTGAGAATCATGAACTGCACATGCCGAATCATCATTCACAGATCTTTCATAGTCTATGAGCTTATACAGCCCACGACATAAAATGCCAGAAGCAATAATAACATCGCCATTTGACAGATCATGAACTGTACATCTGTCATCAACAACTTTCACAACCAAGCCAATCTTGGCTAATGCAAAAACTGATAACAGATTCTTCTTGATCCTTGGCACAAATAAAGCATCTGACAAAGTGAAAGAACTACCATCAGCAGTAGTCAGAATGATCTTACCAACTCCCATAACAGGATAAGAGGAGTTGTTAGCGCATGTGATAGTATTCCCTGTAGGGGTAGGCTCGAGTGAAGAGAAGAAAATGCGCTGCGAGGTAATATGTTTCATCGCCCCACTGTCAAAGTACCAAGCATCTGAGTCCACTGCACACATGCATTGCTCATGAGAAGATGGGTCAAAACTGCAAACAGTTGTAAACGCCCATTCTTCTTCCTGCACAAGATTAGCAGACTCTGTGTTTGGTGTAGAGGCTTCTACAACAACCATTCCAGCCTCCTTTTTCTTTGCCTCTTTTGCAGCCAGTTTTGGATAGTTCTTTATGATATGATCATTCTCTTTATAGACTTGCAAAACAATCTCTGCTTTTTTTATTTCTTCTCATCTTTATCCTGGTTCTTCGAATGTGCAGCATTTGCAGATTTCTGCTTACTAGTAGAACAGCTCCATTTTCCTTTGCCCTTTTGACTAGCCACGAAAGCTTGATCTACAACACGCATAATGGACCTGTTCTGCCTGGACTGATCTTCCTGCAACAGAACAGAGACTAACTCCTCAAATGATAAGGCATTCGGATTTCCTTTCATCATCAACCAAAGAGTAGAAGCAAAACTCTGATATGAATCAGGAAGACCATTCAGAACGGTCTGCACAAGTGAGCAATCTGGTATAACCTCATCAGCAGAAATCAACTGTTCCTTCAAATCTTTGATCTTCGTTAGGAAACTGTCCATAGAATCACCTTCATTCATGTGCTCACTCTCCAACTGTTTTTGGAGGTAAGCAACACGAGCCTCATTCCTAGCTTGGTACAATGTGGTAAGTGTATCCCAAGCATCCCTAGCTATTCTACAAGAGTGAATATGAGGAATAATGGCACGTTTGACAGACAAAGCTATCAATGCATGTGCCTGGGCATCTCTGCCATCCCAACGAATCTACTCTGTAGTAGGTGCAGTAGAAACAGAAGCACGAACAGGAATCTGCACAATATCATCTTCGACACCATCTTCATCAGCTCCAACACCTGTATTCGTAGTACCTATTGTTACAGGTGTAATAGGACGTCTTTCAACACCTTGCACAATGTTCCACAATCCTTTTGCAACCAATACATGTCGCATCATATAAGCCCATAATGGGTAGTTGGTACCATCCAACTTATCCTCAATAGCCAACATACAGAATACATCACTACTTTCAGCCATGGCCGGTGACTAAAATACCTTGATGCAGAAAATTGACTGTATCTCAAGAAGTTGAGCAGAATTGCCTAGACGAATTCTGCTAGACCTGTAGCAGACTTCGAGACGCTTATACTGGCGAACAGAAACTGGTATATACCTTTGGCACAAAAAGACAAAATAGCCTGCACAAGCACTACGATAGTGCATTCGGAGGCTCACCAAATTTCGTGCGAATCTGAGACTGCAAACGGAGGAGTGTCGACGACATCCTAGATGAAGCGACGACCCGCTCTGATACCAATTGTTGGAGTTAGACGTCTGCGGAAGCACACGAACAACACAAGGAAGAAGAAGAAGCTTGGAGCACAACACACAATACTGAATGTATTACTAGAGAATGTACAAAGATAAGTAGCCCGTTAGGGCAATAGGCGTATATACAAGCCGGGGGAAGAAAACCTCCTAAAGAGGGAAAAAAGTGCACTAGTGGTCCTAGTGTGTTCACACACATCACTACCTAAATATATCAACATCTACAACAACCATTCCAACATCTTTTTTCTTTGCCTCCTTTGCAACCAGTTTTGGAAAATTTTTATGACATGATCATTTGCTTTGCAGAACTTGCAAAACAATTTCTGCCAATCTGTTTTCTTCTCTTCTCTGTCTTTCTTCTTGGATTGTGCAAAATTAGCAGATTTTTGCTTACTACTAGAAGAGCTCCATTTACCTTTGCCCTTCTCACTAGCTTGGAAAGCTTGATCTACAACATGCATGATGGACCTATTCTGCCTAGACTGATCTTCTTGCAACAGAACAGAGCCTAACTCCTCAAATGTTAAGGCATTTGGATTGACTTTCATCATGAAACAAAGAGGAGAACCAAAACTTTGGTATGAATCAGGAAGACCATTCATAACAATCTACATAAGTGAACTGTCAGGAAAGACTTCATCACCGCAGAAATTAACTATTCCTTGAAATCATTGATCTTTTTTAGAAAACTATCCATAGAATCAACATCATTCTTATGCTCACTCTCCAAATATTTTGAGAGCTAAGCAACACGAGCCTCATTCCTAGCCTAGTACAATGTGGTAAGTGTATCCCAAGCATCCTTAGCTATTTGGCAAGAGAGAATGTGAGGAATAATGGCATGTTTGATAGAGAAGGCTATCAATGCATGTGCTTGAGCATGTCTACCATCCCAATGAATTGTCTCTATAGTAGGTGCAACAAAAACTCTAGCATGAACAAGAACATGAAGAATATCATCATCTTCAATGCCATCTACATCAGCTTTAGTGCCTGTATTTGCAAGTGGAATAGGACATTTTTCAACATCGTGCACAATATTCCATAGTCCTTTTGTGACGAATACATGATGCATCAAATAAGTCCATAATGGATAATTCGTGCCATCCAACTTATCCTCAACAACCAACATATGAAATACATCACTAATTTCAGCCATGGCCATTGACTAAAATACCCTAATGCAAAAAAATGGTTATATTTGAAAAGTTGAATAGAACTACCCTAACGAGTTTCGCTAAACCTATAGCAGACTTTGAGATGCTTATACTCGCGAACCGAAACTTGTATATATCTTTGGCACAAAAAGATGAAATAGCCTACACAAGCGATTCTGAGACTGAGTATGCTCACCAAATTTTGTGTGATTTTGAGACTGTAATTGGAGGGGTGTCGAAGATGCCCTAGATGAAGCGACAACTTGCACTGATACCAATTGTTGGAGTTCGAGGTCTACGGAAGCACGCAAACAACACAAGGAAGAAGGAGAAGCTTGGAGCACAACACACAATACTGAAATGTATTACCACTAGAATGTATAAAGATAAGTAACCCATTAAGGTAGTAGGCGTATATACAAGCTGGGGGAAAATACCTCCTAAAGAGGTAAAAAAGTGCCCCGATGGTCCTAGAGTGTTCACACACATCATTACCTAAATATATCAATACGAAAAATGTAATGTTTCAGAAAAAAAACCCTTTGAGACAAAGTAACTTGTATGCCCATCGAGTGAAAGACTTTTTTGCTGAATTTTTCCATGATCTAGGACCATCTCTGCTCCATAGTGATGTCGAAGTCCATAGGTATGCCAAGTAACCTGAAAACAATACCTCTCTTGACAATTTCACAATTTTTAGCTGGAACACAATCAGGAATGCAATTGTTAGTGGGAAAAAAAAGTTTTCTTGTGATTGAAAATGGACCCACTAGCATAGCAAAACAAATCAAGATAATTAAGAAAGTTCTCAGCAGACAAATTATCAGTCCTGGTAATCATACTGGTGTCATCAACAAACATTTATAGACCTAACTAAAAAGGGGAATTAGGGATATCAACACCTTTAATGGTGCCCTTATCAATAGTCTCTCACTAGCCACCCAAGGGAATCACTAGTAATGGAAAAACGAAGAGGGGCAAGGGGGCACCCCTATCTAATAGATCTATAGAGTCTAAAAGGCGCAAAAAATTGACCATTCATGACAACTCTAGAATTGGCATTTCCAAACAATATGCTAGTATACTTAATGAACCTTTTACCGACACCCACATCATGTAGAGAATGAAGAATATTGAAATCCCAATCAATCCTATCATAATCCTTGTCAAAATCAAATTTGAAGAAGAAAGTATCAATTTTGTGCTCTTTAACAAAGTTGAGACCTTCCCACATAGAGATAATGGCATCAAGAATGTATCTACCTTTGATGAACCCTTTTTGTTCAAAGAGAATAATCTTGTCCATGATGGGCTTGAGCTTTTTGGCCAAGGAGGAAACAAAAATTTTATATAAAGAAGTTAGGCAAGAGATAGGCCTCCACTTATTCAAGTCATCCTTAGACCCTTTTTTGTGAATCAACTTAATCACTCCATAATTGATAAAGGTAGAAAGAGTACCTCTCTTCATGGCTTCTTTCTACAACAAAAGAATAATGGACACAAGAAAATCAGTAAGTTCCTGAAAGAACTCATTTGGTATACCATCAAAACCAGGAGTTTTTACACGGTTTCAATTTACTAATTGACAGAGAGGGGTAGGTCCAGGATGGAGGGCATGGCCTAGAAAAACATTTTTTTCCTTTGAAGGGAAATATAGGCTCTAGCTCTCTGGATGTCCTCCTCCCTCTTGGGAGGCCTAGAGAAAACATTGGTAAAGAAGCTAACACCCTCCTGTAAGTTCTCCTTGATAGAAATAGCAATCTCCTGAACTCTTCTTTAACAAGGGGATAAAGTCCCTAAATTTCTTTTTCTTCATGAGATTAAACATGTGTTTATTAGGTTTATCAACCTTACCAGCCCAAAATTCTCTTGAGGAGGCAAGATCACCACTAGCAAGGATGTTATCTTCATACCTCAACCTTTCTTGGAGATCAAGGATCTTCTGACTTTTACTCAGAGGGTCCAAATTAGAGTAATCCACCAGCTCTATCTCCTTAAGAATCATCATCCTTATTTTCTTCCTAATTTCCTTGGCCTTAAGCTTAAATCTGGTAAAAAGGTTTTGAACATCTCTAATAGATCTTTCCCAAGCAATAGAAGGGGGGATGTTACTATTAAAAAAATTAAAGGAGAAAGTATTCTTGCTTTGCTCTTTAATGCAAGGCACCTTCAGCAACAAGGCATCCAAATGAAATGCAAGGCACCTTCAACAACAAGGCATCCAAATGAGGCCAGCCAACTTTGTAACTAGGGGTGTTCCTAAAGAGCTTGACTATAATAGGAGAGTGATCAGATAACTGTAGAGACAAGTCCTTATCACAATTAAAGTGCCACAGTTCTTGAAATCTAGATGTGTTCATATACCACCTGTCAAGTCTAGCAGATAAGGATTTATGAGCATTTTTGTTATTCTAAGTATGATGAGAGTGCATAGAATAGTTGATCAGGTTGAGAGACTTTATCATATTAAACCAGAAAGTTTTTTCACGACCTTGAAGAATATTATCTTGATTACCATTCCTATCATTACCAGACAACACCATGTTAAAATCACCAATCAGAATGACATCACCAATAAGCAAAGAAAGCTCATTCCAACAAGTATCCCTATCAATACAATTATTAGCAGCATAGATACTAACAAAAGTATAATTCATGGGGGCCATACATTTAATAGAAACCCATTGGCTAGTATTACTAAAAACCCATTCTTCCATTAGATGAGCAAGGTCAGCAGAGATACCAATGGAGGCACCACCTTTGCCTTTACAATGATTAGTGAAAAACCACTTATGTCTGCTCAAGGCAACTTGGAGGTTGGATTGAAGATCAAAACTACCAACTTTAAGTTCCTGAACACAAATGATATCAAGGGATAGGGAGATATCTTTCATATTCTGAGAGGAGTTACCTAACTTGTTGGGAAGAGATTGTGAGGGTTTACCAACAAAATTCCAATCCTCCCCATTTCCTTCAGCTAGTTGATTGTTTTCTCACTGAGCAGTCAAGTTATCTTTCCTAGAAGTTGGTGATTCCTGATCATCAACCATATTTGTGGCCTTAGAGGCGAGTTACCTAACTTGTTGAGAAGAGACTGTGAGGGTTTACCAACAAAATTCCAATCCTCCCCATTTCCATCAACTAGTTGATCGTTTTCTTGCTAAGCAATTGAGTTATCTTTCCAGAAGTTGGTGATTCTTGATCATCAGCCATATTTGTGGCCTCATCATTAGAAACATTATCTAAAACAATATAGGGGTTATTTACTTATTCTAACAAAACATTATTTTGTTAAGCCATTGAAAGTATTTTTGTTTATTTCTATTAAACACTCTCTTAAAATTGGAGCGAGGATTATTATGGACCTCCATATTTCTTCCAATCACATTCCCAATGTCTAGTTTTTTATATGAAGAGTCTGGGTCCTCGCTTTTATTAGCTAACAAAGGATGGTCCTTGATAAGGTGTCCTTGTTTAAAAAAATCAAAGCAAGCATTGGGGAGGCTCTTATACAAAACTTTTTGTTCATGAAGCATACAACCATCAGACTCCTTTATAATGAGGGAAGTCTTAACTTCTTTAGCTAAATCCACTTCTATCAAAATTTGGGGATCCCATTTGGGGTTAAAGGTTTTTCTAGGTTTTTGACCTAGGACCCTACCCAAAATCTTACTAAGCTAGTCTATCCACGGATAAAAATCAATAGGAAGGTCAGGGTACTCAATCCAAATGGGAACCTTAGTAGGTTTGGGCCCCCTAGGGTTAAACCCAAGATGCCATTTAAAAAGGGAGAGGGGGTGTTTCTTATAAGCCAATGTCCTTCTGAGAAAAACTGAATGGCAATGTTGCCATCTTCAAAAAAGAACAAGAAAAAATTATTACGAAGGTATTGAACATGACTAACATGAAGCCCTCTGCTCTCCCAATTGAGTTTGATCCAAGATCTTAGAATTTCTTGGGCCGGCCTAGGCCCATGATAGAGCCCTACCATTACCTTTTCATATAAATGATTATGTCAGTTACTTAAAGAATTTCTATCAATGAAAAGAGTGATGCCATCATTATCTTCAATGTCACAATCAAGGTTGATCCTGTTAGGGTGATCACCATTGATATGATTTTGATTATACATACCATCCCCACCAACCTTCTATTTCCCTTTATCCCCATTGGTAGGTTTAGGGTTCCCTGAAAATATTTGATTTCCAAACATCTAGAAGAAGCCTTGTGGTTGATTAAGAGAAGCTTGGGCATAGGATCTCACCTCCTTGTTCCTTACATGATCAGCATTATTCTGCCTTACCATTTCAACATCACTATTCTTTGCTATGGTAGCAGAGGGCGAGCTTGAACCATCAAGACTGCCATTATTCACTAGAGTATTTGACCAAGGATTATGCAATTCACTAACATTCAGCACAAAAACTTCTTGGAAGGGATGCCCAGTGGTTGAACCTACTTGTAAGGTGTGCATCATCTTCATTTTCAGGTTGACATATCCATTCCTTAGTGCCTCTTGAAGGGCCATTCCTCCCCCTTATGAGGAGGAAGGATAGAGGGGGGAACACCAATCAGCAGTAGGAAGACGGGGTGAATGGAGCGGCTTCTTGCAAGAGCCTCAGGGAGCCACTGCATGCGCGAGCCAAGGCGAGAGAAGAATGCTTTAGCGATGAAAACCCTAGCTCTCAAGTCTGTAGTACAGAGTCAATTTTTCCACATTTAGGGCCGCATTTGGCACATATTTTCTCAGTCGCTATCTCTGTTTTTCTTTTACTCTTTTTTTTTAGCAAACATAGAAAAATAGTGAACTAATTATGGAATATACATATGTGCAAGGTGAAGGATCCACATGGAATAATTGGCCATTACAACTAGACAGGTACAAGAAAATATCATGTCAAACCTTGTAGGAGTATAGAATGGTGGAAGAGTGTCACTCCATTGATTAGGGGGGAGCTTTTGAGTACATCAGAAAACTAAGGGTTTTCAGGTAGAATTGTTTTAATGGAAAACAGACATTTGACAACAATGAAAGAAGTAGTAGTATAAATGCTTTTTGCCACTCTTAATGACACCTGGTTCATGCTCACCCTTATAAAACTAGGGAATATGAGCTTTGCAGAGGTTCCATAGATCTATATCCATTCTATGATAGGATCCACACAAGATCTCCATGCAACCCAATTTGATCCCATACTTTGAGCAATATGGTTGCAAAGTCTGCCAAAATCTTTGAACATTTGTACAATTCAAGAATAGGTTGGTCAAGTCCTCTAGCTTGCCAGAATAAGTACATAATATTCCATCATTAGTACCACACTTTTCAGCTCTATATCCACTCTAGATCCCATTATGAATGATTAGCCAAAGAAGGTAAGATTGCTTGATATTCTTGGTGGAAGATCATAACAAAGAAATTTGTGCCTCCATGGAGTAGCATTCCATCGAAAGGACCATCTCTCATTGAGCTTGAACAAGATTTTGAGAAAAAATCCTTTTTGTTTCTTGTATTGACTCAATAGCTCCATAGCAATATCAGTAATTGCCACAAGCTCTACATTGGTACAAAGCTTCAACCCATCATGCAATAGGTTCTTGTGATGTAATAGATCCTATTTTCAAGAAGAGGATCGATTAGTCAAACAAAGAATACATTCATCTTGCAACACCTCACCTCCATCACATGGATCTTTCCAACTATTGAATCCCATCCTCTTACACGCACTCAAGGATACCAATATTACAATTCTTCCAAATTGAAAGCCAACCTGTCCAAATAGAGTCCTAAAAATAAAGTCAAAATTCTTGATGAGATGAGGGTTGAGAGTACAACCCTTTTTTACTTCCATCTAGCTAGACTAGAACTTGTGGCTATGAGAACTACCAACTAGGATAAATGAGTGAGCAGACAAAATAAGATCCCAAAGAGAGTGATCTTTCCAAGACTAATAATCTTTTAAATGAAAGCTAGAGATGTTACTTTTAAGAGAGGAAGCCTAAATATCCTTAGAGTTAATGGATCTACAAAATTGTTTAACAATAGGGTTACTATCCATTTTAATAGAACACATAATACCCAATCCCCCTTTCTTTTTTTGGCAGATAGGAGATCTCCCAAGAGACTTTGGGGATCCTATTAACTTGAGAGTTACCACCCATAAAAATCTCCTAGTCAAAGCAATCACTTCCAGCAAGTGCTTTTTGGAAGGAAGCCAATAAGCCAAAAATTAAGTCATACAAGGCATGACATAGTGATTGAGAAAAAAAAATATATGAGACAAAGAGCTTTGATAGGCATATCATTTAAATATCTTTCCTTGAAATTTATACATAGCCAAATACCACCTTTGATTGAAAGTAATATGAAAACCCATGAGGATGCCTAATAGTCTAAAAACTTCATCATCTTAATATCCAAGAAAAATTCATTTGGGATCACATATAGGCCAGAAGATTTACAAGGTTTCAATTTACTAATGGTTTCTTTAACCTCACCACCAATGGTGAGTAGGTCCAACAAGTCAACCCTACTTATAGGAATAATTTTCTTCCTTTCAAGAGCAATACAAGCCCTGAACATACTGATGATGATCCCCTCAATGAGCTCTCAAGTAAAGTGGTCTATGATGACATATGTGGAGCACTCTTGAGTGGGGAGATTAATAGAAAATCTATGTTTGACACTCAGAGTGGAGATGCATATAATGTTCATGATTCTTACCAAGGGAAGAATTGGTAATGTGGTAGGAGCAAGAATGAGGAAAAGAATAATCAATAGAATGAGAGTAGAAGTAAATTAGGGAAGATCAATATCAAATGCCATTATTATCATAAGAAAGGACACATGAAGAAAGACTGCTATGCATTAAAGAATGCTAAAGATAAGGGGGAGAATGTTGATGGGCATGTTAAATAGTTACATACACCATCTACTTACCGTGAAGATTAAAGAAATCAATGCTATTTTTGATGATGCTCATGTGTACTATGCCTATTGAGGCTCTTATGGATGATTCTATTTCCCACATATTGCTGATAGATTTTGGTGCTTCTTTCATGTGATGCCACATAGAGAATGGTGCTCTACTCATGCAACAAAGTCTCTTTGTATTGTGAAACTTGGTGACTCGTACTAGTGTGATGTTTTCAAGATTGGAGATGTGGTTGTGTAGTTCATTGATGGTTCAAAATTTATGATACATAATATACGCCATGTACCTCAGTTATGAAGTAGTTTTATGTGAGTTGGTCAATTGATGACCTTGGTTACAAGGTGGACTTCTATGCTCAGTCCTTTTGCATATCAAAGGGCAATATGATTAATGCAAAAGGAAGAAAAGTTGGCTCACTTTATCCTTTATTTGTATCATAGAAAGAACAATTGTTTGCTATTGTTGAATATCCTATGGCTTGTATTTGGCATGACCATTGGGGCCACATATCTCGTAGTGGAATGCAAAATCTTTCTCCTTCTCGCTACTTACCTGTGTTATCTTTCTCTAATTTTTCATTTTGTGAGCATTGTCAATATGGAAAGCAAACTAAGAATCTACATAAAATGCACATTGAATCTTTAATTCTACCTTTAGATCTTCTTCATATAGATGTGTGTGGTCCAATGCCCACAAGGCCATTAGGTGGCTCTTTACTTTGTCACTTTCATAGATGATGCTACTACAAAATTCTAGGTATGTCCTATCAAATCGAAGGAAGGATGAGGTATTCCCTGCCTTTTAAAAGTGGCTTGCTTTAGTTGAGACTAAAAAAGGAACAAAACTCAAAGCTTTATGTTCAAATAGTGGGGGTTAGTATACCTCATATGAATTCAGCCTTTTTGTCAATCTAGAGGAATTCATAGAGAGTTTACAACTCCTTATGCCCTAGTACAAAATGGTGTAGCTGAAAGGATGAACAAAACTATTTAGGATAGAGTAGTTTCTATGGTACATCATGCAAACATTTCACAAGGATTTTGGGCAAAAGAAATATTGACTGCAATTCACATGATTAACCTTTCACCTAGTACTGCCAAAGGTTTGAATGTGGCACAAAAAGTTATGGACAGGGAAGCCACCATATTATGATAATCTTCGAATGTTTGGGTGTGAAGCATATGCACATATACCCAAGAATCTTAGACAAAAGCTGGACCATAAGTCAAAGGAATGCATTTTTCTTGGATATGGCTGAGAAGGACAATTCTGATATCGCTAATGGGATCATGAAAACGGTCAATGATTCAAAGTAGTGATGTCATTTTCAATGAGTCTAACATGCATAAACAACCCATTAAGGAGGTTGAAGTGAGAAGAGTGGTGTTTGAGGATACTAGTCCTCTAATTAGCATCCATAAAAATACTGCATATATGGATATTCAAGAGGATTTTCGATCATTTCAATCTACAAATGTTTCTGTTCAGTAATCATTGAGATGCTTTGCACCTATCTCACATCCACCTGATAAAGATGTTCCCGGTTTGGATTTTGTTATGCTAACAGATGCTAGTGAGCGTTCTTGCTACAAAGAGGCCATGCAGACAAAGGATCATGTCAAGTGGGAGCATGCCATGAAGAGTGAGTTGGATTCTATTCACAAGAATGGTACTTTGGGCTTAGTACCTTTACCAAAGGGTAGAAAAGCTTTACCATGTAAATGGGTATATACGTTGAAATTCACATTAGATTGTGCTTCTCCAAAGTATAAAGCATGACTTGTTGCAAAGGGTTTCAAGCAACAACATGGTGTTGATTTCGAGGAAATCTTCTCTCTAGTGGTCAATATGACTACTCTTTGAATGTTGCTTGGATTCATTGCAATGGAGGACTTATAGCTAGTCCAAATGGATGTGAAAACTTCTTTCTTGCATGGAGATCTTACAGATGAGATCTATATGGAATAACCAGAGGGTAATGTAGTTCCTGGCAAAGAAAGTCTAGTTTATAAGCTGAAGAAGAGCTTATATGGACTTAAACAATCCCCTAGACGATGGTACCAAAATTTTGATGTTTTTATGAAATCTCAAGGCTATTCTCAAAGCAATGAGGATCGTTGTCTCTACACAAAGAGATGCTCAAATTGCAGCTTGATATGCGTGCTGCTTTATGTTGATGATATGTTGATTACTGGGAAGTCCTCTTGTGACTTGTCAATTCTCAAAAAGAATTGAGTCAGACATTTGATATGAAGGATTTGGGTGATGCCAAACATATTCTTGGCATGCACATTACTCGTGATAGGAGTAAAAAATGCATATACTTGTCTCAAAGTGAGTACATATCCAAAGTACTTCACACATTCAATATGCAGGGTGGAAAGGCATTGAGTACACCTTTACCCACATATGTAAAATTTAGAAAGGATGATTGCCCCAAATTAGATGAGGAAAAGGAACTCATGAACAATTTTCGTTATCATTCTAATGTTGGTTATCTCATGTATGCTATGGTAGCGACAAGACCATACATTGCATTTGGAATGGGACTTGTGAGCATATATATGTCTAATCCTAGGAAGAAGCGTTGGGAAGCAGTCAAGATGATTTTGAGACATCTGAGTGGCACTAAGAAGAAGTGTCTATGCTTGGGATTAGGGAAATCATCCATTATTGGTTGCACCAATTCTGGTTATGTTGGTTGTATAGACAATCGTAAGTCTACATCAAGGTAAATTTTTCATTTTGTTGGAGGTGCTATCACTTGGAGATCTCATCTTCAAGAATGTTCAGTTGTTTCCACTATAGAAGAAGAGTATGTTGCAGTAAGTGAGGCATGTAAGGAAGCATTGTGGATTTCTTATCTTGCTTGTGATATGGGTCTACCCCATCATGTACCTTGTTTGCTTAGTGATAATCATAGTGCCATTGCATTGGCTAAGAATCCGGCCTATCATGCAAAGACCAAGCACATTGAGGTGGGGTATCACTTCATTAGAGACAACTTAGCCACTGAGTTCATTATTCTTGAGAAGGTTTGTACTCGAGATAATGTTGCACATGCTTTGACTAAAGCTCTACGACAAGATAGCTTTCCACATTGTTGTCACTTGATGGGGGTTACTTGATCCATGATCTTACATAGTTACTTCTATATTGTGTATAGTTTGTATACTTACACCTAGGTATTCTTGATCTTTTTTTATTTTTCTCCTATAGACACTTTGGCCATATTGGCCTCTAGTGGGAAATTTTTACCGTCAGTGTCCATGCGAAAGGCCAAGTGGCCATCAGACACTTTTATATATGTTCTTTAATAGATTATATAGTGTCCTGGTTTGCTATAGACTGTAAGTTTAATCGCATTTGTGTGATCTAAGAAATCTATGTTCATGGTCTATGTATTGTGTGTTTTCTGTGTATTGTGCAACCTCATTGCAGAGTACTATGTGTGGTGTCTCGAGCTCAATTTTTTACCATGAGGGTATCATCATGGAGCGCTCAAGAAGAAGATTCCATTGTGGTGCATCGCTATAAAAATACTTCAAGTGCCAATATGTTTGCAATCTTCAAGGCCAAAATGCTTTAATAATGTTTCAATATAATTTTCTTGACACAAAGCTATTCCCCCATCAAATTTCATAAATTGAATGTCCGAGTAATAATGCAAATGCCCCAAATTTGACATCTCAAAAGAGGCATGCAAATGAGCCTTAAATTCAGAAATGTGTTTCTCATTAGCATCAGTGATCAACATGTCATGAACATACACAACAATGATTAGAAGTACATCATCTACATGCTTAACATATAAGGTACTCTCGGTTGGACTCTTCTCAAAACAATGTGCAATCAACTAGGCATGTATCTTTTTATACCAAACACATGATGCTTGCTTCAAACCATATAATGAAGTATTTCGATGACGATGCACCACAATGCGCTCTCCTTCTTGAGAGCTCCACGACGATATGCTCGGAGTAGAAAACTGAGCTCCTGAGGCCGCACACAGTACTCGGCACAGAGGCTATAGAATACGCAAAAAACACAGTACACAGGGAGCACGAAGACAGACTTCTTAGTTCTTACAAATGCAATTGAACTTACAGTCCGTGACTGACCAGGACACTATATGTTTTATTAAAGAACATATACAAAGAAGTTTTTGGTGGCCATTTGGCCTTTCACATGGACACTAACGGTAACAATCTCCCACTAAAGGCCAATATGGCCAGAGTAACTGTGGGAGAAAAAGAATGATAAAGAATACTTGAGTGTAAGTATACAAACTATACCTCCCACCTGATGGGCATGTTACACAGTATACAAGTGATTGCGTAAGATCAAGAATCAAGTAACCCCCATCAAGTGACAACAGTGTCGAAAGCTATCCTGTGGTAGAGCTTTAGTCAAAGCATCTGCAGCATTATCTTGAGTGTGAACCTTCTCAAGAATAATGCTCTCAGTGGCTAAGAAATCTCGAATGAAGTGATACCTCATCTCAATGTGCTTGGTCTTTGCATGATAGACCAGATTCTTAGCCAAAGCAATGGCACTCTGACTATCACTGAGCAAGTGAGGTACATGCTGAGGTAAACCCATATCACAAGCAAGACGAGAAAGCCACAATGCTTCCTTACATGCCTCACTTGCTGCAACATACTCTGCTTCTGCGGTGGAAACAATTGTACATTCTTGAAGATGAGATGTCCAAGAGATAGCACCTCCAGCTCAATTTCACATATGTGGGTAAAGGTGTACTCAATGTCTTTCCACCCTGCATATTGAATCCGTGAAGTACTTTGGATATGTACTCACTTTGAGACAAGTATATGCATCTTTTACTCCTACCACGAGTAATGCGCATGCCAAGAATATGTTTGGCATCCCCCAAATCCTTCATATCAAATGTCTGACTCAACTTCTTTTTGAGAATTGACAAATCATAAGAGGACTTCCCAGCAATCAACATATCATCGACGTAAAGTATCAAGCATATCAAGCTGCCATCAGAACATCCTCTTTGTGTAGAGACAATGATCCTCATTGCTCCGAGAATAGCCTTGGGACTTCATAAACGGATCAAAATTTTGGTACCATTGTCTAGGAGACTATTTAAGTCCATACAAGCTCTTCTTGAGCTTACAAACTAGACTTTCCTTGCCAGGAACTACATAACCCTCTGGTTGTTCCATATAGATCTCACCTGTAAGATCTCCATGCAAGAAAGTTGTTTTCACATCCATTTGGACTAGCTCTAAGTCCTCCATTGCAACGAATCCAAGCAACATGCACAAAGTAGTCATATTGACCACTGGAGAGAATATTTCCTCAAAATCAACACCATGTTGTTGCTTAAAACCCTTTGCAACAAGTCGTGCTTTATATTTTGGAGAAGCACTATCTGATGTGAATTTCAGTTTATATACCCATTTACATGGTAAAGCTTTCCTGCCCTTTGGCAAAGGTACTAAGTCCCAAGTACCATTCTTGTGAATAGAATCCAACTCACTCTTCATGGCACGCTCCCACTTGACATTATCCTCTGTCTGCATAGCCTCTTTGTAGCAAGAAGGCTCACCGGCATCTGTTAGCATAACAAAATCTAAACCTGGAACATATCTATCAGGGGGATATGAGACAGTGCAGAACGTCTCAATGGTTGTCGAACAGGAACATGTGGAGACTGATCTGAACATTCTCTTGAACATCCCTATGTGCATCATTTTTATGCATGTTAACCGGAGGACTAGTATCCTCAAACACCACTGTTCTCACTTCAACCTCCTTAAAATGGGATGTTTATGCATCTTAGACTCATTAAAAATGACATCACTACTTCTGATCACTGACCGTGTTTCAGGATCCCATAAGCGATGTCCAAATTGTCCTTCTCGACCATATCCAAGAAAAATGCATTTCTTTGACTTATGGTCAAACTTTTGTCTAAGATTCTTGGGTATATGAACATATGCGTCACACCCAAAAACTCAAAGATGATCATAATATGGTGGTTTCCCTGTCCATAACTCTTGTGCCACTTTCAGACCTTTGGCAGTACTAGGTGCATTAGGGGAAAAAATGAACCCTGAATGGGCCTTTTAGATTAAGGAATGATTAGTGATGGACCAATCAGAAGAGGGTGGTGGCCACAGTCTATGCCCTATAAAATACTAGGCTGAAGGGGGAAGAGGGGACATATTTCTCCCTTATTTAATGAGCTTCCTCTAGAGAGAGAAGGAATCTCGTAACTCAGTTGGGCCCAAAAATTCAAAATTTCTAAAAAGTTAAAAAACTCATAATAACACCTGAAAATGGATCCCCCATTAGTTTTTAGGGTCAAAAGTACTCTTTTTGACCCCAAATTCAAAATCCGTGCATGTTTTGAGCTCAAAAAAATGGGTTTTTCAAAAATACTCAAAAAAGAGTTATTTCCCTCTTAAACCTCACATTTTCATACCCAGCTCCCAAAAATTCATCTTTTCCCACTACTTTCACTCTGTAGCACACCATTGAAGCTCCTGTTTCTACTCTCCAACCTACCTGCATCTCCTATCTTGAATTACTGTTGTAGCTTGAAGACCTTTAGCTTCAATGGCAATAGCTAAAGCTTCTAGGCGACCGAAAGATGAAATCATCATATTAAGATGTCACAATATCAAAGCCACAGATGGACAGTGGCTATCACATGAGTACTCCAAAGGTGCACGGGTGTACATGCAACCCTCTAGAGTTGGGCCTCATCGAGTTAGAGATCGTGGAAACTTAGATCTTTATTGGAAGGGAAAGTTACTTGGCTTCAAGAAGCACAGAGACAATGGGATGGTGGCTATTGTACAACATGTTTTTACAATGGCAACTATGAAACTTGAAAACTCTAGTAGAATGAGATATCCTATGAATTGTAAGTATTACTCTACAATATTTTATGTTTTCTTGTGTTGGATATATTTCTGAACTAGTTAGATATGTTTTTGTTTGTTTCAGATATATTTCCTTCTGCTTTGGTGGAAGAGCAGCCACTTCATAGTCTTATAGGTACTTTCCAGGCATTGCATGCAGATGTTGGTGCACTAGTCTTTCTAGAAATATCTCCTGCTCAACTTTACCATGATAGAAAATGGAGAAAACCTAATATATGGTCTGTATCATCTTTGAAGCAAAAGATGGTAATGGATATACATAACTCTTTGAAATTCACAAAAGTGTCTAGGTCTATAGGTTTGCAGTGGTCTTTTCCCATTCATTGTTTTGTATACTTATTCTAAGGATTCTCATTCCAAGAGACTTCCACCATGTTCATGTGTAAAGATATCACATATGAGAAAGTCAAAAGTCTTCTTGGTGAAGATTGGGGTTTGATAGAAGGAATTGCAAAAGGTGATAAATATCTTTGTAAAATAGGTGGAACAGGTATAGGATTTTGATATTTGAAACAACGTACTTCATTATACATCAAATTCTACTATGATCATTGGATGTGCAAACTTGGCAAATGGATACCATTTCAAAGTTTCAGAGGGATCTTTACATTCAATTGAAATAAAGCTTACATTGCCTAATAATGAAACAAAAACTATTTTAGTGAATAATCATTGGACCTTGGCTAATCTGAGAGAACACTTGATGATTATGGGGTTTGAAGGACTAACTCAATCGAAATTCAAAATTCAAGGACATAAGGTGAGAAATGTTTCGTGCTTTTGTTAAAGTAATCTTTTCATTATTATTTATTTTACTTTAATGACTTCAAGTTCTTGCAAATTGATTACATGTGGGTAGAAAATGGAATACAAAATGAAAGTCCCTGTAGATTGGAGCAAAGATGGAACAGAACTCTCATTGTCATAGTTCTTTTGCAACCTGATAATGTTACTTCTTGGGCCCTAGTCATTGTATCTCATGGTTTTTGCACTTTCAAGAACCTTGTAAAAAGTAGGACAATCGATTCATGTTAGATATTGTATATACCTTCTTCTTTGATCCCTTCTCTCCTACTAAGATATCTAAAAATACTCTTGATCTAGAATCGGTCTAGAAATACTTTACATCATGGATGAGCATCACAAATTTTATGATGCATTCTTGCATTTGCAAGCACTTCAAGTTGTACAATCATTGATACGAATAATTTGTAAATTTTGTAAGATTTGATATTTGTAATGAAAACATGTCTACTCTCACATTTTTCTAGTCTACAACTGTGCATTTATAATTTCTCTTGGTGATTATTCAATTTTTTCTTTTATATAGAGTATGTCAAGTTCACAATAATTGACATTTTATTGGTTAATTTTCTCAATAGATGATCATTTATGAAGTTTGAAATTACAAAGGATATAACTAAAAAAGGCCATTCATGTTAGATATACTCAATACTTACTCCTCAAGTACCACAAATGATCCATGGTGCTCTAAGTTATAAGGCCCCCATTATGAGGAGAAACCACTTTGAGAGTACAAACATCCATGGAACCTTAACTTCTAAGCTAGATGAGTTTTATATGTGAAAATTTATGGTAATAAATGGTCTTTGTGATTGATGCCATGAGGTAAGTGGGGCATAAAAGTTTTGCCAATTTGAATGCCATTCAAGCTGAAAATAAAGGCCCTCTAGTGCCATGGAATTTCCCCATAGAACCTTAACGGGAGGAGTTCAAAGGGGGATTTCTACCTTATGTGGGGTATAGAGGCACAACAAGAATGCTAGACATGAGGATATTATCCTAAATTATATTTTGCAAACTATTTTATCTCATGTGACTATGTTTGTTTATACTGGCTCCCATTGTAGAAGTTGTATGTGCATGGATCACTATAGAGTAAGTGACTTGTTAGAAATAAGTTCCACGGCTCTAAAAATCTAAATAATAAAGTTTCATATCCACTAAAAATAACCTTGCATGGCCTCAAAAGTATCAGAAAAGAGGAGCCATAGAAACATGGGATATGTCTTTGCAAAAGTTTTGTAGAGGCCTAACGTGTGTTTCTATGGATGAACTTTTTTTGTGCTTTTGAGGCCATGCAAGTTTAATTCTAGAGGATATGAGACTTTATTATTACAAATTGAAGGTCCATGAAACTCATTATGTGCTCAACTCAATTTACCAATGGAAAAATGAGTTTATAACCATAAATGATTTGCTCTGCACACATAGCATGTTCACTTGAGTGCAGTTTTGCAGAGGCCTATCCCGCGTTTCTGTGGCTGCCCCTTTTTTGGTGCTTTTTTAGGTTACCAAGGCTCTAGATGTCAGAATTAGACAAATAAACAGTCAATCTTAGGGTTTTTGCATGTTCGGGACATGATGGTAGCATCCATTTCTCCAAAATCTAAACCATTCTTGAGATATAAACATTTTCATAGAATTTATGGTTTTACAATGGTTTCCTTTGTGTTTATGACATCACCTCCCTCTCAAAGCGATAAGTTCCACGGGAAGTAGCTATGTAACTGTGAGATTTTTTGGAAATTGAATCTTTATAGTTATTAGTCTTTTTAGAGTTCTTTATATGTTGTACTGGAACACAATGATGATGGATATCAATGATGGTACTAGAAAGGGTTTGTAGTATATCTAGCTAAAGAATCAAGGGCATGATTCTCATGATGGATAGTACTCCTTTTCTGACTCAGATGATGATCTTTTGATGTGGAATGGTGATCGTGGAAGTCTTAAACCCAGCTTGTATCTTCTTCCTAGGACATTTGAATATGATGTGGTTAGTGACAATACAACTCCTTTCTTTCAAATTTTAGGTTCATGGACCTTATTATATGCACAACCTAGTTGAACAATGCAAATACTAGTTTTGATTCTAAGGGATTTGTTTTGCACACATACCATCTTTACGCAAGTGGATACAATTATGAACATATGATATAGATCAATGTGGACTTGAGCATGTGTAAGAAAGATGATGAAAAATAGATTATCATAATGGAAATGTGATTTTACAAAATGTATCTCTTCAACAAGAATGATTACATAATCATGTATGGTCCCATCTAATTTCTTTGGTTGTATGGTCATCATCTTCACATGAGCTACACACAAGTCAATATCTTTCAAAATAGAAGTAAGGAATGCATCTCCTTCCTCTTGGATGGCTTGAAGTGCTATTGATTATATCCAAATTCTAGTGCATTAACTTTGAATCACTAAGGATCGATAACGTTTGCTCACTTTTTTGTTGCTTTTGCATTAGGAGAAACTGTAGGTTGTGCTACATATGATCTATGATGTGGTTGGTAGTTCTTATTCATTTTACATCTATGCCTTGATTGACATTGTGACACAATTTATGGCATATGTTTCTTTTCTCATATGTGGGTAGTGTTCTTTGACCTTATAGTAGTGACTTTATAGCCTCTACTTGATATGATGTTGGAATATGCATATGTTTCATGATGATTCCTTGAAGCTCTCCTTTTTGGATGACTTGGAATGGTTACTTTATGCATGTTTCATCAGCCATGTTCCATTTGGAGGTAGATTGAGTTCAAATGGTTCATCACCAATGATTAGTGGATCTATTATTCCCCTTTGTGCATGTCCATAGAATCTTTTTATGAATGGTCACATCTGTGGTAGTTGATCTTCATCATGCTCACAAGAATGATTCTATGGATGAGGGTATGAACTATTTTGATATTCTTAATCGACTTGACTCTGTCATATTGAGCCACTCTATGATTGTATGGTGACCTCTGTTTGCATGTAGACCACTTCATCCTCTGTGATGGAGCTTCATCCAAGGTGGTCATTATGTACCTTGAGCATGGATAGGATATACCACAAAAACTTGTTAGTATAAAATAATTAATGATGCCTCTTATGTAACTTGAGTTCCAAGTTGAACCCTAAAACACTTTTTGTGCATGACATTGCTCATGATGCAAAGGACTTGCTGATAACATACAATTTTCACTTGCAATGTTGTGTTGTAATTTCATGAAAAATTTCTAATAGTCAAACTCTTGCAAACGTTGTTTGAAGAAAAGCAAGTGAGTATTATTCCAACTAGTCAACATGCATAGAACCACTAATATGACATGTACTTTTTAAGAAATTACTATTAGATCTAAAGTGGGAATTTTCCATCACTACTGTACTAGAATCTTGACTGATAAAAATTGATACATCAAAATTCTCCATATGGCAATACAACATGTAATATTTCAATGAATAAAATGAGCACAATTTAAAGAAACAAACAACATCTGAATGTAGAATGTACCTTACCTTTCACTATTCCAAGTCATTGATAATTAGTATCTTTAATATGAATTTGTGGCTATCACCACAACATGTGGAATTTAAGATAAACATATATAAAATCAAATTCAAAAGGGATATGAAAAGAAAATTAGTAGAGGTAGAATTTATTCTAGAAGAAGAACATTGATTTTTTAAGCCTCTATAGATTAAAAGTTTATTTATTTATTGTTTTGTACAAACAAAAGCATATGTATATGAGTTCTTAATAAACTAAGGATATGATTTCTTCATTGACTCCTTAGTCATGGTTGCATGCTAAACATACCTAGGCATATTTTCTTTTATGTGTAAGTACTATGTGGCAATATCAATCATGTCCTCTTTATAATTCATGTTCCTAATGAATAACTTCTATAACCATGGAGAAATGCTTCCACACACATTTTCCTATCTATACTGTGTAATATTGGTGTCATTCTTTTGAAAAGAAGGAGAAGTAAGAGAAACTATTAACAATTTAAAGTGCTTCTTTGGTGTTGATGAAGCACTTATTTCTTAGATGAATTACCTATGCAAAGGAAATATTGGTTTAATTCTTTTGCATATATGGGAATCAAGAAAAAGATATACCTCATTAGAAGAATATGGTGTCTGTGTCCTCCCACTCCACATGAAAGAGCTTCCAATGATGGTATTGTGTGCTTTTCCTCCTGAAAAATAGTAGATGAATACTGGAAAGTAAAATGAATAGTACATCTTTGATCACAAAGAAAGAATGAACCACCTACTTGGACATGAATATTGTCATCTCATGGGAGAAAAATTTGTTTGTGAGTGATTCTATTCTTGTTACATCTTCTCCTTGGAGGAAATTGTTCAAGTACCCCATGGCTGCTAGAATTCAAGAGGTAAGAGAGAGAAAGACAGAAGAGAATCAAAATAACATGTATAATGGACTAAGAAGTATCTGTACATAGAGAAAATTACTTTTTTGATATATGTATGGGTCAGGGTGAGCTTTTCCATTCTATGTGAGTGAAAATGATAAAAATTTGAAAAACTCATTTTTTGAGGTAGAGAAAGTTACGAATTTGATGATGTGGCACTTTACTTTTGGATTAGTTTGAAAAAAGAACTATTTTGAGTGATTTTATTAAAAAATCCATAAAAAAAGTAACTTCTGACATGTATATTAAGAAATGCGCCCTTTTTAGTAAGCAATAACTAACTGTGTGACTTTTCAAAGATGGACGGATTTGATGATGTGTAAAGTGGAATTTCTCTCTCTTTCTTTTACAGAAGAGAGAGATGACCCTACTTGGGCCTAAAAAAAGCCTAGTCTTGCCTACTAAAAAGTGCTCTATTAAATGCACTTTGTTCCCTCAAGCAAGAACAAGATTAGGCTTAATCCCTTAAAATTAGGAATCCTTACAAAGCCCATGCAGGGTTCATTTTTTTCCCTAATGGAAAGGTTAATCACATGAACTGCAGTCAATACTGCTTCTACCCAAAAACCTTGTGAGAGGTTTGCATGATGCAACATAGAGACTACTCTATCTTGAATAGTTCTATTCATCCTCTCAGCTACACCATTCTGTACTGGGGTATAAGGAGCTGTAAACTCTCTACGAATCCCTCTAGACTGACAAAAAAGGCTCAATTCATGTGAGGTATACTCACCCCCATTATCTGAACGTAAAGCCTTAAGTTTAGTTCCTTTTTCAGTCTCAACTGAAGCAAGCCATTTTCTGAAAGTAGGGAATACATCATCCTTTGATTTGATAGGATATACCCAGACTTTTCTAGTAGCATCATCTATGAAAGTGACAAAGTAAAGAGAACCACCTAAGGACCTAGAGGGCATACGACCACACACATGTGTATGAACAAGATCTAAAGGCTGAATTGAAGAGTCAATGTGCGTTCTATGCACATTTTTGGTTTGCTTTCCATATTGACAATGCTCACAAAATGAAAAATGAGAGAAAGATAACACAGGTAAGTAGCCAGAACGAGAAAGATTTTCCATTCCACTACAAGATATATGGCCCAAACGACCATGCCAAATACAAGCCATAGGCTGTTCAGTAACAGCTAACAAGTGTTCTTTCTGTGATACAAATAAAGGATAAAGTGAGCCAACTTTGCTTCCTTTTGCAATATCCATATTGTCCTTTGATATACGAAAGGACTGAGCATAGAAGACCACCTTGTAACCAAGGTCATCAAGTTGACAAATTGACATCAAACTGCGTGATAACTGAGGTACATGGCGTACATTATGCATAGTAAATTTTGAACCATCAATGAACTGCACAACCACATCTCCAATCCCCACAACATCTCACTGGTAAGAGTCACCAAGTCTCACAGTACCAAGAGACTTTGCTGCATAATTAGAGAACCATTCTCTATGTGGTGTCACATGGAAAGAAGCACCAAAATCTAGCAGCCAGGTGTGAGAAAGAGAATCAGCCATAAGTGCTTCAGATGGCACAGTACTATCAAGTGTCAACACATCAGTATCATCAAAAATAGCATTAATTTCTTCAATCTTCATAGTCGAAGTAGATGGTGCAGGTAACTGTTTAACATGCCCATCAACATTCTGTCCTTTACCTTTAGCATTCTTTAATGCATAACAATCTTTCTTCATGTGTCCTTTCTTATGACAATAATGGCATTCGATATCCCTCTTCCTTCATTTACTTCTACTCTTATTCCGTTGACCATTCTTTTCCTTGTTCTTGCTCCTGCCACGTTGTTGATTCTTTCCTTGGTAAGAATCACGAACATTATATGCATCTCAACTCTGAGTGTCATCCATAGATTTTCTACGAATCTCCTCACTCAAGAGTGCTCCACATATGTCATCATAGACGAGTTTACCACCAGGTGCACTGTTGCTAATAACTGTGCAAAACGTATCCCATGATGATGGCAGGGTGCATAACAGCAATACTGCTTTCATTTCATTATCCATATCCATTTTCTGAGCCTGTAACTGGGAGAATATAGCATCAAACTCATTTAGATGAGCAGCAACACTATCTGTGTCCTTCATGCAAAGGTCATATAATTTTCTCATCATATAATTTTTCATATGTATTGCATAACTTCTTCCAAAGCTCCTCTGCACTTTCACAGTCTAATACTGTAAAGTAAACATTATCTGCTAGGTGCAAGCGAATGGTAGACCTGGCCATTTCATCTAACTCATCCCAATCATCTTCATCCATGTCAGCAGGCTTCTTTGAAATCCCATTTACTGGCTTCCATTGCCTCCTTTGAATCAGCACATCTTTAATCTGATTCTTCCATAGAGCAAAGTTTGTGCCATCAAATTTTCGGATCTCAAAATGGTCTTTGCCCTGCAAGTTATAGCTCCTCCTCGGAACACTAGCACTAGACCCTGATCCACCGGATGTGCCTGAGACCTCTGATGCCATGATTGTAGAGAACTGAATAGAATGATAATGGAGCTAGAAGAGTCCAAACACCAACAAATAAGTGTATCAAGGAGTAAATCGACCATTGTATAGTTGACTAAACCAAAAATCTAGAAAAATTTTGCCAGAGTATCCTCTGTAAAATTAGCATATGACCAGTGTCAAAGTATCATAAAACTGCAAGTACTGACATGTCTACCTGCATAGTGAATCACTGACTCCACTGCATATAATCAGTTACCCAATATAAGCCAACTAGGCTTATCGAGCACCTATGAACAACTATCATACATCTCCTATGGAGAGACTGGGTAAGTCTTCCACCTGCATCATCGAAGAGACCCCGACATCTAGGTGTCTCCCAGTTAAGAAAACCTCACCACGACCCTCTTTATCAAACATAAAAGGCTTTATGCAAAGAACGTAACCGCTATATCAATGACCACATGGACGTACATAAGCAGTATCCACAGAAGCGTACATGTTGTGTATGTGCTCAATATATGCAGTAAAATGACACTAAAAGGCTGAATACATAGCCCAAAAACTAGTCAATAACACCTGCAAGTGTCTGTCAACTCTAATGTTTTAGGCTTTAAAAACCTGCATAAATTTGCAGCGACTGCTCCCACCAAAACTGAAAACCCCTCGAGAAACCTGTAGTTTTACGAGTGTGGCTGAAAATACAGCCCCAAAGGTTGATATTTATTATCTGAGAAGTACAAGGAACACTCTTCTTGATGTTCTTGGACCTGTGTGAAGAGAACTATGTGCGAAAGTACTCCGAAATGGCTCCAAAAAACACCCCAAAATTGCTTCAGAAATAGGCTTTGAAAGCAAAAATGAAGCTTTGAGGAACCAAAACTTGTTCAAGGTAATGTCAACCTTAGTCTTTCCCCTTCTTCAAACACCACAAGAGTGTAGCTTAGTGGCAAGAGATTGCCACGGTTAAGCGAGCTCTGGGGGGAATAGTACTGGAATGGGTGACCTCCCGAGAAGTACCGGGAACCTCTATATTCCTTGATCATTGAGGTCCTCCCTCGCACGCAGCCAACGGCACCAACGGTGACTTCAGTGACTCGGATGACAAGGTATACCAAGGTCTATGCCTTGGTCGCCGCCTTAGTCGTAAGCACAAAAGGAACAAATTTTTTGCCTCGAACTGCTCTGATACCAGTGAAGTATTTCGATGGCGATGCACCACAATGCGCTCTCCTTCTCCAGAGCTCCACGACGATATGCTCGGAGTAGAAAACCGAGCTCCTGAGGCCACACACAGTACTCCATACAGAGGCTATAGAATACGTAAAAAACACAATACACAGGGAGCACGAAGACAAACTTCTTAGGTCTTACAAATGCGGTCGAACTTACAGTCGGTGACTCACCAGGCCACTATATGTTTTATTAAAGAACATATACAAAGAAGTGTCCGGTGGCCATTTGGCCTTTCACATGGACACTAACGGTAACATATAGTGCCTTTTTCATCCTGTACACTTTGTTTTCATGCCCTTTCATCAGAAAACCATGGGGCTGAAATACATACACTTATTCAAACAAGTCACCATTCAAAAATGCAGTTTTAATGTCCAACTACTTTAGATTCCAACCATGATGAGTTGTAAGTGAACATACATTATGAACATTGGTCATTTGACATATGGATGTAATGCCTAGCTTTATACCTATTAATTGTTCCATCACATTTATGCTTCACCTTGTATACCCATCTATTGTCGATGGCCTTTTTGCTTGGAGGAAGATCACATAAAGACCAAGTATCATTCTTCATAATAGCATCATATTCTGATTGCATAGTGGCCATCCAATTTTTTGAATTTTATGCTTCATCAAAGAAATAGGCTCATTCTCATAACAAATACTAAGGTAGCCATTGCATAGAAATGTGATGCAAAAGAAGCACCATGAGATCCTAAACGAGTATGATATGATGGAGGTGCATCTAATTTTCTATCTCGTAAAGTCTACACCAACCATTTAGGCATAAATTTTGCCTCTTTTATATCAACCCTCTCATCATCAAGTGCATCATGTAAATCTCCATCAAAAATATAATGATCTACATCATCATGTGGAACCTGTAAAGGTAGATAAATTGCCTCATTTTGACGAGTACTTGAATGTCCACATGTAAAAAAAGGCACCAGAATGTCATACACATCACTAGAGATAATTGAAGTCTCCTTGGCACATGAAAGTAATGGGTGAATTTCATCCCCCTAAACACAACATCATGGTTAAACATAATGTGTTTAGTCTATGGATGATAGAGATGATAGCCTTTGCTTTCAAAATTGTACCCAACAAAATTACATTTCACTCCTTTATCATCCAATTTACTATGTTGTTGTTCACGCACTAATCTATATGCCAGACAACCAAAGACACACAGATGAGCAACAGATGGCTTGGGACCATGCCAAGCATCATATGGAGTGATAGATTGTAGTGCTTTGGTTGGACACCTTATAAGTACATATGTTGCACATGTAATAACCTCAAGTCAAAAGCTATGTGGTAAAGCCTAACTTTTGACCATACACCTCGCCATATCCATGAGGGAACTATTCTTCCTTTCAGTAACTCCATTTTTTTGTGGTGTATATGACACTATAAATTGATGTTTTATCCCACGTTCAACTAGAAATGCATTAAAATAAGAAGACATGTATTTCCCCCCTCGATCAGAATGGAGGGTGCCCAATTTACATGCTAATAGAGTTTCATTCATAACCAAAAATTGGTTGAAGCACATAAACACTTAGAACTTTGCTTTCAATGGATACACCCATGCATGTCTGGAAAAATAATCAACAAAAGTAATGAAGTAAAGTTAGTTCCCAAAAGAAGGTGTTTGCATAGGATCACAGACATCACTATGAACAAGTTTGAATTTATGAGTAGCTCAAATTGAACCATCTTTCGGCAAAAATGAATGCTTCATTTTGCCCAAAATACAACATTCAAAAACATGTTCACAAGGTGCTCCAAGTTTGGGTACAGAGGACACCATTTCAAATTTCTACCGTTGTGGAAAACTATCCAAATTCAAATGACCAAATCATGCATGCCAAAGCTTTGCATTTGAGATAGCATGAGAATCTTGAACTGCACATGTTGAATCATTCATAGATTTTGCATAATCTATGAGCTTATTCAACCAAAGGCATAAAATGCCAAAAGCAATATAACATCGCCATTTGAGAGATTATGAACTTTTGTCATTAAAAAAATTTGAGAACCAATTCAATCTTGGCTAATGCCGAAATTGGCAAAAAAAATTTCTTGATCCTTGGCACATACCAAGCATCTCCCAATGTGAAAGAACTACCATCAATAATAGTCAAAATGATCTTACCAACTCCCATTATAGCATAAGAGGATTTTTTTAGCACATATGATAGTATTCGATTTACGGGCAGGCTTAGCTGAACTAAAGAAGTTGCACTATGAGGTAATATGTTTGGTTGCCCCACTATCAAAGTACCAAGCATTTGAGTTTAATTTAGACATATATTACTCATGAGAAGATGCTTCATAGCTACATACATTAGTAAATGCCCATTCTTCATTCTACACAAGATTAGCAAAATCTATTTTAGGTGTAGTGGCCTCTACAAAAACCATTCTAGCCTCTTTCTTCTTTGCCTCTTTTGTAACCATTTTTGGACAACTCTTTATTAAATGATCATTTCCTTTATAGTATTTACAAAACTATTTTTTCTTTTCTATTTTCTTCTCATCTTTGTCTTCCTTCTTCAATTGTATAGCACTCATGGATTTCTACTTACTAGTAGATGAGCTCCACTTACCTTTGCCCTTTTGAGTAGCTAAGAAATGTTGATCACAACAACACACGTAAAAGATATGCTCTACCTGGACTAATCTCCCTACAAGAAAATATAGACTAACTCCTCAAATGTTAAGGAATTTGGATTGCCTTTCATCACCAATGAAAGAGTAGAAGACAAAAAAATGATATGAATCTAGAAGAACATTAAGAACACTCTACACAAGTGAACTATCGTGCAAGACTTCATCAACGAAAATCAACTGCTCCTTCAAAAAACTACCTTTCTCCTTCATTCATGTGCTCAGTCTCAAAGTGTTTCGGAGGCAAGCAACACAAGCCTCATTTCTTACTTGGAATAGGGTTGTAAGTGTATCCCAAGCATCCTTTGCTATCTTGCAAGAGTGAATGTAAGGGATAATGGCACATTTGATAGACAAGGCTATCCATAAACATGTATGAGCATCTCTAATCCCAACAAAGGTTTTTTGTGGTAGGTGCAGTAGGAACCATAGCACAAATAGAAATTTGAAGATCATCATCTTCAAGCCATCTACATCACCTTCAATAACTGTATTCGTAAGTGTAGAAGGGTGTTTTTCAATACCCTGCACGATATTCCACAACCCTTTTGCTACTAATACATGATGCATCACAGATGTCCATAACGGGTAATGATTTCCATCCAACTTGTCCTCAATGGCCAGGAATACATCATTGCTTTTAGACATGGCCACTGACAACTTGTCCTCAATGATTGTATCTCAAAAGATTTAACAGAACTACCTTGTTAAGCTTAGCTAAACTTGTGGCATAGTTCGAGGCGCTTATGCTCGCAAACCAAAACTTGTATATATGTTTGGCATAAAAGGACAAAATAGCCTACACAAACACTAGAATAGTGCATTTGGAGGCCAAAATGAGTGCAAAGCAAAATTTGGATGCCACACAGTGAAGCTATTTTGAAGTCCTAATCGCCCTAAGTATGCTCACCAATTTTGGTGTGATTCTGAGACTATGACCAGAGGGGTTTTGATGATGCCCTAGATGAACCATTGACCTATTGTGATACCGATTGTTGGATTTTGAGGTCTCCAGAAGCATGCAAACAACACAAGGAAGAAGAAGAAGCTTGGAGCACAATGTAACACAGAATTAATTACCAACTAAATGTACAAGAATAATTAAGACGTAAGGGTTATAGGCATATATACAAAGTGAGGAAAAAGGCCTCCTAAAGAGGGAAAAAGGCGCCCCAACCATCCAAGTGTGAAACACATCACTACCACAATATATCAACAAATGATCCTTACCATATGCCATATGTGGCCTATCAAATCACATCATAGAGCATTGCATCAAGAAGCCAAGTAATCAGAGAAGCAGAGGATATAATAGAGGCCGATATGGAGGTCCTAGATGTAGATACAACAATTCATATGGATAAAACAACAACACCTACAACAACAAATACCAAGCAGGATACAAAGAAAGGAGAGCATACAAAAATTACAAAGATGATCAAGCTCAAGAGGATTCACTTCTAATATGACAATGAAGGAGGGTAAATCTGATGAGGATGTATTCTACATTGAATCTGGATGCTCAAATCATGTAGTAGGGAATGTAGTCTTGCTCTCAAACTTGGAAGATCCAAAGAATAAGCATAAAGTCTAGAGAGGTAATGATACAAGGCGCCATATGGAGAAGTTAGGGAATGTGAAGACTTCCAATGGTAATATGAATCTTTTGATTAGATTTATTTATGTTCCAAGCATTAGAAAAAAACTAATAAGTGTAGGTCAAATTGTAGAGAAAGGTTTGTAGGTGAGGTTCACCAAGCATGGAGCCTATGTAGATGATCCATATCAAGGCTTTGAAAGGATAGAAAAGGGAGAAAAAATTGATAGATTGTCCATATTTGAACTCCAACACACCAAGAACATTGCTTTGTTCAATTATGGTACCCAAACCCTATGAGAGCTAGAGGTTTGGCATAAAAGGTTGGCTCATATTGGAGACAGAGCTCTTAAATAAATAAGTTGAGATCAAGGTCTGCTTGGACTACCAAATGCTTCAAAGCGACACATGATATACAAGTGCATTGCATGCCAATTTGGAAAATCTCACAAGCAATCGTTCACAAAGAAAGGGTACAGACATGGAGACTTCTAGAGCTTTTCCACACAAAAGTTTGGAGACCAACAAAGATCCATACACCTTAGGGTCAAGGTATTATGTGTCATTATAGATGATTGTAGCACATGAACTATTCTTTAGTTTATGAAGCATAAAGATGAAGTGTTCTCATGCTTAAGAAGTATCTAGCTCTTATGGAAAATCAAACAACACAAGAACTTTGACAACGGAGAAATAAGGAAAATTTTGGGATGAGGTATAAGACAATTCAAAGATGGATTTGGCTACCCAAGTGGTAGCTTTTCCCCATACCAAAATCCTATGAGACCACAACGAAGTTCAAAAAGTTTCACGAAAGTTTCTTTAAAAAAATCTAGATGATTTCCTAAAAGCCTCAACAATCAACAGTAAAGGAAAATATACCCACCTAAACTCCAATGAAAGGAAAAAATCAAGTGCAAGAGATCCAAATTTGGCTCCATAAAACTCAAAAGTTATTTTTGACGTTTCACCACAAGAACTAGCATGGTTCATCAAAGTTATGTGAATCCAAACAACAATCAAAATGATTGTCTCAAAAGAACTTCCAAAAACTCCAAAGCTATTTGGAACCAAAAACCGTAATCCTCATATGGACTCCTCATATCCGCCATAATCCTTATTGTACTTCTAGTTTCCATTTTGAAGATCCTCATGTCGACTCCATTTCATATTTTTGACTACTAGTAGTAGTATAAAAGACCTCCACATGTGAGAACCCTATGTGTTTTGCACACTCTTCTCTTTTTTACCATGTGGAGAATCTTGCATTCCCAAGTATGCATAAAAACGTTTCTTTATTTTAATGCATTAATGTACCTTTATTTACTACCCATTGTAATAATAATTGTAGAAGGTACTAACATACTCGCTTTGCTTATAAGAAGTAGAAAAATACAAATCAATTTTCCATTCGTATCAATATAACTATTTTTTAGATTTAAGAGATGGTGTTGACAGGATACGGGAAGAAGCAAGTATGGACACACATGCAGATCTAGCACTGAGGCAACCCTTCATTGTTTTCAAAACCCTCACATCATTTTAAAGTGATTCTCATCACTACAAACCCTTGTAAATATCATTTCACCTTTTTGTAGCTCCATTTTGTACAAGCCGAGGAGTCCTCGAGCTTGGGGAGCCTTAGAAGTAGTTGCCTGTCAATTTTCATAATTTTTAGATCTCGTTTGGGCCCTCAAATAAGCCCCGGAACCTAATTTTTAACTAGGCCGGACACTAGGTCTGGACAGGGCCAAAGCTAGTCAAAAACTATAAATAGAGCTAGAGAGCTCATTTTTGGGGTTAGCTTCTTGTAGTTTGAGCTTGTATGAGAACTTTCTTGCAATAGAAGTGATTCCATTTTCTTACTCTCTTTGTTCTTACGGTGTGTGCGCGTGTGTGTGTATGTGTGTGCATGCTTGTGTGCTTCTCACTCACGCACTTGTGCTTCCACTTGCTCGTGGTCTTCATACCATCCTCATGTCTTCCCGGATTGACATTAAAGGAGGTGCTACTCATCACTGAGCTACACCAAATTTTGGCGCCGTTGCCGGGGATCGAGCTTTGAGGACAAGCGTGTGATGGTAAGACGTAGAGAGGACGCGTTGGAATGGTAAGTAGTAGGTAAATTTCTGATTTTTTTTCCATCTCCATCTTCATCTTCACCTCATTCTCCATTTCCACCTCCACCTCCTTCTCCACTACATATCCCCTCTTCCCTATCATTCCCTCATTTGTTGTGTGCGAGTTTGAGAGAGAGCGATTGTGCGTGCTTGTATTTGTGTGTTTTTTGCATGTTTCTTGCAGGTGGCAGCTCCATCATCATCTCCAGCAAGCTCAGCAGGTACAGAAATTGTCTGCACAGTCCCCGAGGCGTTGAGCTCGAGCTATCGCGACACTCCGAAAATTTCACCCAATCACGATTCTGAGTGCACCACGACACTACGCAGGCCTAGAGCTCCCAGGAACACTAGATAGAACAGAAAAATTCACCATATCTCGACCTATCGCGACACTCCGAGGTATCGCGACACCCCACGACCTATCGCGACACTCCGAGGTATCGCGACACTCCGAGGTATCGCGACACTCCGAGCTATCGCGACACTCTGAGGTATCGCGACACTCCGAGCTATCGCGACACTCTGAGGTATCGCGACACTCCGAGCTATCGCGACACTCCGAGGTATCGCGACACTCCGAGGTATCGCGACACTCCGAGCTATCGCGACACTCCGAGGTATCGCGACACTCCGAGCTATCGCGACACTCCGAGGTATCGCGACACTCCGAGCTATCGCGACACTCCGAGGTATCGCGACACTCCGAGGTATCGCGACACTCCGAGGTATCGCGACACTCCGAGCTATCGCAACACTCCGAGCTATCGCGACACTCCGAGCTATCGCGACACTCCGAGCTATCGCGACACTCCGAGCTATCGCGACACTCCGAGCTATCGCGACACTCCGAGCTATCGCGACACTCCGAGCTATCGCGACACTCCGAGGTATCGCGACACTCCGAGGTATCGCGACACTCCGAGGTATCGCGACACTCCGAGGTTTCGCGACACTCCGAGGTATCGCGACACTCCGAGCTATCGCGACACTCTGAGGTATCGCGACACTCCGAGCTATCGCGACACTCTGAGCTATCGCGACACTTCCCACCTATCGCGACACTTCGACCCGACCTATCGCGATACACGGCCTTTAACGCATAAAAATTGAGGGTTAATTTTTTGAGTGATTGGAAGGGTAGTTGAGCTTAATTTTAGGCACCTTGGTATAACTTTAGAACCTGGGAAGTGGGCAAAAGGCTTAGAAACCAGAGAGGGATCTCCTGAACCTTGAGTGCCTGTTTTGACCCTTTAGTGCCTGAATGGTCATAACTTGACCATACGAACTCCGATTGATGAGATTTTGGTCTCGTTGGAAAGCTCGTTGAGAATCCCACGTGGACCTCGACTGGTTTTTGTAAGAATCATACGCGGAGTTTTAGAACATGCATTTTTAAGTTGACCTTTAGGTGGAACTAAGTGGTTCTCAGATTCAGGGGGTACAGTGAATTACTCCAAGGGGGCTGAAATTATTGAAGTGTGTCTTTCAATTACTTGTGGCAATAGAGCTATACTAACAGGTGTGCTTTTGCAGGAACTTTGTGCGCGCTCAAGGCAATCCAAAGCAAGCTAGCAAGGGTGAGTACCAAGCTTGGGAGAAGGCTTCCTGGGCTTGTGTAGCAGTCTGGTCAACCAGCTAATTGAGGTTGGAAGATCTCTCAACCCTCCTTTGTCAATTCCTAGCCTAGGCTAAGTACGACTTAGCTGTGGTAATTAATTAGGGCAACGTTAGGCACGAATCAAGTCCAAGAATATTAATCAACAAAGTGCAAGAAGTAAATAGGTCTTAAGTACGAAAACCCTAAAGGACAAAAGGTAAACGGGAATCGATCACTCATCAAGTGCGGAAATTCACTTAAGTACTCCTGACGACGCAATTTCAGACAAGACCATAAACATAATATTCAACTAAAAAGAACAAAGTGATTGGTGCAAAATCAATCTGCAACGAGAGTGTGCTTGGGTTCCAGGGGGTAAATAAATCAGGCATATGAACCTTAGATCAGGCAGACACTTAGGCCGAGACAGACAAAGCCTCAGATCTTCTGAAGCTAGTGTCAATCACACTGCCAGGTCTTGGGCCCAGCAGTTGAGTGATTACCCATACACTCCCAGATCAGAAACCAGTGATTCTGAGATGTCCTATCACATGGAGAGACCAGTAGGTAGTTCAGGGTTGGTTTACCTAGAAAAGCCAGAGGGACCTTACAAAACTCAATTGGAATATATCAGGACGAATCGTCTAGGTGCTCGCATCTACGAAGACGGACTGAGAAGATCGGTGGTCCAGATTAAGAACCCCGATCAACCCTATGGATTAGACCACCCGGTAGTCAAGTTTGAGAATGGAGCCTACCTCGATAAAGAAGGGACTATATATGTAGTCACCACTCTCCCTGATAGAACTGATGAGTTTGGAAATGTGATTGCGGAGACCGACATGGGTGATATAGAGCAAGGGAACTTAGAGAGAGAGCCAAGAACTCCCCGTGGTAAATCTGTCTTGACCAGAATCATGACTCCAGAGTGGATTCCATAGGATAATAAAAGCATAGATCTGCTTCTAAACCGAGAAACCAATGAGGTTTTTTGGAGATATGAATCTCCTCAATCTCAGGAAGTGAGTGCCCTCACAATCTATGAGTTTAAAGACCCTGATAGCCCAGGTCAAGTAACCTATCTAGACAATGCATCAGAGAGACTCTTTGTGGTCACTGAGCTTGGCAGACATGCTTACACATGGAAGGGTGAATTGGTCTTTTCCCAACCAAGGTCTAATGTGTCCTTTGGTCACCAAGGAGCTGGGACCTCCCAAGTTTATGGGGCTCAGAGAGATAGAAGTAGAGACAAGCCTGAGGTAAGTTTCGCCAACTCCCCAGGAAGAGAAAGAACGGGAACAGAAAGGAATAGAGTGGAACCTGAGAGACATAGAACCCCATGGAATCAAAGGAATATTGATGATTTTCCTTTGCCAAGGCCGAGAGAACACACTAGGACCCTGCGACCAACTCAACTGGTGAAGTCCATGAAGAATTACTTCGATGGCACGGGAGACCCTTATGACCATGTGGCAGAATTTCGACAAGTGTTGAAAGCTGAACAGGTGGAGGACCTATTCACACAATATAATGCTTTCGGTCTAACCCTTAGGAACACTGCCCTTACGTGGTTCCAACCACTGAATGAGAGGCATTTCAGAAACATAGACCAACTCTTAGAGGCATTTATTGTTGAGTTTTCTAAGAGTGGAATCAGGCATAACACCTCCTCACTAATTCATAGCTTCAAACAAACACCTCAAGAGACGGTCAGACTAGCTGGAAGAAGATTTAGACAATACCTGGAGAGATGCCCGATACCGGAGTTACCCACACCCGCCAAACAAGTGGCCTTATTCCTAGATGGATTGTTGAGCACTAAGCTCAGGTCATATGTGTACCTGAAGGATCCCAGAACGATAGAGGAGTGCGTGCGCATGTGCATAGACATTGAGGACAATCTAGGTGAGGAATTAGAACTATCAAAAATCTATAAGGATTCTGATAGCTCTAGTAACATGGCATCTGGTCAATCCACATCCATCGAGGAACTTGCAGAGAAGGTAGCCCAAAAACTAGGTGTCTCTAGCAAGCAAATTCCAAGATTTGCCCCAGTTAAGCGGTGCTACAATTGTGGCGGTGAACATATGGCAAGTGTATGCCCCATTATGGCCCAACCCCAGGCGAATCCTAGTAGCCAGTACTGCACCATAGAGCGCAGGTACACCAATCACACGGCACAAGACTGCCCATATAACAAACAAACTGTTAGGCAAATTTATCCTCAGCCATATCCACAACATGGTAGGTACCAGAATCAGTACCCATCACCACAATACAACAGACCACAGCAAACTTATCGGCCATCTTATCAAGGGCAGCAGAGGCCTCAACCAGCCCTAGTGCAGCAACCCCCTGCTCCAACCAATGTGATCCCAGTGAAATATGCATCTACTGAAGAAAATCCGAATAGAGCCATAGTCCCTGTCACCCCATTACTATCAGACAGTGATCCAAGTGACCATAGTTTTGACTCCACACATATTGATAGCCCCCAGGTTTACTACATGCAGTCACCCGAGCATAACGAGTCATACTATTATGAGGACCCAAGTGAAAATAGTGGGGAACCTGAGTATTCTAATGTCATGTACACAAACCCCGACTCTAGACCTCAACCTAGGTAGGTACGACCCCCATTTCCTAGAGGACCATGCTTCAAATGTCAGGGAGATCACCTTATACGTGATTGCCCACTGCCTGCCCCTACACAGCCTCAACCAGTAACCATTCAGGGCTTCTGTCAAGACTGCGGGAAAGAGCATCTCCTACGAGATTGCCCAAAGAACCCTAATAACATGCCTAAAATCACTCCTATCAATGTTGTTGGGTTAGTTGTAGACTCTACGGGGAGTGTGACTTCCACTGCACCTGTGCACGTGATCACAAGAGCCCAGGCACTTCAACAACACCAAGGTGTTGGTCCCGAAAAGAGCCCCGAGGTGAGTGAAACAGAGAGCATAACCAAAAAGAGGACTAGAGCCTGGAAGGATAGTCGCGAAAGAATGAAGAGGCAATGGGCAAAAAAGATAGACGAACTTGAAGAAAGCTTGAGAGAAACCAAGGCAAAAATCACAGAGATCACATCTCAACCGCACTCCCACACACTTCCACCACCACCATCCCCATCACCCTCCATTTCTCCACCCTCTAATACACCTCACGTAACCCACCCACCACCCCGAGTAGGATCAGTATTAGCTGACCCCACTCCTGAAGGCTTGGACATGATGTTCAAAGCCTACCAGGCTCGACTTCAAGAAGGGCCAACAGCTGCAAACCTAGACAAGAGTTACCCCAGAGCAGATTTAGAGATTGAACGGATGAAAATGTGCATGAAAATGGTAGAACAAGCTCAAGCTATACTTGAGACTAGTCAAAAGTTCAATCAGACAAACTCTGTCAAGCCGGATTTGCATTTCCAAGGCTTATTGGAAAGATTAGAGCAGTTGGTAAATAAATCACAGGTTTCTTTACCTCCACAGGCTCAACCAGTTGATGAAAGAGGAAGCTCACCATCAAAGGGAGCTTATGTTCCTAATTCCACGGATGCTGGAATACCTCCTTCAATTCAACAATACTCTCAAGAGTTCTTGCGGGAAATACAAGAAGAGAAATGGGCCAAGGAGAAGGGTGATTCCCCTCCCATTCCTGAGATTGATGATCTTCGTGATCAATTTCCCCAAGACATTCCCTCTATCTATGGGGATCAAGCAGAGCAACAAGAGGATGAGAGATTAGATTTTGAATCTAATTCCTTACAAGAGTTGCCTCATTTCACAGGCCCATGGGAATCTGAATCTCTCCAGATCAGAGCTCCCACGATATTGGTAAGAAATGAAGACTCAGTGATTCCCAGGAACACTGATGTTGTGAAGAACACTAAGGTTCAATGTCATCTCACTGTAGAGGAACTCCTCAAGGAAAAACCGGAGCTCTGGAATCATGTGAAGGATCAGGTCCCAGAACTTGAATCCAATACACCAAAAGTAGGCTCTAAACAAAAAGTACCAGGGATACCTCTCGACAAGATAGGAGACATGAGCGAAGGTGAAGAAGGTAACACTTATCTTCCGATCACCTATCAAGGTTACACAACCAAAGCAATTGTGGATTCGGGTGCCGGTGTTGCTATTGCAACCACCTCCCTGTGGAAGCGATGGGGCAAACCCACCTTAAGACCAACGAGAATGAAACTTCAAATGGCAGATGGTCATTTTGAAAGACCTCTCGGATTGCTTGAAGGGATAACTCTAACCACTTGTGGTGTAGAGTTTGAACATACGTTTGCTATATGTGACTTTGAGAAGAATAATGTTTACGAGATGATCCTAGGAAGACCCTTCCTACGACAATTGCAAATAGTACAGGATTGGGGAACCAACTCCTTGTACTTACAGCACTTAGGGGTCACCACCAAGGTCAATCTGAAGGATCACACCTTCAGAGATGTACCACCCCTACAGTGGAATCCTATCCACAAAGCGAAAGAAGACTCTATCTCCGTGCATTCTGGAAGTTCACCTGAACCATCCTGGTTGCATGAAGATACTCACTTGTGGATGTGCAAGGTCGCAGAGGAAGAGGAAAAGCGCCTAAAAGTGAGAGAAGAAGGAACTCCCTCAGGAGATAGACCAATAAAAGACCCAGCCTATACACCAATGATATTTCCAGATGAGGAATTTGAGCCTCATGGTTGGGCAGAAATCTTAGCTACCATGGACATTGCAGTCAATGAGGAACAATGGACACCCCATTGTGATGAGGAGGGTTATGATATTTCAGTGTTCATGTGTCAGCCCTTGTTGGAAGAGTGTGATCCTAGTGAGTTCATAGAAGAAGAAGAGGATAACGATGATCTAGAATCCATTGTGATGGATACATACTTTGACTTAGAGGAACACTACTTAGAGGACCTAGGAGTGTTAACCCAAAAGGAAGAAGAACCCCTTGCAAGTATTAAAACGATAAGTTCAAAGAAAGGAAGTGAAGGAGGTCAAAAGAAAAAGAAAAGAAAAGCAGCGAGACAAGAAGAGGAAGAATCATTGTTTGAAGTACCAGAAAATTTCAAGAAATATGAAGTGGAAGACCGGAAAATTTTGGTACGAATGCCTAAGAGAGAGGCCATTATAGGAGAAGCATATGATAATAAAGAAAAGACCAAAAAAATTGTAGTGACCATTGAAGGGAATGAAGAGCGATGTACGTACATAGGAGACGACCTAAGTGCAGAGGAAGAAGCAGAGCTTGTAGCTCTATTAAGGGAATATAGGGATGTGTTCGCATGGCACTATAGAGACTTGAAAGGAGTAGATCCAGAGATTTGCTCTCATACGATTCCGATGACCGCTGATGCCAAGCCCACCAAACAAAAACCCTACACATATAATGACAATTATGCAGCCAAAATAAAAGAGGAAATTGACAGGCTGATTGAAGCCGGATTCATCTATGAGATTGAGCACACTGAATGGGTGTCTCCCATTGTAGTGGTGCCCAAGAAGAATGGGAAATTGCGAGTGTGCATTAACCTTAAAAAAGTCAATGCCGCTACGATCCGAGATAGTTATCCTCTTCCAATCACCGAACATCTATTGGAGCGTGTTGCAGGCAAGGAAGTTTACAGCTTCCTTGATGGATTTTCAGGTTACAACCAAGTAGCCATTGCCCCCGAAGATCAGCACAAAACGGCCTTTGCCACAGAATGGGGAATCTTTGCATTTCGTGTGATGCCATTCGGGCTCACCAATGCACCTGCAACATTCCAAAGACTCATGTGTCATGTCTTCAAAGAGTTCTTGCGAAAGAGCTTAGAAGTATATGTGGATGATCTGTGCGCTCATTCCCAAGAGAGAAGTTACCACATCCCTGAGCTCAGGCAAATCTTCAACAAGTGTAGAGATTATCGAGTGTGTCTGAATCCAGAGAAGTGTGTGTTTATGGTACGACAAGGTAAGATCTTAGGTCACATTGTTTCTAAGAATGGAATTTCAACAGATGAAGACAAAGTAAAAGCAATAGCAGAGTTGCCCAGACCAAGGAATGTTAAAGAGGTACAAGCCTTTATGGGCCATTGTGGATATTACCGTAGGTTTATCCACATGTATGCCATCATAGCCAAACCTCTTTATGGGTTGTTAACAAATTTTGAATGGAGCGAGGAATGCGAGACTTCCTTCAACGAACTGAAGAGACGTTTGTGCACAGCACCAATATTGACTACTCCGGATTGGAGCAAACCCTTTCATGTCCATGTAGATGCCTCCAATCATGCAATAGGATGTGTGCTAGCACAACCCACAGGTGAAGGAAACCTAGATTTGCCGATAGCATATGCTAGTAGGCAACTAAATGCAGCTGAACGAAATTATACCACAACAGAAAGAGAAGGCCTAGGTATGGTATACGCTGTGAAGAAGTTTAGACACTATCTATTGGCCAATAAGTTCAAGTTTTTTACTGATCATCAAGCTTTACTATATTTGGTCAATAAACCTTGCAACACAGGCCGCTTAGTAAGATGGTTCCTCTTACTAATGGAATACGACTTTGAAGTTGTTGTCAGGAAAGGTAGAACCCATCTTAGGGCAGACCATCTTTCTCGCATCACTTCAGGAGAGCCACCGCAAGGAGTGTCTGATGAATTGCCCGATGCTTATCTGTTCAATTTAGAAGTTGTTCCTAAATGGGCAAATAAGTTGGTACCAGTCCTAACCTTCGGGCCTGCAAATAAAAATGTTAAAACAAGCAAAGAGGAAATTGTAAAATTGCTAAAGTATCAAATATTAGCCGGAAGTATGTACAAGCAAGATGCCGAGGGCGTATTAGCTTGTTGTGTCGAGGACGATGAACATACTAGTTGGTTGCAACAAGCCCATGAGGGATTGCTAGGAAATCACTACTCTAAACAACGAACATTGCAGAATCTAAAACGTTTAGGAGTGTATTGGCCTAGCATGGACAAAGAAATACAAGAGTGGATTCACAATTGTTCAGTGTGCCAGGAGAGACCCCCAGTGGAACATGCCACTCTTTATCACGTGTCATTAATCCCAGATTGGAGTGCTCCATTGGTCGAGTTCATGAGATCGGGAACATCACCCAATCAGGCTAGTCTTGCAAGGAAACGGAGCATGGAGCAAGAGGCTCAAGACTATGCCTTAGTAGGAGACAACCTATATCGAAGAGGCAAGGATGGGTACCTAAGACTGTGCATTCATGAATCAGACTATTTGAAGGTCTTAGAAGCTGCACACAGCGGTGCTGCAGGTGGACACTTTGGGCCAGACAGAGTAATTAAGACCATTCTATTCTCCGGACTTTGGTGGCCCACTCTTCATATGGATGCACATACTTATGTGAAGAGTTGAGACACATGCCAACGTGCCCAATATCCGATAAGAAAAGATGAAATGCCCTTAAGGCCAATGATGGGAGGACGTGCATTTTCAAAGTGGGGTATAGACTTTGTCGGTCCCATCAACCCCCCAGCTAGGAACTCCCATGCAGAATACATTATTGTAGCCACAGATTACCTTACGAAGTGGGTGGAAGTAAAGGCCACGACAAAGAATGATGCTCAAACAACGGCTAAGTTCTTATTCGAAAATGTGTTCACTAGATATGGGTTACCAATAGAGTTGGTTAGTGATAGAGGTACACACTTCTTGAATGAGGTCATTGAAAATCTCCTTCAAGAATTCATGGTGGTACATAAGAAGTCTGCACCCTATCACCCACAAGCTAACGGACAAGCCGAGAGCACGAATAAGATCCTATGTAACGTATTGACGAAACTGGTAAATAATAAACGCTCTGATTGGGACAAACAACTTCATCATGCTGTTTGGGCATACCGAGTTGCCTACAAAACGGTACTCAATGTCACCCCATTTCAGATGGTCTTCGGACAGAATGCAGTGTTACCACTAGATTTCCTAATCCCAGCTTTAAGAGTAGCACAAGAGCATGAGTGGAATGGACATGAGTTGGCCTCTAGGATCTTGGATCTAGAGCGTTTAGGTGAGACGAGGCTACGAGCAGCAGCAGGCATCTATGCTGCAAAGAAACGGCAAAAGGCATACTTTGATGCCCATGTGAAGGATAAGGGCTTGAAAGCAGGAGATCTAGTGTTAGTCTACACATTGAAACAACACGCAAGAAAGCTAGAAAAGAGAGGCTACGGACCTATGATCATTAATAGGATCTCCACGAGTGGAGCAGTACAACTAGCCACTTTAGAGGGGGATGTCCTCCCAAACTATATTAGCGGATGCAGAGTCAAGCTGTATCAGGAACCCCTCACGGAGGAGATGCTAAGCCGACTCAATATTGCTAAGCAACGTAAAGAGGAGGAAAAACGAATTCGAGAAGAAGCACAGGCAGAGGCCTTAGAGCGTATCAGACGAATGAAGTTGAGGAGACAAGGAAGGGACCAGCCTATGACTGACACTCAAGAGTCTCCAGGCTATCACATGGCCATGTGTGAGGCTTCAGGTGAACGTACCCATAAGATAGTGGACCGACGACCATTTGTGACCCTAGAAATAGGACAAAGAGACAGCACAACAAGCGTGAGGGCTTTAATTGATTCAGGAGCAGCCACAAGTGCAGTTCGGCTTTCTTATTGCTAGCAGCTGCAATTGGAGGTAAAACCCATAGAAGCCTATCTGATAGGATTAGGAGGTGTTGAAACCCCTTGCATGGGAGAGGTGGATCTTCCCCTCTACCAAAATCTTCACCTGTCCTTAGCTCTAAGAGCTACGACTCCTCTATCAAAGTGTGGAGAATTAAACTGTGTACTAAACCCCCTGACCCTATTCTGTAAATCCGTCCACACTAACACAGGAGCATTCCGAGCCAATTGCATAACCAAAGTATGCATCTAGGATGACACTGACCTTTAATCACCACTCACACATATCATAAACACCTCGCCACTAACCACTAACCTCCGGGATTGTCATGTTAGTATTGTGAAGGGAACACCATTACATCTTGTTTCCTATGCAACACTAATGTGCCTTTCGTCTTCCAACAGATAAGCAACCTACTCTCATGGCAACCGCGGCAGGCACAAGCTCTCAGGCAGGATCTGGTGCTCCTATCAATTGGGATGCCATGCCAGTGGAAGCTCCACCAACAGCTCGGCCTGAAGAATTCTTGAATGTGCGAAGGATTCCTATTCCAGATCCACCCAATGGACTAACCGAAAGAGTAAAAGGGCACTCCCATTGGTTCAATGAAATGCCAGGGGATTTGGGAGACGCAGATCACATCTGGGAGTCCAAGATGGAGTGTGGAGGGGTTTGGTGGACCTTCCAATTCTTTTCAAGAGAATTTGAGACCTTACAGAATGCAGCTCCACTTCAGGATATCTGGCAAAAGGCAGGACTACAAGCTTACTTCAGTGCAGCTCTACCTAAACCCGACTTCCTCAGGTGCTACTACTTGATTGCTACGTTGAAACCTACCGGGGATAAAGATCATTCAGGCACATTCTGGGTGCCCTCCTTATCCAATCTGGAGGAGATGAGGAAGTTTGAATTAAATGTAACGTTAATCAGGGAAGCCCTTCAAATGTATGGCACTCATGTGCCTTCAGATCGCGACCCCTTGATACCAGAATCAATGAAAAGCAATAGAGTCAAGAAGCTCAAAGAAATGTGCGCCCTCACCCCCAACATCGCCATACCTCTGCGGATGTGCCTCCAGCACTTCGCATTTCCCGCTCAGGACCGTTTCACTCAGCCTCACAAGAAGATATGGTACGGGTTGTATTTAGCAGAGACCGGAAGCTTGCCCATTAAGATGCCGGTATGGATCTTAGATCAGATATATGAGGCTGGCAAGCGGGGGGCGAGGAAGCCCACTTTACATGGTTGTTGTGCGCTGACAAGAATCATCTACAGATGTCTGGCATATGATGTGCCAGTTGCTCGAGCCCTAAAGTATGCACACCTGGAGCTGTTCAAAGGGTGAAAGTCAGGGAGTCAGCCTGCAAAAAGAATGCGTGGATCCCTTTCACAGGTCCTGATCCCTCCAGTAACCACCGCTGAAGTCTCCACTAGAGAGGAAGCCCAGGTGGCACCTATCACAATCCATCTCCAAGAGTCTCAACCAAGAGAGGTGGTACAGCCCACTCCTTCTGCCCCTCCACTACCTACCGATGGAGAATTTGCAGCGATGGCCACCTTCACCGAGGACCCAAACTTCGATTTTGAAACATTTCTGCAGACGGCTCATCTATCAGACAGTGAAGGTTGCCCTGACAATATCGATCCGGGGACATCAGCCCAAAAAGAACATGCACGAGGCGAGACAAGCAGTGTACAGGAGATAGGAGTGGCACAACTTCCTCAAAGACTAAGCACACAAGCTCAGGAGAAGGCACCAAGAGATAACCCGGAAGAGAGTGAAGACGAAGCCCCTGCATATACGGCACAGCTCAAACGACTATACCGAACGATCAAGCAGGTACAACGACGCCATAAAATGTCAGAAGAAGCAAATAGGGCCCTAGTAAACCAGATGTTGCAGTCGGAGCATATCGACCCCCATTTTGTAGAATCGCTAAATCTTTTGGCGGACACCTGTGGCATCAGTGAAGCAATGAGAACCTTGGTCTATCGAGAGAACCCTGCTTATGATCAAAGAAGAATTGATACACGGCCTCGACAAGGAAAGATGATTCAGATGGAAGTATCTACCGCGTTAGCTACGTCCACATCAGAAGATGTTCACATGATTAGCCCTAGGCCCAATGATGAACCGGAGGAAATTACGCATGCACCATCCCCCCCATCATCTCCTATCCCACCCTCAGAGCCTCTCTCCACGTGTCTTTCTACACAACCATTCTCCTCCTATAGTGAGACCATTGTACACACCCCCGTTTCCACTTTCCTTCCTTCACCCTCATCCATCTCTGTCACTCAGATTTTTGAACCCCAACTAGGTCACCCTTCCTTCCTCCATGCCTTTGGACAACCATCTGTCACTAGACAGACTCCTTCCCTTCCTTTACCCTCCACCCCTCCATTTCCTCCCTCCCAAACTCTACCCACCCCGTCCCTTGTAACTGCCTCGGGCACCACACTAATCACCCAACCCTCCTTCTGGACCCAACTTGTAAACATTCTTCAACAGGTGGATGAACATAATAAAAAGTCCCTTCCCCAAATTCACTTCCCCACATTCACAGCCACCACTATCACACCACCCACCATCCCGGTGTTCACATTTCACGAATCACACACTCTCATGTCCGACCCCATGGACATCTCACCATCCGCTGGGTCACCCACCACCACTGTTCTCACAACACCATCACAGGTTATTACACTCACATCACCACTTCCACACACGGTAGGCACAACATCCACTTTTCCCATTCCCACTTCCCAACCCCCTGCATCTTCCATTCTTACCCCCGCATCCACCTCATTTAGTCTTGCACTCGACACCATGCTCGAAGCTGCCACTCAGCTTAAGCAGGAATATACATTATTGGAAGAAAATAACAAAGAGCTTTGCACCCTCTCAGCAACACTCCAAGAGCGTGTCAATGCTTTGGAGTCCAGTCATACGGAGTCACAAAGCAAAATATCCGCCCTCGAACATGCAAATGTGCAACTCGAAGCGAGGCATATGGAAGAGCGCAAAGTCATAGAGGAACAGCTGCGAGATCAAATGGGCCGCAATGCAAGGCTTCAACGAAACATGGCCTTGCTACGACGACATCTGGCGGCAGCTCAAGAAGAGAACAGACGGCTTCAACAACAAAACCAAGAGAACCTCGAGGCCGCCATGGAGAACACCCCGGGAGCACCCATTGACCCGGCTAAATTCCAAGCCATCCCCTCAGAGAATATACAAAAAATATTAGAAACCTATGCCACTCTCCTAGAAGCTCATGATCAGCTTGCTGACCAAGTCAAAGACCTACAGAAAGCCCAAGTGCCTGCACCACACCAACAAGAACCTAAAGAGATGGCCAACGCTGCAACCTCACCAGAGCCGGAACTATCAGTAGCCAGTGAAGTACTAGAGCTACGTCAGCAGGTGGCCGAGTTAAAAATCAAGTTCTTACAATATGAACGACCTCCTTCCCCACCTGAGCAAACCATGGAAGAAGAAGCAGTTATTATTCTAGTGGAGGAAGCGTATGAAGAGAACTATGAGCCTCAACCTTTTCCAGGAGGCACAACCACTGAGGAGGGACAGGACACTTATGAGGAACCCCCATCGGCATGGATGAAACAGGTAGAAGAAATGGGGCAGACTCATGAAGAACGTATCACCTACCAGATGTTGGCCATGAAGACCATTGAAGAAACCATACTTCAATCAGAATACTTCAGACAGCTGGCTCCTAGAAGACTAATCACCAGCTCAGAATTACAATATAAGCCATACATTGTACTGTTGGCAGACTACAACGCTGAGATCAAACGTAAGACCAACAAGTACCCAACGTTCGCAACGCAATTTGAACCGGAGGACATTCCAGAGGAGGCGCGCAAAGGGAGAATACATCAACCCATCTGGAGGCAAAAGCTATTGGAGACCTATCCCGAAATGCTACGAACATGGGACCACGCACCCATGCATTTAAAGTATAACAATTGCTATGGACCAGTACAACGGAGAAGGACATGGCAGTCATTTGCAATCAAAGTCAAGAACAATGCCAATTGCAAAGAATGGCTCAATTACCCCGCCATCGCTCCCCCAACCGGTACTCCCACGGTGTCATACATGATGGCAACCATCAGACATTGGATACCACGTCTCCACCCCATGCCAGATGTCGCTGCCCAGATGATGCTCAAGATCTTTGATATGATGCAGGTCGTACTCAAAACTTTTCGCAATGTATGCCGGATTCAACCTCCTATTCCCGGGTTTATTAATGGTAACTACGACCTGCTATATGATATGAGCACAACCCCGAGCATACGAGTGGCTTACGCATGGCACGCACGCATCAGATATCTCCCTGCCTGCTACAAGCAAACGTTCGATGAAATGTTCACCACGGGATTCTGGGAAGCACACTCAGAGGTGTTCGCGCCACGGCCCACCCATTTGTTACACCTCTTTGCGTGCAAACAAACGATGCACTCAGAACTCTACACAACGCCACAGACGGATATACCGGGCCCAGTCAATTGGGATACCCTGCAGAGAGACCTGATCCGAGGGCTGCGAACCAAAGAACATGAGGTGGGCGCTGACATTCTCCAGAACTATATTGATCAACCCGCAAAGCAAAGGTCTGTCAGAGGCGACAGACCCTAGGGGGGGGAGAGTGTTGACAGGATACGGGAAGAAGCAAGTATGGACACACATGCAGATCTAGCACTGAGGCAACCCTTCATTTTTTTCAAAACCCTCACATCATTTTAAAGTGATTCTCATCACTACAAACCCTTGTAAATATCATTTCACCTTTTTGTAGCTCCATTTTGTACAAGCCAAGGAGTCCTCGAGCTTGGGGAGCCTTAGAAGTAGTTGCCTGTCAATTTTCATAATTTTTAGATCTCGTTTGGGCCCTCAAATAAGCCCCGGAACCTAATTTTTAACTAGGTCGGACACTAGGTCTGGACAGGGCCAAAGCTAGTCAAAAACTATAAATAGAGCTAGAGAGCTCATTTTTGGGGTTAGCTTCTTGTAGTTTGAGCTTGTATGAGAACTTTCTTGCAATAGAAGTGATTCCATTGTCTTACTCTCTTTGTTCTTACCGTGTGTGCGCGTGTGTGTGTATGTGTGTGCATGCTTGTGTGCTTCTCACTCACGCACTTGTGCTTCCACTTGCTCGTGGTCTTCATACCATCCTCATGTCTTCCCGGATTGACATTAAAGGAGGTGCTACTCATCACTGAGCTACAGATGGACTCAACTTTTGCAACACCAAGGGATATGGCTACTAAATAAACCACATAAGTGATGGATAAAAACACAAACCTTCATCCTGAAAGCATCATTTTGCATAATCATATTGTCTTACACATGATAATATGCATTTTATGCATCGACACACCCAACATACACATACACACAACACACACACACACACACACACATATATATATATATATATATATATATATATATATATATATATATATATATATATATATATATATATATATATATATATATATATATATATATATATATATATATATATATATATATGTGTGTGTGTGTGTGTGTGTGTGTGTGTGTATGTATATGTATGTATGTATATATATATATATATACATACATACATACATACATACATACATACATGTGAAGAGAGATGGTGGATGCAATCCAAAGATGAGTAGGTGCTGCTACAACCAGCTTCACACTAGCCAACTGAGACTTCAGAGTTGATTAGTAGACCCTTTGAGCTTCCTAAATCCACCAAAATATCAGCCAAGTACTTTGGAACATGTATCCCAAAAGTTTAAGTCAAGACAGACTAGTTGCGAAATGACTAGCTCCCAAAACTTGCTATTTTTGGACATACACCTGCTGGAAAAAATGAACAGTGCTCTCAACTTGGTAGGAATTAGAAATCCTTTTGGGCATAGCAAATAGACTTAGCAAGCTTCCCAATCCAAGTTAAAACACTTCAAATGATGGACTGAGCACTGAGAACAAGTTTCAACAATTTCTGGAACCTCCCCACAATTCTCGGGGCTCTGCAGAGATAGACCAGTAAGCAGTAAAATGCAGATATCTCCAAAAGTATTAATCCGATGACCTTGAAAATTTATATGCACAAAGTAGACAGTATGAGCTATCCAACTCAAGTTAAATCACGGAAAAAGGTTCAGTAGAACTCAAGATATGACCTTCTGAAGTTACTGCTCTGAGTCAGTATAACAGAGAACAAAACAAAGAGGTAGATGATAATAAATGTATAGATTCTCATATGATTACAACCAAATTGGCAATGAATCTTTGCACAATGGGAGTAGAATGATAGAGCTATGGAGTAAGCTCTTCAATCTCTACAAAATGACATGAACTGGTCACGTACAAGGCTTGCTAATCGCCTCTTTCTTCTTGCTCTTTTTATAGCGATTCTTGGAGGGAGTTTTGAATTCGAATTCGAATGGATCCACCTAAAAGTGATCCCCAAAGTTAGGAGAGATTCCCTCAACTCTAAATTTCGTGGTTTTAGGTAGTTAGAGCCACGAATTTACTTTTACATCATGGATGAGGTAAGCCATCCTTTTCTTTTTTTCTTTTTTCAAATACAAGAGATAAAAATGAACTCTTTTACAAGAGGTGTTCACATGACTACTCATGTGACTTACAAATGAGGATGATATCAAATATATCAAGCATTTAGGCTTGGGTAAAATGCACCAACAGCTCCCCCTCAAGCCGAACATGCTTGGCCTCCAAATAAGTCTTCAATTGTCCTTGATTTCCTGCAAGCCAATCATCAACTTGAATCTACTTAAATTTGTACCATCAAGAGCTTTAGTCAACATGTCGGCACAGGATAGTTGAATATCCTTGCTCATTAGCTTCTCCCTTACATAATGGTAGTGGACTTCAATATGCTTGGTTCTAGCATGGTATACCGGATTAGCTGCTAGATGTAGTGAGCTTGTGTTGTCACCAAAAATGTGAGGTGTTGAAGATTGAAGTCCAAGATCTGTGTACAAAGACTTTAACCACATGATTTCTTGAGTTGCATTAGCCAAACCTCTATATTCGGCTTCGGTAGAAGATAATGCCATGGTTGGTTGCTTCTTCGATGACCAAGAAATGATTTTTGAACCTGCAAATGATATATATCCTGATGTGCTTCTTCTATCATCTTTAGATCCGGCCCCATCTGCATCTGAATAGACCTTTAGCTCAATATCTGAAGTAAACGAATAAAACAAACCTTCATTCATAGTCCCCTTTAGGTACTTGAGGACTCTCTTGGCCGCTTCCATGTGTGGTCTTCTCGGCTTATGCATAAACTGACTCAATATGTTAACACTATTGCATATATCCACCCTTGTGAGTGTTGCATAGTTCAAACTTCCAACCAAGCTTTGATAGCTTGTGATGTCTTCAATTGGCTCTCCTTCATAAGCACTAAGCTTATGGTTTTGCTCCATAGGTGTACCTGCACACTTGGTATTTTCCGTCTTGAACTTGACGAGCATGTCATGGACATACTTCCTTTGTGTGATCTATATACCTAAATCTATGTAGATAAACTCCAATCCAAGAAAATAAGTGAGTGGTCCGAGGTCACTTATTTTGAACTCCTCCTTCATTTGACTCTTTTCCTGTTTGATTCCTTCAAGATCATTGCCTGTGATAATAATATCATCAACATACACACATAAATAGATCACTTCAGTTCCATTCCTCTTTATGAACAAAGAGGTATCCGCCTTGCTAGCTTTGAATCCTTGGTCCTGCAAATAAGTCACCAATCTGAAATTCCAAGCTCTTGGAGCTTGCTTCAATCCATCAAAGCTTTCTTTAGTTTGCATACATAGTTAGGATGATGTGCATCCTCATATCCAGGAGGTTGTGCCATATACACTTCCTCAGAAATCCATCCATTCAAGAAGGCATTGTTTACATCAAGTTGATAGAGATTCCAATTTCTAGATGCAGCAAGACTAATGAGAACCCTAATTGTAGGCATTTTTGCAACAGGAGAGAAAGTCTCCTCATAATCAGTACCATGGGTTTGAGCAAACCCTTTAGCAACTAACCTTGCTTTGTGTCTATTTATACTTCCATCTAGATTCCTCTTGATTTTGTATATCCATCGAGATCCGATTATCTTCATAGATGGCTTGTTAGGTACAAGCTCCCAGGTGTCATTCTCCTTCAAGGCTTCCATTTCTTCATCCATTGCATCTCTCCAAGCTTTCTTGCTTTGTGCTTCTTCAAATGTGGTAGGTTCTTCATTGGTTGAATCCTTTGCAATGTAGATTGAGTGCTTTGTGACCAAAGCAGTATCATAACCAAACCTCTCTCGTTTCTTCTTCTCCCTCAAAGACCTTCTAAGTGGTTGATGTGAGCTCTCGGGTCAATATGTAGCATCCTGCATCTTTGCTTTACCTTTGTTCTTCCATAGCTTTAGTCTTTCCAAGTCTTCTAGGTCAATCTCCGAATCACTTTCTTCAATCTGCTTTGGCTCCTTTGGTTGAAGTGATGGAAAATCTTCATCCAAGTCATATGGCAGCTTCACTTTCCTGTCATCATCAAACCATGATTTGTTTTCATCAAAAATTACATCTCTACTCACAGAAAATCCTTTATTGGTTGGATTGTACAATCTATATCCTTTTTGGTTTTGATCATAACCAATGAATACACACTTCTCTGCCTTGGGATCCAATTTCCCTCTTACTTGAGAAGGAATGTGAGCATAGGCTAAGCATCCAAAGATTTTGCAATGCTCTAGACTAGGTCTTCTTCCATTCCACACTTCATATGGAGTGGTTCCATCTAGTGACTTAGATGGAAGTCTATTTATGAGATATGTGGCTGTAGACACAGCCTCTGCCCATAGGTAGTTTCGCAATCCCTTTTCGTTGAGCATGGACCTTGCAGCTTCAACAATAGCTTTGTTCCTCCTCTCTGCTACACCATTGAGTTCGGGTGTATACCTTGTAGTGACTTCCCTTTTAATGCCTCTTTCATGCAAGAAGGCATCAAATTCAGAAGAGAAGTATTCTCCTCCACCATCTGATCTGAGTCTTTTCAAAGTCCTACCTGTTTGGTTTTCAACAAGAGCAATATACTTCTTAAAGCAATTAAACACTTCATCCTTGTGCTTTATGAAAAACAGAATGGTCCACCTGCTACAATCATCTATGAAAGACACATAATATCTTGAGCCTGATATAGATGGCTCCTTACTTGGACCCCACACATCCGTGTGCACTAGATCCAAAGGATTTTGATACATATATCCTTTCTTATTGAAAGGTTGTCTATGAGCCTTGCCGAGTTGACAAGCTTCACACTTATAAATCATGTGTTGCCTTGTGATATTAGGCAAACCAAGTACACTTTGGTCCCTGCAAATTTGTTTGAGTGTCCTCTCACCAATGTCAGCAAGCCTTTTGTGCCATATCTCCAACTCTGTTAGAGTTTGAGATCCATAGCTAAACAAAGCTATGTTCTTTGTATCTTCCACTTCAAAAGTGAAGAGCCTTCCTGTCTTTTCTCCTTTGGCAATCCTTCGAAAGCCTTGCCTTGGGTCTTCAACATATGCTCCAAATCGATTGAATCTAACCTGCAATCCTTTTTCAACAATCTGTCCAACACTTATTAAATTTTTGGTAATTGTAGGGACATACAAGACTTTGCTTAAGAGGTTCATATTCCCATCTGATGTCTTCACATTACCTATCTTCTCCACTGAGTGCTTTGTGTCATCTCCTGTCTGCACTTCATGCTTGTTATGAGGACCTTCCAAATCAGAAAGTAAAGCCACATTTCCTGCTACATGGTTCGAGCATCCCGAATCAATGTAAAATATGTGATCATCATCCTTACCCTTCTTCGCTGATAGATTCATAATCAATAATGAATCTTCTTGACTTTGGTCCTCTGCATAGTTATTGTAATCTCTTCTTCCTCTATGGCCACTTTGATAGTTGTTGTTGTTGTTGTAATTGTTGTTGTAGTAGTTGTTGTTGTTGTAGCCTCCATTGTATCTACCTCTATTTGATCCATAGCCACCTCTATTGAATCCTCTTCCTCTTGAGTTCCTCGGGTTCCTGAAACATTCTTCAGTAGTATGGTTAGATAAGCCACATATGTTGCAAGGTTGAGATGATTGGAATCTCCCCCTGCCTTGCTTTCCACTTCTGCCTCTTCCTCTAGCTCTTCCTCTACTTGCAAAGTTTGCTTGGAAAGAGCTTCCTTCATCTTCATTCTTCCTATTCTTTGACTTGTTTTATCAGAATATAAGGCAGAAGTTTGATTACCTTTTGAGGACTCACCACCTTTGCTAATCTTTGCTTCATGAGTGAAGAGTTGGCCCATGAGTGTGTTGAGGTCGGGTACATGCATATCCATGTATAAATCCATGGCTGTTGTGAATGACTCCCACTTGTCGTCTGCTTTGATTCCATTCATGATTTGTCTTATGATTTGCTCCTCTTCAATTACCTCTCCAATGCTTCCAAGTTGGTCGGAAATCTCCTTCATCTTTGTGACATAATCAATCACATTTTGCTTCGGGCTTTTCTTCATTGTTGTGAACTCCATCCACAATTGGTTCTTCCTTGCTCGAGTGTTGGAAGAGAAGAAAGAAGCAAGTGCATTCCAGGTTTCTCTTGATGTCTTGCATCCCTTGACATGAGGTAAAAGAAAATAAGAGATTGAGTTTAGAATATAGGACCTTGCAAGTGCATCCTTCGAACACCAATTCGAAAGTCCTTCCACTTCTTCATGTGATGGTTGCCCTTTGTTCCTCATGGTTGGCATTGCTTCATCTCCGGATATGAATCCATATAGATTCCTCCCTTGAAGGTAAGCCTCCATCCTTAGAGACCATGCCGGGTAGTTGTTTCGATCCAATTTGTCAATTGTTGATGGAAATCCATCTCCCATGTTGCTTGACTATGCTCTGATACCATTGTGAAGAGAGATGGTGGATGCAATCCAAAGATGAGTAGGTGCTGCTACAACCAGCTTCACACCAGCCAACTGAGACTTCAGAGTTGATTAGTAGACCCTTTGAGCTTCCTAAATCCACCTAAATATCAGTCAAGTACTTTGGAACATGTATCCCAAAAGTTTAAGTCAAGACAGACTAGTTGCGAAATGACTAGCTCCCAAAACTTGCTATTTTTGGACATACACCTGCTGGAAAAAATGAACAGTGCTCTCAACCTGGTAGGAAATAGAAAAATTCCTTTTGGGCATAGCAAATAGACTTAGCAAGATTCCCAATCCAAGTTAAAACACTTCAAATGATGGACTGATCACTGAGAACAAGTTTCAACAATTTCTAGAACCTCCCCACAATTCTCGGGGCTCTGCAGAGATAGACCAGTAAGCAGTAAAATGCAGATATCTCCAAAAGTATTAATCCGATGACCTTGAAAATTTTTATGCACAAAGTAGACAGTATGAGCTATCCAACGCAAGTTAAATCACGGAAAAAGGTTCAGTAGAACTCAAGATAGGACCTTCTGAAGTTACTGCTCTGAGTGAGTATAGCAGAGAACAAAACAGAAAGGTAGATGATAATAAATGTATAGATTCTCATATGATTACAACCACATTGGCAATGAATCTTTGCACAATGGGAGTAGAATGATAGAGCTATGGAGTAAGCTCTTCAATCTCTACAAAATGACATGAACTGGTCACGTACAAGGCTTGCTAATCGCCTCTTTCTTCTTGCTCTTTTTATAGTGATTCTTGGAGGGAGTTTTGAATTCGAATTCGAATGGATCCACCTAAAAGTGATCCCCAAAGTTAGGAGAGATTCCCTCAACTCTAAATTTCATGGTTTTAGGTAGTTAGAGCCACGAATTTACTTTTACATCATGGATGACGTAAGCCATCCTTTTCTTTTTTTCTTTTTTCAAATACAAGAGATAAAAATGAACTCTTTTACAAGAGGTGTTCACATGACTACTCATGTGACTTACAAATGAGGATGATATCAAATATATCAAGCATGTAGGCTTGGGTAAAATGCACCAACAATACATACATACATACATACATACATACATATATACATATACATACACACACACACATACATATATATATATATATATATATATATATATATATATATATATATATATATATATATATATATATATATATATATATATATATATATATGTGTGTGTGTGTGTGTGTGTGTGCGTGTGTGTTTTTCATAGGTTAATCACATAAGGATGCTCTATTTATCTATATAATTTGAAGAAATCCATTGAAAACACATGCCATGACTTTATGGCCATGTATCATGATATTAGAAAGAATGAACTGAACGAAATCACTAAGGTGATTGGCATTGAGGGAAATTTAAGGGATATGATGATAAAACCCTATGTCATGAATGATAATGCACTTCATTTCTCAATAGAAAAACCTTTGTGAGAGTTTCCAAAATTTCAAGCACATATTTTTTTATAGTTTTTCCTGACGGCCTCACCTCTAATCACATTCTATAGGGTGAGCAAGTAGCATATGGATTGTCTAAGAAAATCTTGTTTTCATTGGATCAATTGTTTGCGTTTGAGGACTCTATGAACTTGTTTCCGCACTTTGGTTCTCTTGGGGTAGGAAAGGAATTGGTGTGACTTCATGTACTTTGAAACACCACTTATACCACAAAGGGGCTTTGCATATTTTTTTGGTTATAGCATTGGTCCAAATACTAGGATGGATGATTTTCCACAGCATAACTACATTCTTCATTTCCAACAATGGGTGCCAAAGATCTTGGAACCTCGATTTCCATCTCAATGATGATGAGGAACTGCACCACTTCTTGTTCTTTTTGAGGTTGAAAATTCCTTTTAGTTGTATTCTCTAGATGTCTTCTATTCATTTCCTTTTTTGCATCTTATCTCTTTTAGATGCAAATAGTTACTAATCTACAATAGATGGATGTCCTCTCTCCGCAAGTCCCTGATATAGTCCACCAATCTTTGTAATTCAATCTAAGAATAGTGTCAATTTCTTCATATCTTATACAAACTCTTTGAGAGTTTATCCACATGTACTTCCAATAGAACAACTCCTTGGTCCAAGCTCTCTTTGCATTTTGGCACGAGTCACGTTCTATTATCCTAGTGTTTATGATTGGAAAATGAAGTCAAATTGTTCTATTTGATTGTAATTTTGCACTTGTAGTCATAGCTTAAACAACAATGAGGCATCGTGATTTTCCATGCTTTCTAGAGAGAAGAGCAAGCCATTGCTATTTCTAAAAATCAGCTTGGACCATGGCTCAATCTTGCAACTCAAGTCCTTGATCATGCACTTAGCCACATTCTTGTAGTTGTCTTTGCAGTCACATAGATCTCCCACTCATATCAATTCCTCTCGTATTTAGATTTTCCATTCATAAGAGGTTTCTAGAAGCTCTTTCCATCTTATTCACTTCTTTGTTTGTTTGACCATCATCATGGGAGTAAATAAATAAGTGAGGGAAATAGGAAAGTGTTAATAGCCATTCCTTTTCTACCTACAATCCTTTGCATGCCCCTCCAAATATTGGAGATTATTGTCTAATTTATTTAAGCACAATCCAAATGTTTATTCATCAAGACTTCAAACCCCATTAGGATGCCCAAGAGTCTGAATATTTGGCCCCAAGCAATCTCATGGAACCCTTCATCCCTTATAAAATGAGGGAGGGGATTGCCAAAGGGCTTTGAAATGCATTTTACTGTGAGTGGTCTTCTATTCAGATGTGGCAGAGAAGGTTCCCAAATATTTCTATAATTGATCGATGCAATCTGCTCCATTACAAAGGAAAACATTGATGTAATCAACAAAACGTTTTAGCAACAATTTCTTCGTTGTGTTAGAAATAAACCTAGATTTTTCCTCTCTTAGATGTGTTCCTCCACTAGGCTATTAAGGTCATCTACATTTGTATCAAATATAAGGGGGGCCAATGGGCACCCTTACCTAATAGATCCCTTAAGTTCAAACACAAAAGAGAGACTTCCATTATTCTTTATCCAAGCTTATGCATTCCCATATAGAATAAGAACATTTTCATAAACTTTTCACCATATAATTCCTTACTAGATTGAAAGATAAAATTCAATTTTGGCCTATCATAAGTCTTCTCAAAGTTTATCTTCAAAAAGAAGGAAGCTCTTCTCCAAACTCATAGCATACTCCATATCTTCACATACATTAATAATAACTTCCAAAATGGACTATAAAGCCTTCATGGTTATTGTGGATCCACACCTTGGTGATTCAAAATTCGATTTGATATTGTTTTAGAAAAGATTCTATGCTTGTTCTGATCACAGTTATCAGTTTGAAATTGCCTATATAATTTCTATTATCTTTATACGAATCAAATTTATCACCACACTATTGAGGCATCAACGTAGAGCACCAAAACTAATAGCCTCTTGCAAAACCATAAAAGAAGAATCCAGAAAGATATGGATTTGATACATCCTTGTTCACAAAGCATTCAATCTAAATGGCTAAGGATATCAACCATGAAGAATGTACATCTTATGAAGGATCTCAAAGCAAGGCGGAGTGGAGAGAAGCAATGGATAAAGAAATGGAAGCTCTCATGGACAATGACACACGGGAACTTGTTCCCAGCAAACCATCAATCAAGGTTATTGTGTCAAGATGGATTTATAAAGTTAAAAGAAATCCAGATGGTAGTATCAGTAGACATAAGGCAAGCTTAGTAACCAAGGGAATTGCTCAAACCCATGGAATAGACTATGAAGTGACCTTCTCACCTATAGCCAAAATGCCTACCATTAGAGTACTTGTTAGCATTGCTGCATCTAGAAATTGGAAGGTCTATCAATTATATGTAAAAAATGCATTTCTCAATGGATGGATTTTATAAGAAGTCTATATGGCACAACCACCTGGTTATGAAGATGCGCATCATCCCAATTATGTGTGCAAATTGAGAAAGGCCTTGTATGGTTTGAAGTAGGCTCCAAGAGCTTGGAACCACAGGTTAGTAACCCACTTGGAAGACCAAGGTTTCAAGGCTAGAAAATCAGATATATCACTATTCATCAAAAGGAATGGATCAGAGGTTATATATCTATATTGTATGTTGATGATATCATAATTATAGGAAATGACATCAATGGAATCAATAAGGTAAAAGTAGAAATGAAGAATGAATTCAAGATCAGTGATCTTGGCCTTCTCATGTATTTCCTTGGACTTGAACTTGTTTATACAAATTCTGGTATATGTACATGACATGCTTTCTCTATTCAAGATGGAAAATACTAAGTGTGTAGGTACACCCGTGGAGATGAATCATAAGCTAAGTGCTTATGAGGGAGAATTCATTGATGATATCACATGCTATCAAAGCTTGGTAGGGAGCTTGAACTATGCAACTCTCACAAGGGTAGACTTATGCTACATGTTGATATATTTAGGTAGTGATGTGTGTGAACACTCTAGGATCATTGGAGCACTTTTTTCCCTCTTAAGGAGGTTTTTTTCCCTCGGCTTGTATATACGCCTATTGCCCTAATGGGCTACTTATCTTTGTACATTCTCTAGTAATACATTCAATATTGTGTGTTGTGCTCCAAGCTTCTTCTTCTTCCTTGTGCTATTTGCGTGCTTCCACAGACGTCTAACTCCAACAATTGGTATCAGAGCAGGTCGTCCCTTCATCTAGGGCGCCGTCGACACTCCTCCATTTGTAGTCTCAGATTCACACAAAATTTGGTGAGCATACTCACGGTGTTTCAGAGATCAAAACAGCTTCGCTATGTGTGCCGAAATCGCAATCTGAGCTCGTTTTGGTCTCCGAATGCACTATCATAGTGCTTGTGTAGGCTATTTCGTCTTTTTGTGCCAAAGGTATATACTAGTTTCTGTTTTCTAGTATAAGCATCTCAAAGTCTGCCACAGGTTTAGCAGAATTTGTCTGGGTAGTTTTGTTCAACTTTTTGAGATACAGTCAATTTTCTGCATCAAGGTATTTTAGTCATCGGCCATGGCTGAAAGCAGTGATGTATTCCGTATGTTGGTTGTTGAGGATAAGTTGGATGGTACCAACTACCCGTTATAGGCTTATATGATGCGACATGTGTTGGTTGCAAAAGGACTGTGGAACATTGTGCAAGGTGTCGAAAAACGTCATATCACACCTGCGACTGTTACAACTACAAGTACTGAAGCTGATGCAGAAGGTGTCAAAGACGGTGATATTCTGCATATTCCTATTCGTGTTGCGGTTTCTGCTGCACCTACTGTAGAGCAGATTCGCTGGGATGGTAGAGATGCCCAGGCACATGCATTGATAGCTTTGTCTGTCAAACGTGCCATTATTCCTCACATTCGCTCTTGCAAAACAGCTGAGGATGCTTGGGATACACTTACCACATTGTACCAAGCTAGGAATGAGGCTCGTGTTGCTTACCTTCGAAAACAGTTGGAGAGTGACCACATGAATGAACGTGATTCTATGGACAGTTTCCTAACAAAGATCAAAGACTTGAAGGAACAGTTGATTTCTGCTGATGAGGTTATATCAGATAGCTCACTTGTGCAGACTGTTCTGAATGGTCTTCTTGATTCATATCAAAGTTTTGCTTCTACTCTTCAGTTGATGATGAAAGGCAATCCGAATGCCTTATCATTTGAGGAGTTAGTCTCTGTTCTGTTGCAGGAAGATCAATCCAAGCAGAACAGTTCCATTATGCATGTTGCAGATCAAGCTTTCTTGGCTAGTCAGAAGGGCAAAGGAAAATGGAACTCTTCTACTAGTAAGCAGAAATCTGCAAATGCTGCACATTCAAAGAACCAAGACAAAGATGAGAAAAAATCAGAAAAGCAGAAATTGTTTTGTAAATACTGTAAAGGGAATCATCATATCATAAAGAACTGTCCAAAACTGGCTATAAAAGAGGCAAAGAAGAAAGAGGTTGGAATGGTTGTTGTAGAAGCCTCTACACCAAAAATGGAGTCTGCTAATCTTGTGGAGGAAGAAGAATGGGTGTTTACTACTATTTGCAGTTTTGACCCATCTTCTCATGAGCAGTGCATGTCTGTAGTAGACCCAGATGTTTGGTACTTTGACAGTGGGGTGACCAAACATATTACCTCGCAGTGCATTTTCTTCTCTTCACTCGAGTCTGCCCCTATATGGAATACTGTTACATGTGCCAACAACTCCTCTTATCCTGTTATGGGAGTTGGTGAGATCATTTCAACTACTGCTGATGGTAGTTCTTTCACTTTGTCAGATGCTTTATTTGTGCCAGGGATCAAGAAGAACCTGTTATCAGTTTTTGCATTAGCCAAGATTGGCTTGGTTGTGAAATTTGTTGATGACATGTGTACAGTTCATGATCTGTCAAATGGTGATGTGATTATTACTTCTAGCATTTTATGTCGCGGGCTGTATAAGCTCATAGACTATGAAAGATCTGTAAATGATTTGGCATGTGCAGTAAATGATTCTCAGGCTATGTCAGATGCAAAGCTTTGGCATGCACGCTTTGGTCATCTGAATTTTGCTAGTTTACTACGCCTACAGAAATCTGAAATGGTGTCCTCTTTGCCCAAACTTGAGGCACCTAGAAAACATGTTTTTGAATGTTGTATTTTGGGCAAAATGCAGCATTCGTCCTTTCCAAAAGATGGTTCGGTTCAGGCTACTCAGAAATTGCAGCTTGTACATAGTGATGTCTGTGGTCCTATGCAGACACCTTCTTTTGGGAATTATCTTTACTTCATGACTTTCATCGATGATTTGTCCAGGCATGCATGGGTATATCCATTGAAGGCAAAGTCCGAAGTGTTCATGTGCTTCAAGCAGTTTTTGGTTTTGGCTGAAAATCTATCAACATGTAAAATGGGCACTCTCCGTTCAGATCGAGGGGGGGAATATATGTCTTCTGATTTTAATGCATTTCTGGCTGAACGCGAGATAAAACACCAGTGTACAGTGCCATATACACCTCAACAGAATGGAGTTGCTGAATGAAAGAACAGGTCACTCATGGAGATTGTGAGGTGTATGGTTAAGATTCAAGCTTTACCACATAGTTTTTGGCTTGGGTTTGTCATGTGTGCATCATATGTTTTGAACAGGTGTCCCACTAAAGCGTTGCAGTCTATCACTCCATATGAGGCTTGGCATGACCACAAGCCATCTGTTGCTCATGTGCCTGTTTTTGGTTGTTTGGGATATGCATTAGTGCCTGAACAACATCGCAGAAAATTGGATGACAAAGCAGTAAAATGTATTTTTCTTGGGTACAGTTCTGAAAATAAAGGCTATCGTCTGTATCATCCACAGACTAAACGCATTTTGGTTAGCCGTGATGTTGTTTTTTTGGAAGATGCTATTCACCCATTGCTTTCATGTACTAAGGAGACATCTGTTAGCTCCAAAGACCTGTATGATACTTTGTTGCCTCTTTTTATAGGTGGACAATCTAGTGCTGGTCCTAATGAGGCAACTTCTCAGCCTTTGTAGGTTTCATGTGATGTTGCAAATAATTCCATTTCTGATGCAGATGTACATGATGCACTTATTGATGAGAGAGCTGATATTGAGCAGGCAAGAACTATGCCAAAATGGCTGGTGCAAGCCTTACGTGACAGTAAATTAGATGCACCTCTGTCATATCGTACTTGATCAGGCTCTCATAGTGCCTCTTTTGCATCAGATTGCTATGTTATGGCTGCATCTAGTCTCTGTGATGAGAATGAGCCTGTTTTGTTTGATGAAGCACAAAATTCAGAAAATTGGATGGCTGCTATGCAATCTGAATATGATGCAATAATGAAGAATGGTACTTGGTCTTTATGTGACTTGCCTCTAGGCAAGAAGCCCATTGGCACTAAGTGGGTACACAAGCTGAAGCGTAAACCTGATGGTACAGTTGACAGGTATAAGGCTAGGCTTGTTGCAAAGGGTTATGCACAGGAAAGAGGCATTGATTTTGATGAGACCTTTGCATCTACATGCCGTATGTCTATTGTTCGGAGCATTTGTGCACTTGCAACTCATCATGGTTTGAATGTACATCAATTGGACATTAAAATAGCATTTCTAAATGGTGACTTGCATGAAGAAGTGTATGTTTTTCAGCCCCGTGGCTTTGTGCAGAAAGGGCATGAAAACCAGGTGTGCAGGTTAAAGAAGGCATTATATGGTTTAAAGCAAGCACCGCGTGCTTGGTATGAGAAGATGCATGCCTATCTGATTGCACATGGTTTTGAGAAGAGTCCAACTGAAAGCACCTTATATGTCAAGCGTGCTAATGATGTGCTTCTTATCATTGTTGTCTATGTTGATGATATGCTACTCACTGGTCCTATTGAGAAGCATATTGCAGACTTTAAGGCTGATTTGCATGCCTCATTTGAGATGTCTAATTTGGGGCATTTGCATCACTATTTGGGCATTCAGTTTATGCAAGTTGATGGTGGAATGGCTTTATGTCAAACGAAATATATTGACACATTATTGCACTATTTTGGCCGTGAAGACTGTAAGCCTATTGCCACTCCTATGGAGACACATTTACAATTGAGTCTTCATGATGTTAGAGATGCATTTGATGTTGTTCTCTATCAGCACGCTGTTGGATGCTTGATTTACTTATGCATTACTCAGCCAGATATTCAGTTTGTTGTCTCACAGATGAGCAGGTTTATGCATTGCCCAGGAGTCAAGCATTGGCAGACAGTTAAGCGCATCTTTCGCTACTTGAGTGGTACTCGGCTACTTGGGTTGTTTTATCCCAAGGGGGGATCACTACTGCCAGATTTGCATGCTTTTTCTGACTCTGATTGGGCTGGTTGCTATGACACTAGTGGCTTTTGCTTCATCTTCATGCTTGGTAGCTCATGTATATCTTGGTTGAGTAAGAAGCAACCTACTATGGCCACTTCTAGTTGTGAGGCTGAGTATAGGGCAACTTTCACAACTACTGTTGAGTGTGTGTGGCTCAGATGCCTTATGGCTGATTTGTGTGTTGGTCAGTCTTCTGCCACCATCATCTTCACTAACAGTCAGAGCGCATTGGCAATTGCGAGGAACCCTGTGTTCCATGCTCGCACTAAGCACATTGAGGTGCATTATCATTATGTCAAGGAGAGGTTCTCTGCTGGGGAGATCAGCTTGGCATATGTGCCCACGTAGGAGAACATTGCATACCTTTTCACGAAGGCTCTCTCTAGGGAGAAGTTTGAAGCTTTCCGCAAAGCTTTGGGCTTACTTCCTTTTGTGGAGTGATTTCCACATAGCTTGGCACTTCCTATTCATGAGTGCCAGCTACTTGTTCACCACATCACTCCGAGTGGAGATTTGTTGATATATTTAGGTAGTGATGTGTGTGAACACTCTAGGACCGCCGGAGCACTTTTTTCCCTCTTTAGGAGGTTTTTTTCCCCCGGCTTGTATATATGCCTATTTCCCTAATGGGCCACTTATCTTTGTACATTCTCTAGTAATACATTCAGTATTGTGTGTTGTGCTCCAAGCTTCTTCTTCTTCTTGTGTTGTTCGCATGCTTCCGCAGACGTCTAACTCCAACACTACAAGTGTTAGCACACTCAATCAATTCATGCACAAGCCAAGGAAGCCACATATGGAAGCAGCCAAGAGAGTGCTCAAATACTTGAAGGGCACCATCAATGAAGGATTTTTCTACCCCTTCACATCAAAAATTGATCTCAAACTCTACTTAGACTCAGATTGGGCTGGATCAAAGGATGATAGGAAGAGTACATCAGGATACTTGTCTTTTGCAGCATCAAAGTTAATCTCACGGTCTTCAAAGAAGCAACCAACTATTGTGCTATCATCTATTGAGGCTGAATACAAAGGATTGACGAATGCAACACAAGAAGCAATGTGGTTGAAATGTTTGTACTCAAATTTGGGGTTACATACTCTAACTCCTCATATTTTTGGTGATAACACTAGCTCACTTCACTTAGGAGTTAATCATGTTTACCATGCTAGAACAAAGCATATTGAAGTCCACTATCAATATGTAAGAGAGAAATTGGTTAGCAAGGATATTCAACTACCCATTGTGTCTACTAATCTTCGATGTGCAGATATGATGACAAAATCTTTGGATAGTATCAAGCTAAGCAGGTTTAAAGGCATGATTGGATTGATGGAAATCAAGGAAGAATGAAGAATCAAGCATGCTAGGCTTGATGGGGAGTTTCTGGTGCCTTTTTATCCAAGCCTATTGGTTGATCATTTATCACTTTGATATGTATACTCTCAATGAGAGAAGTCATAAGATCAACCTCTTGTAAAAGTGATTACCTAAACAGTAATTATAAAAGACAAAGAGAATCTCGTGACTTTTTTGGGTGCAAATCAAGCATCTAAGGTTGGAGAAATCACTTAGATGAGATTCCCTTATGATGAAGAAACTTTTAGGTGGAATCCCCCCAAAGTTTGAATTCAAAATTTCCCTATATATGCACATGTGAAGAGTTGCGGTTATGAGCAGACTTTAGAGCTACATTTAGAGGAGGTTTTGGTCAAGTTTTGTACTATTGGTGAATCACACATAGTGTTCCTTATCCTCAAGCCTCATGCCCATTCACCTCATGTATTATATGCTCAATATAGATTGATTTTTCAAATATTTTTTGGAGTTCAGTTCAACTACTGTCTTAGGTTCATATCTCATTTTCGTTCAACTTTGGACATTAATTTCTCTATGTCTAATCATTCATTTGGTACGATTTAAATTGGGGTAGGTAAAGTTATAAGTGTCTTTGCTTCATTTCAATTTTCATTGTATTTGGCTCATTATTCTATGATTTACATCTATTTGAAGTCACCTATGTATGCAGGTAGAGTATTCCTAAAAAGTCATGAAGACAACCCAATGTTCCTCAATTGATTTCTCTCATTATATTCTATTAAAATTCATCACATTGTTGCTTTAGGTTCATTCTATATCTAATTGGAAGTGTGAAAATTATCTCTAATCAATTCCCAATAGGCTGTGAGCTCTGAGTCAAATTTCAGAGTGCTTTCCATCCCAGAATAACAAGTTTTTGATCATCTGTTTTGTGTCAAGTCATCTGTTTTGATGAATCAATTTGAGATTGATCTTCCAAAGCACTAAGAACGTATTCATGCATCATTAGCAAGCTCAAGGTGTCTACTTAGCATCTTTGAAGTTACTTTGGTAGATGTAGAGCAGGTTTTTGCAATGCCAGACTCATCCTTGGAGTGTATCCAACATCTCTCCTCACAAAACCTTCTAAAGAGATGCCCTCATCTTGCTTTTTTACTTATATGGATATCTTTGTGAGCCCTTTTCAAGATTTGATGGGTGAACTACTTGGATCCAATTCTGATTTGGGGAGGATTTTGTATGGAAACTCGCCCACCAAATGTTCTAAATTTTCTTTCCACGTTGATGGTAGTGCTATCATGGAAGGTTATGTGTGAGATCAAGGGCTCCCTTTCCCCTAAAAGGAGATTGGAAGGAAACCACTATAGTAAAACAATCAAATAAGATGATTTCCATGTGGAGTAAAGAGAAAGAGTTCCAAGAATGGCAATGATTTTTTAAGACAAGTAGCATCTATCAATATGCACTTTACAAAGTTTCTTACCAATATGTAAGTTAGACGAGGAGAAGTTTTATGGGTCTTTAAGCAATCGAATCTTGGAGTAGCTATAGCTATCCCCAACTAACATTTTTTTATTCCTTCAATGACTAAATTTCTCCTCCCATTGATCTAAGATAGATTCCACCATGTTGAAGTATCCACAACAAGACCATGGAGAAGGGGTAAGATCCAAAAACTTTAGTGGTCACCCATTTGTGGTGACAATAAAAGGAAGAACCCAAGCTAGAAGATGAGCACCACTATTTAAAACCCAAAGTAGCACTCCCCTCAACATGGTTGATCTGTTGTAATCTAAAGATGATGTGAATATATCTTGAATATCCTCCTCATGAGATATTCACTATCTATCTTCATCTCTTGGAGGAAAATGAAATCTAGGTTTACATTTTTTTCTTTATTTAGTTTATTATTACTACTCTAGAGGGATCAATGAGACTCCAAACATTGGAGGAAAAGGTGATCATTTAAAATTCAGGTTGGGAATCCAATTTCCCTTATTCTAAATATTCTTTGTCATTTGGTATTGTGCCATTGATGGAGGACATCTTTCCTTTGATTTGCCACTCCCATGTGAGCTAGATGGGGGCCTTTCCTTTGAAGCCATTGGCTTTATTTGTATAGGCCTTTGACATTATAAAACTAATGGGGGAACTCTCACTATTAGGGTTATTTTATTTACTCATGGAGTGCTCATCTTGAAAGTTATCATCCTCTAACACCTCTATGTCTTTTACTTGAATAAAACCCCCTAGGTATGTAGTTTGATTAATTTCTTACTCAAAGGTGAGGATTTAGTTCTCTTTAAATTTTCCTTTTTCTTGATATTTCTTGGAAATTTTCTTTCTATGTACCCTTTTTGAATGGTAACTCCTTAATCTTATGGCTTTAGACACTACACTCAGAGCATGGATTGGAAAGATTTTAATAGACTAATTTCTTACAACTTAAAAGATCATGAATTTTAGTTGCATATATTTTTCAATATGTTGAATAAGAATACATTGTACATTAACCTAGAAAAGATGCAACTATGTCTATCTGAGTTTGAGTACTTGGGTCTCAAGAGAAAGTAATCAAGCTAGAGCTAGAAACAATACAAAAGAACAATAGAATCTCTTTCTTGGAGGATAAATGTGAGAAGCAACTAGAAACTTTCAAGAAATGGAAGGATAAGTGAAATATCTAGAGTCAAAGAATAAGATCCTTCAAACTTCCTATTAGGTGCTCGATAAGGCCAATGAAGAGATCACTAGATTATTGATGGAAGAAGGAAGTTATAGGCAGGAAGAAAGTAAAGCAAGCGGAGGATCATAATAGGAATAGAATGAGGAGATCAAGGCCATTAACAGGAATTAGAGGATCCGAAAGAAAAAGTGAAAGATGCAAAGGAGGTGGAATAGCACGCCAACAAACATGCAACCAATGTTATGAGGGTCTATAATAACTTGAGTGAAAAGTTTTAAACGAAAGGATGGAGTGGCAACAACAAAGGATTGAGCTAATGAAAGAGATAGAACTATGTAAATCAAAATCCAGCTAATCTAAAAAAGCAATAACTGAAGAAAAATTATAGGAAAGACCAATCATAGGATATTATTGATGTAAATGAACAAGCTTGTATACTAAAACTTAGGATTTTTAAATCTTATCATAGCTTGTATAGAAACTTTCACAGATACAGATATTAGAACTCTAAACTTTATAGGTTTTAATTCTCCAACTGATGCAATACTTTTTTATTTGAGTAAGATACTCGATAGAATATGTCTCATGGCATACCATAGCATAATCATATTCATGGGCAATCACTATGTACAAGTTTTGAAGATGCCTTTGACTATGAATTCTTTGAAAGACACTCAAAAATTTTTGGAAGACTATCGTTATTGATGGTCTCGACTATTAGCATATGAAGAAGCATATACAAAATATCTAAAGAAGGATGTAATAGACAAACTCGAAGTTATTTTGTAGTGGAGGAAAGGAATATTTGAGATGGTAAATAATCTCAACAACACCAAAAGATAGAGCCATGATCTAGTAGCTCAAGTCTACCAAAGGAAGAAGAAACAATAAAAAATATGCTCATAAGTTAATTCAAGGATGAAAAACATCAAGGAAGCGGAGAATTTTCAGTAGCGTGCTTTTGCCATGGAAAAGATAGAATCGTTGTAATTTTAGTAGAATAAATTGTCCCAAATCTTGTAAAAATGAGGAAGATTCTTCCTCAAGAGTTGTAACATATGTAAATTTTGTATAATTTTTAGAGATCTCTAGATGGTATATTTTAGAGTAGACACTTAGTGTTGGAGATAGACGTCTGCGGAAGCACACGAACAGCACAAGGAAGAAGAAGAAGCTTGGAGCACAAACACACAATACTGAATGTATTACTAGAGAATGTACAAAGATAAGTAGCCCATTAGGGCAATAGGCGTATATACAAGCCGGGGGAAAAAAACCTCCTAAAGAGGGAAAAAAGTGCCCCGGCGGTCCTAGAGTGTTCACACACATCACTACCTAAATATATCAACAAATCCCCCCTAGGAGAGATGCGGTGAACAAGGAGCTGGCACTGATGTATAAGGAAGTGCCACGTGAAAAGGTCTGCAATGTTCTCCGGCGTGGGCACATATGCCAAGCTGATCTCCCCAGCAGAGAACCTCTCCCTGACATAGTGATAATGCACCTCAATGTGCTTAGTGCGAGCATGGAACACAGGGTTCCTCGCAACTGCCAATGCGCTCTGACTGTCAGTGAAGATGATGGTGGCAGAAGACTGGCCAACACCCAAATCAGGCATAAGGCGTCTGAGCCACACACACTCAACAGTCGCTGTGAAAGCTGCCCTATACTCAGCCTCACAACTGGAAGTGGCCACAGTAGGCTGCTTCTTGCTCAACCAAGATATACATGAGCTACCAAGCATGAAGCAAAAACCACTGATGGACACACGAGTGTCATAGCAACCAGCCCAATCTGAGTCAGAAAAAGCATGCAAATCTGGCGGTAGTGATCCCCCCTTGGGATAAAACAAACCGAGTAGCCGAGTACCACTCAAGTAGCAAAAGATGCGCTTAACCGCTTTCCAATGCGTGACTCCTGGGCAATGCATAAACCTGCTCATCTGTGAGACAGCAAACTGAATATCTGGCCGAGTAATGCATAAGTAAATCAAGCATCCAACAGCCTGCTGATAGATAACAGCATCAAATGCATCTCCAGCATCATGAAGACTCAATCGTAAACCTGTCTCCATAGGAGTGGCAATAGGCTTACAGTCTTCAAGGCCAAAACGCTGCAATAATGTGTCAATATATTTTGTTTGACACAAAGCCATTCCACCATCAACGTGCATAAACTGAATGCCCAAATAGTGATGCAAATGCCCCGAATTAGACATCTCAAATGAGGCATGCAAATCAGCCTTAAAATCAGCAATATGTGTCTCAATAGGACCAGTGAGTAGCATGTCATCAACATAGACAACAATGATCAGAAGCACATCATTAGCACGTTTAACATATAAGGTGCTTTCAGTTGGACTGTTCTCAAAACCATGTGCAATCAAATAGGCATGTATCTTCTCATACCAAGCACGTGGTGCTTGCTTTAAACCATATAATGCCTTCTTTAACCTGCAAACCTGGTTTTCATTCCCTTTCTGCACAAAGCCATGGGGCTGAAAAACATACACTTCTTCATGCAAGTCACCATTCAGAAATGCTGTTTTAATGTCCAACTGATGTACATTCCAACCATGATGGGCTGCAAGTGCACAAATGCTCCGAACAGTAGTCATACGGCATGTAGGTGCAAAGGTCTCATCAAAATCAATGTCTCTTTCCTGTGCATAACCCTTTGCAACAAGCCTAGACTTATACCTGTCAACTGTACCATCAGGTTTACACTTCAGCTTGTATACCCACTTAGTGCCAATGGCCTTCTTGCCAAGAGGCAAGTCACATAAAGACCATGTACCATTCTTCATTATAGCATCATATTCAGATTGCATAGCAGCCATCCAATTTTTTGAATTTTGTGCTTCATCAAAAGAAACAGGCTCATTCTCATCATAGAGACTAGATGCAGCCATAGCATAGCAATCTGATGCAAAGGAGGCACTATGAGAGCCTGAACGAGTACGATATGACAAAGGTGCATCTAATTTGCTGTCACGCAAAGTCTGCACCAGCCATTTTGGCATAGTTTTTGTCTGATCAATATCAGCTCTCTCATCAACAAGTGCATCATGTAAATCTGCATCAGAAATGGAATGATCTGCATCATCATATGAAACCTACAAAGGCTGAGAAGTTGCCTCATTAGGACCAGCACTAGCCTGTCCACCTGTAAAAAGAGGCATCAAAGTATCATACATGTCTTTGGAGCTAACAGATGTCTCCTTAGTACATGAAAGCAATGGCTGAATAGCATCTTCCACAAAGACAACATCACGGCTAACCAGAATGCGTTTAGTCTGTGGATGATACAGACGATAGCCTTTACTTTCAGAACTGTACCCAACAAAAATACATTTTACTGCCTTATCATCCAATTTTCTGCGATGTTGTTCAGGCACTAATGCATATGCCAAACAACCAAAAACACGCAGATGAGCAACAGATGGCTTGCGGTGATGCCAAGCCTCATATGGAGTGATAGACTGCAACGCTTTAGTGGGACACCTGTTCAATACATATGTTGCACACATGTCAGCCTCAAGCCAGAAACTGTGTGGTAAAGCCTGACTTTTGACCATGCACCTCGCCATCTCCATGAGTGACCTGTTCTTTCGTTCAGCAACTCCATTCTGTTGAGGTGTATACAGCACTGTACACTGGTGTTTTATCCCACGTTCAGCCAGAAATGCATTAAAATCTGAAGACATATATTCCCCCCCCCCGATCAGAACGGAGGGTGCCCATTTTACATGCTGACAGATTTTCAGCCAAAACCAAAAATTGTTTGAAGCACATGAACACTTCGGACTTTGCTTTGAGTGGATATACCCATGCATGCCTGGAAAAATCATCAATGAAAGTCACGAAGTAAAGGTAATTTCCAAAAGAGGGTGTCTGCATAGGACCATAGACATCACTATGTACAAGCTGCAATTTCTACGTAGCCCGAACTGAACCATCTTTTGGAAAGGAAGAACGCTACATTTTGCCCAAAATACAGCCTTCACAAACATCTTTTCCAGGTGCCTCAAGTTTAGGCAAAGAGGACACCATTTCATATTTTTGCAGGTGTAACAAACTAGCAAAATTCAGATGACCAAAGCATGCATGCCAAAGCTTTGCATCTGACATAGCCTGAGAATCATGAACTGCACATGCCGAATCATTCACAGATCTTTCATAGTCTATGAGCTTATACAGCCCACAACATAAAATGCCAGAAGCAATAATCACATCACCATTTGAGAGATCATGGACTGTACACCTGTCATCAACAAATTTCACAACCAAGCCAATCTTGGCTAATGCAGAAACTGATAACAGGTTCTTTTTTATCCCTGGCACAAATAAAGCATCAGATAAAGTGAAAGAACTACCATCAGCAGTAGTCAGAATGATCTTACCAACTCCCATAATAGGATAAGAGGAGTTATTGGCGCATGTGACAGTATTCCCTGTAGGGGCAGGCTCGAGTGAAGAGAAGAAACTGCGCTGCGAGGTAATATGTTTGGTCGCCCCACTGTCAAAGTACCAAACATCTGAGTCTACTGCAGACATGCACTAATCATGAGAAGATGGGTCAAAACTGCAGACAGTAGTAAACGCCCAATCTTCTTCCTGCACAAGATTTGCAGACTTTGTTTTTGGTGTAGAAGCCTCTGCAACAACCATTCGAGCCTCTTTCTTCTTTGCCTCTTTAGCAGCCAGTTTTGGACAGTTCTTTATGATATGATCATTTCCTTTACAGTACTTGCAAAACAATTTCTGCTTTTCTGATTCCTTCTCATCTTTATCCTGGTTCTTCGATTGTGCAGCATTTGCAGATTTCTGCTTACTAGTAGAAGAGCTCCATTTTCCTTTGCCCTTTTGACTAGCCAGGAAAGCTTGATCTGCAACACGCATAATGGACCTGTTCTGCCTGGACTGATCTTCCTGCAACAGAACAGAGACTAACTCCTCAAATGACAAGGCATTTGGATTGCCTTTCATCATGAACCGAAGAGTAGAAGCAAAACTCTGATATGAATCAGGAAGCCCATTCAGAACGGTCTGCACAAGTGAGCTATCTGGTATAACCTCATCAGCAGAAATCAACTGTTCCTTCAAATCTTTGATCTTCGTTAAGAAACTGTCCATAGAATCACCTTCATTCATGTGCTCACTCTCCAACTGTTTTCGGAGGTAAGCAACACGAGCCTCATTCCTAGCCTGGTACAAAGTTGTAAGTGTATCCCAAGCATCCTTTGCTGTTCTGCAAGAGCAAATGTGAGGAATAATGGCACGTTTCACAGACAAAGCTATCAATGCATGTGCCTGGGCATCTCTGCCATCCCAGCGAATCTGCTCTGCAGTAGGTGCAACAAAAACAGCAGCACGAACAGGAATCTGCGGAATATCATCTTCGACACCATCTTCATCAGCTCCAGCACCTGTATTTGCAGTACCTGTCGTTACAGGTGTAACAGGACATCTTTCAACACCCTGCACAATGTTCCACAATCCTTTTGCAACCAGTACATGTCGCATCATATAAGCCCATAATGGGTAGTTGGTACCATCCAAACTTATCCTCAACAGCCAACATACGGAATACATCACTGCTTTCAGCCATGGCCGGTGACTAAAATACCTTGATGCAGAAAATTGACTGTATGTCAAAAAGTTGAACGGAACTGCCCAGACGAGTTCTTCTAGACCTGTAGCAGACTTTGAGACGCTTAAACTGGCGAACAGAAACTGGTATATATCTTTGGCACAAAAGGACGAAATAGCTTGCACAAGCATTGTGATAGTGCGTTCGGAGGCCGAAACGAGCTCAGATCGCGATTTCGGCACCACACAGCAAAGCTGTTTTGATCTCGAAAACACCCCGAGTATGCTCACCAAATTTCGTGCGAATCTGAGACTGCAAACGGAGGAGTGTCGACGGCGCCCTAGAAGAAGCGACGACCTGCTCTGATACCAATTGTTGGAGATAGACGTCTGCGGAAGCACATGAACAACACAAGGAAGAAGAAGAAGCTTGGAGCACAAACACACAATACTGAATGTATTACTAGAGAATGTACAAAGATAAGTAGCCCATTAGGGCAATAGGCGTATATACAAGCCGAGGGAAAAAAACCTCCTAAAGAGGGAAAAAAGTGCCCCGGCAGTCCTAGAGTGTTCACACACATCACTACCTAAATATATCAACACTTAGAAGGACATATTTTAAGTGTGATCATGGATAGTTAAAAAGGTATAAAAGACAATTTTGGAGACTTTTCTTAAGACCTTGCATTTTGATGATTAATGTTCTAGAGAGCTCTTGCAACTTTCTTGGCTCATCATTTAGCTTTGATGGTAATATCAAGTGGATTTTGTACGTGTTTTCCATGGATGTATCCATGTGAACATTATTTCTATTTGTGCATTAGGCTTTCATGAGTCTATTCACATCTCCCAAGCTCTAATAATCAAATTAGGAACTGATTTCTTGAGACTATGTGAATCTTTCATAATTGCAATTCTCTTGTCAAGGGATCACAACACTGAAACATGAAACTAACTCCACCAGTTCTTCCTTATCAAAAATACCATACTTTAGCTCAAGAGTCACGGAAAAATCATACTTCGAGCAAAAATTACATTTAAAAGAAGGAATAATTGGAAAACTTATGGAAATCGTATATAATTTGATCTTTGAAGGATAAATCTTGAAGTCCATTGATGAAGAATGGGCTAGGGTCTTAGCATACTTTTGAAATTGACAAATTTAAGTGTTTGAGGTTATCGATCCCTTATGCTATGATGATTGGAGAGGACAACTCCAATGTACAACAAACACCATCTAATGCATGTCCAATTTAAGCATCACTTCTTGTTTGAGGAGTGACGAAACTCTAGCTTTCTTTTAGTTCCTTGGATGTCCTCGATTTTATTGCCATTATAATTTATATATGCATTATGCATTTTTAAATCTTAGGAGATGATGTGCATTTCACTTCTATATTCAAAATGTGTATCTGTTTGTTATAAATTATAACTTTTGTGTTCTTTAAAATCTTTTTCTGCTGCAATTACTCATTTATGCATATCATGCTTACTGCAGTCTTTTCTGCTGCAATCACTCCTTTATGCATATCATGTTTATTGCTGTCTTTTCTGCTGCAATCACTCCTTTATGCATATCATGTACAAACTTGTGACTTTCACACATTAGGTTTTATAAATCATTACATTTGCATGATATATCCACAATATTTATGAACTTTTGTCTTCAATACTCCATTTTAAGAACGCTGATCTTTTTTAGCAGAGGGCAAGCTTTTTGGAACACTCTCATTGTGTAGTAACTCTAACAGAGTCATGTCCAGCCCCCTCCCCAATCACTCCCAAACAAAAATTCTTCCAAAGCCATCAGTATTCCATCCTTGGGTCATCCATGAAATCCTAAAATTTGTAGTTCCATAGTACATTAAGATGCAAATATCATTATTTTGCCGGTGGGAGACCCAATACTTATCACAGAGCTAGCATTATACCGATACTTATTGATGAGCTTACACAATGCTTACTTAAACCATGATAAGGATTATACCGATATTGTTGATGAGCTTACACAATGCTTACTTAAACCATGATAATGATTTATAAGGATATCCTTGACCATCCAACCTAGTCATGAATTATATTTTGCATTTTACACCTCTTAAACCTGTGTTTTCAAGATCGACGAGTCTACTTCAGTTACCATACAGTGATCTAAATTAATCGTTGTATTAAATTCCTATCATAAAACTATGAGCTTCCTACAGCAAAATTACTCATTCCGAAGGCCCAGACACCATATCAGAACCATTATTATCTAAATATCATTGCTAACCAATAACATTTTTGGGAGTATGATATCAAGAAATGGTTTCAATTCATATTGAAAGTATAGAGCAAGAAGCTCTAGTCTTTTCAAGAAAGTTAATGCTGAAAACACTCTCATCCGGCACATGATGAGCATTGCGGGTTTAAACGACTTGTGTCAGACAAGGCAACAAACATAAGCTGCGCAATAGGGATCAGATGCTTATGGAATAATGGAGAGATGTCGAGAAGACACACCACCATCTGCAGCAGATATGGGCAGTGTCTCTGATTTTTGAACCGTTGTGCATGGCCAAAGCAGAACAGCAACAGTATTTGCGCCTATGTTGTCCGTCTACAGAAATGGAATATGAAGAAACAGCATTCTCAATAGATTAGGCTGTGCGGCCGCAGGCATCTTAGAGTCTACGAGGTTGAGGGATAACAAAGAAATACAATTTGCAAGCCTAAAGCAAGACGTACAAGCTCCATTTCTGCAACGCTATCTGTAGATGGAAGAAACAACTTCATCTCATCCACAGGATAGTCCGGCCGTCAGACATACTGGTATGCATAGATAATCGAGAATGATACTGACAGACTAATCGACGGCTTGAACATCAGTGTTGTCCATCGAAGCAAATGGAAGATGAGGGCTTCACCGATGGATTAACCCGTCCCTCACAAGCATCCTTGTGTGCATGGAAGTTTGGGGGATGACGATGAAACACAGTTCGCGTGCCTGAAGGAGAGATGGCCATACAAGCTCCATTTCTGCGACGCTTGTCATACTTGGAACAGAAAAAGCAACCGCCCGAACATCAGATGGAAGTAGCAACTTCATCCAAACATTAATCCATGCCGTCAGACATAATTGTATGCATGGACGTTGAGAGCGATAGTGCAGACGAAACAACCGTTTGAACATCAGCGGAGATGGAAGTTGAAGAACGGCTTCATCCAGAGTAACCCGTCTCTTCGCAAACATCCTTGCAAGCATGGAAGTTGATGGATGGAAACGAAACAAGCTTCGAAAGCCTTAAGCAGAAATGGCCATTGAAGCTCTACTTCTGTAACTCTGGCCAGAACCGGAACAGAAAAAGCAACCGCCTGAACAGCACACGAAACGATTTCGTCCGATGGATCATCCCTGCCGTCAGGCATAGTTGTATGCAGGAAGGTTGAAAATGATGCTGAGAAACAAAGCAGCAAACCCTTGATACAGGCATACTCCTACGTATCATGTGCATTGTGGCAGCGAACACGCTCAAAGGGGTTTCTTGGTGAGCGCGTTCTTGTGATTGTGCATCCACACCTTGAGGACATGCCGCTTCACGCCAACCTCCCCGCAGAACCGCTGCACCTCCTGCTCGTTGTCTTTCTGTATTCTCCACCCAATCTTCTCTGCGAATTCCCACATTCTCTCCTTCTGATCCGTCGTGAACTTTGTCCTAAATCGCTTTACATGGAGCATACTCCCTCCGAACGAATGTAGGGATGGAAATGGCGGCACTGTATTCGCCCCTACTAGTTCTTGATCATAATGATTAGACGCAGACGGTGGCATCAATGCGATCGGCGGAACCAAAGGGCCGAGGAATTCCTTCTCAGTATGGTCCATTTCATCTTCCAGCTCTCTTCTATGAAAGTTCCGGTGGCAGTCACACGCAGCGCATTTGAGAGCTTCCAGTGTGCCTTCTTCGCCGCCTGGCATGAACTCGCCGCAGCCATCTAGCGCATGCCCGCCAAGGCTTGCTGCGTGGTTTTTCAGGCACTCTCGGTACTTTGCTGCTCTCCTCACCCTGGTCGAACCAATGCCTGGGAGTTTCACCTCAAACTCCAACCGCGCATCCGGTCCGGTAATTCCGGACGCCATCGGTTTTCTGCTACTCGCAGGACTATAGCCGACACCCGCAAATGCACCCATTGAGAAGACATCATGAGCTTGCTTCCCAAAACTTGCACTGACGATGGATTCAGAAAATGCTTGCTTAGACGTATCGCCTTCAGCCTTCTGTTCCATCTCCATGTAGCTGTATCAACCAATTGAAGGAACTCAGTTACGAGTGCTTCAGAGTGTGATGCAAGAGCTAACAGCTACATTGCACCGTGCCCTAAGCGAATAAAGCATCTCTTCCTTCGAAATCAGCTCCTTGAGAACTTTCTGCATGACTTCCGCCATTAATTGTCTCGATTAGTTTTTTCTGCTTAAACTGCAACAAAGGAAAACTGCTGTAAATGTTGTCTCAATATGATTATATTCCGACTTAACCGTAACTGATTCAGTTGAAGGTTGGAGCTCTTCCAGCAGATAATGCATTAAACTGAATTAAGTGAACGGAATCCGCATGACTTGTTGGAGAAGTCGGGCATGCATGGCTATGTTGACATATGTGCAGGCTACTACAATAATGGTGACAAGGCCTGCTGAACTCTAGCTCGGTCTTTCGAGCTTCAGGGAGTTCAAATAGGGCAAGGATGGAAATGGTGACTCGTGAGTGCGTTCGAAAGGAAGGAGGAGGAACATGGAATGAGCATCAGTTTCGCAATGCAGGTAGTAGGGATGAAGTACTGGAAATCCGAATCAGAAGCAGACAGCAAATCATGCCGGGGTAGTAGCTAAGAACTCTCTCTCTCTCTCCGTCTTTCCCTTTCTTCCTGCTTGCAAATGCCCCTTGTGGTGGAATGACAGACATGAAAATGAGAGCCATGAAGGTTCCCCTTGCCCCTCCAGCCTCCAGGGCCTCCACTCCAGGCTACCCACCCCTCTCTCTCTCTCTCTGTCTCTCTCTCTCTGGAGCCGACACAGCGGCTCAAGTATCAGTCATTAGCGCCCCCTAATTGGTCGCACGGCAGAAGAAGCCTCAGTTACCACTTTTTTTTGTCTGCATCCTGCAGTATGTGGCTGGCAGGACGAGATAGTAGACTCTAGGAGCTGAATAACCAAGCGTTTCACAAGCAAAATGCATGTAGATGCAATCATTAGGGCTAAGTAAAACCAGCAAACAAGGAAAACCTTGAAAGTGGTGTTGTTTTCTCTCAAGGTGCCACCGTGCCACCTCCTTCTCGAGAGGTAGAGGGAAGCAGGAGCAAGTTGCAACACGTTTTTCTTTTATAAAAGGAAGTTCGGCCATGGCCTAATCTCCCGGACTTAAATTAAAATAATGAAGAAAAGTTACATGTGATGGGACTAGTGCCCATGGGACCCCCCAAATCCCACAAAGCAGGGGACGAGTTCGGTAAGCTAGAGGGCATTACAAATGAGGCGTACAAAACTATCATCTCTTTCATGGGGGACCCATTTGGGTTTCTTTTTTTTTTTCGACAGAACAAGAAAGATTAAATTAAGAAAAATATAAAATACAAAGGGGTATAACACCAAGTCATACACCCCAGTAAAGGACACTGGACACAACAGCGGCCACAGAGGCCAAGTTACATCATGGCCACTAGGAAGTCACACATTTGACTTCTTTTCCTTGAAGGAGATAAATACAGTGGTGCCTAAATGGAGGAGATCTCTTGTCTCGGGAAATTCTTTTACCTAGAAGAGACAAGGATTTCTCAATTGACCATTCCTTTGGGGTTTGGCCAAAGTTGACAGCGCATCGCTCCCTCCAAATTTTCCAAAGAGTCTCACCTCTGATAACTCAAGATGGCACAGAATGGTCCAAGGCACAACTCACATAGCGTGGCATCTTTTTGGGGATGTACGCATCTCAATTCCCTTACATCAAATTAGCAGCATGTCTACATAACCTAGTGGTCTTATGAGTTTCGCCATGCCAACAAAAGAAAAAAAAAATAAAACAAAGTTCGATCATTGAGATCTATTTTTGCATATTAGTTTGAATTAATTGAAAGTACAATGAAAAGAGGGCACAACATTTATGGAAACCTTCAAATCCCACAAAAGAGAGGTTAGATGCCTAGCAATTATTAAGATACACAACCTGAAGGTCTATGAAGGTAAACATTGGAAAGAGATTGTCAACCTTGACAAGAGTTATCCTAGAGCAGATTTGGAGATTATCATTTTGAAGGCTTATTAGAAAGAATAGAGCAGTTGGTAAACAAGACATAGGTTTGTTTACCTCCACAGGCTCAACCAATTGTTGAAAGAGAAAGCTCACTACCAATGAAAGTTTATGTTCTTGATTCCATGGATGATGGAACACCTCTTTCAATTGAATAGTACTCTCAAGAGTTCTTACGAGAAATACAAGAAGAGAAATGGGCCAAGGAGAAGGGTAATCCCCTGCCTATTCCTAAAATTGATGATCTTCATGATAAATTTACCCAAGACATTCCATCTATTTACGGAGACCAAGTAGAGCAACAAGAAGATGAATGATTAGATTTTGAATCTGATTCTTTACAAGAGTTTCCACAATTCATGGGCCCATGGGAATTTGAATCCGTTGAGATCAGAACTCCCACAATACTGATAAGAAATGAAGACTCAATGGTTCCAACAAACATTGAAGTCATGAAGAACGCTATGGTGCACTGTCATCTCACCTTAGAAGAGCTACTCAAAGTAAAACCTGAGTTGTGGAAACATGTGGCGAATCAGGTTCCAAAACTTGGTTCCAATGTGCCAAAGGCAAGCTCTAAGATAAAAGTACCATAGATACCTCTAGACAAAATAGGAGACATGAGTGAAGGTGAAGAATGTAATACTTATCTTTCAATCACCTACCAAGGTTACACAACCAAAGCCATCTTAGATTTAGGAGTTGGTTTTGCGATTGTGATCACTCCTTGTGGAAGCAATGGGGTGAAGCCGCATTAAGACCAACTAGAATGAAGCTTTAAATGGCTGACGACCATATTGAAAGACCTTAAGGATTGCTAGAAGGGATAACTCTAACCACTTGTGGTGTAGAGTTTGAACACACCTTTGCTATATGTGACTTTGGAAAAAATAATGTCTATGAAATGATCCTAGGAAGACCCTGTCTATGGCAACTACAAATAGTACAAGTTTGGGGAACCAACTCCTTGTACTTGCAGCACTTAGGGTCACAACCAAGGTCAATCTAAAGGATTATACCTTCAGAGAGGTACCAACCCCTACAGTGGAATCCTATCCACAAGGTGCAAGAAGATTCAATCTCTATGCACTTTGTACATTCTTCTGATCCATCTTGGATGCATGAAGAACTCACTTGTGGATATGCAAGCTCGCAAAGGAAGAGGAAATATGCGTTAAAGCAAGAGAAGAGGAACTTCTCAAGGAGCCAGACTGGTTAGAGACCCTATCTACATAGCAATGATCTTTCTAGATGAAGAATTTGAGCCTCATGGTTGGGCAAAAATCTTAGCCACCATGGACATCATTGTCAATGAAGAATAGTAGACGCCTCATTGTGATGAGGAGGGTTATGATATCTCTTTGTTCATGTGTGAACCCTTTCTTGAAGAGTGTGACTCTAATGAGGTCATAGAAGAAGAAGAGGATAGCAATGATCTAGATGTTATTAGCAATAGTGCACCCCATGGTAAACAGATCTATGATGACATACATGGAGCACTCTTGAGTGAGAAGATTCATAAAAAATCTATGGTTGGAACTCAGAGTGGAGATGTGTATAATGTTCGCGATTCTTACCAAGGAAAGAATCAACAACATGGTAGGAGTAAGAACAAGGAAAAGAATGGCCAACGGAATAAGAATAGAAGTAAATCAAGGAAGAGGGATATTGAATGCCATTATTGTCATAAGAAAGGACACATGAAGAAAAACTGCCATGTGTTAAATAATGCTAGAGGTAAAGGGCAGAATGTTGATGGGCATGTTAAACAGCTACTTGAAGCATCTACTTCAACTATAAGATTGAAGAAATCAATGTTATTTTTTATGATGCTCATATGGAAACACTTGAAAGTATTGTGCCTCCTAAGGCCTTTATGGTTGATTCTCTTTCCCACACATGGATGCTAAATTCTAGTGCTTCTTTCCATGTGACACCATACAAAGAATGGTTCTCTACTTATGCAGCAAAGTCTCTTGGTACTGTGAGACTTGGTGAATCTTACTAGTCTGACGTTGTCGGGATTGAAGATTGATGGAGAGTGTTAATCTCCAAAAGAACAACCTACTCTTGAATTTAGAACACTTCTATATCAAGAGTAAGTCAAAACCTTCACCAAATTAGAGGTCCAATCTCCAAATTATCAAAAGTTAAGAAATTCTGTGAAGAAGATAAAACACAGAAAGTCTGCTGCACAATTTTTTCTCATTGACCTATCAAACATGTAAAGTTTTCTATGAAATATTGTATGGAGTGTCGCCTAGAGATTGCGCACCTCCTCCAAGTTAAAGTTCTTCAAAAGGTTTAGTATAACTTGAGAAATCAACTTCACAAGTTACCTATGTCTGAATCTGCACTTCTGAGAAGTCGATTTAGACACCCCTAACTTCTTAACTTCAATTCTCTCAGTACAAAACCCGTTTAAGCAAATGCTTCTAGCCACGAGTAGATTACCTTCCAACTTAAATATTAAGTGCTTGCTTGCACAAAACTTTAAACTATGGAGTGAGAACTAACCAAAAGATTAAGATCGAGATTTGCGCCTATTTCAGAGAACTGTGAACACTCAACACATATGAATGTTCCTACTAACAATTCTCCTAGCCTGTTTGCAATTAGACTATGAAACTCAGGTCACAGACTCATTAACTACCAACTTAAATATCCTCAAAAGGATTTTACAATTGATCAAACACAGACGGAGCAGACACGGAAAGATCGGGCGCAATATTTCTTCATTTACTCAGAAAGTTACAGTTGAGTGATGAGAGAAAACTCAACTAACTTTTTCATGTCTCATGACATCTCTCTTCCTCTTTCTTGACTTCTATCTATTCTTACATATGCTCTCATATCACGCCTCGACATTTTCAAGGTATTTATAGATAAATTTGTACAAGTCTATGACTAATCAAAGATCTAAGTGAACTATGTACATATGTGTACATTCCTCATATATTTTGAATGTATCCTTCTTCCAAGCTTCAAGAATTGATCTCATCCTTCATTCTTTAGTCTTCAAACATTCAATTGGTGATTGATCTGCACCAACAGCTCCCCCTCAATCATCAATTGAGGTTTCTCCTTTCTTCTTTATACCTGCCATGTCTTTAAACTTCTGTAGCTTTGGTCCATCCAAGCTCTTTGTAAGCATATCAGCTATCTGATCCTTTGTTGAAGTATGTATGACTTCAATCTCCTTATCCATCACTTTCTCTCTTAGAAAGTGATACTGAATCTCAATGTGTTTGGTCCTGGCATGAAAAACAGGATTAGCAGCTAAATACAATGAACTCATGTTATCTCCATATATAATTGGTACCCCATGCACAATGTCAAAACTCTTCATCAAAGTCTTGAGCCAAATCACTTCCTTTGCAGCTTCAACCATGCCTTTGTACTCTGCTTCTGTAGAAGACAAAGCAACTGTATGTTGCTTCTTGGAACACCATGAGATAAGTTTATCTCCCATATAACACATATATCCAAAAGTTGACCTTCTATCATCTGGATTACCTGCCCAATCTGCATCACTATAAATTTTGATATTTGTATCTGAGGTAAACCCATAATACAAACCTTCATTGAGTGTACCCTTAATGTACCTCAACACTCTTTGACCTGCAATCCAATGTTCTTTCCTTGGGCAATGCATGAATTGAGACAAAACCCCTACTGCATATGATAAATCAGGTCTAGTTAAAGTAGCATAGATAAGACTACCAACTAAACTCTGATATTGTCTCATGTCCTTGAATTCTTCACCTCCAAACTTACTCAATTTGTGATTCACCTCCATTGGTGTAGGTGCTACCCTGCAATCATCCATTTTAAACTTGATTAACAAGTTCTTCAAATACCTTTCTTGGGTCACAAAAATACTCCATGTTGAGTATATGTAATCTCCATGCCCAAGAAGTATGACAAGTCTCCCAAGTCACTTATCTTGAACTCCTTTTCCATTTGCTTCTTGAGTCTTTGTATTCCTTCTTCATCTGTACCTGTAAGGATTATATCATCAACATATATGCACATGTATATGAAACCATTATCACTTGCTTTGACAAGCAAGCTACTATCTGCTTTAGACACCTGAAATCCAAGTTCTTTCAAGAACTTTACAAGTCTATAGTTCCATGCCCTTGGGGCCTGTTTCAAGCCATACAAAGCTCTCTTGAGCTTGCACACATGATCTGGATACTTTTTATCTCTGAACCCTTGAGGTTGCTCCATGAACACATCATCTGAAATATAACCATTCAAAAAAGCATTTTTCACATCAAGTTGACATAACTTCCAACCTTTACATGCAGCAATAGCTATAAGTGTCCTGATGGTTGTCATCTTTGCCACAGGACTATAAGTCTCATCATAGTCAACACCATAAGTCTGAGCAAACCCTTTGACAACAAGTCTAGCTTTGTATCTAGACACACTTCCATCTGCAAACCTCTTGGTCTTGTAAACCCATTTGCATCCAATGATTTTCTGACTATTTGGTTTTGGAACCAAATCCCATGTTTGATTCTCCAATAGTGCATCATATTCTTCCTGCATAGCTTTCTCCCATTTTTCCTTACCTTTTGCCTCTTCATATGTAGAAGGGTCTTCATCTGTTTTCATCATATAAGCATAGTCTTTTGTGGCCAAAAAAGAAGTATCATAACTATACCTTGTAGGTTGCCATTTATTCCTTGTAGACCTCCTAAGCTCTCCACTTCTTGAGGTTTTTGGTTCTTCATATTCAGGATCAAATCTTGGGGTTTCTTCCACTTCAACCTGCACTTCATTATTCTCTTGTTCATCAAATATTTGAACCTTTGATTTACCTTTCCTTTGACTCACTTCTTCTTCATCTCATGTATTGATATTGATTGTACCTGCATACCAAGTGCTTTGCTCATCAAATGTAACATCTTTAGAAACCATAAATTGTTTTGTAGATGGACTCCACAATCTATAGCCCATCTGCTTATCATCATAACCAATGAAAACATATTTTTCAGCTTTAGGCTCCAACTTGTGCCTTAATTGTGATGGCACATATGCATATGCCACACATCCAAAAACTCTGCAATGATCCAAGGTAGGTCTCTTACCCCACCAAGCCTCATATGGTGTCATACCCTGCAAGGCTTTACATGGTAACCTATTGACCAAATAAGTGGCTGTATTTACAGCCTCAGCCCACAAATAATTAGGGCAATTTTTCTCCTTCATCATGGATCTTGCAAACTCAACAAGTGTTCTATTTCTCCTTTCTGCTACACCATTTTGTTGAGGAGAGTACCTGCAAGTAACTTCCCTTTTTATACCTGCATTCCATAAGTAATCACTGAACTCATTAGAGAAATACTCTCCCCCTCCATCTGACCTTAATCTCTTCAACTTATGACCTGTAATTCTTTCTGCATATGCATGATAGTGTTTGAATGTATTAAACACTTCTGACTTATCTTTGATCACATAGATAGTGATCCATCTAGTAGCATCATCAACATAAATCACATAATACCTTGACCCATTTATACTGAAATCCTTTGATGGTCCCCACACATCTGTGTGTACCAATTCAAGCTTCTCTGAGTACATAAAACCATGCTTGGAGTAAGAATTCTTATGAGCCTTACCTAATTGACATGCCTCACATTTGTATGTCATATGTTGACCTGCAACATTAGGCAATCCAAGCACTGAACCATTGTTAATCATATCTTTAATACCTCTTTCATTGAAATGTCCAAGCCTCTTGTGCCAAAGATCTAACTCAGAGATCTTATGTCCTCCATATGTGAACATAGCATGACCAATATTGCCTTGAATCTTCAATGTAAATAATCTTCCTTCCTTTTTCCCTGAAACAATCTGTTTATACCCTTGGCTAGGGTCTTCCACATATACTCCATCATTAGTGAACCTTACTTCATATCCCTTTCCAACAATTTGTCCTACACTTATCAAATTCTTAGGAATTGTAGGAACATACAAGACCTTACTCAATAAGGTGCTACCATCCTTGGCCTTCACTGATCCAATTGACTTCACATTGTGCTTTGTGTTGTCACCTGTTTGAACAACATGATTAAAAACATTATTCTCCAAATCAGTCATCAAGGATATATTACCACTCAGGTGATTGCTACACCCTGAGTCAATGTAGAAAACTCTTTGATCTTCACTCTGCCTTTCACAAGTTGCATTCATTATCAATGTTGAATCCTCCTTTTGATCTGAAGCATAATTGTAGTAGGTGTTGTTATATTGTTGACTTTGGAATCCTCTACCTGCATTTCTTCCAAAGTAACTCCTACCACCTCTGCCTCTGAAATTACCTCTTTGACTTCTGCCACCTCTTCCTCTTGAGTTATAATTTTGATTGTATCCACCATTACTCTGATTATTATGCCAACAATCATTAGCTAAGTGATTTGTCTTACCACAAATCCAGCAAGCTTTGCCTCCCTCTTTGTTATTCCTGCCTCTTCCTCTACCTTTGCCACCTCCTCTTCCTCTTAGGAAGTTGGCTTGACTAGTTGTACCTTCATCTTCACCTGCTTGTTGCTTTCCTTTGCTATTCTTCTTCTTGTCCTTTGAGTACATTGCATGACCTGCACTCTTGTCACCATCTCCTTTAACATCCTGCTCAAATGTTAGCATATGACCTAGCAACTGATTTAAATCAGGAGTGAAATGATCAAGTGATAACTCTGTAGACAAAATGAATGGCTTCCATTTGTCATCACCTCTCAAACCTGTAAGAATTTGCTCTGTAGACAAAATGAATGGCTTCCTGCTCAAATGTTAGCACTTTCAAGACCTAAAATATGAGGTAACAAGTAATCATTGACTCCCATATAAATAATGCTCCTAGCTTGAGCATCTTTCTTCATCCAATTTTTCAAATCTGCTAACTCTTCCCTAGTTGGAACACTAGGATCTCTTAACTGTGGCTTTTCTTCTTCTCCTGTGATGTAGGCTATTAAATCTTTGCTCATAAGATGAGCTTCCATCCTCATAGACCATGCAGGATAGTTTTCCCTATCCAATTTCTCTATCTGTAGAGAATCTCCCATCTTGTGTCCACCTGTGTATTGAAATCTTCAAACTTTATGAACAATATATGTACCTTTACTTCGAATTAGACTCCTTTTGTCCTTCTTGATGTCGTATGGTCTCCTCCTCAAGCTTTGCCTTCAAACTTTCACCTTTTAGTTCTTCAATTGTTGAATTTCTTGAATCTGCAGCAGTCGGGACCCTCCTTTCCTTGATTTGATGTCTCCTGCTCTGATACCACTGATGGAGAGTGTTAATCTCCAAAAGAACAACCTACTCTTGAATTTAGAACACTTCTATATCAAGAGTAAGTCAAAACCTTCACCAAATTAGAGGTCCAATCTCCAAATTATCAAAAGTTAAGAAATTCTGTGAAGAAGATAAAACACAGAAAGTCTGCTGCACAATTTTTTCTCATTGACCTATCAAACATGTAAAGTTTTCTATGAAATTCTGTATGGAGTATCGCCTAGAGATTGCGCACCTCCTCCAAGTTAAAGTTCTTCAAAAGGTTTAGTATAACTTGAGAAATCAACTTCACAAGTTACCTATGTCTGAATCTGCACTTCTGAGAAGTCGATTTAGACACCCCTAACTTCTTAACTTCAATTCTCTCAGTACAAAACCCGTTTAAGCAAATGCTTCTAGCCACGAGTAGATTACCTTCCAACTTAAAGATTAAGTGCTTGCTTGCACAAAACTTTAAACTATGGAGTGAGAACTAACCAAAAGATTAAGATCGAGATTTGCGCATGTTTCAGAGAACTGTGAACACTCAACACATATGAATGTTCCTACTAACAATTCTCCTAGCCTGTTTGCAATTAGACTATGAAACTCAGGTCACAGACTCATTAACTACCAACTTAGATATCCTCAAAAGGATTTTACAATTGATCAAACACAGACGGAGCAGACACGGAAAGATCGGGCGCAATATTTCTTCATTTACTCAGAAAGTTACAGTTGAGTGATGAGAGAAAACTCAACTAACTTTTTCATGTCTCATGACATCTCTCTTCCTCTTTCTTGACATCTATCTATTCTTACATATGCTCTCATATCACGCCTCGACATTTTCAAGGTATTTATAGATAAATTTGTACAAGTCTATGACTAATCAAAGATCTAAGTGAACTATGTACATATGTGTACATTCCTCATATATTCTGAATGTATCCTTCTTCCAAGCTTCAAGAATTGATCTCATCCTTCATTCTTTAGTCTTCAAACATTCAATTGGTGATTGATCTGCACCAACAAAGATGTGGTTGTGCTATTGATTGATGGTTCAAAATTTACTATGCATGATGTATGCCATGTACCTCAGTTACCACATAGTTTGATGTTAGTTTCTCAACTTGATGACCATCATTACAAGGTGGTTTTCTATGCTCAGTCCTTTCGGATATCAAAGGGTAATATGGTTATTGCAAAAGGAAGAAAAGTTGGCTCACTTTTTATCCTTTATTTGTATCATATAAAGAACACTTGTTACTTGTTACCAAAGATCCTGTGGCTTGTATTTTGTATGGCCGTTTGGGTCACATATCACATAGTGGAATGGAGAATATTTCTCATTTTGGCTACTTACTTGTGTTATCTTTCTCTGATTTTTCATTTTGTGAGTATTGTCAATCTGGAAAGCAAACTAAGAATGTGCATAAAAGGCACATTAGCTCTTCAATTTTGCCTTTGGATCTCGTTCATATAGATGTGTGTGTGGTCCTATGCCCAGAAGATCATCAGGTAGTTCTCTTTACTTTGTCACTTTCATAGATGATGCTACTAGAGAATTTTGGGTATAACCTATCAAATCGAAGGATGAGGTATTCCTACCTTCAAAAATGGCTTGCTTCAATTGAACTAAACAAGGAACAAATCTCAAATCTTTATGTTCAAATAATGGTGGTGAGTATACCTCACATGAATTCATGTTTTTTGGTCAATCTCGAGGAATTTGTAGAGAGTTTACAACTCCTTATACTCAAGTACAAAATGGTGTAGCTGAAAGGATGCAAAATGGTGTACCTGAAAGGATGAATAGAACTATTTAGGATAGAGTGGTTTCTATGTTGCATCATGCAAATCTTTCACAAGGCTTTTGGGCAAAAGCAGTATTGATCGTAGTTCATGTGATTAACCTTTCACCTAGTACTGTCAAATGCCTAAAAGTGGCACAAGAGTTATGAACAAGGAAGCCACCATATTATGATCATCTTGGAATTTTTGGGTGTGAAGCATATGTTCATATACCCAAGAATCTTAGACAAAAGCTGGACCATAAGTCAAAGAAATGCACTTTTCTTGTATATGGTCAACAAGGACAATTTGTTTATCTCTTATGGGATCCTAAAACACGCTTAATGATCAGAAGTAGTGATGTCACTTTCAATGAGTCTAAGATGCATAAACAATTCATTAAGGAGGTTGAAATGAGAAGAGTGATGTTTGAGGATACTGTCCTCGAGTTAACATGCATAAAAATGTTGCACATAGGGATGTTCAAGAGAATATCGGATCACATCAGTCTACAAATGTTACTATTAAGAAACCATTGAGATGCTCTACATGTATCTCACATCCACCTTATGGATATGTTCTAGGTTTGGATTTTGTTATGCTAACAGATGCTAGTGAGCCTTCTTGCGACAAAGAGGCCATGCAAACAAAGGATCATGTCAAGTGGGAGGGTACCATGAAGATTGAGTTGGATTCTATCTACAAGAATGATACTTGGGATTTAGTACCTTTTCCAAATGATAGGAAAGCTTTACCATGCAAATGGGTATATAGGCCAAAATTCACATCACATAGTGTGTCTCCAAAGTATAAAGCATGACTTGTTGCAAAGGATTTTAAGCAGCAACACGGTGTTGATTTCAAAGAAATCTTCTCTCTAGTGGTCAAGATGACTACCGTTGAAATGTTGCTTGGACTCATTGCAATGGAGGACTTAGCACTACTGCAAATGGATGTGAAAACTAGTTTCTTGCATGGAGATCGTACATATGAGATCTTACATATGAGATCTTACATATGAGATGTATATGGAAGAACCAGAGGGCTATGTAGTTCTTAGCAAAGAAAATCTAGTTTGTAAACTAATTAAGAAGAGCTCATGTGGACTTAAACACTTCCCTAGACAATGATACCAGAAGTTTGATGCTTTTATGAAGTCTCAAGGCTATTCTTGAAGCCATGAGGATCATTGTATCTACACTAAGAGATGCTCAGATGGCACCTTGATATACTTGATACTTTATGTTGATGATATGTTGATTGTTGGGAAGTACTCTTATGACTTGTCAATTCTGAAAAAGAAGTTGAGTCAGACTTTGATATCAAGGATTTGTGGGATGACAAACATATTCTTGGCATGCGCATTACTCATGATAGGAGTAAATGGTGCATATACTTGTCTCAAAGTGAGTACATATCCAAAGTACTAATTCACATGTTCAATATGCAGGGTGGAAAGGCATTGAGTACACCTTTACCCACATATGTGAAATTGAGCAAGGATGATTGACCCAAATTAGATGAGGACAAGGAATTCATGACCAAAATTCCTTATTAGTCTATCATTGGTAGTCTTGTGTATGTTATAGTGGCTATGAGAGTAGACATTGCATTTGCAATGGGAGTTGTGAGCAGATATATGTCTAATCTTTGCAGGAAGCATTGGGAAGTGGTCAAGATGATTTTAAGATATGTGAGTGGCACTAAGGACAAGGGTCTATGCACGGGTAGAGGGAAAGCATCCATTATAGATTCTGATTATGGTAGTTGTGTAGACAATCGTAAGTCTATATTAGGATACATTTTACATTTTACTAGAGGTGCTATCTCTTGGAGATCTCGTCTTCAAGAATGTAAAGTTGTTTCCACTACAAAAGTAGAGTATGTTGCAACAAGTGAGGCATGTAATGAAGCATTGTGGCTTTTTCACCTTGTTTTAGATATAGGTCTACCTTAGCACGTACCTCGTTTGCTTAGTGATAGTTAGAGTGCCATTGCATTGGCTAAGAATCAGGTCTATCATGCAAAGACCAAGCATATTGAGGTGCGGTATCACTTCATTAGAGACTTCTTAGCCACTGAGTGCATTATTCTTGAGAAGGTTTGTACATGAGATAATGTTGCAGATGCTTTGACTAAAGCTCTACCAAGGTAGCTTTTGATATTGTTGTCATTTGATGGGGATTACTTGATCCATGATCTTACATAGTTACTAGTATATTGTGTAACAAGCCCATGAGGTAGGAGGTATAGTTTCTATACTTACACTCAAGTATTCTTTATCATTCTTTATTTTTCTCCCATAGACACTTGTCCATATTGGCCTTTAGTGGTAGATTGTTACTGTTAGTGTCTATGTGAAACACCAAATGCCATTGGACACTTTTGTATATGTTCTTTAATAAAACATATAATGGCATAGTCAGCCACAAATTGTAAGTTTGACCGCATTTGTAACACCCAAGAAATTTGTGTTTGTGCTCTCTATGTACTATATTTTTTGTGTATTCTATAGGCTCTATGCGGAGTACTTCTTGTGGCATGTGGATCTAGGTTTTCTACATCAAGCATATCATTGTGGAGCTCTCAAGAAGGAGAGTCCATTGAGGTGCATCACTATCAAAATACTTCATGCCTTTCCTACTAGTTCGTTTCATTGCTACATTTGATACTCTAAGGTCGTTGCCCTCCTTTCTTGCAGTCACCTTTGTTTATGCCATATAGAACATATTCATAAATATTTAGGATTTCCTTTATGAGAGAACATTTGAAATCACAAAGTAGGAAAGAACAAGGTTGTTGTTTGATAAAGGTCCTTAAATATGTGCTTTGATCTATAAAATATTACAAAACAATCTTTGCAATGCATTTAGTGCCTGAAAGCACATAAAAACTATGAAATACATATTTTGAGAAACACATACTGTGAGAAGCACATATTTTGATATTGTAAAAGGAGGGTTTCATGTGTTAAAGAAAATGAAATCCAAATATGCCAAAAAAAAACAATACACCTTATACATGAAGAGACAAACTGAAATAAGCAGCTTTCCTTGTTTCATGGCATAGACCCTTTGATCATCAATCATGTGTGCTATCCCCTTCTTACATTCTTTGTAGAAGTCTCTCTAATGCTCTCTCTCTCTCTCTCCCTCCCTCTCTCTCTTTCTCTCTCTCTCTCTCTCTCTTTCTCTCTTTCTCTCTCTCTCTCTCTCTCTCTCTCTCTCTCTTTGTCCCTCTCTCTCTCTCTCCCCCTTTTCTCTACATGGCCCTCCTCATTCTCCTATAGAGGAAGACTCTATCTCTCACCCTCTCTCTCTATCTATCTCTCTCTCCCCCTTTTTTCTATCTCTCTCTCTCTTTCCATGTGTGTCTATGTCACGTTGTTCTCCTATAGAGTATCTCTCTCTTTATTCCTAGATAATCTAATCTCTCTCTTATAAATCTCCAATAGATGATCTCTCTCTCTCTCTGCTCCTAGATAATCTAATCTTTCTAGCTAAAACTTTTGTCTATAAATCCATTTGTTAGTGTATCAAACCATCTATCTTGTCCAATAAATATTACATACTAGGATGCATGGTCGTGTTCCTTAACAGTTTAAAGTGCTTTTCTAATAAAGCGACCATGTAACGAGTGGATGTGTACACTTTCACAATTTTTAGAGATCAAGCAATGGCCTTTAAAACAATTCTTAATCCTCTATGATTACCATTCAAGACAGAGAGAAAGAGAGATAAATTTAGAGATACATAGAGAGAGAGAGAGAGGCTTTCCACATAAGGCATGAGCCAACGATAGAGAGAGAGTGATAGAGAGAGAGAGAAGAGAGAGCATGACCAAGAGAGAGCGATAGATAGAGAGAGAGAGAGAGACAAAGAGAGAGCTCATGTGTATGTTGGAACAACAAGCTTGCATTATGCTTGAGGAGGATATGTTCTACATTAAATCCATCATTTGGATGGTATGGCACCATCTACCATATTTATGTACCTTGAAGAATAGCACTTATGTGCACATATTTTCTTTGTATTGATTGGTTGATCATTTATCAATCAATCAATCAAAAAGTAGATGTGACTTTAACTTCCTCTTTTTCTAGATTGTAGGAAATGATTCCAATCAATCTAAACTAACAAACCTGCCTAATTTAGAATTTCAATTCATGAAGAAAAGGCATGGATAGATGCTCAAGAGTCTATACAAGTACTCCAAAACATTTGTACATTAAGTATATTGTTGATTTGAAGCAATATATATACTCTTTGATCATTGCTTGGTGCCATTTCAATTCTCTGCTCATTCTTCCTTAGACGCAATCAACTTGCAGAGATTGTTGCTCTCTCTACTGAACTCGAAATCTAGTGTTTAAGCACTCATTAGAAAGGTATAACTTTCTAGTTAATGTCTACAAATTTTCCAAGTCCATTGGTTCGTTACTTTTAGAGAAATTTAAGTTTTTCAGTCTCGGGGTCATTCTCTGCACATGCTTGAAAAATCGAGATGACACTAGTTCAGTGTTAAGGTGATTGCTCCTTCTATAGTTGTTATAAATTAGGGATTTTGTGCATTCTGGCAAGCCAACCCTATGTTTGAAACTCCCTTAAGAGGAATTTTTCCCCTTTTTACTGTGCTGGCTACTCTCAATGTTTGAAGTCACAAGTTCCATCCATTTTTAGAAGGTTTTTGTAAGCTAGTCAAGGTGCAAGTTATATGTTGTGCATCAACTTGTTCTTGTTGATGTTCCAAAGTAACTACTGGGTTTTATTGCACTAATCACAAGCCTAAAAAGTATAGTTTACATATCCAAAGAGTTAGGGCTTGTCCTATGCTAGTTTGTTGGACCAACTTCACCACTTGACAACTCAACTTTTCGAGCCCTCCAAGCTTCTCCAACTTTCTTTTAGTGTAGAAAAAATAGAGATGATCTATATAGAGGAGGGAAAGGGACCTAGAAAAAATATCAAAATGGATTATTCTCTAAAAGAAACAAGTATAGCAGAGGGCATGAAACTTGTAGCTCTAGATTCACCAAACCACCAAGAGAGTATTGCATCATATATCAAAATGGATTATTTTATAATAGCAAAGTAGAGAGACAACCACACACAAAAGGAAGTATAGTAGAGAGCAAGTGGATTGTAGCTCTAGGTTCATTGAATCACCAAAAGAGTATGGTAACAAATATTGAGATCAAGTATTTTTTAATAGCTATATAAAGAGACCTCCCACAGAAATCATGTATATTAGAGGGTAAAAGACTTGTGGTTCTAGGTTCATTGAGTTTTGATAAGAATGTAGCAAATATCAAATGGAGCATTCTATAATAGAACTAAGTTTTGATGACAAAATGGAGCATTTTGGAAGTAAGAGACATCCATCAATGATTTTTTTTAAATTTTACAGTATGCTTTAGTGGATACATCATAATAAGGAGTTCGAATGGACTTTGAATAGTATATGGATTAGACATGAAATTTTTTTTCTTCTTTGATGAACTTTCGTACAAACGAATTCAAATGCACTTTGATGTGCATCTTAATTACAAAAATATACCTCTTGCATTTTTTACATCAAGGTGCATTTTCTTAGTGATTGATCTTCTTGTAGTTACACTTTGACATCCATCACGAAAAAAGTCTTGATCACAATTTAGCTGAAGTGATCCTAGAAATAATCAAGCAAGTCACTGAATCTAGCCACACCATTATTCTATGTATTTTAAACAAGCACAAGATTGAGTTTACTCTTTAGGAAGATGAATGCAAAAATCACATAGATGGAATCCAAGAAGGCATAATATGTTAAGTATCCGTTTAACAATCCAAGTAGTCGAGTACCACTCAAGTAGCAAAAGATGCGCTTAACTGCCTGCCAATGCTTGACTCTTAGGCAATGCATAAACCTGCTCATTTGTGAGATAGCAAAATCTGGCCAAGAAATGCATAAGTAAATTAGGCATCCAACAGCCTACTGATAGAGAACAACATCAGATGCATCTCCAGCATCATGAAGACTTAGTCATAAACCGGTCTCCATAGGAGTGGCAATAGGTTTATAGTCTTCAAGGCCAAAACATAGCAATAATGTGTCAATATATTTTGTTTGAAACAAATCCATTCCACCATGAATGTGCATAAATTGAATGTCCAAATAATGATGCAAATGCCCCAAATTAGACATCTCAAATGAACCACACAAATCAGGCTTGAAATCAACAATATGTTTCTCATGAGGACTAGTGAGCTCTGCAAATCACCATTCAGAAATGCTGTTTTAATGTCCAACTCATGTACATTCCAACCATGATGAGCTGCAAGTGCATGGATGCTATGAACAATAGCCATTCGGCATGTAGGTGCAAAGGTTTCATCAAAATCAATTCCTCTTTCCTATGCATAACCCTTTGGAATAAGCCTAGCCTTATACTTGTCAATTGTTCCATCAAATTTATGCTTTAGCTTGTATACCCACTTAGCGCCAATGGCCTTCTTGCTAGGAGGCAAGTCACATAAAGACCAGATACCATTTTTCATGATAGCACCATATTCAAATTGCATTGCAGCCATCCAATGTTCAGAATTTTGTGCTTCATCAAACGAAACAAGCTTAGTCTTATCATAGAGACTAGAGGTAGTCATAGCATAGCAATCTGATGCCAAAGAGGCACTATGAGAGCATGAATGAGTACGGTATGACAAAGCTGCATCTAATTTGCTGTCATGCAAAGTCTGTACTAGCCTTTTTTGCATAGTTTTTGCCTCCTCAATATCAGCTCTCTCATCAACAAGTGCATCATGCAAATCTGCATCAGAAATGGAATGATCTGCATCATCACATGAAACCAACAATGGCTGAGAAGTTGCCTCATTAGGACTAGCACTATACTATCCACCAGTAAAAGGAGGTAGAAAAGTATCGTACATGTCTTTGGAGCTAACAAATATCTCCTTCGTACATGAAAGTAAAGGCTGAATAGAATCTTCCACAAAAACAACATCACGACTAACCAAAATGCATTTAGTATGTGGATGATACAAATGATAGCCTTTGATTTTAGAATTATACCCAACAAAATACATTTTACTACTTTATCATCCAATTTCGTGCAATGTTGTTCAGGCACTAATGCATATGCCAAACAACCAAAAACATGCAGATGAGTAATAGATGGCTTGTGACCATGCCAAGCCTCATATGGTGTGATAGACTGCAGTGCTTTAGTGGGACACTTGTTAAGTACATATGCTACATGACTCTTGACCATGCACCCTGCCATCTCCATGAGTGACTTGTTCTTGCATTCAGCAACTCCATTCTATTGAGGTGTATACAACATTGTACACTAAGGTTTTATCCCACATTTAGCGAGAGATGCATTAAAGTTAGAAGACATATATTCCCCCCCTCGATCAAAATGGAGGGTGCCCATTTTACATGTTGACATATTTTTAGTCAAAACCAAAGAATGTTTGAAGCACATGAACACTTCGACTTTGGTTTCAATGGATATACCCATGCATGCCTGGAAAAATCATCAATGAAAGTCACGAAGTAAAGATTGTTTCCAAAAGAGGGTGTCTACATCAACAACCATTTCAACCTCTTTTTTCTTTGCCTCTTTTGCAACCAGTTTTGGATAGTTCTTTATGACATGATCGTTTCCTTTACATCACTTACAAAAGAATTTCTTCTTTTTTTAATTTTTCTCATCTTTGTCTTCCTTCTTCCAATGTGCAGCATTTACAGATTTCTACTTACTAGTAGATGAGCTCCATTTACCTTTGCCCTTCTGACTAGCCAAGAAAGCTTGATCTTCAACATGCATAATGGACCTGTTCTGCCTAGATTGATCTTGTTGTAATAGAACAAAGAATAAATCCTCAAATGAAAAGGCATTTGGATTGCCTTTCATCATCAAACAAAGAGTAGAAGCAAAACTCTAACATGAATCAGGAAGATCATTCCGAACGGTCTGCACAAGTGAGCTATCTCGTATAACTTCATCAACAGAAATCAATTGTTCCTTCAAGTCTTTGATCTTTTTTAGAAAACTGTCCACAGAAGCATCTTCATTCATATGCTCACTATCCAACTGTTTGCAGAGGTAAGCAACAAAAGCCTCATTCCTAGCCTGGTACAATGTGGTAAGTGTATCCCAAGCATCCTTAGCTGTTTTACAAGAGCGAATGTAAGGAATAATGGCATGTTTGACAAACAAGGCTATCAATGCATGTGGTTGAGCATCTTTGCCATCCCAATGAATTTTCTCTACAGTAGGTGAAGTAGAAACTGCAGCACAAATAGGAATCTAAAGAATATCCACATCTTCAATGCCATCTGCATTAGCTTCAGAACCTGTATTTGCAGGTGTAATAGGATGTTTTTCAACACCGTGCACAATGTTCCACTCTCCTTTTGGAACCAATACATGCTGCATCATATAAGTCCACAATGGGTAATTGGTACCGTCCAACTTATCCTCAACAACCAACATATGAAATACATCACTGCTTTCAGCCATGGACATTGACTAAAATACCTTGATGAAAAAAAATGACTATATCTAAAAAAGTTGAACAGAACTACCCTGACGAGTTCTACTTAACCTGTAGTAGACTTTGAGATGCTTATACTAGTGAACCAAAACCTGTATATATCTTTGGCACAAAAAGATGAAATATCCTATACAAGCATTGTTATAGTGTGCTCGGAGGCCAAAATGAACTCAGATTGCGATTTTGATACCATAAAGAGAAGCTATTTTGATCTCTTAATCACCTTGAGTATGCTCACCAAATTTTGTGCGATTCTGTGACTATGACCGGAGGGGTGTCAACACCACCCTAGATGAAGAAGCAGCTTGCTCTAATACCAATGGTTGGAGCTAGACTTCTACAGAAGCACACAAACAACACACAGAAGCAGAAGAAGCTTTGAGGACAACACACAATACTGAATGAATTACTACTAGAATGTACAAAGATAAGTAACCCATTAGGGCTATAAGCGTATATACAAGCCGAGGGAAAAAGACCCCCAAAAGAGGGAAAAAAGTACCCACATAGTCCTAGTGTGTTCACACACATCACTACCTAAATATATCAACAAACCTGCATGTCACAAGATCAAGTGGGATTCTAAGAAGAGAAAAGTTGATTTTATAGAGGAGACCCAAGAACAAAATCCACTACATAAGAAAGTAGTGAATTAAAAGACAAAAGTGGCTCCACTGCAACTCAAAATTGAAGAGGCATTCTTATACTTCATTTGGTGAAGTTGGAGCCTTGGAAGCTTATCCTCAGATTGTAGAGAACTTCAATAAAAATATTCCCTATAGGAAATACTCAAATAAAACATAGAATTTGATAGAGATGAGGTTCAAGCTTTTGAAGCACATGTCAAGGATGCTCCGATCACTTTAGATGCCATTGACCCTATTCACTTGCTAGATTGCTTAAAGGAAAAAGGATCGAGCAGTATCGCATATAAATTATTTGCACTTCTCACTGACTCCCATAAGAAAACTTGGTGCCCTATGCATGAAAATAACTGCAAGCTGGTGTCATATGAAATGGGCTTTACAATAATCTTGCATTTGTTGTATAACTATTTTCCCAATACAGAGCCAAACCTATATATGAGTTAGAAGAGGAAAATTTTTTACGATTCTCTAGAGGTTGAATTCATTACAAAAGAGCATCGAATTGAAGAGGATTTCTCTCCTAGTAGAGAGGAGAATGAGATCATAACTATCATTATAGGGAAATGAAGAAAGATGTGTCCAAGGTGTCATATAATACAAAGGAAATGTCTTTAATGGACCCTTCCATGACATCACCAATTTTGACAAATTTGAAGATCAAAGGGAATAAATATTTTTTTCTTAATAATATTCAAAACGTACTCAACATCCAAGAAGACTATGCAGTTGTAGCCATTGCACATAATATAGAGGAATATAAGGGATTCATCTCTGATTATGAAATGGAGGATCAGGCCCACGAAGAGAATTTTATGAAAGTAAAAGATTGAATCTATGGTTCAACAAGGTGAGGGAAGACATTGAAACAAGAAGAGTACCAAGTGATCGAAAATATAGGAATTTCCAAAGAGCGATTGGATATCAAAAGCTTGCATATAGCACAAAGCAAATTTTCTTGATGGATGGAGAAAGGGATACAAAAGGTAGTAGTGTGGACTTTATGAAGGAAAAACGCTTTTTCTCTATGACAAGAGGGTGGAGACAAGAGGATCAAATGCTCTCTATTCTTTGATTTCAACATAATTAATACCCTAAATTGATGTTTTTGGATTTTCTTTTTTCCTTTTATAAAACATTTATGGAGAGTAGATGAGTTCCTAGGAACACACAAAAGAGAACATCATGGGTATCATGCGTTGAGATATCAAGCTCAACATGTGATGATCTAGGATGACATGTATCACTTTTTCATTTCTCTGACATGTATAGTTGTCATGCCAGTATATGTCAGTGATACTTCATTGAGCTTTACTAGATTTATCTATTGAGAGTGATGGCACATTTGTTTCTTGCCAGCTCATTCATTCATGGACATTAGGATTTTCCTTACGTATTGTTCTTTATATATTGCACTTGTTGTTTTTTTGTTTTAAGTTAGTCTTGTACATTCCTTTTATGTAATAGAAAAAGAACAAGATCATTCTTCTTTGCCTCAATCTATGTATGTGCTCCTCTTTGATTGTGAGAGTGTGAATGTGAGTTCTCTTCCTTATCTCCGTCCTCATGACATGGTATCAGAACCAGTGTGACTATAGATAGCTCATGGAGAAGACCAAAGGTGAAGAGTACATGAGAAGGCATGGAGAAAACACGATTCACAAAAGACCTCAGATTGCTATGAAAATTGTCGTTAACTTAGAAGGTGTCAAAGTAATTTTGAGAGTTATTCCTTTAGGGTCACTTATTTTTGTCAGATTTCTATTTCAGAGCCATCTCGACCTCTATTTCGAGCCCACAAGGTGGGGCCCACAAGAAAACCAAGTTAGTTTGTAAAACTGTAACTTGCATCCTATTTGGCAACACTCATATATTCCACATCTAAAATTTCAAGCAATTCTGTGTACTGTTCATACACGAAAACTGTGTTTTTCTGAGATGGAATTGTCACATCATAGTGCGACAACCTTCAACTAGAAATACTACTTGTAGTGTTTTTGCAATGCTGTGAATTGTTGCTGAAATGGCAAACATATATGGAATGAGTCAGCTTATGAGTGATAAACTAGAAGGGTGTACAGGAGAGATTGGAGGGGCGGGAGGTGAAAGAGGAGTAGTTGGTGTGGTGGGTACTTCGACGATGTTAGGGGTATTTACAGTAGAGGTGCGAGACGGGGAGTCGATGATGATTGTTTCTTTTGCCAAAGAACCTTTCGGAATGAGGCGTGCTTCCCGGGCCTGTTGTGAAGACTAGGCATCCGTTGGGTACACGAATATATTGACCGGGTTTTGATTGTAAGCGAATTTGGCATGGGTCAAACAATGGTAGTGGTTTTCTTTGCAAATATTGCAATGCTTCATTGGTGCCCACTGATTTAACCAGTTCTCTCAAACCTTGAATGTAGGCTTCTTTGAAGCCTCCTGTAGCGAGTTCTTGTTCTACAAGCGCTTGGCTTTCTTCCTCTAAGAGTTTTTTGCATGCCCAAACTGCTTGCGTGGTGCGGTATAGCTTCTTGATTGCCAATGTGTAGGCCGTAGCTTCAAATGTTTCGTCTTTGTAAGTACTTGTGTCACCTTGAGTGTCAGTGTGCTATTTTTGTTCATCAGTCTACACATTCTCTTGAGAGTCATGGCTAGCTTGACTGGCTTCATCATCTCCGTCTTCATCGTCAGTTTCTATCCTTTCTTCTTTAGAGCTAGAGACTACTTGCTCTTGTGGTTGATTAGGGGGTGTGGTAGGGTAACTTGGACGTTCATACTCCTGAGAGAAAAAGTGTCCTTCTGAAAATTGAAATTCGTTTGAAAAAGCATCCAACATTTCAAAATTGAACGTGGTATTCATTGGTTCTGCTTCCAAATTGGGTATAGGAAAAGTAAATGCTTCCGCACTGATGGAGGTGGGAATTTTTGCTGTTGTAGTTGTGGGTTCCTGAACGGTAGTTGCTTGAGAGGTAAAAGCACTGGTAGTACCTTTCGTAATAACTGGTCATGATAGGTGTATATGTATGGGTTGTATAGGAATAGGGGGTTCCGTAGGTGACTGTTTTGGAGAGGGTTGAGGTGAGGGGGACTCTAGAACTTGTAGGCACTTATGTATGGAAGACAGGTTGTCTTCTACTTCTATATTTGGCACTTGAGACATGGATGGTGCATTCCTTTCCTGTGTCTCCGAAATAGTAGGGTTCCTATGCAAATTCTTTTTCTCGTTGCTATTGACCAAGTATTCTAACCTCTCTAGTAGTCCTTGAAAGTGTAATTCAGGTTTTGCCATGTTATTCCAATTAAGATAACAAGAGGCTTCGAACATAGTTTGTGCTAATTCTACCATCTTCATGCAAAGTTTAGTCCTCTCAATTTCTAGCTCTGCTCATGAATAGCTCTTACTCATTTCTAGCTTGATATGCATGAAACATCCAAATTTTTTGGTATAGGTTCAACTAGAACTGATCCTGGTCTCTGAGCTGGGTTCTCCTGATTACATTCTTGCGAAGTCAAATCTAGGATTTTGGCTCTAGATTCCTTGAGACTTCCTTCCAACTCAGTTATCTTTTTACTCCACTTCCTCTTAATTCTTTCTCTAGAATCTTTCCAAGATTTCGTCTTTTTATTACTAGACTCACCAACTTCGCTAGTTTCGGCTACTTTCTCAGGATTAAGTTGTTGATTTCGTAAGAGTTCCTGGGCTCTTGTTATAGCTTAGATAGGCATGTATGTAGGGTTGGATCCATTTGAGTTATGTATAATTCCTATCACGTTGATGGGTATCACTTTTGAAGCATTAGCAGGGTTCTTAGAACATTCTTTTATGACATGCTCTTTACCACACTCGGCACAAAAACCTTGTATGTTCTAGTATTGTGACGGTCCTGCTATCGGAGGATGTGGACAATCCTTTATGAAATGATCTCCTTGGCACCTAAAGCATGGTCCTCTATGGCCCTGTGGTCTTTGCTGTCTTAATTGGGGCTGCCGATCAGGGTTGGTATACATCACATAAACATAATTGGGCTCCCAACTGGGTTCCAATGATGGACTATCGTACTGATAGGTCTCCACATGTTCTGGTGACTCTGTGTAATATGTGGGTGGACTATCTATATGAGTAGAGTCAAAATTGTTGGAGTTAGGGTCACTTTTTGTGATCAGGGGTGAAGAAGGCACTAAAGCCCTATTGAGGTTCTCTTCTGTAGTAGCATATTTAACTGGGATGACATTTGTTGGTGGGGGTGGCTGTTGAGCTAAAATAGGTTGAGGTCTCTGTTGTGCCCGATAAGGATAGTTTTGAGGAGGCCTATAGTAATGAGGCTGAGCATTGTATTGACCTTGATACCTCCCTAGTTGGGGGTATGCTTGCGGGTAGCTCTATCATACTACTTGTTTGTTGTATGGGCAGTCTTGAGCCGTGTGATTCGTGTATCGTCTCTCAATTGTACAGTATTGGCCACTAGGATTGGCTTGCGGTTGTGTTACATTGGGACACACATTTGCCATATGATCACCACCACAGGTGTAACAACACTTGTTTGTTGTCAACCTGGGCATCTATTTACTAGAAACTCCTAGTTTCTGGGCCACTTTTTTTGCTAGGTCTTCTATTGAATTAGAAAGTTTTGAGGATGCTAGAGATGAACAATCTAAGTCCTTATAGAACTTTGAGAGTTCCAACTCGTCTCCAAGGTTGTCCTCAATGTCTACACAAATTCTCACATATTGCTCTAGTGTTTTGGGTTCCTTCAAGTATACATAGGAGCATATTTTAGAGCTCAAGAAGCCATCTAAAAACAATGACACTTGCTTGGCCTATGAGGGTAACTCTTGCATCGGATATCTCTCAACATATTGTCTAAACTTACATCCTGTCAGTCTAACTGTTTCTTGAGGGGTCTGTTTGAAGCTATGAATCAATGACGAAGTATCATGTCTGATTCCACTTTTAGAGAATTCCGTGATGAATGACTCTAAAAAGTGATGGATATCCCTAAATTGTATTTTTTTCAATGGTTGGAACCAAGTTAAAACCGTGTTCTTTAACGTTACTCCAAATGCATTATATTGTATGAACATGTCTTCTACTTGCTCTCCTCGTAGCACTTTCTTAAACTCCGCAACATGATCATAGGGATCTCCTGTCCCATCGAAGTACTGTTTCATTGACTTTACTAATTGAGTGGGTCTTAATATCCTTGGGTGTTCATGTTGTCTAGGTAGAGGAAAATCATCTCTACCCCCTGTGTCTTTCCACTCTGTCGGTTTCCATGGTAGTTCTATCTTTCCCTATGGGATGAGTGAAACTTACTTCTGGTCTCTCTTTGTTCTTCTCTCTTTGTATGATGTTCCAGCACCTTGATGGCTCGCGTTTACATTAGCTCATGATGGAGGGAAGACTAACTCACCTCTCCATATGTAGGTATTTCTCGCATGGTCTGGTAACACAAATACTCGTTCTGAAGTATCATCCAGATATATGACCTTTCCAGGTATGTCTGGGTCCTTGAATTCGTAAATCATGATGGAGCCTACCTCACTAGGTTGTTCCATTATGTACCTCCAAAATGCTTCGTCAGTTTCTTTATTTAGAAACAACTCTATGCTTCTATTGTCATGAGGGATCTAGTTTGGGATTAGTACTCTTGTCAGTACAGATTTCCCTCTAGGTGTCCTAGGTTCTTCTCCTAGTGGCTCTTTTCCTTGGGTTCTCGCTTTCGTGCATCGCTGAACTACACCAAACACGTTGGTATGATTTGGCTGAGTGCTTATGATGTACATGGCTCCTTCTTTGTCTATGTATGCGTCTCTCTCAAATTTCACCACTAGACGTTCCAATTCAATGGGTTGGTCAGAATTGTGCAATTGCACCACTGATCTTTGCAAACCATCCTCATAGATGTGAGCACCTAGGTGGTTCGTTCAGACAAATTCTAATTGAGTTTTGTAGGTTCCTTCAGGTCTTTCTAGATATGCTATGTTTAACCCTCCTTCTAGTCTTTCCATGCTAAAAGCCATTTCTGACTCACTGGTATCTGAGCTCAACTCGTAAGGGTAACTATTCAATTGTTGAGCCCACGAACGTGCAGTAGTTCCTACACTTGCTTCTGATGATCTAAGACTTCATCGGTCTGACTTACCTATATGCTTGCCCAATCTAAGGTTCATGAATTTACTTCTTGGATCACTCGACAATGTCTCTTTGTTCTTTATTTTCTTGTTTCTTTTTAAAATTCTTTAAATTCTTGTCTTGTCTCAATGTTCACGTCAAGAATCGACTTTTCCATTGTACTTTTTGAGTTCTCTTTCCCTCAGACTCAAGTTCTTTCCTTTAGGTTTTCGTATCGCACACTTTTACTTTAGTCTTGGACTTGAAAAATTAAGTCTCTTGGACTTGATGCATTCCTATCATCTTTAATCCACAATGCTAAACCTTTAGCCTAAGCTAATAATTGACTAAGGGGGTTGAGCATTCCTCCAACCTCGAGTCAGCTTCTTTGATTGCTCTGATGCCCAAAGAGTCGCACTTCCCAAACCATGCATTCTTCACTGCCTTGCTTTGATTGCCCTTGGATAGCTCTTGTTAGACCTGTAAAAATCCAATGTTTAGACCACTTTTTTAAATTAATGATCAAATACTTTGATATATACACCTTTTAAGTCCTTTCTTTTATGGCCAAATTTTCTCCAATGCCCCCTTTCTTTCCTAGTCCCACTTATGGGTCAACCTCAAATTATGTTATCTAAATATCAACGTCTTCTTCTTGAAAAAACAGTTGAGGTCATATAGTACTCATAAAGAGCTTTCTAAGGAGCTATAAAGCTCAAAAAACAGACTTCGAATGAAAAAGATATGAGCGTTCAGGCCCTCGGGATTAAAAACTAATAAATAGGTTTTTCTTCAATTATGAGCTAAGGGGTCTCCAATGCGTCTAATCACCCAAAAATTTTCTCAAAATAGCCTCAAATTTTCCCAAAAATTTAAACGCTAATTTTTTCCGTTTTGGGTGAACAATCGTGATGGTCTGGGACAATCGCGATGATCTGGGACAATCGCGATGGTTTGGGACCGTCGTGATGGCTCAGGTGAACCATCACGATGGCGTGGTACAATCGCGATGGTCCAATGGAGCAAGGCATCTTGATGGTCTAGAGTGAAGCATCACGATGGTTTGTCTAGCGAGCAATCGCGATGGCGTGAGCCTGTCGGGATGGTCACAAGGTGCGATGGCATGAGCAAATTGCGATGGTCCAATTTTGAAGCATCACGATGGCGTACCTCGTATCATCGCGATGGTCTATCTTGACACGTGGCAAGTGGGTTGTCGCGATGGCGTGAGCCAATCATGATGACGTGGGGTCGATGGGATCGTCACGATGGTCAATGACCGTCACGATGGTTCAAGTGAACCATCACAATGGTCCGAGACTGTTGTGATGGTCCGGCTGAGTCATCGCGATGGTGTGAGCCAATTGCAATGGTGTGACACAATCGCGATGGCATGAGCCCGTCACGATGGTCCACCAAAATACAAATTTTTTGTATGCACCTATGGATTCGTGTGTGTGCAAGTGTCACCTACCTCGTGGTGTGGTCGCTTACCAAAAATGCCGACTTTGTCAGACTATTGTGATGGTCCAATTCCAATGGCAGATTGTGATAGAAAGTGGATTTTTTACCTTTTGAAAGCTTTCCTGTTGCTCCGGAGCACTGTACCTATAAGAAAATTCAAAAACACACAAGCACATACAAGCACAAAAGCTCTCTCTCTCTCTCAAACCATCCTCATAGATGCGTGCACCTAATCAGTTGTTCCTATATTCCAATTGCATTTTATAGGGACCTTCTAGTGTCTAAAATTAGGCAGTGACTGAGCTACTTGTGGGTCTCTCCATGCTAAAGGACATTTTAGAATCACTAGTTTTTGAGCTTAATATGTAAGGATAACCACTAAGTTGTTGTGCTCACGTCCTACATGTGTGAGTGACACTAGCTTCAGAAGATCTGATGTGTTGTTGATCTCTCCTTAGGTGTCTACCTGATCTAGGTTCATGTGCCCAACTTTTAGTCTAATGATGCTTGTACAAGCACATTAATGATTCGTTGATATCAATCACTTTTTCCTTTTAACTTCTTTAGTATGTATTTGCTCGTCATAAGGAGCACTGAGGTTTGTCCTACTTGATGTTCTTCATCCAATCAGATTAAATTATTTGCCCTTAAGTCATTCCTAGACTGCAATCAACCTATTCTTAAACTTGAGAATTTAAGGGCTCCTAGAACTTGAGTGTTCCTATCATGCCTCTAATCAATCAAAACCACTAATCGCACTTAGCCTATGCTAAACATTAACTAAGGGGTTTGAGAGATCTTCCAACCTCAAGTCACTTCTCCTTGTTTGCTCTCCTATGCCCAGGATGTGCATTCCCAATCTTGCCACACTCTTGCTCTCGATGCCCTTCGATGTTCTCAATGGACCTATAAAAGTCCCATAGTTAGATCAAGAGTTAATTTTATTTTCATTAATAGAACACTTTCATTCATGTATTTCAAAGATCGAATTTTCTCTTGTTTTTATGGAAGACTTCCTTAGAGATCCCTATCTTCCTCACCCCTCTGGTAGGCCAACTTCAAAATACTATACCTAAAACTCACCATATTATTTTTACAAAAACTAGTCAAGGTTTGCGTAGGATTCCAAACAAGCTTTCAACAAACTCAAGATCACTAAAAACAGATTTTGTATGAAAAAGCTATGTCAGTTTAGGGTTTTGGGGTTCAAAACAAGCAAACATGCAAACAAGACTTCTCGAAATATTTGCTTGGGGGCCTGACAATGCTCCAATTACTTGAATTTTTTACCAAAATTAGCTCCAAAATTGCAAAAATAAAAAACCCTAAATTATGCAGATTTAGTGGTACCATCACGATGGCATGAGCTTGTCACCATGGTCTGGGGTCATTGTGATGGTCTAGGGTCATTGCGCTGGCATGAGCCAATCGCGATGGTGAATGGTTGGTTCATTCATTGCGATAGTTTGCTATGATCGTGATGCAATGGTCAAAGCACAATGGTTTGAAGGTGTTTCCATGGTATGTACCAGTCGTAGCGGTGTGGTGTCTTGTCGATATGGCCAGATGAATCTTCGTAATGGCTTACGCCAATCACGATGGCATGGGGTCTCGTCATGATGGTGAAGTCCCATTGCGATGACGTGAGCCCATCACAATGGTCAAGTGGATGGTCACAATGGTGTGAGCCCATCGCGATGGTCCACAAAAATGCAAATTTTTTGAATCCAACTATGGAATCCTTAGTGCGCCAAGATGATCTACACCCTCAATAGTAATGTATTAAAAAAAAAGAACTTGTCAAACCATTGTGATGGTCTCAGACATTCGGCAAAGATGATGAAAATACAAAAAAATTACTTGTTTTGCTGCCTGTGCACAATGTTGAATGCTATTCTTGCCAAAAAAGCTCTCAAGCACACCAAGTCAACCTCTCTCGCACTCACAAATGAAATGAGAGAATGGATATGGAAGGTGGAGGTAGATCAAAATGGTGAAGATGGTGATGCAAGAGAGTAGAGATGATGGAGATGATGTTGATGATGAAGAAAGTAAAGAAAATAGAAAAATTACCTACTTACCTATGATTCCAACATCACATCTCTACATCTTACCATCACATGCTCATCCTCAAAGCTCTATCCCTAACAACGGTGCCAAATTTGGTGTTGTTCTAGCACAATGGCAAGTACCAACGTGAGGAGATCCACCTCATAATTGTCAATCTGGGAAGACATGAGGAAGGTATGATGATCATGATCAAATCAGAGTACAAGTGTGTGAGTGAGAAGCACACAAACATGCACACATGTACACACACACGGGGCAAGACAAAGAGTGGAACAATGGAATCCTCTATTAGCAAGCTCAAAGAAAGTATACAATGCTCCAGAATTAGTTCACTCTCCAATGAGCTAACCTAAAAAATGAGCTCTCTATCTCTTTTTATAGTTTTTTGACTAGTTTTGGCCCTATCCACACCTAGTGTCCAACCTAGTTAAAAACTAGGTTCTAGGGCTTATTTGGGGGCCCAAACAGAGTCCAAAAATTATGAAATTGGTATGTAACTACTTCTAATACTCCTCAAGTTTGAAGACTCCTTAGCTTGGACAAAATGGAGCTAAAAAAATGTGAAATGATATTTACAATGGTTCTTAGTGATAAAAATCACTATTTTTATAGGGATGTCTTCTAAAAATTTGACTTGGAGCTCCCTACATGCTCCCTCTTTCTGTGTGTCCACTACTTCGACATGTTCCCATGTCTCATGCTTCACCTTAAGTGCCACCACCCCTAGATATAATCCATACCTAGGACCACTCATAGCCCCAAATCCATACGAGTATGGAGGATATGGTCAACCACAACCTGTGCTACGGCAACAACCACTACATCCATAGAATGTAGTGCTTATAAAGTATACTTAACCAGAAGAAAATCCAAAAAGAGCCATAGTGCAAGGCATGCCCTTGACAAACACAAAAAATTTAAGCCATGGATTTGATCAGACTCATGCAGACTACTACACATATGACACAAGTTTTACTGAATAAGATCAAGCCTATAAGCAACATTACATGGATATGACGGGTATGACAACTCTTATGGACCAGAATATGCTAGTCTCATGTACGCTGCCCCTATAGCCCCTGTCCCAACTAGACCCCCAATTAGACTGCCTACACCAAGAGGACCATGTTATAGATGTTGAGGGGATCACTTCAGTAGGGAATGTAGTTTTGCAAAGCCAAGGGGAATTTGGAAAAGGAAGCAGTGAACCATCCAAAGGTTGAGGAGGACAAGAACCTAAAGCTCAAGTGGTAGAGGACTCAGAGGGACTAGAGGAGACCTCTAAAAGTAACAAGACTCAGAGGTGGAAGACAAGGCGAGAAAAAATTAAAAATAAATGGATTAAAAGAATCACTGAACAGAAAGAGAAAACTATAAAAGAAACTAAGATAGGTGAAAATCAGGAGACACACAAGAAGGCTCACATGGTGACCAAGGAGTCGAAGAGAGTACTGGTAGGATCAATTCTAGCAGATCCCATGCCTAAAGACCTAAGCATGTGGTTGAAGGCTTATCAATCCAGGATAGAGACAGGGCCTAGCATCAAACAACATGAAAGAAGTTATCCTCGAGGAGATTTGGAGAAGGAGTGATTGGAAATATGTAAAAAATTGATTGATATTGCACAAGCTACACTTGAGAATTCTCTATCAACCCTTCTCGAGACTAGGATACTAGAAAACCCATTCCAAGAAGGTTTAGATGTTGCGAAATGAGAACACAAAAGAGGATAGCAAGATGATGAGAAAAAAGAAAATATTAGCACTAAAGGGGAAGAACAAGGTTCAGTAATCCCAAAAATAAAGGCAAGCTGGCCACGTGACCTGTGGGCTAGAATTCAAGAAGATCAGTGGAAAAACAGTGGAAAAACACCACCCCTTTTTGAAGAACTAGACACCCTTGGAAACCAACCTACATTGGAAACGAAGGAGATATATGAGGAAATGTCAAGCTTGGATCAAATTAGAGAGGAAGTAAACAGTATATCCACACTTCCCAATTTCATGGGGGAGTATGAGAGGAAGTCAGAATTGTTTCATGCCCCTACCATCAAAGGCTGAGAAGGGAGGTCACAAGATGAAACCTCTCGAGGTCACAAGATGAAACCTCTCACACATTATCGAAACTCAAGAAAAAAAAAGTTCAATGTTCTTTTACTATAGAAGAGTTAATATGAATTAAACCTCAGCTGTGGAAACACTTGGTCGAAGAATTTAAGATAGAAGTGGGAGAACAAACTAAGGAGAAGAAAGAGGTGGAGGCATCACCCACAATTCAAATACAAGTAGACAAAGTGGAAAAGTTCAGTGAAGGAGACGAAGGAAACACATGCCTTCCCATCACATTTAATGTATACATGACCAGAGCGATCCTAAACACAAGAGCGGGAGTAGGAATAACCACTACAGAGATATGGGAAAAATGGGGAAATCCAACTATGTGACCCAACAAATGAAACTCCAATTAGTAGATGGCCATGTAGAGAGACCATTAGGGATCTTAGAAAAGGTCATTCTGACCAGCTGCAGAGTGGAATTTGAGCATACCCTAGCAATACATCAAATTGGAAAAGTAAGTAATTATGAAATGATTTTAGGATGACTTTTCATGAGACCATTGAGAGTAGTACAAGATTGGGGAAGAGATGCATTGTACCTCCAACATCAGGGCACCACCATGAAAATAAATTTGCACACCTTCGCATATAGAGATGTACCTCTTTGTAGAATAGGAAGTGAGAAGATGAAGTCAACTCTTGTGTCAAAGCTAGAGTGTAGCTACATGCTACTATTGGAGATGTTGCACATAAAGCTAAGGTCTATCCGAGTCTACATGAACAACTCAAAGTAGAGTTACTTTTTTTACTAAGTTTGATAGAATGGTGGACTGAATGGCTCTAAGAAGTATTTCATTTGATCTCCTCTATCCACCTCTAAGCGATCTACAACTTATCACTACTACCAAGTCAAGCCATCCAGCTAAAGCTCCCCTTCCTTTTGACTAGGACCATCACCTGTGTTTGGATCCTCACATAAGAGCAATGTTGGGTGATAGAGATTGTGGTATCTCTACTATCTTCTTATGATTGAAGTGCTCTTAGTCAAGGCTCTGAATGGGCAGGTAGCAAGCCTATGTTCAGAATTTTTCTTCTTGGGTACAAAAGAGATTAAACACTGCATGTATGACTATATCCTTGTTGTACATACACAAATTGTCTCTATTTTTGTTGGCATGCAAGTCTCACAATGGATGAAATCTGATTGCTAGGGTATCCTCATAATGTTTAGGAGGTTGTGACTATATGAAGATCTTCGAAGGCTTGCAAATACATCCTCAATGTCTCTCTCCCTCTAGTAAGAAACATCTTATAGTGTTAGAAGCACAAAGCACATGCATACAAAGGTGCTATGCAAGCTTCCTGACAACTACTTTGTTATGAGTGCCACGTGGGAGGGGATGAATCAATAAAAAAATTGATATGATTTCTGTGATAATGAGATTTAAGACCATGGTACTAGCCCCATTCAAGCTATAAAACCAAGTAGTTATTATACTTAATTTGTCAAAAAAGCAATGAAGAGATGCGGCACAAGAAATCCACAAATGAGTTTTGCAAAGCTCACCACGTTTGAGGATAGAGTGAAGCCACCAAAAAATGAAATTGAAGAGTGTTTATAAACACTTCAAAAGAAAAGATGCGTCAAAACTCCATGAAACTGAACACTAAAATAGAAGAACCGTCAGATGCAAGGGTGGGAGGGAGGGAAAATGGGGTAAAGGAGGTACAAAATGATGATGAATTAAGTGTGGGAGGGTGGGAAAATAGGAAAAAAGAGGCCCAAAGGAGTGTAAATTGATGGAAAAAGGCTTCTCTAAGTGGGTGGAGAGCAACATCACCAAAGTCAAGTACCACCACCACCAAAAAAATCAGCAAATGAACCACCAACACCTCCAGCCATTGATCTGATACCATGTAGAGAGTATATGCATGGAAACAAAATGAGATGAAGAGTGTACTCACAAAATGAAAGAGTGTGAGACTCAAAAATGATTAGACCATGAAATGGGAAAAGTCACATGGACTAGAGTGAGCTTGCCAAGAGCATGGAGTAGGCTCTTCAACCTTCTGACCAAGTGCAAAAGGGGGGAGAGGCCCTCCTTATATAGAATTGGGGGGATGCTCTCCAAAGTACATCATATGTGGGATAATTCCCCTTGAAGGAGAATGAAGACATAGGTAGAAGCAAATGGCAAGATACCCAAATACAAAGAGAAACAATATAAAATGGAAATGAACTAGAAATGGAGTGTCTCTAAGATACAAAATGGAGATGAACTCTCATATCCTCAATAGTTTTCATTTTTGTACAAAAATATGCATGAATTTTGGTGCATGCATATAGATGATAAAACTTAACTTCTAAACATGCATGAGCATTAGCTATGTTGGCAGTAGCCAAAGGCACAGCCGACACAAAAGCATGTGAAGGTGGATCACAAAGAAGTAGTGGGGAGCCAAGCAGATTATTTTTTCAAAGAAAGATGTTTTAAAATACTTCTCCAAAACCATCAATAGTGATTTTCATCACTCTTGTACCATATGTAACATAGAACAACCACTTTTGTAATTCATAGCTCCATTTTCTGCAAGCTGAGGACTCCTCAAGCTTGAGGAGCTTAGGTAGAAAGAGCTTACCAATTTTGGTTATTTTTAGATCTCGTTCACCCCTTCAAATAGCACCTAGAACCTATTTTTTAACTATGTCGGTCGCTAGATGTGAAATCGGTCGAAACTAGTATAAAAACTATAAAAAGAGCTAGAGATCTCATTTTTGAGGTTAGCTTGTATGAGTAGAGGAGAGCTTAGAGCTATTTTGAGATTTTAAGAGTGTCCTTGAGTAATAGAATCTACTTTCAACCTTCCATTGTGTCTTGCTTGTCTCTTCATTGTGTGTGTGTGCATCTCTATGCTTCTCACCTTCACTCTCACTATATCTCATGTTCACGATCTTCATATCACTCCTATCTCTTTCATGGATTGACATTAAGGAGGTGGAGCTTCTTAACATGGTACTTACCATTGTGCTAGAGCAACACCAAATTTGGCACCGTTGCTAGGGATCGAGTCTAGGACGAATGTGTGATGGTAAGAGTATAGCAAGAAGTGGCATTGGAAGGTAAAAATTTCAGTTTTTGTTGTTGTTTTTAATTATGTTTTTGTGTTTTTCATCTCGTCTACAGTCCTTCACCACCGCATCATCTTCTTCCACTCTGAATAAATCAAAAAATTCACCATATCCACCCATTCTCCTCATTTCCCCTCATTTGTGCATGCAAGATCAGGTTATCCAACTCAAAAATCCTAATCAACCCTTCGAACTTCAACACCTAGTGGTTGAATTCAAGGAGGTTTTGTACATTGATAAGCAAGGAACCATGTATGTGGTTACCTGCTTACTAGGTAGGATAGATGAGTTTAGAAATATCATTCCCAAGAATGTGATAGGAGACCTAGGACAAGAACCCAAGACTCCTCGAGGAAAATCCATCTTGACCAGAGTGATCACCCTAGAATGGGTCCCCAAGACAAAGAAAACATATAACTATTCTTGAATAGAGAAATAGTGGAAGTCTTTTAGAGATTCAAGCCAGATCAACTTAGCAAAATAGGTGGAGTCACCATCTACGAGTTCAAAGATTATGGGATACCAGACAAAGTTTTGTATCTATATAATACATCGGAGAGAACTTTCTTGGTAATAGAGCATGGTAGGCATGCATACACTTGGACGGGCAAACTGATTTTTCCTCCACCACGATCTAATGTCTCCCATGGCCTCCAAGGTGTAGGATCATCCCAGGCTCATGAAACCTAGAGGGAAAGAACCAGAGAGAGACCTGAGATAAGCTTTGCACACACTATGGGAAAAGATAGATTAGAACTTGAAAGTGAAAAACATGAAAGAGAGAAACATAGAGCACATAGACATCAAAGAGAGGAACATGACTTTCACATGCCTAGACCTCGAGAGTACCCAAGAACCTTTAAATCCTCTCAAGTGGTCAAGACAATGAAGAACTAATTTGATGGGTCTAGAGATCCTTACAATCATGTGACCAAGTTCAAACAAGTGTTAAGAGCTGAATATGTTGAGAACATGTTCACCCAGTTTGAGGCATTTGGTTTGACCCTCAAGGGTACTACCTTAGCTTGGTTTCAACCCCTAAATAGTCGCAATTACCAAAATCTAGGTCAACTACTAGAAGCATTCATTGTAGAGTTTTCCAAGAGTAGCGTGAGGCATAATACATCATCCTTGATCCATAGCTTCAAGCAGATACCCCAAGAAATAACATGACAAGCCAGACGTAGATTCAAACAATACGTGAAAATATGTCCCACACATGAATTACCTACACAAGCAAAACAAGTTTCCTTATTTTTAGATGAAATTCTAAGCCAAAAACTTAGACCATATGTATAGCCCAAGGAGCCAATCACACTAGATCAATGCTTGAGAATGTGTATTGCCATAGGAGACAACTTGGCCAACATCATTCCAATTGGCATCTTGGAATGATGTTGGCCACCAAAATCATGAGTAGAGGATTAATTTAAACATCCTATCACTTGAAAAGTTTCCTCTTGCTACTCTTGAATGCGATAATTTCAACATTTCCAAGCCCTTCTGTTCAGGAACACAAAATCTAAGATATCCATCCATTCCTCTCTTGTAGAACTGATTATTTATCAATATGAATTCCACATTTCTTGGAAGTTTCTTGTGTTTGAATTCATTTGCTCTAATTTTTTGTTACCTCAAAATCAAACTCCATCAAAAGTAAGAAGCATCTTACTATTCTTCTAGTTTGACAAGGGTTGTTTAGAAAATATAATAAAGCTTGATGATCAACAAAGAATTTGAACTTGTTAGCCAATAAATAGTTTCTGAACTTCTTTACTACATACACCATACCCAAACTCTCTCTTTCAGTTGTGGTGTAGTTTTCTCATAGTTGTTTAATTGTCTACATGCATAGGCTATGAGAAATCTACTTTAATTCCTTCTATAGGTTGTGCCAATACACATTCTAAAGAAACGTTGGAAGCATGAAATATTAAGTCTCATTGATGAGTTTTTGGTATTGGTGAAGTGACTAGAAAAGTCTTCAAATTTTCAAACATGAATGTTCTCAATTCTTTAACATTTGTTGGTTTTTCCATTACTATATGCTTGTCTTCTCACCCGCATGGGTGATCACTACTTTCTTAGTTTCTTCTTGAGTTTCATATGATTCACATCTTTAATTTTCTCTCCATGGTTTGAAGTTTATAAAAAATCTTCCCTCAATCTCATATTTTTCAAAGAAGTGGAACATCAAATTTCTTTTCTTCTTCTTTGTGAGTTACCTCACCTTTACCTTTTAGTTCCTTTTAATCATTCACTTTTTTCCTATTTCAAGTGTTTCCTTTTAATGTATTTCCTAGTGTTTCCTTTCAAGTGTTTCCTTTTACATCAATACCTCCCACATTCTCTAGATATGAAGTCTTACTCATTATTTCCAACTCTCCTTCTTTTAGCTTGGATGCGTTCTCCTTGTGATACATTTTTATCATTCTCATTTTTATCATTTTTATCAAACCCTTCTTCATTTTGAAATTTTATCCCCACATTTTCTTCATTTTCTATATCAAAGATTGACAAAATATGAGTCCATCCATGTGGTTCAAAATCTTCCTCATTAAATAATTGAGGTATGTACCTTTCACCATCTACAACTCTATCATTTATACAATCTTCCCTTCTCAAAATAAATATTTTTGGAACTTTTTTTTTGTTGGACTATATGCCCAAATTTGTGCTTCATTATCACTTTGTTCAGCCAAAGCTTTCATGAACTCTCCTATAGAATCTTGATCATTGTGCACTTTGTTCCATTGTCTTGGAGAAATATCATGATAAGTTCCTCTTCTTAGATTGACTTTGGTCACATTTCCTTGATATTGTAGGTAAAAGGAAATCTTTTCCCAAATCTTGAATTGCATGCAATTGCCTCATAAAAGGTCTTCCTAGAATAATTTCATAACAGGCCAAATGAGGAAAGTCCACAATTGCAAATGTATGTTCCATTACAATTCCACATGTTTTTATAATTACCTTTTGGGATAAAACCAAATGTTTTTCTATGTGTCCATCTACCAATTGTGATCTCATTTAGTAAACTTGAGATTTTTAGCACCCCACTTTTACCATATCTTTCTTGTCATAACTGCTACTCCAGCTCCACTATCTAGAATCGCATTTGCTTGTTTACTTTCATATTTTATTGCAACTATTGTATTTCCTGCTTCACCTTCATAATATCTTCCAATCTTATCTACTGGTACATGCAACCATGAGTCCATTATAGATCAATTTTTTTTCAAACCTTTACTTCTCCTCATTTTACATGTATTCTTGCACACGATGGTTTTGTTTAATCATTTCTCTTGATGTCATTTGGCAAGAACTATTGCATTGCTCATTCACTTTCATCTCCACACTCAATGGTATCTCCTCTTGTGAATCTTGCCCATATGTTTTTTCATTTTCTTGTTTGGTTTTACTGTATGGAAGATTATCATTCTTATATGACTCTAATATTTTTCCCATTCATTCATTCCATAGTACCTCATGCAAAATTTCTAGGGCTTTGGAGTTAATCTCTAAAGGCCTCTTTCTAGTACTTTTGTGTTAACTCAATGATCACCCTACACGATTGAATCCTTTTAGCTTCTAGTTCTAGCTTTGGATATACTTTATCTTGATCCTCTTGTATAGGTCCGTCTTTTATTCTTTCTTTATAAGCTTTAATCAAAGTATCTGATTGTTTTGAAAAATCTTTCATGGAACTCCACTCTTCCTTTCCTACTTGCATTCCATTAGCTTCTTCTTTTAATTGTTAGATATGCTCAATACTCCACCCTCATGTGACCACAAATGATCCATGGTGCTCTAAGTTGTAAGGCCCCCATTATGAGGAGAGTCCATTATGAGAGCCCCGACATTTGTGGAACCCTAACTTCCAAGTTAGATGACATCTATGTGTGATTGTTGATGGTTGTAGATGATCTTTGTGAGCCTAACCATTAGGTTAGGTAGGGCATAAACTTCCAAGCTATTGGGTTGCCATTTAAGGTGAAAATAAAGGCCCTGTGGCATCGCATGGTTTCCCCATAGAACCATAATGGGGGGAGTGCCGAGGGGGGCTTGCCCCCTTCTGTGGGATCCAGGGGGCCTATCCCCTCGGCCCGTAGGGCTGAGACAATAGGACTTCTGGTCATGGAGATATTATCGGATCATATATTTTACCGACTATTTTGTATCTCATGACTACGTTTATCTATACCGAACCGCCTTGTAAAAGCTATATAAGCACGGCCCAGGTTGATCTTTACATAACATTGCGCACTAGTAAGCCCTTCATCTAGAGTCTCTCTAGATTGCCATCTAAGCTCCACATTGGGAGCGCACGGGTGGACAACACCATCATTCTAACTCCATTATGCTCGACAATATGAGAATTTGAGTTCTCTATTTCTCAGTCTACATCTATCTTTGTCTATGTTTTGCTCTCAACTCTGTCTACAAGTCTATTCCGTTGTGCTATTATTTTCTTACATGGTATCAAAGCTCAGGAGGCTCTAAGTGGTGTAGAAGTAGAAACGCAGAGGTTGTAGAGGTCTAAACAACAATAGAGAGAAGATTTCAAGTGGCACGTCATCATCTATGACTTGGAGTCAAGGTGGTTCATCAATAGGAGTAGGTGGCACACAAGTAGGAGCAGCAATGATGCTAGTCATCCCAATGTTGCTGATACAGCCAACAGCCTTCACAGAAGGTAAACTTGATGGTATGAACTACACCCTGTGGAAGTTCAAAAGCACTACTATTCTTGATTCGTATGAGCTTTTGGAGATTTTTCTTGGGACTGATCATGAGCCCCAAGAAAGAACTGATCCAAATAATCCTGGTCGAATGATTCCTCCTGATGCTGATCTTCTACGTGCTTGAAAACATAGAAATGCAAATGCACTCAGTGCTCTAGTTACAAGTACTTCTGATAGTGTTCTGACTCTCATTCAACATACTACAAAGGCATGTGAAGCATGGAACATATTGAGAAATCAATATGAAACTCATAATCAGACCTGGATTCAGAACTTGGAGAATCAGCTTACAGCAGAACGGTTTGGTGATGGGGAGACTGCAGAGGTGTTTATCACTCGCATAAAGAATCTACGAGATCAAATGGTGGGAGCAGGTGTTCAAAAGTCAAGTGAGGAGCTAGCTCATCGTTGTCTTTGAATCTGTCCACCTAAGTTTGATGGTTTGGTAACTGCTCTTAACACTCAAATCAGACCTCAACCACTAACGTTTGAAGAATTTAGTGCCTTAATCATGGAGGAGGAGTTGCGGCTCAAGGCAAGGAGTGGTGGTAGCAAAGGAGATGATGCATTCATAGCAAATGCCAAAGGAGGCCAAACAGACTCTTCAAAAGATGGAGACAAAAAGAAGAACGACAAAAAGAAGTTCAAGGGAGAGTGTTTCCATTGCAAGAAGAAAGGACACAAAATCCAAGATTGTTGCATCAAGAAGGCAGAAGAGAAGAGTGGCTCTTCAAAAGGTGGCAAGGGCAAGGAGTTTACCAACACAAAAGAAATAGAGCTTGAGTTATTTTTTACGATAGAGGAGAGGTGCTCCTCGGCTAAAGATTCAGGAATAGATGACTCATAGGTGTTGGACAGTGGTGCATCTCGTCACATGAGTAGAAAAGACCTTTACAGTTCCTTATAGCCTCTAAAGGAACCCATCACAGTAAAGGTAGGGAATAATGCAAGATGTCCTGTAGAGGGCGAAGGTACAATGCAAGATGTCCTATAGAGTTTCTTTCATTAACTCTAATGTTGATATCAAAAAGCTTTCAAATGTGTTGTATGTTCCACAAATAAAACGAAATCTACTTTCACTAGCTTCTATAACTGATCAAGGTCATCAAGTATCTTTCATTAAGACAGGAGCTAAGATTATGGATGATAACAACAACATTGTTGGGATTGGCATAAGGAGGAACAACCTGTATGAGTTGTGTGCTCTTAAAGCCACTAGAAACGTGGGCACAAGTAAGCTATGGCATGAGAGATTCAGCCACATTGGATACCGTGTACTGAAGGAGATGCATCACAGAGGTATGGTTGCAGACCTACCATTGATTGTAGAAATGAAGGAACCATGTTGGGCAAGCAACAGAGGAAGGCGTTTCCACAAGAAAGCAAGAACAGGGCAAGCTATCCTCTAGAGTTGGTGCATGTTGACTTGTGCGGAAAAATCACTACACAAGCCTTGGGTGGATCTTCCTACTTCATGTTACTTGTCGATGACTATAGCATGAAGATGTGGGTGTACTTCCTTCGCAATAAGGCTCAAGCTTTTGGTAAGTTTAAAGAATGGCTTCAGCTTGTTGAAATTGAAATAGGGAAGAACATGAAGAAATTCAATACAGACGATGGTGGTGAGTTCAGATCAACAGAGTTTGAAGATTTCTGCAAGAGTAAGGGAATCAAGCATCAACTCACAGTGGCACATAGTCCTCAACAGAACAGTGTTGCAGAACATTGGAATCAAACCATCATGGAGATGGCAAGGTGCATGTTGAAAGGAAAGGGTTTGCCTAATCAATTTTGGGTAGAGGTTTTCAACACTGTTGTCTACATCTTGAATCGAAGCTACACCAAGGCACTTGATGGAAAGACTCCACAAGAAGCCTACATTGGTAAAAAGGCTTCTGTTTCCCATTTCAAAGTATTTGGAAGTGAATGTTATGTACATGTTCTAGATAGGGAGAGAAACAATCTTCAACCAAAAAGCATCAAATGTATCTTCCTAGGGTACAACAAAGATAATAAGGCTTATAAGCTTTATGACCCTCAAGCTAAGAAGATCATGGCAAGCCATGATGTGGTGTTTAAGGAGGAGCAGCCACATGCAATGGAGGAGAAAAAGAGAGATTCCACTTTATCATCAGGCGAAGGGGCAATCCGCTATGAACCTGGCCCAAGAGCTATCCCTTCTACACAAGAGAAGGAAGTATCATCTTCAGATGATGAGTCTGAAAGTCACCAATGTGCCAAGACCCAAGTGGAAAAGCCATTGCCACATTGGGTGAGGCAGCTCTATGATTCTGCAAACCCAATCTCACATTCACTAGAACAAGTTGCAGATGGACCGAGGCGATCACAGAGAATAGAGGAACATAGATGGGCAAGCGCCCATATTGTAAACACAGCCTTGATGGTTGATCTCATTCAAGAAGAAGCAAAGGAACCAACCAATGTGGAAGAGGCACTCCATGATCCGAATTGGAGGGCTTCCATGCAAATAGAATACAACAATATCATGAAGAATGGAACTTGGGATCTAGTGGATTGACCCCCTAAGCCTAAAGTCATTGGCACCAAGTGGGTCTAGAAGCTAAAGTACAAGGTTGATGGTACTCTAGAAAAGTATAAAGCAAGAATTGTTGCACAAGGCTACTCACAAGTTGAAGGCATTGACTTTTGTGAATCATTTGCCCCGATTGCAAGAATGACTACTCTCTGAGTAGTACTAGCTGTGGCTGCACATAAGCATTGGCCAGTCTATCACATGGGTGTCGAATCAGCGTTCCTGAATGGAGACCTCAAGGAGGAGATATATGTGTCTCAACCACTAGGGTTTGAGGCTCCCCATTCAGAGAACAAGGTATGTAAGCTGAAGAAGGCATTTTATGGGCTAAAACAAGCCCCTAGAGCATGGTACCAACGGATAGATAAGTATCTCTTGGACCTAGGTTTCAAAAGATGTGCTTCTGATGCTAACTAGTATGTTCTAAAGAGAGGAGGGAAGATAATTGTGCTTGTACTCTATGTAGATGACCTTGTGAGTTCAGAATTTGAAATGACAGACTTGGGCTTAATGCATTATTGCTTAGGTCTTGAAGTTTGGTAAGAACGATGGAAGATTTTCATCTCTCAACAAAAGTATGCAAGGCAGATATTGAAGGCATTTGACATGAAGGATTGCAAGGAAATTTCTACACCTATGGAGGTCAACACAGAATTATCTATTGAAGATACTTCACCTCCAGTGGATATTGGAAGATACAAGAAATTAGTTGGAAGTCTCATCTACTTGTGCAATAGCAAACCAGACATCTCTTATGTTGTTGGAGTAGTAAGCCTGTTCTCTAATAAGCCTTGCCAAACTCATTGGAAGGCAAGCATGTGGATACTCAGGTATGTGAAAGGAACCACTGATTATGGTATTCTTTATGAAGAAGGATCATCTCTAGTCAGATAATGTGACTCAGATTGGGCAGGAGATATTGATACCAGAAAATTAGTTTCTAGATATTGCTTTTCTTTAGGACCAAGGATTTTCTCTTGGATTAGTAAGAAGCCACCGACTGTAGCATTATCTTCTACTGAAGTTGAGTACAAAGCTGCATGCGTTGCAGCATGTGAAGCAGTATGGTTGAGGAGGATCCTATGGCACATAGCAATACAAGGACAGGAGGCTACAGAGTTGAAGTGTGACAACCAAAGTTGCATGGCCATCGCCAAAAATCCTGTTTTCCATGCACGTAGCAAGCACATAGAATCCAGTATCACTATGTGTGTGAGTTGATTGAGGACGGGTCGTGGAGATACGCTAGTGTCCTACTGAAGAAAATGGAGCAGACATCTTCACCAAGGCTCTTGGGAGAGAGCAACTTCTTCAACACTTTCCAAAGCTTGGGATGGGACCATGGAGGTAGTTCACCGTAGGGTGGACATTGAGGGGGGTGTTAGATATGCTCAATACTCCATCCTCATGTGACCATAAATGATCCATGGTGCTCTAAGTTGTAAGGCCCCCATTATGAGGAGAAGCCATTATAAGAGCTCGGACATTTGTGGAACCCTAACTTCCAAGTTAGTAGCACCTCCTTTAATGTCAATCTGGGAAGACATGAGGATGGTATGAAGACCTCGAACAAGTGATGGCACAAGTGTGTGAGATAAAGCACACAAACATGCACACACATACACACACATGCACACACATACACACACATGCACACAAGGCAAGAACAAAGAGAGAAACAATGGAGTTCTTTAGATTACTCAAAAAGTCTCATGTACAAGCTCAAATAACTAACAAGCTAACGTAAAAAATGAGCTCTCTAGCTCTTTTTATAGTTTTGGACTAGCTTTGGTCCTATCCAGACCTAGTGTCTAACCTAGTTAAAAATTAGGTTCCTAGGCTATTTTGGAGGCTCAAACGAGCTCTAAAAATTATGAAAATTGATACATAAATACTTCTAATACTCCTCAAGCTCGAGTACTCCTCACCTTGAACAAAATGGAATCAAATCTACCAAAAACGGTATTTACAGTGTTCATGTAGTGATGAAAATCACTGTTGAAAAGAGATTAGGTTGGAAAAATTGACTGGCTTACTTGCCGGATCTACGTTGATTTCTTTGCCTACTTGTTCCTTCTCTTTACTCTGACTCCGTTCATTGGCTACCCTACGGTGTAGGTCTTTGAGTGCCTTGACTGCTACCAACATCCCCCCTCTCTCGCGTCTGTCATCTCTGATAGACCCTTGGTGGGTTGAACCTTTGACATAATATTCGATGACATCGATAGCCAGGTGATGCTCTTCTAGCCTCAATCCTTTTGCTAAATCTGTTAGTAAGGCATCCCAATCGACTGGCGCTGGAATGTCCAGTTGTGACAGACACAATTGTTCGGAATGTAAGGTTCTCTCCACAACAAAAAGTTGGAGGAGATGTGAGGGTCTGGGGACAAATATTTCGGGAATGATACTCCGAGAACCCTGTAATGAACATATCTTCAATAGTCTGTTTGTAGCATGCTGGGAGGTATTTGATTCTTGCATGCCAGACATATATCACATTAATGGAGGGGGTTGTGCTCATGTCATATACTAAGTCGAGATTGCCTGCAGTGAAACCGACTCCACAGAAATGCAGGACTTTAATGTTCTTGAAGGTTCAAAAGGTGACCAACATTAATTCGAATATTTTCATACACATCTGTGCCATCACGTCAGGAACATTTCGCAGTCTGACACCCCAGTGGTGAATGGTGGATATCATGTATGCTATTGTGTTCGGCCCTCGTGGTGGTGCTAGGTACACGTAATTTAGCCATTTCGCACAACCTTTAACATTCTTCATAGTGATGGCAAAATCTGGCCATGTGTGTCTTCTAAGTACTAGGATGTAGCATGGATTGTATTTGATGAAAAGTGGCATATTATTCCATGTATGAACCATTTCTGGATAAGTTTCTAGAAGACGAACCCTCCAGGTGGGTTGGAAGATGGACCCTTGTATAGCTCTTTCAGGTATGTCATCGGGACCAAATTGGGTGGCAAATGTTGGGGCCTTGCCACATCGTCATTGAATTTCTACATTATAATCTACTAGGAGCACGCAATAGGGCACATATTGATCATCAGTATCCATCGACGATGGGACATGAGTCAGAAGTATTCTGATTTTATAATGGTATCCTCAACTTTAGACATTGATTGAATTTGTAGCACGACTCTCTCATCATTTGTATTGGCCGTTTTTTTGAGCATCTGCAACCATTTTGGGGCTTCTACTTCAAGTGTGTCTAATCCTTCAGATGTTTGTTGGCCACCCCGCATCGGCATAGGAACATAAGGTTCCTCATATGACTCGTCTACTTCTATGGGCACCAACTCTTCTGGTTCTGGTTCTATGATCGGGGAGGGCTATCTTTCGTATTGAAGTAATTGTCCTTGCAATTCAGTGACCTATTTTTGTAGTGCATTCACCTCCTCTATAGTTGTTGTAGAATCTAGGACCTTTGTTTGTTCTTCTTGCACCCCTAGCTATTGGCAAAGAGTATCCTGTTCTTTTTCCAATTCATCGTGCGTTGCTTGAAGATCAACATAGCTTTCAAGAATGGTTTTCATGGTATCTGAAGGGACAACTTTAAATCTTTCTGGGTCGATCTCCTGAGGGGAGCCTTCCATGGCTACCTCTAGGTTCTCTTCGTTTTGCTTTTGAAGTCTTTTGTTTTCTTCTAGAGCCGTGGCCATGTGTTTCCTTAGTAACGTCAAATTACGATGGACTTTGATATTCTCGGACTGATTAAGTTCAAGTAAAGCTGTTAGTTTTTTAACTTCGGAAGATTCTGATTGCTGAGGAGCTTCCAATAGGGTTTGGTGGGCGTGTTCTAGCATAGTATAACATTGATTGAGGTCGGTGTTCTCTTCTTCTAGGGCTGCAAGCAGCTTCTGTAATTGCTAGTGGTCCGCAGTTATATGGTGATGACGATCTTCTAAGCTCTGATATTTGTTCTGCATCTATTATATACATTGATGTAATATAGAAAACAAATTATTTACATTTAGGGATGTTGGGAAAGTGGAGGATGCAGGGGGAATGGGGAAGGGGAAAGGGATCGTGAATGAAGGGGAAACAAGAGGTGATGTGGGTGGAGGGGATATGGGAGATTGTGGGAGTGTGGGGGGAGGGAGTGGTGCCACACCTAGTGATGTTTCCATACCCTCAAAAGTGTTGGAACAAAGCAATCACAAATTGATGATTATAAAGAGCTTGAAGTAAGTCAATGGTCAGAATGAAGTCCAAGAAAGTATTGAGGAAGTGAAGATATTTCATAATGGTAGCTTGTATACATATGTACATTATAGGTGGAAATTCTTGTACTATGAGTATAGATGATCCTTAGGATGGTAAGGAGTAATGTAATAGACGTGGAATAAGTCTAGAATCATATGTATATAAGTTAATGATGTAAAGAAATAAATGAGAGAGTCATTAGAAGCCAAGTGTCAACAAGGTAGATGTGTAGAGAGTCATCTTCATAAATTAACGACGAGTATTTCTCTGATTTCTCTCAGCCTGTTCATGTGGATCAGGAAATCTTTTGTATACATCTAATATAGAAGCTAATGAAGTTATGTTCAAAGTTTCATGGCCTAATTCTTTTCATGCTGTGAGTATGATCAATAGGAACATGTGTATGTAAAGTCTGCAAGTAGATCTCTGAGAGTCACACACTTTTTCGTGTCAATGTTTTGCTTGGATCTTAGTGCAGAGTCTAAAATTTTTGATATTGAGCATTCAAAATCTAAGTTAGAAGGTAAGGAAGCTATGGCTAAAAGCATTAAGCAAAACGGGATCTATGCTATGAGAAATCAACCTTAGAAGTTAGCTATGTCAAAGTCACTTGTTCAGGAAGAGAGTTTCTGACATACTTTTGATCTTAAGGATCAAATTAAAGTTTTAATGATTCTTTTGAAGGATTAATGGTTGATATGATTGCGCAAAGGTAGCACGGAGATATGTACATCATTAGTTTGAAGAAATCTGAAGATTTGGGCAAGAAATAAAGTCAATCTTTGAAGCCGACTTCTTGAAGAAGGAAGATTCTCACTCAGAGAAGTGATAGTTGAAGATTTGGTAAATGAAGGTAACATTTGTATAAAGTTTGGTCCATAACTAATATAGAGGAGCTCTTAAATCAGTATAGATCAAACCTTTGGAGATTTAGAGGTCTCCAACAGTGGTATCAGAGCTGAAGATGCAATATAAGTGAAGTAAAAGCATTTGAAAGTCCCAAGTGCTGAAGATATTGAAGTTTCTTATAATTGAAGGTGGATAACTAAATTCTTGAAGAAAATCTGAAGAAGTACAAGGCACAAGTTCAAAGGGTAAAGAAGGATTAAAGCTTCATATCAAAGGTACACTATATCATCATAAATCTTAGTAATTGCAGACACAGAAGATCAAAGATGGGAGAAAGCTTGCAGATTGATAAGCTAGATAGGGAGAACTATCCAGCTTGGTCCATGAGGATGGAGGCACACCTCATGAGCAAAGATTTGATGGCATTCATTACAGGAGAAGAAGAGAGGCCTGAGTTTGAAGATCCTAGTGTTCCAACTAGGGAAGAACTAGCAGATTTGAAGAATTGGATGAGAAAGGATGCTCAAGCTAGGAGCATCATTTACATGGCTATAAATGATTATCTTCTACCTTACATTAGAGGATTAGAAAGTGCAAGAGATGTGTGGAATGCTTTGGAAGAGCATTTCCAAAACACAACCAAGTCAAGGAAGTCCTCATTATGGGCAGAGTTTACAACTTTCAAGAAAAAGACTTCACAATCAATTTCTGATTATGTGGCAAGAATGAAAGATATTGCAGATAGCTTGGGAGCAGTAGATGAAGACATTGAAGAGGATAAGTTGGTAAGAAAAATACTTACAGGTCTGAGAGGAGATGAGAAGTGGAAGCCTTTCATATTGTCCATAGAATTTTCATTAGATCATTTTACTCCTGATCTTAATCAATTGCTAGGACACATGCTAACTTTTGAGCAGGACATTAAGGGAGAGAATGATAGGAGTGCAAGTCAAGCTATGTACTCCAAGGACAAGAAAAAGAATGGCAAAGGGAAGCAGTCAATTGATGATGAAGGAACTTCAAGTCAAGCTAATTTCACAAAAGGAAAGATGAACTTCAGAGGTAAAGGAAGAGGAGGTAAGAACAAAGACAATACTAAAGCTTGTTGGATTTGTGGTAGAACAAATCACTTGGCAAATGATTGTTGGAGTAACAATCAAAATGGTGGAAGTAATAACCAGAGCTTCAATCAAAGAAGTAGAGGAGGCAGAAATCAAAGAGGCAACTTCAGAGGAAGAGGTGGTAGGACATCATATGCTAGAGGAGGTGGAAGAAGTTTTCAATCTCAGTCCTACAATAACAATTATTATAATTATGCTTCAGATCAGAAGGATGACATGACTCTCATCTTCAATGCAACACATGAAGCAGTAGGAGAAGATCAAAGGGTGTTCTATATTGACTCAGGATGTAGCAATCATCTGAGTGGCAATATATCATTGATGACTGATATGGAAGCAAAGGTGAATGGACATACAGTTCAAAGAGGAGATAACACCAAGCATAAAGTGGAAAGCATTGGATCAGTGAAGATAAAGAGTGGAAGCACACTCTTAAGCAAGGTACTTTATGTTCCTACTATTCCTAAAAACTTGATAAGTGTAGGAGAAACTGTGGAGAAGGGATATGAAGTCAGATTCACAAATGATGGTGTTTATGTGCAAGATCCAAATCAAGGATATAGAAATATAATTGCAGGTAAAAAGGAAGGAAAGTTTTTTACTCTCAAGGTCAAAGTTAATGTGGGACATGCATTATTTAATTATGGAAGTCAAAAGATGTTTGAGTTAGACCTATGGCATAAAAGGCTAGGTCATTTCAATGAGAGAGCTATAAAAGAAATGTCAAAGAATGATGTGGTGCTTGGATTGCCAAATGTTGAAGGTCAACACATGGTGTACAAGTGTGAAGCTTGTCAATTAGGTAAAGCACACAAAAGTTCATACAATAAATTAGGGTACAAGTATTCAAATATGCTTGAATTGGTTCATACAGATGTGTGGGCTCCTTCAAGGGACTATAGCATAAATGGATCTAGATATTATGTGTTGTTTGTTGATGATGAAACCAGATGGATTACTTTATATGAAGGTCATTGGATGTAAGTGGGTGTATTAAGGTTTGCAGATGGAAAAGTGTCTAGATACAAGGCTAGACTTGTGGTTAAAGGTTATGCCCAAACTTATGGGGTAGATTATGATGAAACCTTTAGTCCAGTTGCTAAGATGTCTACAATTAGATCTCTAATTGCTATTGCTGCTTGTAAAGGATGGAAGTTATCACAATTAGATGTGAAGAATGCATTTTTAAATGGATACATTGCAGATGAAGTGTACATGGAACAACCAGAGGGTTTCATGGATATAATTGGATCAGATTATGTGTGTAAGCTCAAGAGAGCATTGTATGGTTTGAAGCAAGCTCTAAGAGTATGGAATTACAGGCTTGTTAAGTTCTTGAATGAATGTGGATATCAAGCATCAAAGGCAGATAGTATCTTGCTAGTGAAGGCAAGTGAAAATGGATGTATATACATGTGTATTTATGTTGATGATATTATTGTCACAGGAACAGATGCTCAAGGAATCAAGGAGCTTAAGAAACAAATAGAGAAGGAGTTTAAGATAAGTGATTTGGGAAACTTATCTTATTTCTTAGGAATGCAGATTGTGTATACTCAATATGGAGTATATGTTACACAAGAGAGATATTTGAAGAATCTTCTGGTCAAGTTCAACATGGAAGAGTGTAAGTCTTCAACCACACCATTGGAGGTAAATCATAAATTGAGCAGATATGGAGGTGAAGAATTTAATGACATGAAGAAATATCAGAGTTTGGTAGGTAGTCTAATCTATGCTACCTTGACAAGGCCAGACCTATCATATGCAGTAGGTGGTTTATCACAATTTATGCATTGTCCAAAGAAGACTCATTGGATTGCAGCTCAAAGGGTACTCAAATATATCAAGGGAACTTTGAGTGAAGGTTTGTATTATGGATTTACTTCTGATACAAGAATCAAAGTGTTTAGTGATGCAGATTGGGTAGGTGATTCAGATGATAGAAGGTCTACTCATGGATATCTCTATTATATTGGAGATAAATTAGTTTCCTGGTGTTCAAAGAGGCAACATACAGTTGCTTTGTCATCCACAGAAGCTGAGTATAAAGGAATGGTAGAGGCTGCAAAAGAAGTGATATGGTTAAAGATCTTGTTGAAGAGCTTTGGAACTGATCAGAGTACTCCAATTATTTTTGGAGACAATATAAGTTCATTATATTTTGCAGCTAACCCTATTTTTCATGCCAAGACTAAGCACACAGAGATTCAGTATCATTTCTTGAGGGAAAACGTACTTGATAAAGAGATTGAAGTATTGTATACTCCAACAAAAGAACAAGTTGCAGATATGTTGACAAAAAGCTTAGATGGACCTAAGCTATATAAGTTCAAAGAGATGGCAGAAGTAAAGAAGAATGAAATAATCACAATTAGTGATTGAGGGGGAGCCGTTGGAACAAAGCAATCACAAATTGATGATTATAAAGATCTTGAAGTAAGTCAATGGTCAGAATGAAGTCAAAGAAAGTATTTGAGGAAGTGAAGATATTTCATAATGGTAGCTTGTATACATATGTACACTACATGTGGAAATTCTTGTACTATGAGTATAGATGATCCTTAGGATGGTAAGGAGTAATGTAATAGACACAGAATAAGTCTAGAATCATATGTATATAAGTCAATGATGTAAAGAAATAAATGAGAGAGTCATTAGAAGCCAAGTGTCAATAAGGTAGATGTGTAGAGAGTCATCTTCAGAAAGTAGCGACGAGTATTTCTCTGATTTCTCTCAGCCTGTTCATGTGGATCAGGAAATCTTTTGTACACATCTAATCTAGAAGGTAATGAAGTTTGCACTTTATATTCGTACTTGTTGCCATTTATCCTCATCCCCTCTTTTCTTGGAACTAGACTTCAAGTGTTGTTTTCTTCAAGAGCTTTTTAATCTTCTTACACAACTTCTTAAAACTAATTTGTATCCTCTACCTCTTCATAGGTGGAAGGAAGTTTCATGGTCTTTCATAACCCTAGACATGAAAGCATAATGCCTAGAAATATAAGTATCATAGAAAAGCCTTGAGATTGGATTTTTTACCCTTTTAGACATTATTTCTTCTCACCTTCGTGGGATAAAACTTTTTTTCCTTGGTGCTTTGATCTCAGCCTTTTATGTTGCTCCCCCTTCTAACATAAGTTCTTCAAAGTTTTCAACATTATGTCCATCTTGATCAAGCTCCACCAATCTTTCCTTTCCTCTATTCACTGATTGATAGGTTGAATCCATGCTTGAGCTTCTTTGTATCCTTGGAACACTAATTTGCAAGCTTTCTTGAAACCTCACTGAATATCTGCTCTTTGGCTCTTCAATATCTTCATCCTGATCAAATGGGACTTTGGAAGCATACCATGGTTTGAGCTCATCAAACACTATCCCTAGGTACCTTTAAATCCTTTGTATTAGGATTATCGAGCCTTTAACTTTTTTCTCCATAGCATAACCAATTCTCAATTTGTGGCTTGAACATTTGAAACACATCAGGCACATCTAGTTTTATTATTTATATAATACAACCATAATTTTTTGAGTAGTCATAAAATATCTATTGCCTATAAGTGAGGGATCTTTGCTTGGTCCCCACATATTTGTGTGCACAAAGCTTGTTTCATAGGTTCAAAGGTTTCTTTTTGTCCTTGCTTCCATGCAAATGGGATTTGACCTTGAAGAAGATTCATCATAGGTGTTGTTATCAAGCAATATGAAGATGTATATTTCATATGAAACTTGAAAGTCATAGAAATGATTGAAGTTTTTCCTCATCCTAAGGACTTGGCCATTCAAAAATAATTGAAATGTTCTTGGGATTCATCTTCATCCCATTTTCCGAAACTACATGTCCTAGATATTCTATCTCTAGTATAAATAATTGGGTTTTATCTAGGTTTACAAGTAGATTTCTTTAATTTCATATAATATTGATCTAAGATGATTTTTTATGTTCATTTAAGTATTTAGTATATATTAATGATGATCTACAAAATCCACATAAATAAAAAAAAGGGATGCAAATTTTTATTCATGAACATCATGACAATAGTAGGTTTGTTTCTAAAAGTGAACGACATGACCAAATGTTCATAATGTTGAGATCGAATGCAAAACTTTTGCCTCATGTACATCTTGATCCCTTACTCTAATCTAGTGGTATCCAATTTTAGAATCTATTTTCCAGATTGACAATTCTCAACCTACAACATTTAAGAGTTGATAAATATGGGGCATGTAGTAACAATATTTGATTATAACCTTACTCAGTCCAGGTTAATCAATGCATATCCTATAAGATTCATCATTCTTGTTTACTAATAACATGGACACCACAAAAAGGTGAATAGTTGGATCTTATGAGCCCTTTTTGCATGTGTGCATCCATAACCTTGCTGACTTTATTCTCTTCTTGAAGGCTCATGCAAAAGGGTAGTTGAGCATGATGGAGAATATCAACTTGAAACAACAACACGACTACAAAAGGACCCTCTCTAGGACCTTAAAAATTTCTACAACAATGATTCAAAATCTCAATTTCTCTCAAATAAGCCACAAAATATTAAAGTCATTTTTCAATTGAGACTAGATATTCTGCACAGTATGAAAAGGTTTCAATTGATCCAATTGGTTTCTACAAGGTCCACTAGCCTTTATCACAAGATAGAGTATCAATTATCCACAAAGGCTATGTAGGTATATTTGTATAGAAAACATGATCAACATACATGCATGTGTTGCAAAGAATGAGCATCAGAGCTATGGTAATCTATAGAAACAATATAAGGAATTAAGCAAGCATAAACTAATTATAAACTAATCCTCCAATTGATAAAAATTAAATGAGCCAAACACGCTAACAATCCAAGCCTTCTATAGAAAGATATGTGTGTATAAATTGTATAAATCTTTCTGCTTGTATGTAGAGATAAAAAGATATATAGCTTAGCCTATGAGGAGAAAACTTATACAAATGAGACTTTAAAGAAAAGCTTAATCCACTAGAAGAACCAGTGACTCATTTGAATTTGATACACATAAAAATATCAATCCTATATAGTAGATTCCACCTTAAAAGAATTCCTACATTTTCGCATGTCAAAGTTATTTGAGTCATCAATTAGTTAGGATTCATATCACAATGCAACTTGTATAGTAAAGTGCGTGATGATAAGGAAACATTTATTGAGGTCCATTCATATACTCGATGTTGTAGATATATTTGATTTTTAACACTCCCCTCAGGCTCAAGTGACCTATTATGCATTGATCTCCTTCATGTCCATGACTTATTTGAACTTATCCAACCTTCATGTCCATGACTTATTTGAACTTGTTCATAATTTTAGCCACTTTCTGTTTAGTGTTCAGGTACTTTATGTACACTTGTTTGGCTAAGATGGTCTCTTTGATGAAGTGATAGCAGACTGCTATGTTCTTGGTCCTCACATGAAAAATTGGGTTGCTTTCTAGGTAGATGTTAGGGATGTTATATCCAAACAACGTAATCTAATCAAAGTACACATCGAAGGCTCCAAAAGACTTCTTAAGCCACATGATATCGCATGCACCAAGGGCTAATGCCTTAGGGTTGTGGTGAGGGTGATTCTGGCACCTGAAGGCAGGGGATGGTTCCTTTCATTCGCTTTCCTGCTCTTCCTTTGCTAGGCTTCCTAGCTTTCTTCATTGTTCCTTTAAATGCTTTCAGCTCCTCGCTTGTCAATGCACGTTCGATAGCTAAATCATAGGCCAAACACATATATACAATGCGCGTGAGGGCGCAACATCCATTGATGACCTTCTTTCTTTCCCATCTGTGTTGTGCTAAATACATATGATCAATGATCCAGCTAGCTAGATCAACTGTCTGAGGTCCAATACATGATAAATACAAACCAAACCATATTCATTTGTGAGGCATTGTGAATCTGTCCTGAGCGAGGAAAGCAAAATGTTGCATACATATCCGCAGTGGTTTTGAAAGCTCAGGTGTGATTGCCGAAATCTCTTCCCGCTTTGTAACATCCCCACGTTTCATAGGGTCACGAACTAACCTCTCTCGCTCTGTGGGCGTGTGGGTTCCATGAATCTTGATAGCAGCTCGAATCAAATCTTTAGAAAGATAAAATCTTTTATATGGTGGATCGTTCACTAAAGATGGCAAAATAAAAGTTCCGAGCAGATCCTTGTGCTTCGAAGCTATCAAAGTGGTGATTAAGTAATAGCATCTGTAGAAGTGAGGTTTAGGCAAAGGGTCACTGAAATACTCTGTGAAGCCGGCTCTTGCCCAAACATGTGTTAAATCTTGTGTGTTCTGTAGTCCTTCGAACTCTCTTGAGAAAAACTGATATTTGCCCCAGGTACGGTCATCAAAAGTCAAACTAGCCTCAAATATAAACTCAACATCCGCCAATGGTCCTGCTAGCCCTTGAAACCAGTGAGAATTACGATGAATCTTCTCAGTATACCCTCTAGGAGGATCGTCAATAGGCATGGGTCCTGGGAAACCTTGAAATTCTGGCGGTGGAGCCGTCGGATGGGACTCAGCAAGTAAATCACTAATAGTAGCCCTGGGTATACTGGTTCCACCTCAGATGGTCCTTCTTCAGTTTGCATATGATTGACGTGCTAATGGAAAAGATCTGCTACAAAAGATTAGCACATTAGTATGGAAATTAATTATGATCCCATAAAAGTGAGACTGCAATCCTTTTCCATAACCGATGTGTAACCCGTGTAGCCAAGTGCTGTGAAGTGATTGATGCAATGATTTTTGCAGAGCTAATGCAGGTCTCTAGACACCTACATGCTTTCAGATGATACATACATTTCTTGATGAGGTGTTATTACAGATGATGTTGGGTTATAGTGTGTGGATTTATACAAGGTTCAGTCGTGAATGAGTTATTACATGGTTGTAGATTAGTCGGGGTGGGAGTTATATTAGACAATGGATTAGGAGAAGACTTCTGGATACGTTTCGGTATCCACTTCCTAAGAGTTTGTGATCGGGTGATAGGTCTCTGCGGAGGGACAAAAGATGATATCGGATTTGGTGGTATGTAGGGTTGAAAAGATTTTCGAGGGTTGTATATTACATGGCTTGAGGGTTGAGCTATAATACACTGTTTAGGTACCCATATCTGCATGGGTGTGGGTCGATTTGTTAGGTACTTTTTGGCAATCCAAATTTGCCGAATGTTCGAACTTGTAGAAGAAGGTCGAGGGGATGTTGAATACTGATTCTGCTTCTGCCTTGACTTCTTCTTATCAATGTCTGCGTTGTTGAAATCAGTCGGTGCTTTCTGTCCTTTTGGCACCCATATTTGTCTTGTGCCACTTGCTTTGTGATGCTGACACTGCTTTCCTCTTTGTGTCGTCTGATGTTGTCGTCGGTCTGGGTTCCTTCGTCGTGGTTGACTCCTTTGTGGTTGAGATTGAGAGGTCGGATGGACACTCTGCTTTGGAAAAGAAGGGAGGTCCAACACTTGCGAAACTTGCCCATTAGGAAGTGAGGCATTCTGTACCACATATCTAGGCCAGTCCGCAGTAAGTGTGGAAGGATGGGCACCGCAGGGTGTTTTGCCCATGTGGACACTAATGAAGTCCACTTGTCCGCTGATTGTGCCCATTTGACCAAGCGGTTGGGTGGTTGCTCCTTCTAATTTGCAGGAAGCCCAAGGGAAAATCTCCTGACGTCCTTTTGATTGACAATTGTCCATAGCCAAGCCCGCATGGGTTGGTGTAGACGTAGCGTGACTGATCTGACCAAAGATCTTCCAGTCTTCCATCGCATGCATTTCATAGGGTCTAGGGTTACATACCTCAGTCGGAATGCCGTTAGGGAAGTCAAGCGGTATCCCTCGCTTCTGATCTAAGGTTCCAATCTGCAAGGAGCCTTGTCTAAGATTTAGGTCCACTGAGTGATCGTATAGCCAATCTTGGCAAAGGATTAGGGGTTCTATCAGGTCCTCGTCATGGCACACTAGTAACTTTACTGTCATAGTCACTTCGTTAATGAGGATAGGAAGGTCCACCTCACCCATGCAAGGGGTTTCCATGCCTCCTAGCCCTATGAGGTATGCCTCAATTGGCCGCATTTCTATTCTTGAATCCTTATAGTGGGACCATCTAATTGCACTAGTCGCAACACCTGAATCAATTAAAGCCCTGAGCTCTTGGCAAGGGTTGCCGTGCTCTAGCCTGACTGTAATGAATGGTCTCCTGTCCACTATGCTAGGATGAGTGGTTGACTTTACTTGACACATGGCCATGGGATATCTGGGTGATGTTTCCAGATGGTTATAATGTTCTCTCCCTAGTCCTTGTCTTCTTAGCTTCATGCGCTTAATGCGTTCTATGGCTTCTGCCTGAGCTTTTGCGTGTATTCTATTTTCTTCCTCCTTACGCTTTTTTGCCAATGTGAGTCGTCTAAGCATATCCTCAGTAAGAGGTTCTTGGTATAACTTGACTCTACAACCACTAATGTAATGAGGCATTATGTCTCCTTCTAAGGTGGCTAATTGTACCGCTCCACTTGTCGAGAGTCTGTTAATGATCATAGGTCCATAACCTCGCTTTTCTAACTTTCGTGCATGTTGCTTCAGCGTATATACTAGAACTAAATCTCCTTCTTTCAAGCCTTTATCTTTCACATGTGCATCAAAATATGCTTTCTATCGTTTCTTTGCCGCGTATATTCCTGCTGCTGCTTTCATCCTGGTTTCACCTAATCGTGCCAAGTCCATTATTCTTGCTGATAATTCATGGCCGGTCCACTGATGTTCATGTGCAACCTTAAGGGTCGGTATCAAGAAGTCCAAAGGAAGCACAACATTTTCTGACCAAAAACCATCTGAAAGGGAGTTGCATTGAGTACGGTCTTGTAGGCCACTCGATATGCCCAAACAGCGTGGTGTAACTGTTTGTCCCAATCTGAACGTTTGTTGTTCACGAGTTTCGTCAGTACATTACATAGGATCTTGTTAGTGCTTTCAGCCTGACCATTGGCCTGAGGATGATATGGTGCGGATTTCTTGTGAATCACCATAAAATCCTGTAACAAATATTCAATGACTTGGTTTAGAAAGTGAGTTCCTCCATCGCTCACTAACTCTATAGGCAATCCATATCTTGTAAAGACATTTTCAAATAAGAATTTTGCAGTCGTGTGTGCATCATTCTTTTTCGTGGCTTTTGCCTCTACCCATTTGGTAAGATAATCGGTTGCAACAATAATGTATTCCGCATGTGTACCTTTTGCAGGGGGGTTAATGGGTCCTACAAAGTCTATACCCCACTTAGAAAATGCAGGTCCGCCCATCATGGGTTTCAATTGCATTTCATCTCTGCGAGTAGGAAACTGAGTTCTTTGGCACACATCACATCTCTTTACATAGGTATGCGCATCCATGTGAAGAGTGGGCCACCAAAATCTCTGAGGGTAAGTCTCTACTTCATAGAAATATTCTTCCTCTGATGCAAAGGGGGAGTCCATAATAATTGACTCTAAATCAAAATCACTCGCGTCCTCGAATGCATCAGTGTTAGGTTCACATTCTTCTAAAACTAAATCACACATGATTGGCTCTATTGTGAAAATTGAAATATCATAGCCATCCTCGTCACAGTGGGGTGTCCATTGTTCTTCATTGATGGCTACATCCATGGTCGCTAGGATTTTTGCCCAACCATGGGGTTCAAACTCTTCATCTGGAAACACTATAGGTGCGTACGTTGGGTCTTGAAGGGTTCATGGATGTTGATCTGCACCTAAGGTCCTGGCTTCTAACCGTTCTTCCTCTTGTTTTGCAACTTTACACATCCATAAATGAGTATCCTCGTGCAACCATGAGGGATCTATCCTCGTGCAACCATGAGGGATCTGACTCCAAAGAGTGTACTGATTCGGTCTCTACCTGTGTCTTATGGATGGTGTTCCATTGTATTGGGGGTACGTCTCTATGGGAATAATCTTTAAGATTGACTTTAGTAGTCACTCCTAAATGTTGCAAGTACAAAGAATTAGTTCCCCAGCAATTTGCAACTGACGCATGAATGGTCGTCCCAATATCATCTCATAAGCATGATTTTTACTAAAATCACAAATGGCGAAGGTATGCTCAAACTCCACACCGCAAGTGGTGAGAGATATGCCTTCTAGTAAGCCTAATGGTTTTTCTATGTGTCCATCAGCCATTTGTAGCTTCATCTTGGTGGGTCTTAGTGCTGGCTTACCCAAACGTTTCCATAAAGCGGTGGTAGCGATGGCTACTCTGGCTCCTGAATCTAAGATGGCTTTCGTGGTGTAGCCCTGATGGGTTATTGGAAGATAAGTGTTACCTTCCTCTCCTTCGCTTGCATCTCCGATCTTTTCTACGGTTATTTCTGGTACCTTCTTGTGTGATCCTATCTGTGAGGGAGTAGTAGTAAGCTCGGGGACTTGATTTGCTACATGTTTCCACAGTTCTAGTTTTACCTTCAACAACTCCTCCAGGGTGAGATTACATTGTACTTTGCTATTCTTGATTACTTCCTTGTTCTTTTCTCCATTTATCTTCTTGTATTTCTCTGAGAAATTCATGTGAGTACCTATGTATGGAAGACAGGTTGTCTTGACTTTCTATGTTGGGTACTTGAGACAGGGATGGTGCATTCCTTTCCTGTGTCTCTGGGACACTAAGATTCCTATGCTGATCCTTTTTCTCTTTGCTTTCTATCAAGTATTCTAGCCTCTCCATTAGTCCTTGAAAGTGTAGTTCCGGTTTTGCCTTGTTATTCCAATTAAGGTATATAGAGGCTTCAAACAAAGCTTGTGCTAATTCTACCATTTTCATGCAAAGTTTAGTCCTCTCAATTTCTAGATATGCTGGAGGGTAATTCTTGCTCATTTCAGCTACTTGGGGTCCTTCTTTTATTCTAGCCTGATATGCACGAAACATCATGTCAAGGTTTTCTGGTATGGGTTTCGCTAAAACTGATCCTGATTTCTGAGCTGGGTTCTCTTGATTTAATTCTTGTGAAGTCAATTCTAGGATTTTGGCTCTAGATTCCTCGAGACTTCCTTCCAACTCTGTTATCCTCTTGCTCCACTTTCTCTTAATTCTTTCTCTAGAATCTTTCCAAGATTTTGTCTTTTTACTGCTAGACTCTCCAATTTCACTAGTTCCGGCTACTTTCTCCTGATTAAGCTGTTGATTTTGTAAGAGCGCCTGGGCTCTGGTTATAACTTGGATAGGCACGTATGTAGGGTTAGATCCATCTACATTGTTTACAATACCTATCACGTTGATTGGTGTCACATTTGAAGCGTTGATTATGTGCTCTTTACCACAGTCGGCACAAAAGCCTTGTATGTTATAGTACTGTGATTGTCCCGATATCGGAGGATGTGGACAATCCTTTATGAAATGATCTCCTTGGCACCTAAAGCATGGTCCTCTAGGGCCCTGTGGTCTTTGTTGTCTCAATTGGGGCCATGGGTTTGGATTTGTGTACATCACATGAGTGTAGTCGGGCTCCCAACTAGGTTCCACTGGTGGACTATCATAATGATATGTCTCCACGTGTTCTGGTGACTGTGTAATACGCGGGTGGACTATCTACATGAGTAGAGTCAAAACTGTTTGAGTTCAGGTCACTTTCGGTGATGAGGGGTGAGGAAGGCACTAAGGCCCTACTTAGGTTCTCTTCTGCAGCAGCGTATTTGACTGAGATGACATTCGCTGGTGGGGGTGGCTGCTGAGCTAAGATAGGTTGAGGTCTCTGTTGAGCCTGATAAGGGTAGTTCTGAGGAGGCCTATAGTAATAAGGCTGAGCATTGTATTGGCCTTGATACCTACCTGGCTGTGCGTATGCTTGCGGGTAGTTCTGTCTCACTGCTTGTTTGTTATAAGGGCAGTCTTAAGCCGTGTGATTTGTGTATCTTCTCTCAATCGTACAGTATTGGCCACTAGGGTTGGCTTGCGGTTGTGTTGCATTGGGACACACGTTTGCCATATGATCGCCACCACAGGTGTAACAACGCTTGTTTGTTGTTACCCTAGGCATCTGTTTACTAGAAACTCCTAGTTTCTAGGCCACTTTTTCTAGTAGGTCCTCTATTGAGCTAGACAATTTTGTGGATGCTAGAGAAGAACGATCTGAGTCCTTATAGACCTTTGACAATTCCAACTCGTCTCCTAAGTTATCCTCAATGTCTATACAAATTCTTACACATTGCTTTAGCGTTCTGGGTTCTTTTAAGTACACATAGGAGCGTAGTTTAGAGCTCAAGAGGCCATCTAAAAACAATGACACTTGCTTGGCCTGTGAAGGTAACTCTTGTATTGGACATCTTTCAACATATTGTCTAAACCTACGTCCTGCCAGTCTTACTGTTTCCTGAGGGGTCTGTTTGAAACTATGAATCAACGAAGACGTATCATGTCTGATCCCACTTTTAGAGAATTCTGTGATGAATGACTCTAAAAAGTGATGGATGTCTCTAAATTTCCTCTGTTGCAAAGGTTGGAACCAAGTTAAAGCTGTATTCTTTAACGTTAGTCCAAATGCATTATATTGCGTGAACATGTCTTCTACTTGTTATGCTCGTAGTACTTGCTTGAATTCCGCAACATGGTCGTAGGGATCTCCTGTCCCATCAAAATAATTTTTCATGGATTTTACTAATTGAGTGGGTCTCAGTATTCTTGCGTGTTCACGTGGTCTAGGTAGAGGAAAATCATCTCTACCACCTGGCATTCTGGGTTCTCCTTGTCTATCCACTCTGTCCGTGTTTATGGTGGTTCTATCTCTCCCTATGGGATGATTGAAGCTTACTTCCAGTCTTTCTTTGTTTTTCTCTCTTTGATTAGCATGGGCGGAGGATGTTCCTGCCCCTTGTTGGCTCGCGTTTACGTTTGCTTGAGATGGAGGGAAGACCAAATCACCTCTCCATGTGTATGTGTTTCTAGCGTGGTCTGGCACCACAAATACTCTTTCTGAAGTCTCATCCAGGTATACAACCTTTCCAGGTGTATCCGAGTCCTTGACTTTGTAGATTATAATGGAACCTACCTCACTAGGTTGTTCCATTCTGTACCTCCAAAATGCTTCGTCAGTTTCTTTGTTTACAAACAAATCTATGCTTCTGTTGTCCTGAGGGATCCAATCTGGAACTAGTACTCGTGTCAGTACAGATTTCCCTCTAGGTGTTCTAGGTTCTTCTAATGGTTCTTTTCCTTGAGATCTCGCTTCCGTTTCTAACTGAATTACACCAAACTCATTGGTATTGTTTGGCTGCGTACTTAAGATGTACATTGTTCCTTCCTTGTCTATGTACGCGTCTCTCTCGAATTTCACCACTGGACGTTCCAATCCAATGGGTTGATCGGGGTTGTGCATTTGCACCACTTGTCTTCTCAAACCATCCTCATAGATGCGAGCACCTAAGCGGTTGGTTTGGAGAAACTCTAATTGAGTCCTATAGGGTCCTTCAGGTTTCTCTAAGTATGCTACATTTGACCCTCCTTCTGGTCTTTCCGTGCTAAAAGCCATTTCCGATTCACTCGTGTCTGAGCTCTCGTAGGGATAACTAGTGTTCAATTGTTGAGCCCAAGATCGTGCAGTAGTTCCTACGCTGGCTTCTGATGATCTAAGGCTTTGTCGGTCTGACTTACCTATGTGTTTGCCCGATCTAAGGTTCATTAATTTTCTTCCTTGCACACTCAGTACACGCTCAGATCGTCAATGATTCTTCTTTCTTTATTTGCTTGGTTCTTTTTAAGTTTCTTTAGATTCTTGTCTCAATGTATGCGTCAGGAATTCGACTTTCTGTGGTACTTTTGAGTTCTCGTTCCGTCAAACTTAGGTTCTTTCCCTTAGGGTTTTCGTATCACACACCTTTACTTTAGTCTTAGACTTGAAGAAATTAATCTCTTGCACTTGAGGCGTTCCTATCGTTCTTAATCCACAATGCTAACGTTTTAGCTTAAGCTAAGAATTGACTGAGGGGGTTGAGTAATCTTCCAACCTCGAGTCAGCCTTGTTGGTTGCCCTGATGCCCAAGAAGCTGCGCTTCCCAAGCTCTTCTTCTTCACTGCCTTGCTTTGTTTTGCTTTGATTGCCCTTGCTAGACCTGGAAAAATTCAATATTAGACCAATTTCACAATGGATGTCCAAGCACTTGAGTATATACACTTTTAAGGTCCCTTAACCTTTGGCAAAATTTTCTTCCAAGCCCCCTTTCTTTCCTAGTCCCACAGATGGTCAACATCAAATTATATTATCTAAAAATCAACGTATTCTTTATGAAAAAAATAGTTGAGGTCACGTAGTACTCGTCAAGAGCTTTCTAACGAGCTATAAAGCTCAAAAAACGGACTTCGGATGCAAAAGATATGACCGTTCAGGCCCTCGGGGGTAAAAACTGACAATTAGGTTTTTCTCCAAATATGAGCTAAGGGGTCTCCTATGAGCTTAATGATCCAAAAGTTTTCAAAAAATAGCTCCAAAATTGGCCAAAAATTGAAACCCTAAAATTGGCATTTGGGGTGAGCAATCGCGATGATCTGAGATGATCACGATGGTCTGGGACCGTCGCGATGGTCCAGGTGAACCGTCGCGATGGCGTGATGCGCGAACCGTCGCGATGGTCTAAAATGCACGGTCGCGATGGTCTAAATGTGAGCAATCACGATGGTCGGGTGGGTGTCGCGATGGTTCGATTGAGTGAACAACCGCGACGGCGTCAGTCAACAGTCAATGTGAACCGTCGCGATGGTCTGAAGTGAACCGTCGTGATGGTCATAGATGCGATGGCGTGAGCCAATCGCGATGGTCCAAATTTTGAGTTGTCGCGATGGTGTAAGGGTCTCATCGCGATGGCGTGGCTAGTGAGCAATCACGATGGTCTAGCTTGCCACGTGGTAGTATCGTGGCGATGGCGTGAGCCAATCGCGATGGTGTGGGGTCGACAAGATCGTCGCGATGGTCAAGGACCGTCGCGATGGTTCAAGTGAACTGTCGTGATGGCGTGAGACCGTCGCGATGGTCCGGTCGAGCCGTCGCGATGGCGTGAGCCAATCGCGATGGTATGACACAATCGCGATGGTCTGAGCCAATCGCGATGGTCTGAGCCAATCGTGATGGTCCACCAAAATGCAAATTTCCAAGATGCGTCTGTGGATTCCTATGTGTGCAAGTGTGCTCTACACGCTGATGTGGTCGCCTACCTCAAATTCCGAACTTTGCAGACCATCGTGATGGTCTGACACAATTGGCAATTTCTGACAGAGAGTACATTTCTTACCTTTCTACAGCTTTCCTGATGCTCTAGAGCTCTGTACCTGCAAGAAAACTCAAAAAAACACAAGTACACACAAGCACAAAAGCTCTCTCTCTCTCTCGCACATGCACAAATGAGGGGAAATGAGGAGAATCGGTGGATATGGTGAATTTTCTGATTTTTTTGTAGTTGAAGATGATGATGCGGTGATGAAGATGGAGTGTGGGCGAAGTGAAAAACACTAAAAACTAAGTAAAACAACAACAAAAACTGAAATTTTTACCTTCCAAGGCCACTTCTTGCTATACTCTTACCATCACACATTCGTCCTAGACTCGATCCCTGGCAACGGTGCCAAATTTGGTGTTGCTCTAGCACAATGGTGAGAACCACGTTAAGAAGCTCCATGTAATAAAGTAAGTCTATGATCCAAGGGTCTAGCCGGTTCAGACAGATCTGAAATCGGACACCGTTTGGTCATCCGTGTGTATGACCAAAGATCTCGAGTTTAGACTTACTAGGAGGTCTTGTGCTCTTGTGAACAAGTGATCCACTTAGCTTAGTGGTTAAGTCTCAAGGATGTGAAGGAGGAGGTCTTGGGTTCAACCCCCATGGGGTACATGGGGAGAGTGTTTTGCCCAAAGAGCTCTAGAGCCTTCTAGAAGCATCCACTTGAGTTAACTCGAGTTAACTGGGACACTTGGCGCACATGTAGTTACATGGATGACACTTGGATGGTTAGTATCCACCTGCCCAAGAAGGCAGTCCCCTGGAGAGAGCTATATATAGAGGCATTTGGTTGGGAGGAGAGTCATCTCTCTAGCATGTGGTGGTTGTAATCCTTGCTCTCTTGCATTGGTATCAGTACAAAAAGGAATCTAAAGACAAGAAGTTAAAAGCTCTTGTCACTACAAAATTGGTCAAGAATAACCAATTGAGCTTGAATCTGAGAAATTCAAGAACTTGGAATTCTAATTGGTTTTCATTTGAAAACCCTAGCAAAAAGGATTGGAGATATTCTATTAAAGGTTTTCAAGTTCCCAAGGTTGAGCACAAGATCGTGAAACGATCATGTCAAGGGATTAAAACCTAGAATATCAAGATGGAGATAGTACCTGAAATTGCAAAATTCTTCTCAAGAATTAAAGCTAGAAGGTTCTCTATCTAGAGATGTTGTAGACTTTAGGATAAAATTCACTCATACGTCAATGTGAGTATAAAATAGGGTGGTATGGGACACCAGATTTTATACTCAAATTGATGTAGGAAAGATGGTATGGGACATCGGACCATGAGATAATGATTATCTTTGAGTCTTCATTTGGAATCTTGAAGTTAGGTTTGATCTTCAAGAGAATTAAAACTTCCAAGAAGGAGTTTAAAATTCAAGAAGAATCTCAAGATACTTCAAGACGACTTCAAGATCAAGGAAACTGAAGATATGAAGTAAGTAACTTCCAAGATCTTCTTAGAACACTTCAAGCCTAAGTGTTATTGATCAGAAATATTTGATAAATTTCTGAAAGAAGTGGGACTTTGATTTTGAGTTGATCTTTTCAACTAAAGATTTAATTGACTAAGTCAAGCATCAAGTTTCTAGTATAACTTGATAAAATTCTGAGAAACGCACAAGAATTGCATTCCCAGTAAAGAGTCAAAAAGATTGAATGTGACTTGAACTTAGTCTCAAGTGAAGCATTATTTTACGAAACTCATCAACAGAATCTCAATGGGTCGACACACTGATGTTGGTTACCACACTAGTATCTTGTGGTTGGATGGTGTTTTTGATTTTCTTTGAATCTTTTTGAGAATCCAGCTTATTTCTCTTAAAGATAAAGACAATGCTTCAATATCCTGTTGAAATAGATCTTTGAAAAGTTAAAGTCTTGAGTCAACTAGACTTTGACTCATAGCAAGTTTATGTATATTCGAAGTTTGAATTGGTTGTACAGAGTCTTAGTTATTTCTTTCCGCTTTCCAAATCTTTTGAAATTGACTCAGATATAGTATTTGATTCCTTTTGCAAAAGACCAGGGTTAGCTGGTTAGAATAAAATAACTAACTTGAACATCCTAGATAGATGTTATGTACAAGAACCTTTTCAATCTTCAAAAGATGATAAGTCTAAGAGGACTTATTCATTTGAGTTTGCTTCAAGTTATAGCATAAATGATTTCCTAGAGTCCAGTATACTCTAGAATAAGGAAGTTAAGAATTGCTCATCATATTGACAATTCCCAAGAACTTTCAGTTAAAGTCTTTGAGAAAAGTGTCCTAAGTTGGACAAATTTCATTACGGATTTGTATTGGACAAGTTATAGTATGGTTGACTCAAAGAAATGATAAACTTTCTCCTACAGTTTACAAAGGATTTTTAAACTCATTGGGACAAAGTAGTCCTCTAGTCGGGTGAAAAAATCAAGTAACTGTTAGATAAAAGTAAACCATTGTACAGACATCTAAAGTTAGATGTATGGGACAACCAAACTTCAAGTTCTCCAAAACAAATTCAAGTGAATCAAGAATTCTCAAAGTCTTGCGAGGGATAAGAATCCCACCTTCATTACTAAGCCCATGCACCAGTTATGCCTAGAAATGGACTAGTAATTTGAATCCACCTAGTTCACATGTTTGTGCCTAGATCGCACATCCAAAAACTGTGAATTAGCCAGGGATGTCATTAGATCCACCCTCATTATTCTTCACTAGTTTGTACTTTGTCCCGTTCATCAAAGTACAAAACCAGATAGTGTTTTGAATCATTTGGGCAAGGATGCCAGCACAGAGATGAGACATGTTCTTCCAGTTCTAGAACATGACCATGTTCTTCCAATTTTAGAACATGAGGCTCGGGGGTTGCCTATAGTATGTATATAGCTCTATTTTCGAGGACGAAAATCTTTTCCAAGGGGGGAAGAATGTAATAAAGTAAGTCTATGATCCAAGGGTCTAGCCGGTTCAGACAGATCTGAAATCGGACACCGTTTGGTCATCCGTGTGTATGACCAAAGATCTCGAGTTTAGACTTACTAGGAGGTCTTGTGCTCTTGTGAACAAGTGATCCACTTAGCTTAGTGGTTAAGTCTCAAGGATGTGAAGGAGGAGGTCTTGGGTTCAACCCCCATGGGGTACATGGGGAGAGTGTTTTGCCCAAAGAGCTCTAGAGCCTTCTAGAAGCATCCACTTGAGTTAACTCGAGTTAACTGGGACACTTGGCGCACATGTAGTTACATGGCTGACACTTGGATGGTTAGTATCCACATGCCCAAGAAGGCAGTCCCCTGGAGAGAGCTATATATAGAGGCATTTGGTTGGGAGGAGAGTCATCTCATGTGGTGGTCGTAATCCTTGCTCTCTTGCACTCCACCTCCTTAATGTCAATCCGCAGAAGAGATAGGAGTGATATGAAGATCGTGAATGTGAGATGAAGTGAGAGTGAAGGTGAGAAGCATAGAGATGCACACACACATACACACACACCACGAAGAGACAAGCAAGACACAATGGAAGGTGAGAAATCAAATCTATTACTCAAGAACACTCTTACAAGCTCAAAATAGCTCTAAGCTCATACTAACCAACCTCAAAAATGAGCTCTCTAGCTCTTTTTATAGATTCTAGACTAGTTTTGACCGGTTTCACATCTAGTGACCGGCATAGTTAAAAAATAGGTCCTAGGTGCTATTTGAAAGGGTAAACGGTGTCTAAAAATAACCAAAATTGATACGCTCATTCTACCTAAGCTCCTCAAGCTCGAGGACTCCTTGGCTTGCGCAAAATGGAGCTATGGATTACAAAAAGGGTTTTTCTATGTTACATATGTTACAATAGTGATGAAAATCACTGTTGGAGGTTTTGAGAAGTAATTATAAAACATAAATCTTCAAAAAGTTGATTCGACTGACTCCCTGCTCTGCCTTTACATGCTTCCACGTCTTCTATGCCTCTAGTTGCTGCCAACAATTACTCACCTTAGTCATCAAAGCTATATTGCCACTCAGGTGATTGCTACATCCTGAGTCTATGTAGAAAACTCTTTGATCTTCACTTTATCTTTAGTTGCATTCATAGTTAAAATTGAATCCTCTTTCTGATATGAAGCATAGTTGTAGTAGGTATTATTATTATAGGATTGACTTTGAAAGCCTCTAGCTGCATTTCTTCCAAAGTAACCTCTACTACCTCTACCTCTGAAATTACCTCTCTGATTTCTATTACCTCTTCCTCTTGAATTAAAGTTCGGATTATATCCTCCACCATTCTGATTATTATGCAAACATTGATGTGCTAAATGATTAGTCTTACCACAAATCTAGCAAGCTTTGACACCATCTTTATTGCTTCTGCCTCTTCCTCTTCCTTTGCCACCTCCTCTTCCTCTTAGGAAGTTAGCTTGGCTAGTAGTGCCTTCATCTTCATTCAATTGTTGCTTGCCTTTGTTAATCTTCTTCTTGTCCTTTGAATGCATTGCTTGACCTGTACTCTTATCAATATCACCTTTGACATCCTGCTCAAAGGTTAGCATATGTCCTAGCAATTGATTCAAATCAAGAGTGAAATGATCTAGTGATAATTCAGTAGCTCGAATGAAAGGCTTCCACTCTCATCTCCTCTCAAACCTATGAAAATTTGTCTTACCGAATTGTCCTCTTCAATATCTTCATCAACTGATCCTAATGCCTCTGCAATGTCCTTCATCCTTGCTACATAATCAGAAATAGATTGAGAAGCCTTCTTCTTGAATGTGGTGAATTCTGCCCATAAAGATGCCTTCCTTGACTTTGTAGTGTTTTGGAAATGCTCTTCCAAAGCATTCCATATGTAACTTGCACTTTCAAGTCCCCTAATGTGAGGTAGCAAGTAATCATTGACTCCCATGTAGATAATGCTCCTTGCTTGAGCATCCTTCTTCATCCATGTCTTCCAATCTGAGAGCTCTTCCCTAGTTGGAACACTAGGATCCCTAAATTCTGGTTTCTCTTCTTCACCTGTGATGTATCCTATCAAGTCTTTGCTCATAAGATGAGCTTCCATTCTCATTGACCAAGCAGGATAGTTTTCTCTATCCAATTTCTCTATATGAAGAGAATCTTTCATCCTTTCTTCACCTATGCAATAAATTCTTCAAGATTTGTGAATAATGAATGCACCTTTACTTTGAATGTAGTTCCTTTTGATCTTCTTGATAGCTTCAGGCCTCCTTCTCTAGGTTTCACTTCAAACTTTCACCTTTTGAATCTTCAGAGATTGATTTCTATATATCTGCAATAGTCAGGGTCCTCCTTTCTTCAAATCTGATGATGCCTGCTCTGATACCACTTATGGAGAGTGTTAGTCTCCAAAAAAACAACTTATCCTTGAGGTTAGAGAATCTCTATATCAATAACAACTGAAAAAATCAACCAATTTTGGAAGACCAATGCCAAATTATCAAACTTTGAAATAACTGTGAAGAAACTAATTATTCAGAAAAGTCTGCTACACTTAATTCCCTCATTGGCTGACCAAATGTGTGAATTTTTCAAAGAAACTTTATACAAGGCGTGTGCTAAAGTTTACACAACTTCTCCAAGTTAGATCTCTCCAAAAGATTTAGTAGATCTTGAGGTTTACTCCAAACAATGTACCTATGTTTGAAACTATTCTTTTGTGTAGTCGACTTTGATACCTGCAAATTCTAATGCATGGTTCTCCCAAAATAGACCCCGTTTATTCAAATGATTTTAGCCACAATTAGAGTACCTTTCAACTTAAATAATGAGTGCTTATTTGTTCAAACCTTTACACTGTCGAGGGAGATCTGATCAAAACATTGACCACCAGGATTGCACCTATTCTTGTCTTCACTTCTTCTCTTTACACATGTAAATGTTCCTGTCTTCAATTCTCTCAGCCTGATTACAATTAGACTCTCAAATGTTGACCATAGATGCATTAACTATAGACTTAGACATCTACAAAAGGATTTATGAAATGATCAAGCACAGAAGGAGACATGGAGAAAAGATCACAACTCAAATTTCAGAAGTTTTCTTCTATTCTCATGAAAACAACAGATTTGATGAATCTCTTTCATCCATCACATACATTCTTCTTCTACTCATCTATACTTGGTCTATATCTCTCATCTGTATATGTCCCTGCTCTATACTTCAAAATATAGGCATATATGTACAAACTCGTCACCATTACAAAGGTATAAGTGAACTAATTTTAAGCTTAATGTACATGTATATACAAGTCTTCATCTTCTGACCATGCACTAATCTTCGAGCCTCAGAATTTGATCTTTGGTTTATTATTTGACTTCAATACTTTGTCCAAATCATCAATTGTTGATTGTCCTGCACCAACACAAGCTCTATGAAGGTTAAAAAACCATGATAATCGAGCCCAGTAATAAAGAAAGCCTTCAAAGATGCATAATTCTTAATCATGATAAAAAAGTTCTTATCCCACTTATATATCTAATGAGCATAATGGCATAATTTAGAAGATTCTCAAAACATAGTAGCTCTACTTGCATGAAGTGCATAACATAAACCATGAGATGCATCAAGCAAGGAAGTAAGAAGAAAACAAAGATCAATCATCCCAATGATACCCCAAGATATGAACCAGCTCTTTATACGCAAAGCAAATTGACTTTGGACACAATCCCCATGAAGGAAAGTCATAAAAAGCTAAGAAAAAACTCATTGCAGCCCAAGAAAGCAAGGAAAACTTGAAATAGAAAGGATCAACTCACGTATTTAGCACATTACCATAGGGTTGTAAGCCGATGTGAACTCCAACAACTTTGACTATGCATTCCCAAGGAGCATATAGCCCCATCAAGGTTTAGAAGTAGCAAGCAATGATGGTTTCACCATCCCACAAGGGGTAGTCACAAAACCGTGAAGCAAAAAAACTTCAAAGACATCAAGGGCATGAAATGAGTGCTTCCCATTCTATATAGATCTCCAACCTAGCACAACACCAAGGGATGATGAGAAAGAAAATGTCCGAAGGGAAAAGCATACATACCACTCAAGGAAACCAAACATCAAGGGAATTGGAATGAAAGTGGACAAGAGGGAATCACCCCCCAAGTCCAATGCATGCCAAGAGTGACCTTACAACACCATCTTGAACATGCTTATTTCCCATAGCCTTACAACACTATGGACACAATGTACGACATCCCAAGGTTGATGAGGACCTCTAGGAGAGTAGATGCTTCAACCCTCCATGCCATGAAGTGCATCGTCCACAAATTCAAGGTTTTTTGGACAACATCCCAAAATCGAAATCAAGAATTACATTGTCCTTGAGGAAGAAGCTCCAAAGGACTCCAAAACCCATTGAAAACCTTAAAAGCATAGTCAAGAAATATTTTTGATTGCATAACCCTAAAGTGAGAATACATCTGTTGGTAGTGCATCCGGCAATAGCCACAAGCATGAACATAGAGGTAGCATGTAAAGAAGGGAGTGCAGTGAGTTGCAAGGGCAAGAAACTTCATTTTTTTTAAGAAATGTACTTCATGATATTCTCTTCAAACTTCAGACACTGATTATTATCACTCTTGTAACATATGTACCATAAAACACCCAACTTTGTATTTTGCAGCTCCATTTTGTACAAGCCGAGGGGTCCTCGAGCTTGATGAGCCTAGGTAGAATGACCATACCAATTTTGGTTATTTTTAGACCTTATTTGGACTTCCAAATGAGCCCCATAACCTATTTTTAGCTATGTCAGACACTAGGTATGAAACCGATCAAAAGTAGTCTAGAATACATAAAAGGAGATAGAGAGCTCATTTTTTAGGTTGGCTTGTATGAGCTTGTAGTCTTTTGGAGAGATTGTAATAGTGTTGAGTAAGAGAGCTTGTTCATGACCTTCCATTGTCTCTCTCTTGTCTCTACCATGTGTATGTGTGTGTGCATTCTCATGCTTCTCACTTCTCTCAGATAATTCATGTCCAGTCCATTTGTATTGATTTCCTACTTTTAATGTTTGAATAAGAAATTCTAAAAGCAAAACTACATTTTGTCCATATACTAAATTAAATGGTGTTGTTCCAATGGCATTTTTGTATGCCACTCTATGAGCCCATAGGACATTATTAAGTTGCAGTTCCCAATCATTCCTATTTGTATTTACTAGTTTTGCCAAAACAGTACAAAGTACCTTATTAGTACTTTCTGCTAATCCATTGGCTTGTGGATTATATGGGGCTGACTTTCTATGATTAATCATGAAATACTCAGTTATGTTTTCTATTACTTGGTTCAAAAAATGAGTCCCCCTATCACTTACCAATTCAATTGGTAATCCAAATCTAGTTATAATATTCTCATAAAGAAATCTTGCAGTAGTTTGAGCATCATTCCTTTTTGTAGCCCTAGCCTCTGCCAATTTGGTCAGCTGCCAAATTTATCTATGAGATTGAGTATACAGAGTGGATATCTCCTATAGTTGTAGTATCTAAAAAGAATGGGAAAATCAGGGTATGTATTAACTTGAAAAAAGTTAATGCTGCAACTATAAGGGATAGCTATCCATTACCCATAACAGACCATCTCTTGGAAAGAGTTGCAGGTAAAGAGGTCTATAGCTTTTTGGATGGTTTTTCAGGATATAATCAGGTACCAAGAGATTTGGAAGACCAACATAAAAATTCCTTTTCCACAAAATGGGGAATCTATGCCTTTAGGGTTATGCCCTTTGGTTTAACTAATGCCCCAACAACTTTTCAAAGATTGATGTGTCACATATTCAAAGAATTCCTTAGAAATATAATGGAAATTTATGTGGATGATCTTTGCACTTTTTCATTAAAAAGACAAGATCATTTGAAGGATCTAGAAAATATATTCAAAAAATGTAGAACATACAGAGTATGTTTAAATCCAGAAAAATGTGTGTTCTTTGTGAGGCAAGGGAGAATGCTAGGTCACATAGTTTCCAGAAATGGAATTTCAACTGATGAAAGAAAAATTAAGGCCATCGTGGAACTTCCAAGACCAACAAATGTAAAAGAACTTCAACAAATTAGACTTTCCAATTGCTTATGCTAGTAGGCAATTGAATTCAGCAGAAAAAAATTATACAACCACTGAGAGGGAAGGGTTGGGAATGATATTTGCTATAAAAAAATATAGAAATTATCTTTTAGCCAACTAGTTTAAATTCTTTGTGGATCACCAAGATTTACTCTATTTAGTAAACAAACCATGCCATACAGGGAGGATAGTCATATGGTTCCTCCTACTGATGGAATTTGAATTTGAGGTAGTAGTCAAACAAGGAAAAACTCATTTAAGAGCAGACCATTTGTCCAGAATCCAAACCAAAGAGCCAAGTTCACCTTTAGATGATGACTTACCAGATGCATATCTATTCAAAATAGAAAGTATTCCTGAATGGGCCATGACTTTAGTACCATTGCTAACCTTGGGACCTTGCAGAACATCTGGAAACAACACACATCTGGTATTACAAAGTAGGAATTTTGTACTACTAGCTGGACATTTGTATCATCTCAATCGTATGGGTATATTGGAATATTGTGCTCCAGAAGATGAGTAGCAAGTGTATTTAAGAAGAGCTCATTGTTGGAATCCTTGTACTCATGCTTCCATGATAGTCACCTTAAACAGTCTCAATAGGATGGGAGTACATTGGCCTAATAAGATTCAGGATGTAAAAAAATATGTTTCCAACTGCTGGGAATGCCAATCCTTACAAAATTTAGAAATTACAACTTTGTATTGGTTTTCAGAAAAATCCAGATTGGAGTGCAAATATAATTGAGGAGTTGAAAAGAAATTTGGAAAGGAGAGCCAGTAAGAGCTAGTGCAGACTCAAGGAATTTACAAATAATTTCTGAGGAGTATCAACTAATAGGAGATCAATTGTACAAGAAAGGGATGGATGGATATTTAAGAATCTGTGTTCCTGAAAATAAGTACATGGAAATGTTAGAAATGGCACATTCTGGAGTGGCAGGAGGATATTTTTCAAGTGAAAGGACTGCTAAACTCATATTATATTCTGGTTTTTGGTGGCCAACTCTATTTCCTGATGCAAGAATGTATGTGAAAAGATGTGACAATTGTCAAAGAGTGAGTCAACCAAATAAAAGAGATAGTACCACTTATTTCAACAAGAGCATTTAGTAAATGGGGGTTGGATTTCATTGGACCTATACATCCTCCTGCAAAATAGTCTCATGCTGAATATATACTTGTAGCCACAGATTACCTGACCAAAAGTAGCTTGTCATTTTCTTCCTTTATTTTAGCAGAGTATTTGTCATTAAATGTATAGTGTCTTTGTTTGCTAGGTTTTGCATCAGGAGTAATAGGAACCTTATGTTCGTAGATGTTAGGATCAATTCCTTTCAAATCTTTGTAACTGTAAGCAAACACATCTCTATATGTCTTTGCCGATTTTCTCAATGCTTCCTCTTCCTGACTTGTCATGTCATCAGCTATGACAATGTGTCTATCTTCCCCCTCTTCTTGAGTGATCACCACCTTCTTAGTTTGTTCCTCATTGTCATATGCCTCCCCCTTTTTCTTCTCTCTTTTTGGTTTTATTTTTAGAAGTAACCTGTCTTCTACTTCATAATGCTTGAAGTCTATAGGTACATCAAATTGTTGATCTTCTTCCTTTATTTTTTTATTTTTTTCAACTTCTTGATCTTTTTCTATTTTTTTGTGTTTATTTTTTTTATATGCTCGTGAGATTTTATCTTTTATAGCATCTGTAGCTTCCACTTCTTCCAGATATTGTGTTTTTCCAGTTTTTAATATTATTCCTTCCTCCTGGTCTTCCTCTATTTTTGACACCTTTATCATTTGTATTCCTATGTGAAAGATATCATATCCTTCTTCATTTTGAAATTTCACTCCCACATATTCATCATTGGCCAAATCCATTGTGGTCAAAATCTGGTTCCAACCATAAGGCTCAAATTCTTCATCTTTAAATTTCTGTGGTATGTAACTTCCATCTTGTGATTTCCTTTCTCCTAGACAGTCTCCTTTTTTTAACATTCTTTTTTTATCTGTGAGATTCCTTATCACATTACATTTCCAAATTGATGGTTCTGTCTCATTCTGATCTTCGCTCCCCGATTCTTCACTTTATTCCTGATTTTGATGTACTTTGAACTATTCATGAGGGGATATATCACAATATTGACCATTTCTTAAATTTACTCTAGTTATCCTTCCTTTGCTTTGAAGGTATAGGCAATCTCTACCCCAATCTTGTACAATTTGCATCTGTCTCATAAATGGTCTTCCTAGGATGATTTCATATGAAGTGGATTGTGGGAATTCAACTATGGCAAAAGTATGCTCTATTTCTATTCCACATATTTCCACAATCACTTTTTCCATATTCCTAGGGGTTTTTCTATGTGTCCCTCTGCAAGTTGTAATCTCATTTATCCTTTGACTATTGTTTGCTGATTGTCTAGTTCCCCCATTTTGAGTTGTGCTTCTTGTATGATTTGTTTACATCTTTGCATTCTTTCATCCTCTAAATCTGGCATAGGATATGCCATCACATGATCTGTAGGATTTGGTCCATCTTGTATTCTTCCTTTGTATGCTTTTATCAGAGTCTTCAGACTTTGTGAAATTTTTTCCTCCTCCTGAGTCTGTGTATTTTGTGGTTGACTATTCTTTCCCATCTTCCTTTTTGTATGTTTTTCTTTTCTTTTGGAAATGGAATTTTCTTATGTTCCTGTGTGTGTCTCCTTTGTTGTTTCTTGTTGTTTAGCTTGTGCTCTTGTTATAGCATTTACAGTTACTTGATCATGGTCACTCAATTCTTCTTGCTCCATTATGTTAACTATTTTTAATGGTATGTTACTAGATGGGTTCTATTTTTTTTTAGGGTGTCTTGGTCAATCCTTTATTAAGTGTTCCCTGTCACAATCCTTGCAATAGGCTCCTTCTATTCTTAGTGTAGGAGGTTGTGGGCAGTCTCTAATGAAATGTTCCCCCCGCATCTATAACAAGTTTTTTTTTGGCTTCCTTTGAATTGGGGTTTTTGATTGGACATGTAATTCTTAGTTATGTACATGAATGTGGTTGTGTCCATTTCAATTCTCTCATTTCCCAAGTCTAAGACTTGCAGTTCTGGCTCTCTCTGTTCATATCCTTCCCAATCTTCCTGATATCCTTCATTCCAATGATAATCCTCTTTGTAAGATGATCTGAGTCTTGAGCTTTCTTCTTCTATTGGTGTGTATTTTACTGGTACATGGTGGTTGTTGTCCAAGTACAGGTCTTGGTTGCTCCACAAATCCAGATTCTCTTTGTGAGTTGGGTTGGTTCACAAATTCTCTTTCTGTAATGGGTGGTTTATTGTAGAAGCACTCTTCTCTGGTATGGTTTGTCCATTTTCTTTCTATGGTACAGTATTTGAGTGTTTTTCTATCTTGCAAATGTTGTGGTTTATGATAAGGACATTGTTGAGCCAAATGATTTTCTCCACAATTCTAGCATTTTGTATTGGTTGCTATCCTAGTGTTTATCAATTTTGTCTTGGTGTTAACTTCTAGGGCTTTAGCAATAGCTTGTGCCAATTCTTCTACTGGTGGAATTTTATCCTCATTTGTTCTTGGTTGGTCAAATGCTAATAAATCTTGTCCTCTGTTATCCTCTAAGTCTATTGCATCTTTCACACATGCTCCTAGATCAGGACATCTCCTATAATACACCAAGGTTCTTAATTGTGCACTTCTCAATCCTTCTATGAACAAAGACACTTGTCTTGCCATTGATGGTACCTCTTCTCTTGGACATCTATCAATGTATTGCTTGAATCTCCTAGCTGCTTCTCTGACATTTTCATCCTTTTGTTGTTTGAAACTATGTATTAGGGTAGCTGTACTATGTTTAATTCCAGTTTTTGAAAATTCCCCTATAAAGGCTTCAAGGAAGGATTAAATATCTGGATACATTTCCTTTCTCAATGGAATGAACCAGGATAATGCAGGTCTAGTTAGGGTTAGACCAAATGCTTCAAATTGTACTTTATAATCTTCTACTTCTTCTGCCCTAATTAATTGTCTAAATTCTGTAGCATGGGCATGAGGATCAGAGTACCCTTCATATTGATTCTTCATGCATTTATCTACTTGATAGGGCCTAAGCATTCTTCCATGGTTTTGCCACTGATGTCTCCTTCTGATTGGAAAATCATTCATTCCTTCTGCTTCTCTTTCAAAAGGATTTGGGGAAGTGTGTACTCTCCTACCTTGTTGTTGTTCAATATTAGTGTGAGTTTCATTTTGTCTTGGTAAGTCTGGTTGCCCTAGTTTTTGTTCACAAGGTCTCTTGTCTGCACATTGCCTTAAATCATTAGAGTTTTCTAGATCTTGTGAGAATATGTAGACACATCCTTGTCTATCCTCATATCTGCCATCCTTAAATTGTGCTACTGGTGTTATATTTAAGGGAACTTCTAAGTTTCTCATCCTAATAAGAAACTTATGCATACCATCTTGATACACATAGGTTCCAAACCTATTTGTATACATGTACTTGAGAATATTTCTATAATCACTAGTTTCAGAGGCTTCATTTGTTTCATTTAGGTTTTCCATGTTATCTATCTGTCCTAAATCCTTTTCTTGTAAATCTCCTAATACTGGCTCTATCTCCTTCCTTTTTAACTCTTGTTTATCAGGTGTGAACAATTTATTACCAATTCTCAAAATCATCCAACTAATTCATGATTCTGTGAAGAGAATCGTGTTTGTCACGATCCTATGAATAGAATCGTGTTTCTCACGATCTTGTGAATATTCTAGATTTTCCAGGATTCTTTGAATAGAATCGTGTTTCTCGCGATCCTTTGAATAGAATCATGATTTCCACGATTTTGTGAAGGAAATCGTGTTTCTCACGATTCTGTGAAGGGAATCGTGATTTCCACGATCCTGTGAAGGAAATCGTGATTTCCATGATCCTGTGAAGGAAATTGTGTTTTTCACGATTTTGTGAAGGGAATCGTGATTTCCACGATCCTGTGAAGGGAATTGTGTTTTTCACGATTTTGTGAAGGGAATCGTGATTTCCACGATCCTGTGAAGGAAATCGTGTTTTTCACGATTTTGTGAAGGGAATTGTGATTTCCACGATCCTGTGAAGGAAATTGTGTTTTTCATGATTTTGTGAAGGGAATCGTGATTCCCACGATCTTGTGCAGGAAATCGTGATTTTCACGATTTTGTGAAGGGAATCGTGATTCCCACGATCCTGTGAAGGAAATCATGTTTTTTCACGATCCTGTTCCCAGACAATCGTGATCGCTCACAATCGTTAAAAACACGATTTTCTTATGAAAATCATATTCTGGGAATCGCGATGTTGTGTTTGATTATGGAATCACGATTTTGTGTTTGATTACAGAATCGCGATTCTATCAAAATTTTTGGTTTTCGTTTTTCTGATTTCTTCTTACTCTAATGGAAGCGCCTTAGCAAAATAATGACATGCAATAAAGAACTTTTGTCAAAACAATGTTTTTTTCTATCAAAAAATTCAAAAATAAAAAAGTCACGATTTTGTGTTTTCCATTTTTTTATGCATTTTTGAATTTTTTCCAGTACTTCTAACTTGAAAATATGTAAAAACTTTATGTTAAGAGGATTACCTTGTAGCCCGATCCACCATTGTTCAAAAACTTTATGTTTGCAGGAAATCGCGCTTTTGTCAATGCTCTCTCCACTCAGTCCCTCTCACTCAAATGACTATTTTTCTGGGATTTCAAGCTTTTATAGACTTCAGACAATCGCGATTGTGAATAATTTTCACAATTTTGAGGTCCTACTTTCTTGTTTCTTATTCTTTTTATGATCTTTTTGTGGTTTTATTTCAAAAATCTTACCCCCTCCAACAAAAGTTTGCCCTCTTTATTCTTCTGATGAAAATCGCGATTCTGTGCCCAATTCTCCAATCTGATCACTTAATGCTCAATTTTTACTGAAATTTTGAAACTTTGATTTCCTTTACTCATGCAACTTATGAAACCTTTTAAAATCACTTACCTCAATACCCAATAGTGAAACTAAATCAAATTCTTTATCTTATTGAAAATTGCAATTCTGTGATGAGAATTGTGTTTTTATGTGAACTTCCTACTTTTGCACTTTTTGACTTTTCTTCCCTTTTGGTCTTCTCCAATGTTCTTCACCAACTCCAGATCACTTGTCACCTGCAATTATACACCACCAAACTCATTCAAAGAATTTTTTTTTTTGAAAATTTAAACAACAACTTTTACTCTAGATATTTTTTATTTTCTTTCAATTTCCAGATTTTTTTTCTTTCACTTCCCCTCCACTTTCAACAACAATCCTCCTGTCCAAGTTTCTAAGAAAAAAGAAATTTGTTTGAATTTTTAATGAATTTTATGAAATTTTTTAGTATTTTGAACCCTAAATCAAGGTAAACACTTATCTTAGGGTTCTCTTGTTCCAAGATCCATTGATCTTTTGTTTCATGATTGGTTATATTCTTTTATGCTTGCAATCTAGATATTTTGGAAGTAGAGCTTTTCAAGAAAACATGTGCTTAAGAAGTACAAATATCAATTCATTGCAAAGATAAACACAAACACCTTTTCTTTTCAAGAGGCAAATAAATCTTTTCTCAAGATTATTGTTTTACCTTGGATAAACAAATGGATCTATCAACTTGCACATAGTTACTTTACTTAAATTTCCTCATTGCAATCATTTCATCTTTTCCAAGATTAACAAATTTGCTTGGTACTTAGTCAAAAAGCACTCTACACATGCAAAGATAGTCACATTTTACCTTCCCTTCAACAATCTTTACTCAATTTTTTCCACACGCCTGTACTTTACTCTTAAAAGGTATGAGCAACTATCAATTTGCAAGAATTTCACAATATCGTTATCCAAAAAGGTTAACTCATGCTTTCTTTTCCCAAAAGACAAGCAAAGAAACCTTAACTTTTCAATTTTTCTTTCTTTATTATAGAGTAGTACCTTTTCAATGTGTTCAAATACCATCAACAATGGAAGATCCAACAAGGTCCAAAACTTCAATGAAGCTTTTGCTTTGTTCCCCGACAACGGTGCCAAAAAATGTTTGTTGTTAACCTTTGGAGTTTTCCTCTCCAATCATTATAGCACAAAGGATCAACTACACATCTTTAAACTGTCAATCTAGGAAGTATGCAAAGACCACAACCCCTTCTAGTTGATGGAATCCAAGAATAAGGATTAAGATGACTGTTTTTCTGAGAAATTATGAAGAAAGAGAAAAATATCTAGGGTTTTGATTATCTTGAGTTCCACAACAGCATTTTCAATGATCTTTGTGCCTAAAGTATGCCATTTCCATAGTAGAATACAATTATGAAGTCATATTTCAAAAACAGTATCTGTATCACACAAACGAGACAATCACGATTCTGTGAAAACTGAGAATTTCCATTTCCAGCTTTGTTCTTGTGCACTTTCTTACTCAATACACTGAGAATCACCTCTCTTCATACATCTTACTCAGAAATACACAACTGAAGCTTACAAATTCCATGGATTACACAAAGAATAGACTCAACAAATCAAGAGAAGGAACATGAAAGAAGAAAACACGATTTTCTACAGGAGAGCTCTTCACATTACTTGGATAGCAAAAATAATACAACAAATCCTCTCAAAATAGAGGAAATTATCCTTTATACTTTTTCAAGTGTCCCTTTTCACACTTGAATTTTGGTCCTTTTCCCTTCTAATCTAAAAATATGCTATAAAAGAGCTCCAAAAGTTCTAGAAAAAATACATATGATTCCAATTTACATGAGGAAGACTCTTCCTCAATTTTACGTCATTTGTATAAATATTTCTACAAATTTTTGACATTTTACAAATAATTTCTCTTCAAAAAATGCTTCTTCTAACAATGATGCCCATAAATGTGATAGGTATTGTGCATACCTCAGATGGATCCATGCCTAGGCTCTATTATGAAATCAACAACCTAACCCTGATAAGATAGCAAAAACTAGTGGAGTTGGAGAATCAAGTGGAAGAAAAACTAAAACTTGGAAGGATTCACGAGAAAGAATCAACAGAAAATGGAGTAAGAAAATAAGCGAGTTAGAAGGAAGTGTAAAAAAGATTAGAGCTAAAATCCTAGAATTAACTTCACAAGAGCCAAATCAAGAGAACCCAACTTAGAGACTAGGATCAGTTCTAGCTGAACCCATACCTAAAAATCTAGACATGATGTTCCGAGCATACCAAGTAAGATTAAAAGAAGGACTCCATGTAGCTGAATTGAGCAAGAACTATCCAAGGGTAGACTTAGAAATTGAGAGAATTAAGCTTTGCATGAAGATGGTAGAATTAGCCCAAACCATGTTTGAAGCCTCTAGATATATCAATTGGAATAACATAGCAAAACTAGAGCTGCACTTTCAAGGACTATTGGAGAGGTTAGAATACTTGATGTCTAATAATGAAATAAGAGTCTGTAGAAGAACTCTACCATTCGAGAGACACAGGAAGGTAATGCACCATCACTATCTTAAGTGCCAAATACTGAGGGTGAAGAATATCTTTCCTCCATACATAAGTTTTCACAAGGGTTTCTAAGAGAAATACAAGAGGAGAAGTACAGATGAGAGCTAGAAACCCATCCCCCTATCCAAGAGATAGATGACTTGTAGGAACAATTTCCCCAAGACATACCCTCTATCTACGATAATGAGAGGAAGAGCAGCTTACTAAAAAAATGGAGTTTGAATGGAATTCCTTACAAGAATTATCGTAGTTCACAAGACCTTGGGAAGGTAAGCCTATCAGTATGAGAGCACTGACTATAATAGTGAGAAATGAAGAATCAATAATTCTTAGAAACATGGAAATGATAAAAGACACTAAAGTGCAATGTCATCTCACTTTAGAAGAATTGTATAAAATTAAACATGCATTGTGGAATCATGTAGCAAACCAATTCCCAGAGATAGCTACCACCCACTCTCAATATGGTTCACACAAGAAGGTACTAGAAATACCCGTGGAAAGAATTGGAGATATGAGCGAGAGAGAGGAAGGTAATTCCTATCTTCCAATAACCCACCAAGGCTACACCACCAAAGCCATCCTAGATTCAAGAGTGGGAGTAGCCATCGCTACCACTGCTTGATGGAAATGTTGGTGTAAGCTAGTACCAAGACCCACAAGAATGAAGCTACAAATGGCTAATGGAAATATTGAGACGCCATTAGGCTTACTAGAAGGCATATCTCTCACCAGTTGTGGTGTAGAATTCAAGCACACCTTTGCCATTTGTGAGTTTGGAAAAAATCATGCTTGCAAAATGATATTAGGAAGACCATTCATACACTAATTGCTAATTTTACAAGATTGGGAAACCAACTCCTTGTACCTACCACATTTAGGAGTGACCACCAAAGTTAACCTCAAGGATTATTCCCATCATGATGTACCGCCAATAGAATGGAATACCATCCATAGATTGCCTGAAGAAACAGAGTCTATGCATTCATTAGGATCAACACCCATCATGGTTGCATGAGGAAACTCATCTATGGATGTGTAAGGTTGCCAAAAAAGAGGAAGAATGATTACAAGACAGAACTTTAGGTTCAGAATGACACCCATGAACTCTTCAAGATCTTGCTTATGCACCTATAGTGTTTCCGGATAAGGTATTCGTGCCTCATGTTTGGGTAGAGATCTTATCCACCATGGACATAGCAGTAAACAAAGAACAACGGAACCCTCCTTGTGATGAGGATGGATACGACATTTCAGTCTTTATGATAGAACCCTTAGAGGAAGAGCCCATCCTAGAAGAATGCATGGATTTAACCTAGGAGCTAGACGAGATGAGTGACAAGGACCTAGAGTCCATTATCATGGAACCCTTCTGTTCGACAGAAGAGGAGTACCTTTACTTTGTGGAAGCCACTACCCCTCACTTGGGTAAGGAAAATCAAACCAAACAACCCAAGTCACTCACAAAAGATATAGAAAGTAAGCACAAAAAGAAAAGAAAGAAATCATTTTAGATAGACGAAGAAGAACCCCTCATGGAAGTATCAGATAACTTCAAAAATTATGAAGTAGAAGATAGAAGAATTATGGTATGGATGCCTTAAAGAGAAGGAGGCGTTGGAGAAGTATACAATAATCGAGAGAAAACAAAAAATATAGTGGTTACAATTGAAGAAGGAGAAGAAAAATGCACATGCATAGGGCATGATTTGATAAAGGAAGAAGAAGAATAATTAACTACCCTATTGCGAGAATATAGAGATGTGTTTGCTTGATGTTACAAAGATTTGAAAGGAGTAGACCCAAATATATGCTCCCATAGAATCCCTATGACTCCAGAGGCCAAGCCTTCTAAGTAGAGACCATACACCTATAATGATAATTATGCTGCCAAGGTTAAAGAGGAGATAGAGTTCTTGATAGAAGCAGGATTCATTTATGAAATTAAACATACTGAATGGCTATCCTCCATTGTGGTTTGACCAAAGAAGAACGGGGAATTGCATGTGTGTGTGTGTTTTAACCTTAAAAAAGTTAATGCTGCCATGATTAGAGACAATTATCCTCTTCACATCACAGAGCATTTATTGGAAAGAGTTGCAGGCAAGGAAGTCCATAGTTTCTGTTGATATATTTAGGTAGTGATGTGTGTGAACACACTAGGACCACGAGGGCACTTTTTTCCTTCTTTAGGAGGTTTTTTCCCCCGACTTGTATATATGCCTATTGCCCTAATGGGCTACTTATCTTTGCACATTCTCTAGTAATACATTCAGTATTGTGTGTTGTGCTCCAAGCTTCTTCTTCTTCCTTGTGCTTTTCATGTGCTTCCGCAGACGTCTTTCTCCAACAATTGGTATCAGAGCAAGTCATCGCTTCATCTAGGGCGCCATCGACACTCCTCCATTTGCAGTCTCAGAATTGCATGAATTTTGGTGAGCATATGCAGCGTGTTTTCGAGATCAAAACAGCTTTGTTGTGTGGTACCGAAATCGCGATCTGAGCTCATTTGGGCCTCCAAACGCACTATCGCAGTGCTTGTGTAGGCTATTTCGTCTTTTTGTGCCAAAGGAATATACCAATTTTTGTTCACCAGTATAAGCATCTCGAAGTCTGCTATAGGTATAGTGGAATTTGTCTGGGTAGTTCTGTTCAACTTTTTGAGATACAGTCAATTTTCTACATCAAGGTATTTTAGTCATCAGCCATGGCTGAAAGTAGTGATGTATTCCGTATGTTGGCTGTTGAGGATAAGTTGGATGGTACCAACTACCCATTATGGGCTTATATGATGCGACATGTGTTGGTTCCAAAACTGTGGAACATTGTGCAGGGTGCCAAAAAACGTCCTATCACATCTGCAACTGTTACAACTACAGGTACTGAAGCTGATGTAGAAGGTGTCGAAGATGATGATATTCTGCATATTCCTGTTTGTGCTGCGGTTTTTGTTTCACCTATTGCAGAGCAGATTCATTGGGATGGCAGAGATTCCTAGACACATGCATTGATAGCTTTGTCTGTCAAACGTGCCATTATTCCTCACATTCACTCTTGCAGAACAACTAAGGATGCTTGGGATACACTTACCACATTGTACCAAGCTAGGAATGAGGCTCGTGTAGCTTACCTCTGAAAACAGTTGGAGAGTGATCACATGAATGAAGGTGATTCTATGGACAGTTTCTTAACAAAGATCAAAGACTTGAAGGAACATTTGATTTCTCTTGATGAGGTTATACCAGATAGCTCACTTGTGCAGACCGTTTTGAATGGTCTTCCTAATTCATATCAGAGTTTTGCTTCTACTCTTCGGTTGATGATGAAAAGCAATCCAAATGCCTCATTTGAGGAGTTAGTCTCTGTTCTGTTGCAGGAAGATCAGTCCAGGTAGAATAGGTCCATTATGCAAGTTGTAGATCAAGCTTTCTTGGCTAGTCAGAAGGGCAAAGGAAAATAGAGCTCTTCAACTAGTAAGCAGAAATCTGCTAATTCTGCACATTCGAAGAAGGAAGATATAGATGAGAAGAAATCAGAAAAGCAAAAATTGTTTTGTAAGTACTGTAAAGGGAATGATCATATCATAAAGAACTGTCCAAAATTGGATGCTAAAGAGGCAAAGAAGAAAAAGGCTGGAATGGTTGTTGCAGAGGCCTCTACACCAAAAACAGAGTCTGCTAATCTTGTGTAGGAAGAAGAATGGGCGTTTACTACTATCTGTAGTTTTGACCCATCTTCTCATGAGCAGTGCATGCCTGTAGTAGACTCAGATGTTTGGTATTTTGACAGTGGGGCGAACAAACATATTACCTCGGAGCGCAGTTTCTTCTCTTCACTCGAGCCTACCCCTACAGGGAATACTGTTACATGCGCCAACAACTCCTCTTATCCTGTTATGGGAGTTGGTAAGATCATTTTGACTACTACTGATGGTAGTTCTTTCACTTTGTCAGATGCTTTATTTGTGCTAGGGATCAAGAAGAACCTCTTATCAGTTTCTGCATTAGCCAAGATTGGCTTGGTTGTGAAATTTGTTGATGACAGGTGTAGAGTTCATGATCTGTCAAATGGGGATATGATTATTGCTTCTGGCATTTTATGTCCTCGGCTATATAAGCTCATAGAATATGAAAGATATGTAAATGATTTGGCATGTGCAGTAAATGATTCTCAGGCTATGTCAGATGCAAAAGCTTTGGCATGCACGCTTTGGTCATCTAAATTTTGCTAGTTTGCTACGCCTACAGAAATCTAAAATGGTGTCCTCTTTGCCCAAACTTGAGGCACCTTGAAAACATCTTTGTGAAGGCTGTATTTTGGGAAAAATGCAGCATTCGTCCTTTCCAAAAGATGGTTCAGTTTGGGCTACTCAAAAATTGCAGCTTGTACATAGTGATGTCTGTGGTCCTATGCAGACACCTTCTTTTGGGAATTATCTTTACTTCCTAACTTTCATCGATGATTTTTCCAGGCATGCATGGGTATATCCATTGAAGGCAAAGTCCGAAGTGTTCATATGCTTCAAACAATTTTTGGTTTTGGCTGAAAATCTGTCAGCATGTAAAATGGGCACCCTTCGTTTTGATCGAGGGGGGGAATATATGTCTTCTGATCTTAATGCATTTCTGGCTGCACGCGGGATAAAAAATCAGTGTACAATGCTGTATACACCTCAACAAAATGGAGTTTTTGAACGAAAGAACAGGTCACTCATGGAGATGGCGAGGTGTATGGTCAAGAGGCAGGCTTTACCACACAGTTTCTGGCTTAAGGTTGTCATGTGTGCAGCATATGTACTGAACATGTGTCCCACTAAAGCACTGCAGTCTATCACTCCATATGAGTGTTGGCATGATCACAAGCCATCTGTTGCTCATCTACTTGTTTTTGGTTGTTTGACATATCATTAGTGCCTAAACAACATCACAAAAAATTGGATGATAAAGTAGTAAAATGTATTTTTGTTCGGTACAGTTCTAAAAGTAAAGGCTATCGTCTGTATCATCCACAGACTAAACGCATTCTGGTTAGCCGTGATGTCTTTTTGGAAGATGCTATTCAACCATTTCTTTCATGTACTAAGGAGACATCTGTAAGCTCCTCAGACATGTATGATACTTTGTTGCCTCTTTTTACAGGTGGACAGTCTAGTGTTGGTCCCAATGAGGCAACTTCTCAGCCTTTGCAGGTTTCATGTGATGATGCAGATCATTCCATTTTTTATGCAGATTTACATGATGCACTAGTTGATGAGAGAGCTGATATTGAGCAGGCAAAAACTATGCCAAAATGACTGGTGCAGACTTTGCGTGACAGCAAATTAGATGCACCTCTATCATATTGTACTCGTTCAAGCTCTCATGGTGCCTCTTTTGCATCAGATTGCTATGCTATGGCTACATCTAGTCTCAGTGATGAGAATGAGCCTATTTTGTTTGATGAAGCACAAAATTCAGAAAATTGGATGGCTGTTATGCAATCTGAATATGATGCTATAATGAAGAATGGTACTTGGTCTTTATGTGACTTGCCTCCTAGCAAGAAGGCCATTGGCACTAAGTGGGTATAGAAGCTGAAGCGTAAATCGGATGGTACAGTTGACAAGTATAAGGCTAGGCTTATTGGAAAGGGTTATGCACAGGAAATAGGCATTGATTTTGATGAGACCTTTGCACTTGCATGCCATATGACTACTGTTCGGAGCATCTGTGCACTTGCAGCTCATCATGGTTGGAATGTACATCAGCTGGACATTAAAACAACATTTCTTAATGGTGACTTGCATGAACAAGTGTAGGTTTTTCAGCCCCATGGCTTTGTGCAGAAAGGGCATGAAAACCAGATGTGTAGGTTAAAGAAGGCATTATATGGTTTAAAGCAAGCACCACGTGCTTGGTATGAGAAGATACATGCTTATCTGATTGCACATTGTTTTGAGAACAGTCCAACTGAAAGCACCTTATATGTTAAGCATGCTAATGATGTGCTTCTCATCATTGTTGTCTATGTTGACGACATGCTGCTCACTAGTCCTATTGCAAAGCATATTGCTGATTTTAAGGCTGATTTTAAGGCCTCATTTGAGATGTCTAATTTAGGGCATTTGCATCATTATTTGGGCATTCAGTTTATGCAAGTTGATGGTGGAATGGCTTTGTGTCAAACGAAATATATTGACACATTATTGCATCATTTTGGCCTTGAAGACTGTAAGCCTATTGCCACTCCTATGGAGACATGTTTACGATTGAGTCTTCATGATGCTGGAGATGCATTTGATGCTGTTCTCTATCAGCACGCTGTTGGATGCTTGATTTACTTATGCATTACTCAGCCAGATATTCAATTTGCTGTCTCACAGATGATCAGGTTTATGCATTCCCAAGAGTCAAGCATTGGCAGGCATTTAAGTGCATCTTTCACTATTTGAGTGGTACTCGGCTACTTGGGTTGTTTTATCACAAGGGGGGATCACTACCGCTAGATTTGAATGCTTTTTCTGACTCTAATTGGGCTGGTTGCTATGACACTCGTGTGTCCACTAGTGGTTTTTGCTTCATGCTTGGTAGCTCATGTATATCTTGGTTGAGCAAGAAGCAGCCTACTGTAGCCTATTGTGGCCACTTCCAGTTGTAAGGCTGAGTATAGGGCAGCTTTCATAGCGATTGTTGAGTGTGTGTGGCTCAGACGCCTTATGGCTGATTTGGGTGTTGGTCAGACTTGTGCCACCACCATCTTCACTGACAGTCAGAGCGCATTGGTAGTTGCAAGGAACCCTGTGTTCCATGCTCGCACTAAGCACATTGAATTGCATTATCACTATATCAGGGAGAGGTTCTCTACTGGGGAGATCAGCTTGGCATATGTGCCCACGCAGGAGAACATTGCAGAACTTTTCACGAAGGCTCTGACTAGGGAGAAGTTTGAAGCTTTCTGCAAAGCCTTGGGCTTACTTCCTTTTGTGGAGTGATTTCCACATAGCTTAGCACTTCCTTATATATGAGTGCGAGCTCCTTGTTCACCACATCACTCCCAGGGGGATTTGTTGATATATTTAGGTAGTGATGTGTGTGAACACACTAGGACCGCTGGGGCACTTTTTTCCCTCTTTAGGAGGTTTTTTTCCCTCGGCTTGTATATACGCCTATTGCCCTAATGGGCTACTTATCTTTGTACATTCTCTAGTAATACATTCAGTATTGTGTGTTGTGCTCCAAGCTTCTTCTTCTTCCTTGTGTTGTTCGCGTGCTTCTGCAGACGTCTATCTCGAACAGTTTCCTTGATGGATTCTCTGGCTATAATTAGGTAGCCATTGCTCCTTAAGATCAACATAAGACAGCCTTTGCCAAAGAGTGGGGCATATTTGCATTTTGTGTGATGCCATTTGGGTTGACAAATGCACCCACAACTTTTCAAAGATTAATGTGTGATGTCTTTAAGGAATTCCTACGAAAGAACTTGGAAGTTTATGTGGATGATTTATGTGCTCATTCTGACATGAGATAGACCCACATCCTTGAATCAAGGTAAGTATTTGATAAATGTCAAGAATATAAGGTTTGCTTGGACCCAAAAAAAGTGTGTTTTCATGGTCAAGCAAGGCAAGATTCTAGGACACATTGTGTCAAACAACGGAATCTCAACATACAAAGAAAAGGTGAGAGTGATCGCATACTTAGGAAGAAAAATGTAAAGTATAGGCTTTCATGGGACATTATAGTTATTATCGACGATTTATACACATGTATGCAATCATAGCAAAGTATTTGTACTCTCTATTGACCAAGTTTGAATGGATAGAAGAATGTGAGAAATCATTTAATGAACTTAAAACGAAGATTGTGTTCAACACCTATTTTAACGACATTAGATTGGAGTAAACCATTCCATGTGCATGAGGATGCATCCAACTATGCCATAGGATGTGTGTTGACACAACCTACAAACAAAAGCAATATAGATCTTCCCATAGCTCACCCAAGTAGATATTTAAAAACCGCAAAAAGAAATTACACCACTATGGAGTAGGAAGGATTAGGAATGATTTATGCAATAAAGAAGCTCAGGCATTACTTATTGGCGAACAAGTTTAAGTTCTTCACGGATCATCAAGCATTGTTGTACTTAGTTAATAAGCCATGTAACACCGGATGATTGATTTGATGGTGTAGCTTAGTGTTGAGTAGCATCTCCTTTAAAGTCAATCCGGGAAGACATGAGGATGGTATGAAGACCTTGAACAAGTGATGGCACAAGTGTGTGAGTGAGAAGCACACAAACATGCACACACATACACACACACACACGCACACAAGGCAAGATCAAAGAGAGAAACAATGGAGTTCTTTAGATTACTCAAAAAGTCTCATGTACAAGCTCAAATCACTAACAAGCTAACCCTAAAAATGAGCTCTCTAGCGCTTTTTATAGTTTTTGACTAGCTTTGGTCTTGTCCAGTCCTGTGTCTAGCCTAGTTAAAAATTAGGTTCCTAGGCTATTTTGGAGGCTCAAACAAGCTCTAAAAATTATGGAAATTGATACGTAAATACTTCTAATACTCTTCAAGCTTGAGGACTCCTCAGCTTGAACAAAATGGAGTTGAATCTACCAAAAATGGTATTTACAATGTTCATGTAGTGATGAAAATCACTGTTAAAAAGAGATTAGGTTGGAAAAAACTGAATGCCCTACTTGCCGGATCTTCATTGACTGCTTTGCCTACTTGTTCCTTCTCTCTAATCTGGTTCCCTTCATTGGATTCCCTGTCGTGTAGGTCTTTGAGTGCCCTAACTGCTACCAACACCTCCCTCTTTCGCATTTTTCGTCTCTGACAGACCCTTGCTGGGTTGAACGTTTGACATGGTACTCGATGACATTGGTGGCCAAATGATGCTCTTCTAGTCTGAGTCCCTTGGCTAAATCTGTGAGTAAGGCATCCCAATCGACTGACCCTAGAACGTCCAGATGTGGCAAGAGCAACTGATCGAAATCTAAAGTCCTCTCCACTGTGAAAAGTTGGAGGAGATGTGAGGGTCTGGGCACGAATATTTCTGAATGGTACTCCACAAAACCCTGTAATGAACATCTCCTCAAAGGTCTGTTTGTAACATGCTGGGAGGTACTTGATCCTTGCCTACCACACATAGATCACGTTAATGGAAGGGGTTGTACTCATGTCATAAACTAAATCTAGATTGCCTGCAATGAAACTGACTGTTGAGAAATGAGGATCTTGGATGTTCTTGAACGTTCGGAAAGTGACCAACATTAATTCAAATATCTTCATACACATCTGTGCCATCACATCAGGTATGTTTCACAGTCTAACACCCCAATGGCGGATGGTGGATATCATATATGCTATTGTGGCCGGTGCCCGTGGTAGTGCTAGGTACACGTAGGTGAGCCATTTCTCACATCCTTTTAGATTCTCAACCCTGATGGCGAATTCGGTCCACATGCATCTTCTAAGTGCTAGGATGTAACATGGGTTGTATTTGATGAAGATTGGCATATTGTTCCATGTACGAACCATTTCTGGATATGTTTCTAGAAGACAAAGCGTCCAGTTGTGTTGGAAGATGGATCCATGTGTAGTGCTCTCACGTATGTCATATGAACCAAATTGAGTGGCAAAAGTTGGGACCTTGCCAATACGTCGTTGAATTTTTGCATTATAATCTGCTAGTAGCACGCAATATGGGACATATTGATCGTCATTTGTGCCTATCCATTGATAATGGGACATGAGTCGAAAGTATTCTGACTATATAATGGTCTCCTCAATTTTAGACATTGATTGAATTTGCACCACTACTCTATCATCATGTGTATTGGCCGTTTTTTTGAGCTTCTGCAGCCATTCTGGGGCTTTGACTTCAAGTGTGTCCAACCCTTAAGTTGTTTGTTGGCCACCTGGCATAGGCATAGGAACATAAGGTTCCTCATATGACTCTTCTACTTCGATGGGTACTAATTCTTCCGGTTCCGGTTCTATGACAAGGGAGGGTTTTCTTTCATATTGAAGTAATTTACTTTGCAATTTGGCAACCTGTGCTTTGAGTGCGTGCACCTCTTCAGTAGTGGATATAGAATCTGTGACCTTCATTTGTTCTTCTTGTGCCCTTAACTGTTGGTGGAGGGTGTCCCATTCTTTTTCCAAATTGTCATGTGCTTCAAGGAGATCAGCACATGATTCGAGGATGGTTTTCATTGTACCCGAAGGCACAACTTTAAACCTTTCTGGATCTATCTCCTGAGGAGAGCCTTCCATTGATGCCTCTAGATTCTCTTCATTTTGCTTTTGAAGTCGTTTGTTCTCTTCTAGAGTAGTGGCCATATGTTTCCGCAGTAAGGTTAGATTATGACGGACTTTGATATTATGAGACTGATAAAGTTCAACTAAAGCTTCTAGTAATTTAACATCCGAAGAATCAAATTGTCAAGGAGCATCCAATAAGGTATGATGGGTGTGCTCTAGCATAGTATAATGTTGGGTGAGTTCTGCATTCTCTTCTTCTAGGTTTGTCAGCTCCTTTTGTAGTTGTTGTTGGTCCGCAAATAGAATGCGATGAAGATCATCTAAGGTCTGCTATTTGTTTTGCAACTGATATATACATTGATGTAATGTAGAAAAAATATTATTTACATTAAGAGATGCTGAGAAAGAGGAGGATGCATGGGGAATGGGGAAGGGAGGAGGGGTCATGAATGAAGTGGAACTAAGAGGTGATGTGGGTGGAGGGGGAATGGGAGATTGTGGTAATGTGGGGGGAGGGAGTGGTGCTGTGGATGGTGATGTTTCCATGCTATCAAAAGTTTGTGTTACCGTGTAAATGGGGATGGTAGGTGCGATGGATGTGATGTCGGTCAACAGTCTTGTGAACGTAGGTGTGGCATCCCATCTGAGGCGGGTGCCCGAGGGAGGGAGAATTCCTATAACATTAGAATTAACACTATAACTCAGATGTGATACTGATGACAAGAGGGTTGTGACAACATGTTCAATGGTGGTGGAGATTATGGTAGTGGTGTCGTGAGGAGAGGTTTGTCGTGCAGTGAGAGGTGAGGGGGGTGGGTTTGGGGATGAAAGTCTGGAGTGTGGTGACAATAGTGTATCATGGCATTGTTCCGTGTGTGTAATGTCTGCTGGTGTCGATACATCTATATGAATTTGCTTCCCGGATTGAATGGGGCAGGTAGGCACTCATCGTTCAAAGCGATGAATGTGAGCCATGGCCGAGTGAATGGCTTCATCAAGACCAAGCACATCTGCCTGAAGGTTCAAGGACTCGATGAACTATTCATCTACCTCTTCTTCTCCTAACATCTGAATTATCAGTAATTTCCCTATTTCTAAGGACAATTTGTGATGCTCCTGGACTCTCTTCATGGTCTTGTACAATCTTTTGATATGTGCCGTATCGACTGGTGCACCCCCTAGCTCTGTAATTTCTCTTGCTCCTAGTTGTGCTCTTCGTCCGACTCCTCTTCATCGGTCTCTTCTTTGTCTTCATTCACTTCTACTACTTTGGGTTGAGTAGGGGTTGTAGTCTCTGTAGTCGGTTGCGGTCCTTGAGTCTAGTCTTCCTCAATCTCAAGATTTTCCTCATTGATCATTCTGGCAATTTCTTTGTCGGTTAAGTCATCCAAAGTGTAGCCCTGTGGAAATTCAAATTCTAAAGGGATAGGGGGAAAGACAAGGTTTTGTCCCTCAGCACTCTGCTTGGGTAATCAAATCGTGAATGGATGAACACGTCTTTGTTGAGGTGGTGTTACATCTGGTGTGAGGGTGGCACCCCTTGCCTGTGCAGAGGGTATTTGAATGGATACTCTCATTTTCTTTGATGGTGGGCCTACCGTTGATGCCCGTTTTTGGAACTCTTGGACTCTAGACCATACCAATGCTCTCTAAATGGGTACATCATAAGCCAAACACCTGTAAATGATTCATGTAAGCGCACAACATCCGTGAAGTACATTCTTGTGTTTCTTGTTCCATCGTTGATGTTCTAGGTGAATTTGATCAATAATCCAATGGGGCATATGGTGAGGTTTTTGGTTTTTGCCAAATACAAACTGAAGCAAATTCTCTTTGGTGACATGGTAAAGCGTTCTTGAGCAGGGAAGACAAAATGTTGCATGATTGTGCATAAATGGAGAGCAATGGTTGGAGTCATGGCCACCATATCCTTCAGTTTGTTGAGGTCCTTGTGCTTCAGTCGTCCAGGAATCAAGGTCTCCTTTTCGATTGGAATGTGCATGCCCTTCATGTCCAGGGCCTCTCGTACTAAGTTGATGGTCAACTTAAACCTTTTTAGTTCATGGCCTTGTGTTAATGTGGGAAGCACAAAGGTATTGTCTCCTCCTTTGGCTTTGCTAGGGGTGAGAGTGCTAATCAGGTAGGACCAGTGCAGAAAATCGGGTTTGGGCAATGTTGCTCTAAAGTAGCTATCCAAGCTAGCTTTAGTCCATACTGATCTCATAACTTCTGCATTCTGGTACTTTTCAAACTCATGAGCAAAGAAGTGGTATCTTCCCCACTTGCCATTGAATTCTAACTCAGCTTCCTAGAAGTAGGTATCCTCTCCTAGTGGTCATGCAACATCACTAAACCTATGGGCATGTTTATCGACTTGCGAGGTGTGCCCCTGTGGAGGGTCCTGAATTGGAAGTACATGAGCCACCCTGAGTTCCTGAGGTCTCTCTATCAACTGTGTCTCGAGGGGAAGAGTTTCAATGTTGACTATTTGGGTGCTTGAGCCTGCCTGGGAGCTCGTTCCTACAGCCTCTTCCATGTTGAGGAAATCGATCGCCAATTATGTGAGAATATACAAATGTATGTTAACAATGCAATGGACACAAAGTGATCCTGTGTCCCCGTTACGACATTAACCTGATGAGTTGGGATGTGGTTAGTGGGTTAGTTAGTGCACGTGTGATCATGAGTGTGATGTGTGGTTAGTGGATGATGGGTTCCTAGGTGCTATTTGGAGTGGTGTAATGGAGTATGGATACAATTAGTATGTGGGGTGGGTTTACATAGTGGGGTCAGAGGGTTTATTACAAGACTTGATTTTCCAAACATAATGTGTGGCTTTACATTTTGATTTCATGGGGACTTTAGAAGGCTCTACAAGAGTGTCTACTTGACAATGAGTCTTTTCAGGGGCCCATTTACCAGTGATCTTTCTCGTGTGTGTGAACGGATATGTGATTGTGCATGCCAAACAATTATGGGTATCGATAGTTTGAGTGTGTGAACACTAATTCATAGTGCGTGGTTTTCGTAAGGGTATTTGAGCCTGCAAACAAGCCTTAGACACCCAAATCTGTCTTGACTAAGGGTCAGCCTTCATCGACTTCTTGGGTACCCAAATAGACCTTAATTTTGTAGATGAATCTTTGAGAGACTTCTTATTAGTGTCTTGTTATCGATCACTAGTACGATGTTTCACTAGTGACTCTAGTTTATCAACAACAGGATGCTCGCCTCTCCGTACCCATATTTGCTTCGATGGCTGAGACACCTTGCTTCGTATTCTCCTTTGGCCTTGAGCATCGGCCATCTGCTTCCTTTGTGTTCGGTACTCCTTTAGTTTCCATGTCTCTATCACCTTTGGAAAAGAAGGGAGTTCCATCGTATCCTTGGCTTCTTTGTTGAGAACGCCATCCCTCTACATCACAGAGTTTTGGACAAGAATAGCATTGTCATCTTCATGTGTACTCCTGGAAGGACCAAGAGTTGGTGCCTTTCCTAATTCTTTAAGTGCTTCCGTTTCTAATTCAATTGTAATGTGATATTGACTTACTTAGGCCTGAAGAAGTCCACTTCTTAGGTTTAGATTGACTGCATGATCGTAGATCTAGTCTTGACCCAAGACAAGAGGCTCAGTGACATCCTTGTCTTGACACACTAGCACTTTTAATTGTCATGAGAATATCTTGAATGTAGAGGGGGAGTTCCACCTCACCAATGCAAGGGGTTTCCACACCTCCCAATCCTATGAGGTATGCTTCTATAAGATTGACACTTAGTTTCAATTCTTGACAATAGGAAAGTCGAACCGCACTAGTGGCTGCACCTGCCTCAATCAAGGCCTGTACAATCCTTGCACTATTTCCTTGTCCTATCTCTAAGGTCGCAAAAGGACGTCGATCAATTATTCTATGGGAACTTACACTTGAGACTTCACACATAGCCATGTGATACCTTGGAGCTACATAAGCATTTTTCCTAGGCTGATCTCTACCCTGTCTTCTTAATTTCATTCTTCTGATGCGTTCCAAAGCTTTTGCTTGCGCTTCTTCTCGGATTCGTTTTTCTTCTTCTTTGCATCTCCTAGCAGTATTAAGCCGATTAAGCATTTCCTCCATGAGGGGTTCTTGATATAATTTGACTCGGCATCCACTAATGTAAATTGGTAGGATATTGACTTCTAAGGTGGCTAATTGGACTACCCCACTTCTTGATATTCTGTTAATAATCATGGATCCATATCCATGTTTCTCTAGCTTTCTTGCATGTTGTTTCAGGGTATACACCAAAACTAAGTCTCTTGCCTTCAAGCCTTTATCCTTCACATGGGCATCACGTTATGCCTTTTGTCTTTCCTTGGCTGCATAAATCCCTGCGGCAGCTCTCAATCTTGTTTCACCTAATCATTCAAGATCGAAGATTCTAGAGGAGAGCTCATGGCCTGTCCAGTCATGCTCTTGTGCTACTTTTAATGTAGGTATTAAAAAGTCCAATGGTAGCACTGCATTTTGGCCGAATACCATCTGAAAGGGTGTGGCTTGGAGTACCGTTTTATAGGCGACTTTGTATGCCCAAACAGCATGGTGTAGCTGTTTGTCCCAATCAAAGCGTTTATTATTAACCAATTTGGTCAATACATTGCATAGAATCTTATTTGTGCTCTCATCCTATCCATTATCTTGTGGATGATAGGAAGCTGACTACTTATGTATCACCAAGAATTCTCGGAGAAGGTTCTCAATGACTTCATTCAAGAAGTGCGTGCCTCTATGACTCACTAGCTCTATTGGCAATCCATATTTGGTGAACATATTCTCGAATAAGAACTTTGCTGTCGTCTGGGTGTCGTTCTTCATTGTAGCTTTTACTTCTACCCATTTGGTAAGATAGTCCGTGGCCACAATAATTTATTCAGCATGGGAAACCTTAGCCGAGGGATTAATAGGACGGACAAAGTACATAGTCTCAGATATCCATCTTTTCCAAACTTGTATAGATTATCACCAATGAATGCATAATCTAGGGCTTCTTGTTCTAAACTTCTTTGCCTAGCCAAGGTCATATCTTGAGGGAATGTTTTCGTCCTCAAGCAGGCTACCAATGGTCCACTCCAATTTGGTATTAGGGACACTTGGTACAATGTAGCGTGTTCCATAGGTGGTCTAATACGATAGACTTATGGACATTTTCTTCCATAGTCAACCAGTGCACTCCAAGTCTCCTAAGTGTTTGTAGAGTTCTTTTCCTTGAGTAGTGTTGCTCTAATGCACCCACATGTGCTAGTTGTAACCATTTTGCATACTCCTCCTCTTCCACACAACAAGATAATATCCCTTGATCTGTATGCTTGTACATACTTGCTGCCATGATATGGTACTTTTGGGCTTTTACTACCTCCCTATCTTGAGTGTTTATTACTGGATCTTTAGGCCCACATGTCAATACAGGCACTAATGTCTTGGCCCATTGTGGTACAACTTCCAAATTGAACAAGTAAGCATCAGGGAGATCATCTGATACTCCTTGTGGGGCCTCTCCAGATGTGAGCTTCGAGAGATGATCTGCTCTCAAGTGAGTCTTGCCTTTCCTCACCACTACATCAAAGTCATATTCCATTAGTAAGAGGAACCATCTTACTAATGTGCCTGTATTGCAAGGCTTTTTTACTAAGTACAGTAGAGCTTGATGATTAGTAAAAAAATTTAAACTTATTTGCAAGCAAATAGTGTCTAAGCTTTTTTACCGCATACAACATGCCTAGTCCTTCTCGTTCAGTAGTGGTGTAATTCCTTTCTGCAGCATTCACTTGTCTACTTTCATACGCAATTGGTAGATCCATGTTACTTTCACCCGTAGGTTGTGCTAGCACACATCCAATAGCATAGTTGGATGCATCCACATGCACATGGAATGGCTTATTCCAATCTGGGATAGTCAAGATTGGTGCAGAACACAATCTTCTCTTGAGCTCATTGAAAGAGTTCTCACACTCTTTTGTCCACTCAAAGTTAGTCAAAAGGGAATACAGAGGCTTTGTAATAATCGCATACATATGAATGAATCGGCGATAATAGCCACAATGCCCCATGAAAGCCTATACCTCCTTGACATTCCTTGGCCGAGGTAGCTCTGCAATAGCTCTCACTTTCTCCTCATCCATGGATATGCCATTCTTTGACACTATGTGTCCTAGAAACTTGACTTGGTTCACCATGAAAACACACTTGTTTGGGTTCACGCAGACTTGATATTCTCTACATTTGTCAAAGATAGTGCTCAACTCTCGGATATGTGTTTGTCTTATGTTGGAATGAGCACAGAGATCATCAACATAGACTTCCAAATTCTTCCTCAAGAACTCTTTAAACACATGGCACATCAGCCTCTCAAAGGTAACTAGTGCATTGGTTAGACCAAATGCAATAACCCAAAAAGTGAATATGCCCCACTCTGTGGCAAAAGCGGTCTTTTGATGATCTTCTAGAGTTATGGCCACTTGATTGTAGCCAGAGAATCCATCAAGGAAGTTGTACACTTCCTTACATGCTACTCTTTCTAGTAGATGCTTGGTGATAGGAAGCGGATAACTATCTCTAATAGTGGTTGCGTTAACTTTCTTCAAGTTAATGCATACACGTAACTTGCCATTCTTTTTTGGTACCACTACAATGGGGGATACCCATTTAGTGTGCTTAATTTCATAGATAAATCCAACTTCTACCAATCTATCTATCTCCTCCTTGATCTTAGCAGCATAGTTATCGTTGTATGTGTATGGCTTTTGCTTTGAGGTTTTGGCATCCGAGGCCATGGGAATCGTATGTGAGCATATGTTCGGGTCTAATCCTTTTAAGTCCTTATAACTCCAAGCAAAGAAATCTCTCTATTCTCTTAGCAAGGCTATCAGCTCATGCTCGTCTTCCTCAGTCAGGTGATGACCTAGGTACATGCATTTTCCTTCTGCTTCTTCTATGGTTACAACAATTTTCTTGATGGTTTCCTTGTTATCATGGGTCTCTCTGACGTGTGCATCACATTTCGGAATTCTTATCATGACTCTCTTATCTTCGATCTCATACTTCTTAAAGTTTTTTGGAACCTCAAACAAGGACCCTTCCTCCTATGATGTGACTTCTCTCTTCTTCCTTTTCTTGCCTTCATTCTTAGTGGTTACCTGTGTGGCTAATCTCACATCCTTTGTAAGTTCTTCATGTCTCTGAGGGTGAACTTCTACCTCGTAGAAATATTCCTCATTTGATGCAAAAGGTGGGTCCATAATGATTGACTCTAGATCGGAGTCACTTGCATCCTCGAATGCATCAGTGCTAGGTTCACATTCTTCAATAACCGAATCACACATGATTGGCTCTATTTTGAAGACTAAAATGTCATAGCCATCCTCGTCACAGTGAGGTGTCCATTGTTCTTCATTGATGGCTACATCCATTGTTGCTAGAATTTCCACTCAACCATGAGGTTCAAATTCTTCGTCAGGAAATACTACAGGTGCATAGGCTAGGTCTTGAATTGATCTATGAGTTTCCTTCGCACCTACCTCTCTTGCTTTTTCTCTCTTCTCTTCTTCTATGGCTACTTTGCACATCCATAAGTGGGTGTCTTCATGCATCCATGAGGATCCTGATCCTATGGAGTGCACTGATTCTGTATCATCCTTAGCCCTATGGATGGGATTCCATTGAATAGGGGGTACGTCTCTATGAGAGTAATCCTTGAGATTGACTTTGGTTGTAACACCTAAGTGTTGCAAATACAAGGAATTGGTTCCCCAATCTTGTACCACTTGCAACTGCCACATAAATGGTCTTCCCAAAATCATCTCATAGGCCTGATTCTTGCTAAAGTCACATATAGCAAAAGTATGCTCGAACTCAACACCACATGTAGTGAGAGTACCTTCTAGCAGTCCTAAGGGTATCTCAATGTGACCATTGTCCATCTGCAATTTCATTCTCATTGGCATGAGTGCTGGCTTGCTCCAAAGGTTCCATAGGGAAGTGGTAGCAATTGCAACTCCTGCACCTGAGTCCAAAATTTCCTTGGTTGTGTAACCTTGATGGGTGATTGGAATATAGGTGTTTCCTTCTTCTCCTTCGCTCATGTCTCTTATCTTGTCCAAGGGTATTTTTGGCACTGTTCTATGAGATCCTACCTGGGAACGAGGTTTTACTACTTCTGGCACCTAGTTGGCTACATGTTTCCATAATTCTAGCCTAACCTTAAGTATCTCTTCTAAAGTGAGATTGCACTGCATTTTAGTGTTCTTTACTACCTCTGTATTCCTAGGTATGATTGAGTCTTCATTTCTTACCATGACCATGGGTGCTCTCATACAAGTAGACTTAGCTTCCCATGTGCCTGTGAAATGGGGTAGCTCTTGTAAGGAATTAGACTCGAAGTCTAATCTCTCATGAGATTGGGCATTCTCCTACTCTTCATAAAAGGAAGGAATGTCTTGTGGGAATTGATCATGCCCTTCATCCACAAGTTCAATGGGAGGAGGAGCTTCACTTTCCTTATTCCATTCCTCTTCTTGAATCTCTCTTAGGAACTCTGGGGAATATAGATTCATAGAAGAAGAGGTGTCTCGTTCAGTGGAATTAGGCACATAAGCTTCTTGGGGGGAATGCTTATTCTTTCACTTGCCTTGTCCCTTCCTTGGGAGGTGCCTTCCTTGCCAGATCTTGCAACTAAGCTGTCCAATCTCTCTAACAGTACATCAAAGTGCAACTATGTCCTAGTTGAGCAAGAGTAGTTGAAGAGGCGACTCGCTTCAAACATGGTCTGAGCCAATGCAACCATTTTAGCACAAAGCTTGGTTCTTTCTATCTCTAGATCAGCTCTAGGGTAACATTTGTCATGATCTATCACATTTGGACCTTCTTGGATTCTGGCCTGATATGCTTTAAGCATCATGTCTATGTCCTCAGGAGTGGGGTCAGCTAATACTCTATCACATTTGGCCCTTCTTGGATTCTGGCCTGATATGCTTTAAGCATCATGTCTATGTCCTCAGGAGTGGGGTCAGCTAATACTGATCCTACTCAAGGGGGTGGTGGAATTGTATGAGGTGGATTGGAAGGTGGTGGATTAGGTGGTGATAGGGATGAAGGTGGTGGTGGTATGTGAGTGTGTTTGAGAGGTGAGTTCAACAATTTTGGCTTCTTTTTCTCTTACGCTTTCTTCTAGTTCACTCATCTTCTTAGACCATTGTCTTTTCATCATCTCCCGGCTATCCTTCCAAGCTATGGTCCTATTCTTGGTTGTGCTCTTCGTGTCACTAACCTTGTAACTCTTTTCCTGTCCTAAGCCCTGGTTTTGTTGCAAAGCTTGAGCTCTAGTGACCACTTGCACATGGGCAGTGGAAGACACACTTCTTGTAGAGTCTACCCCTAACCCAATAACATTGATAGGAGTGATTTTTGGCATATTAGTGGGGTTTTTAGGACAATCTCACAAGAGATGCTCTTTCCCACAATCAGGACAAAATCCCTGAGTTGTTATAGATTGGGTTTGTGTAGGTGTAGGCATAGGACAATCACGAATGACGTGATCTACCTGACATCGATAGCATGGTCCTCTAGGAAAAGGGGGTCTTACCTGCCTAGGTTGAGGTCTAGAGTTGGGATTTGCATACATGACATTAGCATACTCTGGATCCCAACTAGGTTCACTCGGGTCTTCATAATAATAGGACTCATTATGCTCAGGTGAACTGCATGTAGTAAGCCTGTGGGCTATCAATGTGAGTAGAGTTGAAACTATGATCACTTGGATCACTCTTTGAAACCAATGGTGTTATTGGCACTATGGCTCTATTCAAATTCTCTTCTACAGCTGCGTACTTCACTAGAATCACATTGGCTAGAGTTGGAGGTTGTTGAGCTAACACAGTGTGAGGCCTTTGTTGGGTTTGGTAGGGTTGTTGATAGGGTTGTTGTGGTCTACCATATTGTTGTGGTGGGTACTGGTTCTGGTATCTCCCCTATTGTGGCTATGGCTGAGGATAATTTTGTTTGACAGTTTGTTTGTTATAGGGACAGTCTTGTGTAGTGTGGTTAGTGTATCTTCGTTCTATGGTGCAATATTGGCTGCCAGGGTTCACTTGGGGTTGAGCCATAACGGGAGATACATTCTCCATATGGTCACCTCCACAAGTATAGAATCTTTTCACTGGGGCAAACCTTGGTATTTGTTTGCTTGAGACTCCTAACTTCTGAGCGACCTTCTCTACAAGTTCCTCAATAGATGTGGATGGATTTGAATTGAGGCTAGTAGAGTGATTTTAATCTCTATAGATTTTTGAAAGCTCTAATTCCTCCCCTAGGTTATCCTCAATGTCTATGCATATGCATACACACTCTTCTATGGTCCTAGGGTCCTTCAAGTACACATAGGATCTCAATTTGGTACTCAACAACCCATCTAGGAATAAAGCCACTTGTTTGTTTGGAGTGGGTAACTCAGGCACATGACATCTCTCTAAGTATTACCTAAACCTTCTTCCTACAAGAATCATAGTCTCTTGAGGTGTTTGTTTGAAGCTATGGATCAGTGAGGAGGTGTTGTGTTTGATGCCACTCTTAGAAAACTCAGTGATGAATGCCTCAAGAAGTTGATTAATATTTCTGAAGTGACCTTGGTGGGGCGGTTGAAACCAAGTCAATGTAGTGTTGTTGAGAGTTAGGCCAAAAGCATTGTATTGAGTGAACAAGTCTTCAACTTGTTCAGCTCTCAAAACCTACCTAAATTATGCAACATGATCGTATGGGTCTCTTGTGCCATCGAAGCAATTCTTCATGGACTTAACCAGTTGTGTAGGCCTCAAAGTCCTCGTGTGTTCTCTAGGCCTTGGCAGAGGGAATTCATCTGCATTTCTTTGATTCCTTGGGTCTCTAGGTCTCTCTGTTTCCATTCTCTCTGCCTTCGTTCTCGTCCTTTCTCTTCCTAGTGGGTTAGCAAAGCTCACCTCTAGCTTATCTCTATTCCTATCCCTTTGAGCTCCATAAGCTTGGGATGTTCCAGCTCCTTGGTGGCCATAAGAGACATTAGATCTTGGTTGGGGAAAAATAAATTCACCCTTCCAAGTGTAGGCATGCCTACCATGCTCTGTGACTACAAAGATCCTCTCTGAAGTATTGTCTAGGTAGGTTACTTTGCTTGGGCTATCACGATCTTTTAACTGATAAATTGTGAGCATTCCTACTTCATTAGGCTCTTCAAGATTATACCTCCAAAAGGCTTTGTTGGTCTCTTAGTTTAAGAGCCAATCTATGCTCTTATTGTCCTAGGGAACCCATTCTAGCTTGATGATTCTAGTGAGGATTGATTTGCCCCGGGGAGTTCTAGGCTCTCTTCCTAAGTTCCCTTGCTCTATGTTACCTATGTTTTCCTCTAGGATCACATTACCAAATTCATCTATTCTATCTAGTTGGTTGGTGACTACGTACATTGTCCCTTCTTTGTCTAGGTATGCACTATTCTCAAATTTAACGACTGGGTGTTCTAATCCAATGGGTTGATATGGGTTTTTAATTTGCACAATGGATCCTCTTAGGCCATTCTCATAGATGCGAGCACCTAATCGGTTGGTCCTGATGTATTCGAGTTGAGTTTTGTACGGGCCTTCACGTTTTTCTAAGTAAGCCACACTTGAACTTCCTGTCTGTCTCTACATGCCATAAGGCATATCTGATTTGCTAGTTTCAGAGCTAGCGTAGTGCGGGTAATTGCTCAACTACTGGGCCCAAGACCTAGCAGTATGATTGACACTAGCCTCTGAAGACCTAAGGATTTGTCTATCTCTCCTTAGGTGTCATCCTAATCTAAGGTTCATACCACTGGATTCTTTTTAGTTTTTTATCGTGTTTAGGATATTGTCTGATTTTGCATCGTCAAGATTACTTAAGTGATTTTCCGCACTTTAAGTTGATCGTACCATGTTAAGTTCTTTTCCTTTTAAGTTATCGATCACAAAGAGATTATATTTCTGCTTGAACTTGAGTGATTAAGTAGTCTTCCATTGGATAGTTAGCTATCGTCACCTTGACTAACTTCTATCACTACTCGCACTTAGCCTAAGCTAGGAATTGACTGAGGAGGTTTCAAGAGAATTTCCAACCTCAAGTCCTTTGCCTTTTGATTGCTAGTCGAGCCCAAGACGCGCTCGCCCAAGCTCCTTGATCACCTTGCTTAAGTTGCTTGAAATCCTTGCTTGCACACCACCGACATGTGAAATTTTACAAGTTAGAAAATGGATTTGACCACAATGTATTGACAGACAAAGACACCCTTCAACATACACTGAAAAGTATAGACCCTTGCTTTCCCTTTTTTCCCTAAAAAGTATTCTCACTCCCTAGTACCTATTGATGGTCAACTTAAAAACACTTATAATAGAACTCCACTTATATAAGCTTTCCAACGGGACCAAAATTGTAACAAACGAAGTTCGTATGAAGACGTTATGGCTAGTCAGGCACTTGGGAGTCAAGACAGGTAAAACAGGCACTCAATAATAGCTCACAATGTTTTCTAAGGTTTCCTTATGTTCTAGTGACCCTTAATTTTCCTAATTTTGGCCAAAAAATAAGCTAAATTTTTTTTAACTCTGAAAAAATGCCCAATTTTCCCGTCAATCGCGATCGATTGATCTGTCAAGCGTGATTGATGTGTCCATCACGATCGACTAGTTGGTCACAATTGATAGGTCCCACGTGATTGTTCGTCATGATTGATACTTCAATCGCAATTGACACGTGGCCCAAAATTTCAGTAGGTCATGGTCAAGCAATCATTGACTGTGTCCGTCACGATGGACACGTCCTTCGGGGCTGTCGATCGCAATTGATAGGTCAGTTGCGATCGATGGGTTGGTGGCGATTGAGACGTGGCACATGAAGGTTCTGTCAATTGTGGTGAGTTGATTGTGGACCCTATCGATCACGATCGACATGTTGGTCACAATTGACTGGTCCGTCGGGATCTGTCGATCGTTGTTTGTCGGTCCCGATTGACGTGTCAATCGTGATTGACGTGTCAATCGTGATTGACAGAAAATAGAGGAATTTGAAAAAAGTAATTACAGATTTAGGATCCCCTAGGCCTAAGCATCATGTTTATGTACTTTGTTTAGCAAAATGTTCAATTTTTTTGTCGGTCATGATTGACAAAAGTCAACACCTCGGGACCTGCACAATCAAAATTTTCTACCTGTTGGAGCTGGTACAATTGTTGGAGATGTTGATTCCTACAAAAATCTTAGAAAACACACAAAAACAACAACCACACAATCGCTCTCTCCCTCTCTCTCACAAGTGACATGAGGGGAATGGGATGAGGAAGGTGATATGACCAAAAAGCTGAAAATATTGCAAAGGTGGAGATGGAGGTGGAAGATGGTGAGGATGATGATGGTGATGATGATGGTGATGATCATGGTGATGATGATGATGAAGAAAATAAAAGAAAATAGAGAAAAATGAAGAAAATACCTATGACTCCAACGTGCTCAACTCTACGTCTTACCATAACACGCTTGTCCTCAAAGCTCAATCCTCGACAACAGTGCCAAAATTTGGTGTATCTCAGTGGTGAGTAGCACCTCCTTTAATGTCAATCCGGGAAGACATGAGGATGGTATGAAGACCTTGAACAAGTGATGGCACAAGTGTGTGAGTGAGAAGCAACAAACATGCACACACATACACACACACGCGCACACAAGGCAAGATCAAAGAGAGAAACAATGGAGTTCTTTAGATTACTCAAAAAGTCTCATGTACAAGCTCAAATAACTAACAAGCTAACCCCAAAAATGAGCTCTCTAGCTCTTTTTATAGTTTTTGACTAGCTTTGGTCCTGTCCTGACCTACTGTCCGGCCTAGTTAAAAATTAGGTTCCTAGGCTATTTTGGAGGCTCAAACGAGCTCTAAAAATTATGAAAATTGATACATAAATACTTATAATACTCCTCAAGCTCGAGGACTCCTCGACTTGAACAAAATGGAGTTGAATCTATCAACAACAGTATTTACAATGTTCATGTAGTGATGAAAATCACTGTTAAAAAGAGATTAGGTTGGAAAAAATTGAATGGCCTACTTGCCGGATCTTTGTTGACTGCTTTGCCTACTTGTTCCTTCTCTCTGCTCTCACTCCCTTCGTAGGCTTCCTTGTCCTGTAGGTCTTTGTGTGCCCTGAGTGCTACCAACAGATGGTTTCTATTATTAATGGAGTATGACTTCGAAGTAGTAGTAGTCCAGAAGGGGAAGACCCACCTTAGAGCCGATCACCTTTCATGGTTAACTACTAGAGATGCTCCTCAAGGAATAGCGGATGAACTACCAGATGCATACTTGTTCAATCTAGGGATAGTACCCAAATGGGCCAGGTCCGTTGTCCTTGTTCTTACATTTGGACCTAAGAATCCTAGGATTAGGATCAGAGAAGGAGAGATTACCAAATCACAAAGATACTAGATACTAGTAGGAAGCATATATAAACAAGATAATCAAACAATCCTTGCTTGTTGTGTAGACAAATCAGAATACAAGAACTGGTTGCAATTAGCATATGTAGCTGCATTAAAGCAACATCATTCAAAACACCATACATTGTAGACTCTGCATAGACTAGGGGTGTATTGGCCTTGTATGGAAGTAGATGTCTATAGGCTATGTAAAGAATGCCGAGTTTGTTATGAAAGACTAATTGTGGAGCATGCCACATTATACCATGTGTCTCTCACACCAGAATGGATTGAACCAATGGTAACATACTTGAGGACGAAAACATTCCCTCAAGGAATGACTTTAGCAAGACAACGAAGTCTCGTGCAGGAAGTTGTTAATTTCTCTCTTTCCCTCTACCCTACTCTTACTATATCCAATGAAGATAACCGTGAATGAGGTGACTACTAGGTTCTTGGGTTGGAAAGGGGTCTCTATGAACAGAGGCCCTATTATAACTTTCCCACTACACACATAACTATTCACTATCATCGTCAATACTGATACCAAATAATCTAATTGATTAATACTCGAGTTTTTGGCAATCACATGTTCGAATGCAATCTTCAGACTAATACACCACTCAGCAGATGAATTTCACAGAAATGCTCACTTGCAATAACTACTGCTCAAGTCATGGATGTTAAATAGTAGGCTACGCACAGTCAATACTTTATCAAAGAAAAGATTTCGACATACAATCGATCAGCTTCAATTATCTTCCTCAGTATTTACCACTTCGACCAAAATAAAGTACTTATTTGTATTCAATGACACTAGACACCACTTCTACAGATACATAGAACTAGATAACTGCAAGTCTGCATTCTTTCAGTTTGCCACAGGTAGTCCCATGAGGTTCTACCATGTGCCTTCTTCTCCCTCCTCCAAGCGACACAAATACATACTCTTTTATATTAATGCGATATAGGTTACATTGCTTCGGCCATTACAACATTTCTACTAAGTATTTACAAAGAAAAAAGATAAAAATTACATAACTTCATCCAGTGGCCTAACACTGGTACGCAAGGTGGACTTGAACCCTAATTACAAACTAATCTTCATCCATAATTCCTTGAATATACATGGTTCTAACTTCCTCAAAATTGTGCTTTATCTTTTTCTGTAATGTCTTCAATAATTTTTGTACAAGATCCGGATCTAATAAACATGCATTAGGGCTAGTCAAACTGGAAGAAATAGCATGATTGAGCAGTTGTTGACTTTGATCCTACAAAGACACTTCTTGAAGATAAAAGTCATTTTTTAAGGCAGTGTAGCTCAGTGATGAGTAGCACCTCCTTTAATGTCAATCTGGGAAGACGTGAGGATGGTATGAAGACCTCGAACAAGTGATGGCACAAGTCTGTGAGTGAGAAGCACACAAACATGCACACACATACACACACATGCACACAAGGCAAGAACAAAGAGAGAGACAATGGAGTTCTTTAGATTTCTCAAAAGTGCTATTACAAGTTCAATTCTACAACAAGCTAACCTCAAAAATGAGCTCTCTAGATCTATTTATAGTTTTTGACTAGCTTTGGTCCTGTCTAGACCTAGTGTCTGGCCTAGTTAAAAATTAGGTTCCTAGGCTGATTTGGAGGCTCAAATGAGCTCAGAAAATTATGAAAATTGATAGGTAGGTACTTCTACTGCTCCTCAAGCTCAAGGACTCCTTGACTTGCACAAAATGGAGCTACAAAAAGGTGGAATGGTATTTAAAATGGTGTGGAGTGACTAAAATTACTATTTGGGAAGTATTTCTTCATGGAAAAATTATGGGGCCTATTTGGTAGATCTGCATTGACTACTTTGTCTGCTTGTTCCTTGCTCCGACTCCCTTCTTTGGCTGCCTTGTCTTGTGGGTCCTTGGGTGCCTTAGCTGCTGCTAACACCCCCTCTCTCTCGCGTCTGTCATCTCTGACAGACCCTTTTTGGCTGAGCGTGTGACATAGTATTGCACCACATCTGAAGCTAGGTGATGTTCTTACAGGCGTAGCCCCCGTGCTAGGTCTGTTAATAATGCATCCCAATCTACTGGCCCTGGAATGTCCGGATGTGGCAGCTGTAATTGATCTGAGTGTAAGTTCCTCTCCACAGCAAACAATTGGAGGAGATGTGAGGGCCTGGGTACGAATATTTCAGAGTGATATTCCCAGAAGCCTGTGATGAACATCTCCTTGAAAGTTTGTTTGAAGCAAGTTGGGAGGTATTTTATTCTTGCGTGCCAAGCATATATTACCTTGATTGAGGGGGTGGTGCTCATGTCATATACTAGGTCTAGGTTGCCTGTAGTGAAGTCCACTCCTGAGAAATGTGGGTCTTTGATATTTTTGAATGTTTTGAATGTGATCAGCATTAATTCAAAGATTTTCATGCACATCTGTGCCATCACGTCAGGGTGTTCTGTAGTCTAAGGCTCCAGTGACGGATGGTAGAAATCATACAAGCAACCGAGGGTTGTCCTTGTGGAGGGGCTAGATAGACATAAATCAACCACTTTGCACAACCTTTGACATTCTTGACAACAATGGTAAACTCGGGCCAGGTGCATCTTCGAAGGACTGGAACATAACATGGATTATACTTGATAAATAGTGGCATGTAATTCCAGGTATGAACCATTTCTGGATAGGTCTCAAGAAGATGAATCCTCCAGGTGGGTTGAAAGGTTCACCCTTGTTTAGCACGTTCAGGTAGATCATCGGGACCAAATTGAGTGGCGAAAGTCGGGGCTTTGCCACACCTTTGTTGAATCTCCGCATTGTAATCAGCCAAGAGCACACAGTATGGCACATATTGATCATCGTTAGTGCCTATCCAGTGGTGATCTGACATGTTCTGGAAGTACTCGAAGTTTATGATAGTGTCCTCCAGTTTAGCCATTGATTGGATTTGGATTGCCACTCCATCTTCATGGGTTTTGGCTATCTTTTTGAGTTTCTCAAGCCATTCAGGTGCTTCGACTTCCAGGGTGTCCATTCCTTCCCATGTTTGCTAGCCGCCCGGCATCGGCATAGGAACATATGGTTCCTCATACGACTCATCCATTTCGTTGGGCACCAATTCATCTGGCTCTGGTTCGATAAGTGGAGAGGGTTGTCATTCATACTCAAGTAGCTTCTTTTGCAATTCTTCAACCTGCTCTTTTAACACCTTTACCTCCTCTAAAGTCGATGCTGACTCTATGATCTTGGGTTATTCTTCTTGCTCCCGAAGCTGGCGGCACAGTGCATCTCGTTCCTTTTCCATATCATCATGTGCTTCCAACAGATCAACATAGCTTTCCAAGATTGTTTTCATTGTATCTGAAGGGAGTTGGGGTGTCTCTAGGAGGGTTTGATGGGCCTGTTCGAGTGTGGTGTAGCGTCAATTGAGGTCAGCGTTTTCTTCTTCTATAGTTGCAAGCCGCCTCTATAGTTGTTGGTGGTCTGTAGTTAGTTGACGATGGCGATCTTCGAGAGTCTGATATTCGCTCTTTAATTGTTATACACATTGATGTAAAGTAGAAAACACATTATTTACATTTAAGAATGCTGGGAAAGGAGAGGATGCAGGGGGAATGGGGAAGGGAAAGGAAACCGTGAATGAGGTGGAATCAAGTGGTGATGGGGGGGGGAGGGGGTATGGGAGATTGTGGTTGTGTGTGGGGAGGGAGTGGTGCTGTGGCTGGTGATGTTTCCATGGTGTCAAAAGTGTGTGTGACCGTGTAGATGGGGATAGTGGGTGGGGTGGATGTGATGTTCGTGAATAGTGTTGTGAATGTGGGCATAGTAACCCCTCCAAGATTGATGCCTAGAGAGAGGGGAATTCCCATAATATATGTGGTGATTGTGGAAGTTGGGGTGGTTGTGTCATGGGGTGAAGTGAATTGTGGAGTGATGGGTGAGGAGTGTGGTGATGATGGTGCCGCCTAATGTTCTTCCATCTGTGTGGTATCTCTTGGTGCCAATACATCTATGTGAATTTTCTTGCCAGAGCGCATGGGACGGGTAGGTAGTCGTTTCTCAAAGCGATGAATATAGGCCATAGGTGAATGAATGGCTTCATCCAGGCCCAGCGGGTCTGCGTGCAGGTTCAGGGATTCAATAAACATATCGTCCACTCCTTCTTCTCCTAACATCTGACTTATTAGCATCTTTCCTGTTTCTAGTGATAGCTTGTGATGCTCTTGGACTCTCTTCATAGTCTCATATAATCTTTTGATTTGCGCAGCATATGCTGGGGCATTTGCTAGTTCTGTGATTTCTTCTTGCTCTTGGTCATGTTCCTCGTCAACCTCCTCTTTGTCAGTCTCTTCTTCATCCTCGTCTACTTCCACTACTTCAGGTTGGGTAGGCATTGAAGTCGTTGTCATTGGCTGTGGTCCTCGGGTTTGTTCTGCTTCCGTTTCAAGATTGGATTCATTAATCATGCAGGCAATTTCTTCATCTATCAAATCATCCAGGGTGTAGCCTTGTGGGAACTCCAAGTCCAATGGAATCGGAGGGAAAACCAAATTGGGTCCTTCTGCACTTTGTCTGGGTAAGCGAATAGTAAATGGACGGACATGTTTGGTCAGACGTGGTGTCACCTCTAGTGTGAGGGTGGCACCCCTTGCTTGTGCACAGGGTATTTGAACTAAACCCCTCATTTTCTTTGAAGGTGGCCTTGTTGTTGATAGCCGTCACTGGAATTCCTAGCCTCGGGACCACACTAGTGCTCTTTGAATAGGCACATCATAAGCTAAGCACCTGTAAATGATCCTTGTCAACGCACAACATCCATGAAGCTCATTTTTATGTTTCTTATTCAGAATCTAGCACTAATGTGCTAGGTGGATTTGATCTATGATCCAGTGGGGTAGATGTTGTGTTTACAAACTTGTAAACATCAAAGTACACAATGAAACATGATAAGACCTCCCAAGATCTTCAAAACACCAACCAAATATTTCCAAACTTCAAAAATAAACTTTCCTCCAAACTTTCAAGAAAACAAAAATAGGTCACTGTCGCAAAATAACCACCCAGAAACTCTCTGAGAAACATTTGGCAAAACTAATCATGCATCTTGAAAGTATGAGTAGCATGTGTTAGAAACAAAAAATGTCAAAAAAGGTGGATTATAGCTCACAAACCAACAGCTTGAAGTCAAGGTAAGAAGAAGCCTACAACAACAAGGTATGACTAACTGTCTGAATTGAAAACTGATGTACAGAAGCAAGAAAACTTCAAGATCTATGATAAATTTTGATATGGATACAAATTATGAGAGCTAAGGAAACTCCTCCAAGCAAAATCACTCAAAAATACCTCACAACAACTGAGATATGAAAGTTTGAAGAGAGGTATGTCTCTAATGAGGCACCAGATAGACACAAGAAAGAAGATCTGCAAAAACACCTACTTGCACGGAGTTTTCTCATTTAGATTTGTACAAAAACTGATCTACTTATATATTACAAGTTGTACGCTTCGCAACGCAACAAGAATAACTCAATTTGGACACCTATACTAAGAGAACCACTCTTTTTATTGAGAGGCTATCAACAGAAGCGCCTTCCTTGTCTAAAAATAGACACCTCTCCATTCCTTCTTACTTTTATCTACTTTTATCTACTTTTATCTACTTTTATCTACTTTTGCTCTAAATTTGGAGATGTGAACGCCTCCACATGTTATTTTGCATAACTAATAAGATGCACAAGATTCCATATACCATTTTAAATAATTAATAAAATTCACAAGACTACTTTAGAGCTTGGTTTTATGTAACATTGCTTCCCTCAAGCGCTAAATCCAAAGCTTTGACTCCAAGTAGTACTTTGATTCGCTTAAGCTTCTGAGCATCCACAACTTTTGTGAGTATGTCTGCTAATTGATCTTTAGTTCCAACATGTTGAATATCAATATCTTCATTCACCACCTTCTCTCGGATATAGTGATAGTGTACTTCAATGTGTTTGGTTCTTGCATGGTACACTGGATTATACGTGAGCTGTAATGAACTTACATTATCTCCAAAGAGTAATGGACGTGTTGTAGATAGATTCATATCTTCATAAAGCTTCAAATACCACATAATCTCACATGTTGCATTTGTAGGGCTTCTCTATTCTTGGAGAAGATTTTCAATGACTTCATTCAAGAAGTAAGTGACTCTATCACTTACTAGCTCAATGGGTAGCCCATATCTAGTGAACACATTCTCAAATAAGAACTTAGCTGTCATTTGAGCATTGTTCTTCGTTGTGGCTTTCACTTCTACCCACTTGGTTAGACCACGATGATGTATTCAGCATGTGAACTCTTGGCTGGGGAGTTAATATGGCCTACAAAGTCTATTCCCCACTTAGAGAATGCACGTCCACTCATCATAGGTTTCAAAGGCATCTCATCTTTGCGTATAGGATACTGAGTTCGTTGGCAAACATCACACCTCTTCACATAGGTATGTGCATCCATATGAAGGGTTGGCCATAATCCTACAAATAGGATTGCCTTGATCACCTGATCTGGTCCAAAGTGTCCTCCTGCTACACCTTGGTGAGCAATTTCCAATATCTTGAGGTATTCACTCTCATGGACACATAATCTGAGGTACCCATCTTTACCACGCTTATATAAGTTATCTCCAATGAGTGAGTAGTCTAGGGCTTCTTGTTCTAAACTTCTTCTCTTAGCCAGAGTCATGCCTTGAGGGAATGTTTTCATCCTTAGAAAGGCTACTAATGGTGCACTCCAATCCGGTACTAGAGACACTTGGTACAGAGTAGCGTGCTCCACAGGTGGTCTAATAAGACAGACTGGGCATTCCTTACACAACTTATGGACATCTGCTTCCATACTTGGCCAATGCACTCCGAGTCTCTTTAGTGTATGTAGGGTTCGTTGCCTTGAGGAATGTTTCACCTAATCATTCAAGATGGAAGATTCTAGAGGAGAGCTCATGGCCTGTCTAGTCATGCTCTTGTGCTACTTTCAAGTAGGTATTAAAATGTCCAATGGTAGCACTGCATTTTGGTTGAATACCATCTGAAAGGGAGTACCGCTTTATAGGAAACTCTGTATGCCTAAACAACATGGTGTAGCTGTTTGTCCCAATCAAAGCATTTATTATTAACCAATTTTGTCAATACATTGCATAGAATCTTATTTGTGCTCTCATCCTATCCATTATCTTGTCGATGATAGGAAGCTGACTACTTATGTATCACCAAGAATTCTTGGAGAATGTTCTCAATTACTTCATTCAAAAAGTGTGTGCCTCTATCACTGACTAGCTCTATTGGTAATCCATATTTGGTGAACATATTCTCGAATAAGAACTTTGCTATCGTCTGGGTGTAGTTCTTCGTTGTAGCTTTTACTTCTACCCATTTGGTTAGATAGTCCGTGGCCACAATAATGTATTCAGCATGGGAAACCTTAGTCGAGGGATTAATAGGACCGACAAAGTCTATTCCCCACTTAGAGAATGCACATCCACCCATCATAGGTTTTAATGGCATCTCATCTTTGCATATAGGATATTGAGTTCACTGAAAAACATCACACCTCTTCACATAGGTATGTGCATCCATGTGAAGGGTTGGCCACCACAAGCCTGCAAACAAATTGCCTTAATCACTAAGTTTGGTCCAAAGTGCCCTCCTGCTACACCTTGGTGAGCAGTTTCCAAGATCTTAAGATATTCACTCTCATGGACACATAGTCTCAGATATCCATCTTTTCCAAACTTGTATAGATTATCACCAATGAGTGCATAATCTAGGGCTTCTTGTTCTAAACTTCTTTGCCTAGCCAAGGTCGTATCTTGAGGGAATGTTTTCGTCCTCAAGAAGGATACCAATGGTCCACTCCAATTTGGTATTAGGGACACTTGGTACAGTGTAGCGTGTTCCATAGGTGGTCTAATACAACAGACTTATGGACATTTTCTTCCATAGTCGACCAGTGCACTCCAAGTCTCCTCAGTGTCTGTAGAGTTCTTTTCCTTGAGTAGTGTTGCTCTAATGCACCCACATGTGCTAGTTGTAACCATTTTTCATACTCCTCCTCTTCCACACAACAAGCTAATATCCCTTGATCTGTATGCTTGTACATACTTGCTGCCATGATATGGTACTTTTGGGCTTTTACTACCTCCCTATCTTGAGTGTTCATTACTGGATGTTTAGGCCCACATGTCAATACCGGCACTAATGTCTTGGCCTATTGTGGTACAACTTCCAAATTGAACAAGTAAGCATCAGGGAGATCATCTGATACTCCTTGTGGGGCCTCTCCGGATGTGAGCTTTGAGAGATGATCTGCTCTCAAGTGAGTCTTGCCTTTCCTCACCACTACATCAAAGTCATATTCCATTAGTAAGAGGAACCATCTTACTAATATGCCTGTATTGCAAGGCTTGTTTACTAAGTACAGTAGAGCTTGATGATGAGTAAAAAAATTTAAACTTATTTTCAAGCAAATAGTGTCTAAACTTTTTTACCGCATACATCATGCCTAGTCCTTCTCGTTCAGTAGTGGTGTAATTCCTTTCTGCAGCATTCACTTGTCTACTTGCATACGCAATTGGTAGATCCATGTTACCTTCACCCGTAGGTTGTGCTAGCACACATCCAATAGCATAGTTGGATGCATCCACATGCACATGGAATGGCTTGTTCCAATCTAGGGTAGTCAATATTGGTGCAGAACACAATCTTCTCTTGACCTCATTGAAAGAGTTCTCACACTCTTCTGTCCACTCAAAGTTAGTCAAAAGGGAATACAGAGGCTTTGTAATAATCACATACATATGAATGAATCGGCAATAATAGCCACAATGCCCCATGAAAGCCTATACCTCCTTGACATTCCTTGGCCGAGGTAGCTCTGCAATAGCTCTCACTTTCTCCTCATCCATGGATATGCTATTCTTTGACACTATGTATCCTAGAATCTTGCCTTGGTTGACCATGAAAACACACTTGTTTGGGTTCACGCAGACTTGATATTCTCTACATTTGTCAAAGATAGCTCTCAACTCTTGGATATGTGTTTGTCTTATGTTGGAATGAGCACAGAGATCATCAACATAGACTTCCAAATTCTTCCTCAAGAACTCTTTAGACACATGGCACATCAGCCTCTGAAAGGTAACTGGTGCATTGGTTAGACCAAATGGCATAACCAGAAAAGTGAATATGCCCCACTCTGTGGCAAAAGCGGTCTTATGATGATCTTCTACAGCTATGGCCACTTGATTGTAGCCAGAGAATCCATCAAGGAAGTTGTACACTTCCTTACATGCTACTCTTTCTAGTAGATGCTTGGTGATAGGAAGTGGATAACTATATCTAATAGTGGTTGCATTGACTTTCTTCAAGTTAATGCATACACGTAACTTGACATTCTTTTTTGGTACCACTACAATGGGGGATACCCATTCAATGTGCTCAGTTTCATAGATAAATCCAACTTCTACCAATCTATCTATCTCCTCCTTGATCTTAGCAGCATAGTTATCGTTGTATGTGTATGGCTTTTGCTCTGAGGTTTTGGCATCTGAGGCCATGGGAATTGTATGTGAGCATATGTTCGGGTCTACTCCTTTTAAGTCCTTATAACTCCAAGCAAAGAAATCTTTGTATTCTCTTAGCAAGGCTATCAGCTCATGCTCGTCTTCCTCAATCAGGTCATGACCTAGGTACATGCATTTTCCTTCTACTTCTTCTATGGTTACAACAATTTTCTTGATGGTTTCCTTGTTATCATGGGTCTCTCTGATCTGTGCATCGCATTTAGGAATTCTTATCATGACTCTCTTATCTTCGATCTCATACTTCTTAAAGTTTTTTGGAACCTCAAACAAGGACCCTTCCTCCTATGGTGTGACTTCTCTCTTCTTCCTTTTCTTGCCTTCATTCTTAGTGGTTACCTGTGTGGCTAATCTCACATCGTTTGTAAGTTCTTCATGTCTCTGAGGGTAAACTTCTACCTCGTAGAAATATTCCTCATGTGATGCAAAAGGTGGGTCCATAATGATTGACTCTAGATCGGAGTCACTTGCTGTTGGAACTCAAGGTCAAGCACAAGCATGGAAGCACATCAGAAAGGTGGACACACACAAGAAGGAGCAAGTAGGGAGCTCCAAGAAGTACATGTCAAATTTTTAGAAGAATCCCCTACAAAAATAGTGATTTCCATCACTAAAAACCATTGTAAATACCATTTTCTATTTTTCTAACTCCATTTTGTTCAAGTCGAGCAGTCCTCAAGCTTGAGGAGTATTAGAAGTATCATCCTATCAATTTTCATAATTTTTAGACTTCATTTGAGCCCTCAAATAAGCCCTGGAACCTAATTTTTAAATAGGCCGGACACTAGGTCTGGACAGGGCCAAAACTAGTAAAAAAACTATAAAAAGAGCTAGAGAGCTCATTTTTGAGGTTAGCTAGTTAGGGAATAGAGCTTTTGTAAGAGAACTCTTTTGCAATCGAAGCTTTCCATTGTTCCTCTCTTTGATCTTGCCTTGTGCGCATGTGTGTGTATGTGTGTGCATGTTTGTGTGCTTTCACTCACGCATTTGTGCCTTCACTTGCTCGTGGTCTTCATACCAGTCCTCACGTCTCCACGGATTGACAAGTAAAGGAGGTGGTGCTTACACTTGAGCTACATATGTGTCAAAAGCTCTATGATCCAGGAGGACTCAATCATGGAAGGACAATCGCAAAGGCAAGCAAACCCTCCTTCTTTTTCGAAGAGTAAAGCATCCCCAGTAGTTCAACCTAAGAAGCAAGCACAACAATTCAAGACAACTGCTATAGCAAATAGAAAGACACCATTCAACAAGAAAGCAGTTCCGGGCATGACGCAGATCTGGGTACTCAAAGGCGAGCAACCTCCAACCTTGGCCCCACAAATCCCATCCAGGAAAGCCAACCAGGCTAGAAGACGAATGAAGAAGCTAGGAAAAACTCAACCACAAGATATCCGACAAGTTTGGGTGCCTAAGAAATTAGCTTCCATTCAACAAGGACAATTGCAAATATGGGTACCCAAGAAGCTCTTACATACACAACAATCTGTGCTCTCCCACATGAGAAAAGTCGCAACAAAGAAGCCAAGGTGGGGCAAGGGTCAGAACCAAACACCAAGACAAAAACCAGACCAACTCACCTCCTCAACAAGAGTTAGAAGACCAGCCACAATGGTATGGGTATGGAAGCCAAAAGCACTAGTAGCCTGCGCAAAACCAAAGAACCAACCACGTGTCATACAAAATTTAAGAAACCATCGAGAGATGAAGAAGCCCAAAGTGATCTTGACGCAACCGAACATGGTTCTCAAATGGATCCCTATGAGGAGGATTGATCAGTTGTCATCTCTAGATCTAATGGATACCTCCACGACTGATGGCATCAACATCCGCAAATAACATCGAAAGCCTCGACGAGCGACAACCATGTGCTCCCTGCACAACCCTGTCTTTTGCACCATTCAGGCCATGCATTTCCAAAGTATGCATTAACATAGGGCCACATTACATGGCCGTGCATAGACACAACTAAGAGTCCCATGCACAAGAGCACATTCACATATGTAAATTAGTTTTTCTGGTACTAACATCTGTCGTCTTGTTTGGTGACATTGTCTCCAAAAAAAAAAGAGATAAGAGAGAGAAGAGAGATTTTGTTCCCAGGTTTGGCTCATGGAACGTGAATGAGTCATACTTAGTTGAAGGTGGAACCATTGATTACTAGGCATTTATTAGTTTTGATAGAAGTGTGTCTCGGCTAGTAGATGATATTATTGCTGCCTTATCTGGTAGATGTCAAGCACTTGGCATGAACATGGCATCCACTACTATTTCCCCTTACCATGGTAGGAGGGAAGATCTTGAAGGTCCACAACTTGAGTGATGCTTAACTACTGTATGTACGAGAGCATCCAAGGAGATATCTGCAAAGGGTAGTTTTGGTACACTACAAATCCTTGTATGTATACTGGATGAGAAGACTCCTACTTATGGTGAGCTAACGAGAAGATGTGAACTAAGCTTGGTGTAGTTAACCAATGTCGTTTGTCAAGGAATATAAAGAAATTCAATTCTCAATATTTGGCAAACATTGCTCTGAAGAGAGGAGACAGGACCAGGCACTCAAAGAATTTCATCGGTGGACCATCAACACGGATATTCATCGACAACGGAAGCAATGCCAGGTATACCACACGAAGAGATAAACATAGATCGATCATTCACCATGGTAAGTATCTTTACTCTGGCAACACCATAACCATGATAAATTAGGAAACCTCTTCGTCGGCATACCCTTGAGCACTTAGCTCAAGACTCCCAATTTTTGCACCATACTTCTTCCAATGCATTTTTCAAGTAAGCATGCATAGGGCTACATTACAAGGCCATGCACAAGGCACATATTTTACTCCACCCATGCACAAACACATTTACCCATCATTCATTATGGGTTATGAGTACTTGGCATGACTACTATGAACATCATCTTTGGAAGATCTAGACGTCATCAATGGAGACTCACAACGACACATGCTGCAATCCAAGGATGAAGCACATATCATAAGACTAACACTTGCACAGGCTCAAAGAGACAAATGAAGAACTTGTCAATCGACCCTGCCATATTTGGAAGGTAGACGAACAAACACTACCTCTCAAAGCACTACATGGAACAACCATTACAACAAGGGTTTGTCAAGGACGAAAGACTCGAGAGGGGCGAGTGTTGAAGCTGAAGGTCAAGGAGAAAGCACAGGAGCACATCAAAGAGGTGGACACACAAGAAGAAGGAGCAAGTAGGGAGCTCCAAGAAGTGTATGTCAAATTTTCAGAAGAAATCCCTATAAAAATAGTGATTTTCATCACTAAAAACCATTGTAAATACCATTTTCTATTTTCATAACTCCATTTTGTTCAACGAGGAGTCCTCGAGCTTGAGGAGTATTAGAAGTATCATCCTACCAATTTTCATAATTTTTAGACTTCGTTTGAGCCCTCAAATAAGCCTTGGAACCTATTTTTAACTAGACCGGACACTAGGTTTGGATAGGGCCAAAACTAGTCAAAAAACTATAAAAAAAGCTAGAGAGCTCATTTTTGAGGTTAGCTTTTTAGAGAATAGAGCTTTTGTAAGAGAACTCTTTTGCAATCAAAGCTTTCCATTGTTCCTCTCTTTGATCTTACCTTGTGTGCATGTGTGTGTGTATGTGTGTGCATGTTTGTGTGCTTTCACTCACACACTTGTGCCTTCACTTGCTCATGGTCTTCATACCAGTCCTCATGTCTCCGTGGATTAACAAGTAAAGGAGGTGGTGCTTACGCTTGAGCTACAAGCCTCAGTACCTACAGTTGTAACAATTGCAGGTGTGATAGGACGTTTTTCAACACCCTGCACAATGTTCTATAGTCCTTCTGCGACTAATACATGTCGCATCATATAAGCCCAATGGGTAGTTGGTACTATCCAACTTATCCTCAACAGCCAACATACGAAATACATCACTACTTTCAGCCATGGCTGATGACTAAAATACCTTGATGCAAAAAATTGATTGTATCTCAAAACGTTAAACGAAACTTCCTAGAGTTCTGCTAAACCTGTAGTAGACTTCGAGACGCTTATACTTGCGAACCGAAACAAGTATATATCTTTGGCACAAAAAGACAAAATAGCCTACATAAGCACTATGATAGTGTGTTCGGAGGCCAAAACGAGCTCAAATCGTGATTTTGGCACCACAAAACGAAGTTGTTTTGATCTGGAAAACACGCTGAGTATGCTCACCAAAATTTGTGTGATTCTGAGACTCCAACTGGAGAGGTGTCGACGATGCCCTAGATGAAGCTACAACCTACCCTCATACCAATTGTTGGAGTTAGATGTCTACAGAAGCACGTGAACAGCACAAGGAAGAAGAAGAAGCTTGGAGCACAACACACAATACTGAATGTATTACTAGAGAATGTACAAAGATAAGTAGCCCATTAGGGCAATAGGCGTATATACAAGCTGAGTAAAAAATGTTGAGATATCAAGCTCAACATGTGATGATCCAGGATGACATGTACCATTTTTTCGTTTCTCTAACATGTATAGTGGTCAAGTCGTTATATGTCAGGGATACTTCATTTAGCTTTATTGGATTTATCTACCGAGAGTGATGGCACATTTGTTTCTTGCCAACTCACTCATTTGCGGACATTAAGTTTTTCCTTATGTACTGATCTTTATATATTGCACTTGTTGTATTCTTGTTTTTAGGTCATTCTTGTACATTCCTTTTATGTAATAGAAGAAGAAGAAGAAGAAGAAGAAGATCATTCTTCCTTACCTCAATCTGTGTGTATGCTTCTCCTTGAGAGTGAGAGTGTGTGTGTGAGCTCTCTTCCTTATCTCCTTCCTCGTGACATGGTATCAGAGCCAACGTGGTTGTAGAGAGCTCGTGGAGAAGGCGACGGTGAAGACTACGTGGCAAGGTATGGAGAAAACGCGATTTCACAAACGGCCTCCCTTTGCTGCAAAAATCGGCGTAAAGGTAGAAGACCTCAAAATATTTTTGAGAGTTAGCCCTTTAGGGTCACTTGTTTTTGTCAGATCAAAGTTTTGGAGCCATCTTGATCTCCGTTTCGAGCCCGCAAGGTGGGGCCCATAGAAAAACCAGGTTAGTTTCAGAAACTGTCACCTGCGTTCTGTTCGGCGACACTCATATATTCCAGATTCAGAATTTCAAGCGATGTCATGTATTGTTGATACACGAAAACTGTGTTTTTCTAATATCGAACTATCAGGACATAGTGCGACATTGTTCAAGCAGAAGTGTTGCTTGTAGTGTTTTGCGGTGTTGTGAATTGTTGCAAAAATGGAAAATGCAGATGGAATGAGTCAGCTTATGAGCGATAAGTTGGAGAGAATGAAAGTATATCGAAGGAGAGAAGGAAAATGCTCCGCAGTTACCAGAAAGGAATCGGATTGTAGACTACTTAAGAGCATATGAGGAATGGAATCAAGGAGCACGAAAGGTAATGTATTGGCTATCTGTTACCATACAAGATAGCATGATTGGACACATACACGATGCCAAGACTCCAAAAGAGGCTTGGAATGGTTTGGTCACTTTGTATGAGACTAATACAAAGGCACGGAAATTGCAACTCAAGAACGAGCTGCATACATTGGAAAAGAAGAGCATGTCGGTAAGTGACTACACTCTAAAAATCAAAAGCATATGTGAGTCACTTGCATCTATTGGCGTGAATGTAGATGATGATGATAAGGTGGAAGTGTGCCTTCGTGGTTTAGGAGCTGCATATAAGTAGTTCAGAACTTCCATACAGTCCAGGAAAAATATTCCGAATTTTGTTGATCTGGTATCTATGCTGATTATTGAAGAAAAGAATCTTGGTGAGGATTTAAAATCCCAAGAAAAGCCCAGTTCTGAGCAGGTATTCTACTCTGGCAGAGGAAGAGGCTGAGGTAGAGGTTTTGGAAGTGGAAGAGGAAACAGTAACCAAGACCAAGGTCAACAACAGAATCATGCAGGAGGAAGAGGACACTTTCCAGGTAGAGGGAGCCAAAGAGGTCACATAAATTTCCAAAGAAATGATTTAGGTAATGATAGTAAAGGATGCTGGAATTGTGGTAAACTTGAACACTTTGAACGTGATTGCAGGTTGAAGAATCAAAATAACAGAAGGTAGCAAAACAACTATGCATCCACAAGTGCAGATGATTCTAAGAAGTTGTTTATGGTTCAACATCACATGATGAATACGATGTCTGCTTGTTGTTTCAAAATTGAATGATAATGTTGGGTATGTTGATTCAAGTGCTTCAAATCACATGACCAGTCATGCAGAATGGTTTAGTAGCTTGCAAAAAATGCATGTTCTTGGATATGTTGAAATAGGTGATGATACATCACATCCTATTGATCATACAGGAAACATAGCATTGTTTATGGAGGACGAGAAGGTAAAACATCTTGCTGATGGGTTGCATGTTCCAAATATAACAAAGAATGTGGTTTCTGTTGGACAAATGGTTGACCAGGGATTACAAGTCAGGTTCAATGCTGATGGATTATATGTAGAAGAGTACAAACAGGATGGACGATTGGTTGCCAAAGGAAACAAAGTGAGTAGGATGTTCACCTTAAATGTGAAGATTCCGGAAATGAATGCAGCCATGTTTGCAAAAGGTGCAGGAGTTATTGCAGACATAGAGATATGGCACAAACGGATCGGACATGCAAACTTGCAAAGGCTGAAACTAATGCAGTCAAAGGAGATTGTCCATGGACTACCAAATTTCAAAGTTGCAGAAATGCAAAACGTATGTGCAACATGTCAATCTGGTAAACAGCCAAGAGCATCATTTCCACATGACAAGCATGTTAGTGAGAATGTACTAGAAGTAGTACATACAGATGTTTGGGGTCTAGCAAAGACCACATCTATGGATGGTTGTAGGTTTTATGTTACTTTCATTGATGACCATACACGCAAAGTATGGGTATATTTCATAAAAGAGAAGAGCGAGGTGTTCACTCACTTCCAGAATTTTAAAGTTATGGTGGAAAAGTAGACAGGGAAGTACTTTGAAACATTAAGATCTGATAAAGGAGATGAATACATGTCAAATGAGTTCAAGAGTTTTCTAAAAAATCATGGAATTCGGCATCACTTTTCATGCAGGTACAAACCACAACAGAATGGCATTGCTGAATGCAAAAATAGACATATTGCAAAAATAGCAAGAGCCTTAATGGCTGAGAAGAATATGCTTCATTGTTATTGGGCAGAAGTTGTGCATACTGCTGTATACATCATGAACAAAACTCCGACTGTTGCTATACATCAAGCTACACCTGAAGAGAAGTTTACAAGTAAAAAGCCAAACTTATCACATCTGAAAGTTTTTGGCTGTATTGCATATGTACATGTCCCAAATGAACTGAGGACGAAGCTTGATCCAAAAGCAGAAAAGTGTGTCTTCATTGGATACTCCCTTGAGCAAAAGGGATATAAATGTTATAACCCACTCACACGAGAGGTAAAGGTGAGCAGACATGTGGTATTTGATGAAATGTCAAACTTCTATGCAGATGCCAAAGAAGGACTGAGTCTTGAACCAAATGACAGCGAAAATGCTGAAATAGCAAGTGCACAATCTCAGGTTTTGAGTAGACCAGATGCATCACCAAGCAGTAGTTCCAACTCAAATCCATGGAGTGGAAGATTACGTGGAAATTTCAGTCCAGCAAATTCATCAAATACATCGAAGAAAGGTAAAGAAAAGCTTTCTAATGTTCATAAAACATGTGCAAGTTTTGAAGACGTTGATGGAGATTCAAGCACTTCAGAAAAGAGTCTTGATGAGGAACTTAGATTGCCTTTTGTGAAGACTCCAAGAGTAAGAAGAGCACATGCAGATGATACAAGGAGAAGTGACCCAGGACCAAGAAGATCTGGGAGGATGAGGAATTTAGTGCAACGATTGACATATGATAGTTACATGGCTTGTCATTATGCCTACATGACAAAGGTAATACAAGATGTTGAACCTTCTTGCTTTGAAGATGCAATTGGAATTGCAGATTGGGAAAAAGCTATGGATGAGGAGATGGCTACACTTTATGGAAATGATACATGGAAGCTGGTTCCATTGCCACAAGGAAAGAAACCCATAGGTTGTAAATGGGTTTACAAGGTAAAGCATAATGCTGATGGTAGCATAAGGAGGTATAAAGCACGATTGGTAGCTAAAGGATATGCACATACATATGGCATTGATTATGAGGAAACATTCAGTCCTATAGCTAAAATGTCTACTGTTAGGACACTTGTTGCATTAGCTACAACAAAAGGATGGACTTTGCATCAGATGGATGTGAAGAATGCTTTCCTAGATGGTGAGTTACAGGAAGAAGTATATATGGACCAACCACAAGGATATGAAGATTCAAAACATCCAGAATATGTTTGCAAGTTGCAAAAGGCTTTGTATGGGCTGAAGCAGGCTCCGCGTGCATGGCATGCAAGGATTGTTGATTACTTGACCAACATTGGGTTTTCTATGTGTGATGCAGATCATTCACTATATGCAAGGAAGGTTGATGATGGCATCACGATTGTGGCCATTTATGTTGATGACTTGATTGTACGTGGCGATAATGAAGAAAGCATCAAAGAGGTAAAGCAACTTCTTATGCAGGAATTTGACATGAAAGATCTTGGTGTGATGCGCTATTTCTTGGGCATTGAGTTTATACATACAGAAATAGGTATATGGATGTCGCAAAGGCAATATGCCTTGAATATGCTACAAAAGTATGGTATGGCTGGTTGTAAGCCAATTTCTATGCCATTAGATCAAAATTTGAAGTTGGATACTACATCAGGTGAAGCATTGGAAAATGCTACAATGTACAGGAAAATTGTGGGAAGTCTTATATATCTCATAATTACATTGCCTGATTTAAGCTCACTATTGGACTTGAAAGTCAGTTTATGCACGTTCTTAGGAAGCCACATTTGGATGCTCTGAGGCGCACTCTACGTTATGTGAGTGCTACTTTGGACTATGCATTGTTTTATGAATCTAGTATAGATTTGCAGGTTTATGGATTCACCGATGCAGATTGGGCTAGTAGTACTCCAGATAGAAGATATACTAGTGGCTTTCTTTTCTCACTTGGAGGTGCAGCTATTTCATGGAGCAGTAAGAAGCAACCCACTATTGCTTTGTCGAGTACAGAGGCTGAGTATAGAGGTGCTGCAATGGCAGCATGTGAGGCATCATGGTTGGAGATGTTACTTGCAGATTTAGGTGTGGAAGTGCAAAAGCCTATCACTATCTATTGTGATAATCTTAGCAGCATACAGTTAGCATGGAACCCTGTGTTCCATGCTAGAACAAAGCATATCGAGGTACATTATCACTTCATGAGAGAGAAGGTATTAGCAGGTGATATTGATCTTGTTTATGTGAGAACAGATGAGCAGGTTGCTGATATTTTCACCAAAGCACTTGGAGCTGACAAGTTGAAGAAGTTTCGGGAGATGCTTGGATTACAGGATATGACATTCATCTTAAGGGGGAGTGTTGAGATATCAAGCTCAACATGTGATGATCCAGGATGACACGTACCATTTTTTCATTTCTCAGACATGTATAGTGGTCACGCCGGTATATGTCAGGGATACTTCATTGAGCTTTATTAGATTTATCTACCGAGAGTGATGGCACATTTGTTTCTTGCCAGCTCACTCATTTGCAAACATTAGGTTTTTCCTTATGTACTGATCTTTATATATTTCACTTGTTGTATTCTTGTTTTTAGGTCATTCTTGTACATTCCTTTTATGTAATAGAAGAAGAAGAAGTAGATCATTCTTCCTTGGCTCAATCTGTGTGTGTGCTTCTCCTTGAGGGTGAGAGTGTGTGTGAGCTCTCTTCCTTATCTCCTTCCTCGTGACAAAAAAAACCTCCTAAAGAGGGAAAAAAGTGCCCCCATAGTCCTAGAGTGTTCACACACATCACTACCTAAATATATCAACACATACCAGACCTCACGTCTTCACAGATTGACAAGTAAAGGAGGTGGTGCTTATGCTTGAGCTACACCAAATTTTGGCACCATTGTCAGGGAGAGAGGTTTGAGGACGAGTATTGTGATAGTAAGATTGTGGATTTGCGATGTTGAAAGGTAAAAAAAAAGTCTTTTTTTTGTTATTTTTCTGATTTTTCTTCTCCTTCTTCATCATCTTCATCATCACCATCTTCACCCATCATGATTATCGTCTTCATAGAAATTTTTCGTTTTTGAGTGCATTTTCATTATTTTCACATCATTTCTCATGTGTGGGAGTGCAAGAAAGAGCTAGGAAGTGCTTGGGAGTGCATGCACTTGTGTTTTTCATGATTTTCTACATATTTGGGTCTCGGTGCAAAAATTCAAAGTTCCCGCCTAAATTCTCAGAAAATTGCAAATTTTTGTAGAAAATCGCAACTTTTTGAAAATCTCAAAAAAATTTGAATTTCACGAATCTTTGGTTCCCCGCCTAAAAACACCCAAAAAATCATGACTTTTTGCAAGAGAATTTTTGATAAAATCGCAATTCTTTGGCTCTAAGTGTGGAAAAAAATTGCGACTCTTTGGCTATTGGGATTTGAAGAGAATCATGACTTTTTGGCTCTCTGAATCTCAAGAAATCACGAATTTTTGCTTTTCAGATTGTGAGAAAATCGCGATTCTTTGGCACTCCAATTTTGAAAAAAATTGTGAATTTTTGCAAGGCCATTTTTGAGAAATTTGCAAATTTTTGCACTCTAGATTTTGACAAAATCACAAATTTTTGGAATCCTTGTGAGAAAATTGCAAATTTTTGTAACTTTTACTTTGAGAGATTTGCAATTCTTTGGACTTGAGAAAATTGAGAAATTCGCGTTCCTTTGCATTTAGTGCATTGGAGAAATTTGCGATTCTTTGGCTTTCTGATTGTGAGAAAATTGCAACTTTTTTGGTTGAATTTGAAGAAGAAAATCCTAACTTTCTACCAGGAGAATTTTGAAAAAGTCACGACTTTTTAGGAGATAATTTTGGAAAAAAATCGCGACTTTTTGGTGGACTTTGGAAGAGAAAATCACAACTTTTTTCCATCTAATATTTGAGGAAATCAAAAATTTTTGCCATCTAATATTCGAGAAAATCGTGAATTTTTGCAAGGTGACTTTTTGAAGAAATCGTGACTTTCTAGAATTCAGATTGAGAAAATCACGAATCTCTAGGATCCATTTTGAAAGATTCGTGAATTTTTGCCATTTACATTTGAGAGATTCGTGATTTTTTGTAACTCAGAGTCTGAGAGATTCGCGACTTTTTGGGTACTTTTTGGGCAAGGAATCACGACTCTTTGGGTTGTTGGCTTTCACAAAATCGTGACTTTCTGGCCCTTTGACTCCCAAAAAATCGCGATTCTCTGAAGCATCTTGTTTCTCTGCTTTGACCCCGAGGAGCCTGATTTGACATAACTTTTTCATCCTAAATCCATTTTTTGAGCTCTTGAGTGCATTGGAAAGCTCCTTTCAAATCCCACATGGCTAGACTATTTTTCAAATAGACTAATTTCAAGTTGCAGCCAAGGAGACTCCAAAGGATTTAGAGCAATACAAAGGGGAATTTTGGGACTAGAAGACAAACCTTATGAACCTAAGATATGGCAGACACTTAGGCAAGGATAGGCAAAGCATTAGATCATCTAAGGCTAGTGTCAATCATATAGCTAAGTCTTAGGCACAACAACTAAGTGGTTATCCTTACGTACTAAGATCGGACACAAATGATTCAGAAATGTCTTTCAGCATGGGGAGACCTATAGGTAGCTCTGGCATTGCCTATTTGCAAACACCAGAAGGTCCCTATAAGGCACAATTGGATTATATCAAGAACAACCAATTAGGTGCTCACATCTATGAGGATGGCCTGAGGCGATTAGTGGTCCAAATCAAAAATATGGTTAAGTTTGAAGATGGTTTATATATTGATAAGCAAGGGACCATCTATATGGTTATGAGATTACCAGATAGGACATATGAGTTTGGAAATATCATTCCTGAGAACTAGATAGGAGACCTAGAGCAAGGAGACCTAGGACGAGAACCCAAGACTCCTAGAGGCAAATCGGTCTTAACCAGAATTGTATGAGTTAGACGTCTGCGAAAGCACGTGAACAACACAAGGAAGAAGAAGAAGCTTGGAGCACAAGACACAATACTAAATGTATTACTAGAGAATGTACAAAGATAAGTAGCCCATTAGGGTAATAGGCGTATATACAAGCCGAGGGAAAAAACCTCCTAAAGAGGGAAAAAAGTGCTCCGGTGGTCCTAGTGTGTTCACACACATCACTACCTAAATATATCAACAAAGCCCCCCTGGGAGTGATGTGGTGAACAAGGAGCTGGCACTAATGTATAAGGAAGTGCCAAGCTATGTGGAAATCACTCCACAAAAGGAAGTAAGCCCAAAGCTTTGCGGAAAGCTTCAAACTTCTCCCTAGGCAGAGCCTTTGTGAAAAGGTCTGCAATGTCCTCTTGCGTGGGCACATATGCTAAGCTGATCTCCCCAGCAAAGAACCTCTCCCTAACATAGTGATAATGCACCTCAATGTGCTTAATGCGAGCATGGAACATAGGGTTCCTCGCAACTACCAATGCACTCTGACTGTCAGTGAAGATGGTGGTGGAAGAAGTCTGACCAATACCCAAATCAGCCATAAGGCATCTGAGCCACACACACTCAACAGTCGCTATAAAAGCTACCCTATACTCAGCCTCACAACTAGAAGTGGCCATAGTAGGCTGCTTCTTGCTCAACCAAGATATACATGAGCTACCAAGCATGAAGCAAAAGCCACTAGTGAACACACGAGTGTCATAGCAACCAGCCCAATCAGAGTAAGCAAAAGCAAGGAAATCTCGTGGTAGTGATCCCCCCTTGGGATAAAACAACCCAAGTAGCCGAGTACCACTCAAATAGCAAAAGATGCACTTAATTACCTGCCAATGCTTGACTTCTAGGCAATGCATAAACATGCTCATTTGTGAGACAGCAAACTGAATATTTGGCCAAGTAATGCATAAGTAAATCAAGCATCCAACAGCCTGCTGATAGAGAACAACATCAAATGCATCTCCAACATCATGAAGACTCAATCGTAAACCTATCTCCATAGGAGTAGAAATAGGCTTACAGTCTTCAAGGCCAAAACGCTGCAATAATGTGTCAATATATTTCGTTTCACACAAAGCCATTTTACCATCAAATTGCATAAATTGAATGCGCAAATTGTGATGCAAATGCCCCAAGTCAGACATTTCAAATGAGGCATGCAAATCAGCCTTAAAATCAGCAATATCCTTCTCAATAGGACTAGTGAGTAGCATGTCGTCAACATAGACAACAATGATCAGAAGCACATCATTAGCATGCTTAACATATAAGGTGCTTTCAGTTGGACTGTTCTCAAAACCATGTGCAATCAGATAGGCATGCATCTTCTCATACCAAGCACGTGGTGCTTGTTGGTGCATTTTGCCCAAGCCTACATGCTTGATATGCTTGATATTATCCTCATTTGTAAGTCACATGAGTAGTCATGTGAACACCTCTTGTAAAAGAGTACATCTTATCTCTTGTAAATGGAAAAAGAAAAAAATAAAAGGATGGCTTACCTCATCCATGATGTAAAAGCAAATTCGTGGCTCCAACTACCAAAATCACGAATTTTTGAGCTGAGGGAATCTCTCCTAACTTTGGGGATCACTTTTAGGTGGAGCCATTCGAATTCGAATTCAAAACTCCCTCCAAGAATTGCTATAAAAGGAGCAAGAAGGAAGAGGCGATTAGCAAGCCTTGTACGTGACCACTTCATGTCATTTTGTAGAGATTGAAGAGCTTACTCCATAGCTCTATCATTCTACTCCCATTGTGCAAAGATTCATTGCCAATGTGGTTGTAATCATATGTGAATCTATACATTTATTATCATCTACCTCTCTGTTTTGTTCTCTGCTATACTCACTCAGAGCAGTAACTTCAGAAGGTCATATCTCGAGTTTTACTGAACCTTTTTCAGTGTTTTAAAGTGCGTTGGATAGCTCTCACTGTCTAGTTTCTACCTATAAATTTTCAAGGTCATTGGATTTATACTTTTGGAGATATCTGCATTTTACTGCTTACTGGTCTATCTCTGCAGAGCCCTGAGAATTGTGGGAATGTTCCAGAACTTGATGAAACTTGTTCTCAGTGCTCAGTCCATCATTTGAAGTGTTTTAACTTGGAATAGGAAGCTTACTAAGTCTATTTGCTATGCCCAAAAGGAAGTTTTCTAATTCTTTCCAGGTTGAGAGCACTGTTCATTTTTTCCAGCAGGTGTATGTCCAAAAATAGCAAGTTTTGGGAGCTAGTCATTTCGCAACTAGCCTGTCTTGACTTAAACTTTTGGGATACATGTTCCAAAGTACTTGGCTGATATTTTGGTGGATTTAGGAAGCTCAAAGGGTCTACTAATCAACTCTGAAGTCTCAGTTGGCTGGTGTGAAGCTGGTTGTAGCGGCACCTACTCATCTTTGGATTGCATCCACCATCTCTCTTCACAGTGGTATCAGAGCATAGTCAAGCAACATGGGAGATGGATTTCCATCAACAATTGACAAATTGGATCGAAACAACTATCCGGCATGGTCTCTAAGGATGGAGGCTTACCTTCAAGGGAGGAATCTATATGGATTCATATCCGGAGATGAAGCAATGCCAACCATGAGGAACAAAGGGCAACCATCACATGAAGAAGTGGAAGGACTTTCGAATTGGTGTTCGAAGGATGCACTTGCAAGGTCCTATATTCTAAACTCAATCTCTGATTTTCTTTTACCTCATGTCAAGGGATGCAAGACATCAAGAGAAACCTGGAATGCACTTGCTTCTTTCTTCTCTTCCAACACTCGAGCAAGGAAGAACCAATTGTGGATGGAGTTCACAACAATGAAGAAAAGCCCGAAGCAAAATGTGACTGATTATGTCACAAAGATGAAGGAGATTTCCGACCAACTTGGAAGCATTGGAGAGGTAATTGAAGAGGAGCAAATCATAAGACAAATCATGAATGGAATCAAAGCAGACGACAAGTGGGAGTCATTCACAACAGCCATGGATTTATACATGGATATGCATGTACCCGACCTCAACACACTCATGGGCCAACTCTTCACTCATGAAGCAAAGATTAGCAAAGGTGGTGAGTCCTCAAGAGGTAATCAAACTTCTGCCTTATATTCTGATAAAGCTAAGGTCAAGGACAAGTCAAAGAATAGAAAGAATGAAGATGAAGGAAGCTCTTTCCAAGCAAACTTTGCAGGTAGAGGACGAGCTAGAGGAAGAGGCAGAAGTGGAAAGCAAGGCAGGGGGAGATTCCAATCATCTCAACCTTGCAACATATGTGGCTTATCTAACCATACTACTGAAGAATGTTTCAGGAACCCGAGGAACTCAAGAGGAAGAGGATTCAATAGAGGTGGCTATGGATCAAATAGAGGTAGGTACAATGGAGGTTACAACAACAACAACTACTACAACAACAATTACAACAACAACAACAACTATCAAAGTGGCCATAGAGGAAGAAGAGACTACAATAACTATGCAGAGGACCAAAGTCAAGAAGATTCATTATTGATTATGAATCTATCAGCGAAGAAGGGTAAGGATGCTGATCACATATTTTACATTGATTCTGGATGCTCGAACCATGTAGCAGGAAATGTGGCTTTACTTTCTGATTTGGAAGATCCTCATAACAAGCATGAAGTGCAGACAGGAGATGACACAAAGCACTCAGTGGAGAAGATAGGTAATCTGAAGACATCAGATGGGAATATGAACCTCTTAAGCAAAGTCTTGTATGTCCCTACAATTACCAAAAATTTAATAAGTGTTGGACAGATTGTTGAAAAAGGATTGCAGGTTAGATTCAATCGATTTGGAGCATATGTTGAAGACCCAAGGCAAGGCTTTCGAAGGATTGCCAAAGGAGAAAAGACAGGAAGGCTTTTCACTTTTGAAGTGGAAGATACAAAGAACATAGCTTTGTTTAGCTATGGATCTCAAACTCTAACAGAGTTGGAGATATGGCACAAAAGGCTTGCTCACATTGGTGAGAGGACACTCAAACAGATTTGCAGGGACCAAAGTGTACTTGGTTTGCCTAATATCACAAGGCAACACATGATTTATAAGTGTGAAGCTTGTCAACTCGGCAAGGCTCATAGACAACCTTTCAATAAGAAAGGATATATGTATCAAAATCCTTTGGATCTAGTGCACACGGATGTGTGGGGTCCAAGTAAGGAGCCATCTATATCAGGCTCAAGATATTATGTGTCTTTCATAGATGATTGTAGCAGGTGGACCATTCTGTTTTTCATGAAGCACAAGGATGAAGTGTTTAATTGCTTTAAGAAGTATATTGCTCTTGTTGAAAATCAAACAGGTAGGACTTTGAAAAGACTCAGATCAGATGGTGGAGGAGAATACTTCTCTTCTGAATTTGATGCCTTCTTGCATGAAAGAGGCATTAAAAGGGAAGTCACTACAAGGTATACACCCGAACTCAATGGTGTAGCAGAGAGGAGGAATAGAGCTATTGTCGAAGCTGCAAGGTCCATGCTCAATGAAAAGGGATTGCCGAACTACCTATGGGCAGAGGCTGTGTCGACAGCCACATATCTCATAAATAGACTTCCATCTAAGTCACTAGATGGAACCACTCCATATGAAGTGTGGAATGGAAGAAGACCTAGTCTAGAGCATTGTAAAATCTTTGGATGCTTAGCCTATGCTCACATTCCTTCTCAAGTAAGAGGGAAATTGGATCCCAAGGCAGAGAAGTGTGTATTCATTGGTTATGATCAAAACCAAAAAGGATATAGATTGTACAATCCAACCAATAAAGGATTTTCTGTGAGTAGAGATGTAATTTTTGATGAAAACAAATCATGGTTTGATGATGACAGGAAAGTGAAGCTGCCATATGACTTGGATGAAGATTTTCCATCACTTCAACCAAAGGAGCCAAAGCAGATTGAAGAAAGTGATTCGGAGATTGACCTAGAAGACTTGGAAAGACTAAAGCTATGGAAGAACAAAGGTAAAGCAAAGATGCAGGATGCTACATATGGACCCGAGAGCTCACATCAACCACTTAGAAGGTCTTCGAGGGAGAAGAAGAAACCAGAGAGGTTTGGTTATGATACTTCTTTGGTCACCAAGCACTCAATCTACATTGCAAAGGATTCAACCAATGAAGAACCTACCACATTCGAAGAAGCACAAAGCAAGAAAGCTTGGAGAGATGCAATGGATGAAGAAATGGAAGCCTTGAAGGAGAATGACACTTGGGAGCTTGTACCTAACAAGCCATCTATGAAGATAATCGGATCTCGATGGATATACAAAATCAAGAGGAATCCAGATGGAAGTATAAATAGACACAAAGCAAGGTTAGTTGCTAAAGGATTTGCTCAAACCCATGGTATTGATTATGAGGAGACTTTCTCTCCTGTTGCAAAAATGTCTACAATTAGGGTTCTCATTAGTCTTGCTGCATCTAGAAATTGGAATCTTTATCAACTTGATGTAAAGAATGCTTTCTTGAATGGATGGATTTCTGAGGAAGTGTATATGGCACAACCTCCTGGATATGAGGATGCACATCATCCTAACTATGTATGCAAACTAAAGAAAGCTTTGTATGGATTGAAGCAAGCTCCAAGAGCTTGGAATTTCAGATTGGTTACTTATTTGCAGGACCAAGGATTCAAAGCTAGCAAGGCGGATACCTCTTTGTTCATAAAGAGGAATGGATCTGAAGTGATCTATTTATGTGTGTATGTTGGTGATATTATTATCACAGGCAATGATCTTGAAGGAATCAAACAGGTAAAGAGTCAAATGAAGGAGGAGTTCAAAATAAGTGACCTCGGACCACTCACTTATTTTCTTGGATTGGAGTTGATCTACACAGATTCAGGTATATACATCACACAAAGGAAGTATGTCCATGACATGCTCGTCAAGTTCAAGATGGAAAATACCAAGTGTGCAGGTACACCTATGGAGCAAAATCATAAGCTTAGTGCTTATGAAGGAGAGCCAATTGAAGACATCACAAGCTATCAAAGCTTGGTTGGAAGTTTGAACTATGCAACACTCACAAGGGTGGATATATGCTATAGTGTTAGCATATTGAGTCAGTTTATGCATAAGCCGAGAAGACCACATATGGAAGCGGCCAAGCGAGTCCTCAAGTACCTAAAGGGGACCATGAATGAAGGTTTGTTTTATTCATATACTTCAGATATTGAGCTAAAGGTCTACTCAGATGCAGATTGGGCCGGATCTAAAGATGATAGAAGAAGCACATCAGGGTATATATCATTTGCAGGTTCAAAAATCATTTCTTGGTCATCGAAGAAGCAACCAACCGTGGCATTATCTTCTACTGAAGCTGAATATAGAGGTTTGGCTAATGCAACTCAAGAAATCATGTGGTTAAAATCTTTGTACACAGATCTTGGACTTCATTCTTCAACACCTCACATTTTTGGTGACAACACAAGCTCACTACATCTAGCAGCTAATCCGGTATACCATGCTAGAACCAAGCATATTGAAGTCCACTACCATTATGTAAGGGAGAAGCTAATGAGCAAGGATATTCAACTATCCTACGTCTCTACAGATATGCAATGTGCAGACATGTTGACGAAAGCTCTTGATGGTACGAAATTAAGTAGATTCAAGTTGATGATTGGTTTGCAGGAAATCAAGGACAATTGAAGACTTATTTGGAGGCCAAGCATGTTAGGCTTGAGGGGGAGCTGTTGGTGCATTTTGCCCAAGCCTACATGCTTGATATGCTTGATATTATCCTCATTTGTAAGTCACATGAGTAGTCATGTGAACACCTCTTGTAAAAGAGTACATCTTATCTCTTGTAAATGGAAAAAGAAAAAAATAAAAGGATGGCTTACCTCATCCATGATGTAAAAGCAAATTCGTGGCTCCAACTACCAAAATCACAAATTTTTGAGCTGAGGGAATCTCTCCTAACTTTGGGGATCACTTTTAGGTGGAGCCATTCGAATTCGAATTCAAAACTCCCTCCAAGAATTGCTATAAAAGGAGCAAGAAGGAAGAGGCGATTAGCAAGCCTTGTACGTGACCACTTCATGTCATTTTGTAGAGATTGAAGAGCTTACTCCATAGCTCTATCATTCTACTCCCATTGTGCAAAGATTCATTGCCAATGTGGTTGTAATCATATGTGAATCTATACATTTATTATCATCTACCTCTCTGTTTTGTTCTCTGCTATACTCACTCAGAGCAGTAACTTCAGAAGGTCATATCTCGAGTTTTACTGAACCTTTTTCAGTGTTTTAAAGTGCGTTGGATAGCTCTCACTGTCTAGTTTCTACCTATAAATTTTCAAGGTCATTGAATTTATACTTTTGGAGATATCTGCATTTTACTGCTTACTGGTCTATCTCTGCAGAGCCCCGAGAATTGTGGGAATGTTCCAGAACTTGATGAAACTTGTTCTCAGTGCTCAGTCCATCATTTGAAGTGTTTTAACTTGGAATAGGAAGCTTACTAAGTCTATTTGCTATGCCCAAAAGGAATTTTTCTAATTCCTTCCAGGTTGAGAGCACTGTTCATTTTTTCCAGCAGGTGTATGTCCAAAAATAGCAAGTTTTGGGAGCTAGTCATTTCGCAACTAGCCTGTCTTGACTTAAACTTTTGGGATACATGTTCCAAAGTACTTGGCTGATATTTTGGTGGATTTAGGAAGCTCAAAGGGTCTACTAATCAACTCTGAAGTCTCAGTTGGCTGGTGTGAAGCTGGTTGTAGCGGCACCTACTCATCTTTGGATTGCATCCACCATCTCTCTTCACAGTGCTTGCTTTAAACCATATAATGCCTTCTTTAACCTGCACACCTGGTTTTCATGCCCTTTCTGCACAAAGCCACAGGGCTGAAAAACATACACTTCTTCATGCAAGTCACCATTCAGAAATGTTGTTTTAATGTCCAACTGTTGTACATTCCAACCATGATGAGCTGCAAGTGCACAGATGCTCCGAATAGTAGTCATACGGCATGTAGGTGCAAAGGTCTCATCAAAATCAATACCTCTTTCCTGTGCAGAACCCTTTGCAACAAGCCTAGCCTTATACCTGTCAACTGTACCATCTGGTTTACGCTTCAGCTTGTATACCCACTTAGTGCCAATGGCCTTCTTGCCAGGAGGCGTCACATAAAGACCAAGTACCATTCTTCATTATAGCATCATATTCAGATTGCATAGTAGCCATCCAATTTTCTGAATTTTGTGCTTCATCAAACGAAATAGGCTCATTCTCATCACAAAGACTAGATGCAGCCATAGCATAGCAATTTGATGCAAAAGAGGCACTATGAGATCCTTAACAAGTACGATATGACAGAGGTGCATCTAATTTGCTGTCACGCAAAGTCTACACCAGCCATTTTGGCATAGTTCTTGCCTGCTTAATATCAGCTCTCTCATCATTAAGTGCATCATGTACATGTGCATGAGAAATGGAATTATCTGCGTCATCACATGAAACCTGCAAAGGCTGAGAAGTTGCCTCATTAGAACCAGCACTAGACTGTCCACTTGTAAAAAGAGGCAGCAAAGTATCATACATGTCTTTGGAGCTAAAAGATGTCCCCTTGGTACATGAAAGAAATGGTTAAATAGCATCTTCCACAAAAACAACATCACGGCTAACCAGAATGCGTTTAGTCTATCGATGATACAGACGATAGCCTTTACTTTTAGAACTGTACGCAACAAAAATACATTTTACTGCTTCATCATCCAATTTTCTACGATGTTGTTCAGGCACTAATGCATATGCCAAACAACCAAAAACACGGAGATGAGCAACAGATGGCTTGCGGTCATGCCAAGCCTCATATGGAGTGATAGACTGCAGTGCTTTAGTGGGACAGCTGTTCAGTATATATGCTGCACACATGATAGCCTGGAGCCAGAAACTATGTGGTAAAGCCTGACTTTTGACCATACACCTCGCCATCTCCATGAGTGACCTGTTCTTTCGTTCAGCAACTCCAATCTGTTGAGGTGTATACGGCACTATACACTGGTGTTTTATCCCACGTTCAACCAGAAATGCATTAAAATTAGAAGACATATATTCCCCCCTCGATCAGAACGGATGGGTGCCCATAACATGCTGACAGATTTTTAGCCAAAACCAAAAACTGTTTGAAGCACATGAACACTTTGGACTTTGCCTTCAATGGATATACCCATGCATGCCTGGAAAAATCATCGATGAAAGTCACAAAGTAAAGATAATTCCCAAAAGAAGGTGTCTGCATAGGACCATAGACATCACTATGTACAAGCTGCAATTTCTGAGTAGCCTGAACTGAACCATCTTTTGGAAAGGACAAACACTGCATTTTGCCCAAAATACAGCCTTCACAAACATGTTTTGAAGGTGCCTATTCCTTCTTCGAATATGCAGAATTAGTAGATTTCTGCTTACTACTTGAAGAGCTCGATTTTCCTTTGCCCTTCTGACTAGCTAGGAAAGCTTGATCTGCAACTCGCATAATGGACCTGTTCTGCCTTGACTGATCTTCCTACACAGAACAGAGACTTACTCCTCAAATGATAAGGCATTTGGATTGCCTTTCATCATGAGCCGAAGAGTAGAAGCAAAACTCTGATATGAATAAGGAATACCATTCAGAATGGTCTGCACAAGTGAGCTATCTGGTATAACCTCATGAGCAGAAATCAAATGTTCCTTCAAGTCTTTGATCTTCGTTAGGAAACTGTCCATAGAATCACCTTCATTTATGTGCTCACTCTCCAACTGTTTTCGGAGGTAAGCACCACGAGCCTAATTCTTAGCTTGGTACAATGTGGCAAGTGTATCCCAAGCATCCTTAGCTATTCTGCAAGAGCGAATGTGAGGAATAATGGCATGTTTGACAGACAAAGCTATCAATGCATGTGCCTAGGCATCTCTACCATCCGAGAAAATCTGCTCTATGGTAGGTGCAGCGAAACCACAGCACGAACAGGAATATGCAGAATATCATCATCTTCGACACCTTCTGCATCAGCTTCAGTACCTGTAGTTGTAATAGTTGCAGTTGTGATAGGATAATTTTCGACACCCTGCACAATGTTCCACAATCCTTTTGCACCCAATACATGTCGCATCATATAAGCCCATAACGAGTAGTTGGTACCATCCAACTTATCCTCAACAGCCAACATACGGAATACATCACTACTTTCAACCATCATCGGTGACTAAAATATCTTGATGCAAAAAATTGACTGTATCTCAAAAAGTTGAACAGAACTGCCAAGATGAATTCTCCTAGAGCTATAGCAGACTTCGAGACACTTATACTAGCAAACATAAATTGGTATATACCTTTGGCACAAAAAGACAAAATAGCCTACACAAGCATTGTGATAGTGCGTTCGGAGGCCGAAACGAGCTCAGATCGCGATTTTAGCACCACAAAGCAAAGCAGTTTTGACCTTGAAAACACGTTGAGTATGCTCACCAAAATTCGTGCGATTCTGAGATTGCAAATGGAGGAGTGTCGACGGCACCCTAGATGAAGCAACGACTTGCTCTGATACCAATTGTTGGAGTTAGACGTCTGCGGAAGCACACGAACAGCACAAGGAAGAAGAAGAAGCTTGGAGCACAACACAGAATACTAAATGTATTACTAAAGAATGTACAAAGATAAGTAGCCCATTAGGGTAATATGCATATATACAAGCCGGGGGAAAAAACCTCCTAAAGAGGGAAAAAAGTGCCCCAGTGGTCCTAGTGTGGTCACACACATCACTACCTAAATATATCAACAAGAATACTCACACCAGAACGAATTCCCTAGGATAACAAAAGCGTAGAATTGTTCTGGAATAGGGAGACACATGAAGCTTTTTGGAGGTTTAAGACTGATCAACCTAGCACGTAGGAAATGTGACGATATATGAATTTAAAGATCCTGATACCCCTGGAAAAGTGGTCTATTTAGACAACACATCAGAGAGAGTATTCGTGGTATCAAAACATGAGAGGCATGCATACACTTGGTAGGCGAGTTGATTTTCCCTCCACCAAGGTCTAATGTTCAAGTGATCAAGGCAATGAAGAACTATTTTGATAGGATAGGAGATCAAGTGATCATGTGGCCGAGTTCTAGTGATGAAGGCAATGAAGAACTATTTTAATGGGATAGGAGATCCTTATGATCATGTGGCCGAGTTCAAGCAAGTGTTAAGAGCTGAAAAAGTTGATGATTTGTTCATTGAGTTCAAAGCATTTGGCTTGACTCTTAAGAGTACTGCCTTAACTTGGTTTCACCCCTTGAATAGTTGTAACTATCGAGATATAGGTCAACTTCTATATGAATTCATTGTAGAATTTTCCAAGAGTGGTATCAGGCATAACACATCATCCTTGATCCATAGCTTCAAGGAGACACCCCAAGAAACAGTGCGACTTGCAGGAAGATGGTTCATATAGTACTTGGAAAGATGCCCTGTTCTAGAGTCACCCACACCAACCAAACAAGTGGCCTAGTTTTTAGATGGCTTACTAAGCACAAAGTTGAGATCATATGTGTATTTGAAAGAGCCTAGATTCATAGAAGAGTGTGTGCGCATGTGCATAGACATAGAAGATAACCTGGGTGAGGAGTTTGGATTGTCCGAACTCTATAAGGATTCTGATAGTTCTACTAGTCATACTTCAAGAATCTCCACTGAAATAGATGAAATAGTTGAGCAAGTTGTTAAGAAGTTAGGAGTCCAAAATAGACGAACACAAAGAGTCACCTCATTGAACCGATGTTATACTTGTAGGGGGGACCACAATGAAATAAGAAGAGGAGGAATCATTGTTTGAGGTACCAGAAAATTTCAAGAAATATGAATTTGAAGATCGAAAAATTTTGGTACGAATGCCTAAGAGAGGCCATTACAGGAGAAGCATATGATAATAAAGAGGAAACCAAAAAAATTGTTGTAAGTATTGAGGAGAACGAAGAGAAATGTACATACATAGGAGATGACCTAAGTGTAGAAGAAGAATTGGAGCTTGTAGCCCTATTAAGGGGATATAGAGATATGTTTGCATGGCACTGTAGAGTCTTGAAGGGAGTAGATGTGAAAATTTGCTCTCATACAATCCCCATGACTACTAATGCCAAGCCCACCAAACAGAAGCCCTACACATATAACAACATTTATGAAGCTAAAATAAAAGAAGAAATTGATAGGTTGATTGAAGCTGGATTTATCTATGAGATCGAGCATACTGAATGGGTGTCCCCCATTGTAGTGGTGCCCAAGAAGGACGGGAAGTTACGAGTGTGTATTAACCTTAAAAAGGTTAATGCCACTACGATCAGAGATAATTATCCACTTCCAATCACCAAACATTTATTGGAGTGTTGCACGCAAGGAAGTTTATAGCTTCCTTGATGGGCTTTTAGGTTATAACCAAGTAGCCATCACCCCAGAAGATCAACACAAAACGGCTTTTGCCACACAGTGGGGAATCTTTGCATTTTGTGTGATGCCATTTGGGCTCACTTCTTGCAAAAGAGCTTGGAAGTATATGTGGAGGATTTATGTGATCATTCCTAAGAAAGAAGATACCACATCCCTGAGCTTAGACAGATCTTCAACAAGTGTAAAGAATATCGAGTTTTTTTGAACCCAGAGAAGTGTGTGTTCATGGTAAAACAAGGTAAAATCTTAGGTCATATTGTTTCAAAGAACGAAATATCAACAAATGAGGACAAAGTAAGAGCCATAGCAGAGTTGTTGAGACCAAGGAATGTTAAAGAGGTACAAGCCTTTATGGGCCATTGTGGATATTACTACAGGTTTATCCACATGTATGCAATCATAGCTAGACCTCTTTATGCCTTGTTGACAAATTTTGAATGGAACGATGAGTGCAAAAATTCCTTCAATGAGTTGAAGAGACATTTGTGCACAACACCAATACAGACCACTCTTGATTGGATAAGCCATTCCATGTCCATGTAGATGCATCCAATCATGCAATAGGATGTGTGCTAGCACAATGCATTAGTGAAGAAAACCTAGATTTGCCTGTAACATATGCTAGTAGACAGCTAAACGTAGCTGAACGAGACTACACAACAACTACAAGAGAAGGCTTAGGCATGGTGTATGCTATGAAGAAGTTTAGACACTATCGCTTGGCCAAAAATTTCAAGTTTTCCACTGATCATCAAGCCTTATTGTATTTGGTCAATAAACCTTGCAATACAGGACACTTAGTAAGATGGTTCTTCTTACTAATGGAATATGACTTTGAAGTTTTTGTTAGGAAAGGTAGGACCCACCTTAGGGCGGATCACCTTTCTCACATAACTTCTAGAGAGTCACCGTAAGGAGTGTCTGATGAGTTGCCCGATGCTTATGTGTTCAATTTAGAAGTTGTTCCTAAATGGGCTAATAACTTGGTACCTATCCTAACCTTCGCACCTGCAAATAAGAATGTGAAAACAAAAAAAAAGAAATTGTGAGATCACAAAACTATCAATTATTTGGCAGGAAGCATGTACAAACATGATATAGAGGGTGTATTAGCTTGTTGTGTTGAGGACGATGAACATAGCAGTTGGTTGCAACAAGCCCATGAAGGATTGCTAGGAAATCACTACTCTAAATAGCCAACATTGCAAAATCTAAAATGTTTAGGAGTGTATTGGCCTAATATGGACAAAGAAATACATGAGTAGATTAAGATTTGTCTAGTGTGCTAGGAAAAACCCCTACTGAAGCATGCTACCCTTTATCACATGTCATTAATTCCAGATTGGAGCACTCCTTTGGTAGAATTTATGAGATGGGGAACACTCCCTCATGAGGTTAGTCTAGCAAGGAAACAAAGCATGGAGCAAGAGGCTCGGGACTATGCCTAAGTAGGAGACAACTCATACCGAAGAGGAAAAGATGGTTACTTAAGATTGTGCGTTCACGAGTGAGACTATTTGAAAATCTTAGAAACCACACATAGTGGTGTTGGAGGTGGACACTTTGACCCTCACCGAGTAATTAAGACCATTCTATTATCATGACTTTGGTGGCCCACTCTCCATATGGATGCACATACCTATGTGAAGTAATGTGACACATGCCAACATGCCCACAATCGGATCAAAATAGACGAGATGCCTTTGAGGCCAATGATGGGAGGACGTGCATTCTCGAAATGGGGTATAGACTTTGTAGGTCCCATTAACCCTCCAGCTAGAAACTCCCATGAAGACTACATTATTGTAGCCACAGAATACCTGACAAAGTGGGTAGAAGTCAAAGCCACTAAAAAGAGTGATGCTCAAACAATGGCTAACTTCTTATTCGAGAATGTGTTCACCAGATATGGTTACCAATAGAATTAGTAAGCGATAGAGGCACACATTTCTTGAATGAAGTCATTGAAAATATTCTCCAAGAATTCTTGGTGATACATCATAAATAATAAATGCTCTGATTGGGATAAACAACTTCATCATGTTGTTTGGGCTTACCGAGTTGCCTACAAATGCCACCCCATTTCATATGGTCTTTGGAAAAAATGTTGTGCTACCATTGGACTTTCTAATCCCAACTTTAAAAGCAACACAAGAGCATGAGTGGAATGGACATGAGTTGTCCTCTAGGATCTTTGATCTATAACATTTAGGTGAGACTAGGCTACAAGCGACAGCATGCATCTATGCTGCAAAGAAAAGAGAAAAGGCATACTTTGATGCACACATTAAGGATAAAGGATTGAAAGAAGGAGACCCAGTGTTGGTTTACACTCTAAAGCAGCATGCTCGTAAATTGGGAAAAAGAGGATATGGACCCATGATCATTAAGAATTTCCACTAGTGGTGCGGTTCAATTGGCCACTCTAGAGGGTGACATCTTGCTAAACTATATTAGTGGTTGTCGAGTCAAGTTATATCAAGAACCTCTTACAGAGGATATGCTAAGGAGACTCAACACTGCTAAGAAACGAAAAAAAGAAGAAGAGTTAAGGGTTGACGAAGAAGCACACGTAGAGGCTAGAGAGCACATTAAGCGAAATAAGTTAAGGTGATTAGGCCTAGATGTCGATCCAAAAGCCCCAGAATATCACATGGCCATGTGCCAAACATCAAGTGCGATTGCTTCTTGAATAGTCAATCGACATCCCTTTGTGACCATAGAGGTAGGGCAAGGAAATAATGTAATGACTATAAAAGTGTTGATTGACTCATGTGTAGCAACTAGTGTAGTTAGACTTTCTTACTGCCAAGGTTTGCAATTGAACATCAATCCAATAGAAGCCTATCTCATAGGGTTGGGAGGTGTGGAAACCCCTAGTTTGGGCGAGGTAGAGCTTCCTATCGACCTTCAAGTTGTCCCAATGATAGTCAAAATGTTAGTGTATCAAGATCAGGATCTTATGGAACCACTTGTCTTGGGTCAAGATTGGTTCTATGACCATGTAGTCAACTTAAACTTAAGAAATCACCTTCTTCAAGTTTGGGTACATGACCAATGCATTACAATGGAATTAAAGAATTGCATGATCATAAATCCAGGAATCACACATTCTCTTAGCTCTTCTAAGACTAATCTTAGTGAAGAAGATGTTGTATGTGTCAAAAGCTCTATGATGCAGAAGGAGTCACTCATGGAAGAATAGGCTCGAAGGTGAGTGGATCTCTCTTCTTCTTCAAAGACTAATGCAACCATATTAGCTCCACCATAAAGGCAAGCACAATGGTTCAAGACAACTGTTATAGCAAATAGAAAGGCACCATTCAACAAGAAAGTAGTTCTGGGCATGAAGCAGATCTGGGTACAAAACGGACGACAACCACCCGTCTTTCCCCCACAATTCCCATCCGGGCAAGCCAACTAGGCCAGAAGATGAACGAAGAAACTAGGACAAGCTCAACCACAAGGTATCTGACAAGTTTGGGTGCCTAAGAAATTAGTTGCAGCTCAACAAGGTCAATCACACATGTGGGTACCCAAGGCACTCTTACATGCACAAAACTCTTAGTCCCCACTCATAAGACAAGTCTCAACAAAGAAGCCAAGGCGAGTCATGGGACAAAATCAAGCAGAGAGCTAAAAAGAAGATCGATTCACCTCTTCTGCAATAATAAGCAAACAATCAACAAGGATATGGGTCTAGAAGCCAAAAGCATTAGTAGCCCGCATTGAACCAAAGAACCAACCATGTGGGATACAAAATTTAAGAAACCATCCAGAGATGAAGAAGCCCAAGGTGATCTCTACGCAACCACACATGGTTCTCAAATGGATCCCTATAAGGAGGAACGATTAGTTGTCATCTCGAGATCCAATGGATACCTCCAAAAAAGATGGCATCAACATCTGCAAGTAACATTGAAAGCCTCGACAAGCGACAACCATGTGCTCCTTGCACAACCCTGTCTTTTTCACCATTCAGGTCATGCATTTCCAAAGTATGCATTAATATAGGGCCACATTACATGGCCATGCATAGACACACTAGAGAGTCCTAGGCACAAGAGCACATTGACATATGTCATTTATTTTTACTATTTCTAACATCTTTCTTCTTGTTTTGTGCCATTGTTAAAAATAAAAAAAAAATAAAACAAAAGAAAGAGAGAGAGAGAGAGAGAGAGCTTGTCCCTAGGTTTGTCTCATGGAACATGAATGAGTCATGCTTAGTTGAAGGTGGAAGCATTGATGATTAGGCATTTATGAGTTTGGATAGTTGTGCGTCTTGGCTAGCAGATGATATTATTGCTACCTTATCAAGGAGACGTCAAGAACTTGGCACGAACATGGCATCCATATCTATTGTTCCCGCTTACAATGGTAGGAGGGAAGAGCTTGAAGGTCCACAACTTGAGTGATGCTTAACTAATGTATGTATGAGAGCATCCAAGGAGATATCTACAAGGGGTAGTTTTGGTACCCTGCAAACCCTTGCATGTATACTAGGTGAGAAGACTCCTACTTATGGTGAGCTAACGAGAATATGTGAAACTAAGCTTGGTGTAGTTACCCAATGCTGTTTATCAAGGAATATAAAGAAAGTCAATTCTCAATATTTGGCAAATGTTGCTTTGAAGAGAGGGAAGAGGACCAGGTGCTCGAAGAATCTCATCAGTGGACCATCAACAAGGGCATTCATCGACAACGATAGACCAGCCCATGGTCCATCACAATGATGGGTGTGCAACACGAAGAAATAAACATCGATCCACCATTCACCAAGGTAAGAATCTTGACTTTGGCAACACCATAACTGTAACATAATCCTGGTAGGAGATGGTTGAACCACACCCTAAGAGAGAGGATTAGGAAGTAATCCTCAACCATGGCTTTTGGGGCAAGTGGTTAGCCCATCACATTCCTAACCAAGAGGTTGTGAGTTCAATTCCTTGCATTGGTATCAGAGCCTAGGAAGTAGGCTTGGGCAAGGTGGAATGATCCAATGGCCTCTAAAAAAGGCGCTTGGGCATCCTCCATGTGAAAGGGTAGGAATTGTGGAAGGCGCGCGTCGGTTTCAAGGATGGACCTTACAATGATTGGGGTGTATCTCTCAATCCGTATGTCGGATTGAGGCGTGTAATATACCGTTGGAAAGCTCTCGGAACGAACTTTCCAATGAGCTAGCTTGGAAGTGTGAATTCCTTGGGAATCCTTGGGTGGCACTTGATTGAGTGTTCAAGATACCAAGCATGGGTGAGAACAAGGTTCAAGACTGAGGTTGAGAACAAGGGCTCGAGACACCAAGGTTGCGAACAAGAAGGTTCAAGACACCGAGGTTGAGAGCAAGGGTTCAAGAGACCAAGGTTGCGAACAAGGTTCAAGAAACTATGCGAGGTTGAGGAACATCAATTCAAGGGCACCTAGGGAGTTCAAGGGACTGATCACCGAGGCTAGAGGGATACAAGAGTAGATCATTGAGGACAATGATCGACCAAGGGGGGAAGAATGTAACATAATCTGGTAGGAGATGGTTGAACCACACCCTAAGAGAGAGGATTAGGAAGTAATCCTCAACCATGGCTTTTGGGGCAAGTGGTTAGCTCATCACATTCCTAACCAAGAGGTTGTGAGTTCAATTCCTTACAATAACCATGCTACATTACGAAACCTCTACATCAGCATGCCCTTGAGCACTTTGCTCAAGACCTCAAATTCTTTCACTATACTTCTTCCAATGCATTTTCCAAGTGAGCATGCATAGGGCCACATTACAAGGCCGTGCACAAGGCACACACTTTCTTCAACCCATGCACTAACACACTAACCCATCATCCACTATGGGTTATGAGTACTTGGCATGACTACTATGAAAATCATCTCTAGAAGATCTAGAGGACATCAAGGGGACAACACCAATACATACAAAGCAATTCGAAGCTAGTAGTTACTCCAAATCAACCTTGAAAACCTCTTTTGAGCAACTAGCAATTTATGGACACTCACAATGACATGTTCATGGTGGAATCCAAGGAAGAAGCACATACAAAGGGACTAAGAATTACAACGACTCATAGTGACAACATGATGAATAGGACAACTGACCTTGCTACAATCAGAAGATAGATGGCTCTTGTTCATATAGGATGGACACTACCTCTCAACACACTACATGGAACAACCATTACAATAAGGGTTTATCAAGGACGACAGACTCGAGAGGGGGGGGAGTGTTGGAACTCAAGATCAAGTTCCAAGGTCAAGCACAAGCATAAAATCACATCAAAAAAGTGGACACACGGGAAGAGGGAGCAACTAGGGAGCTCCAAGAAGTGTATGCCAAATGTTCAGAAGAATCCCCTACACAAATAGTGATTTTGATCACTCAAACCATTGTAAATATCATTTCACCTTTTTGTAACTCCATTTTGTTCAAGTCAAGGAGTCCTCAAGCTTGAGGAATATTAGAAGTATCACCCTACCAATTTTCATAATTTTTAGACTCCGTTTGAGCCCTCAAATAAGCCCTAGAACCTAATTTTTAACTAGGCTAAACACGGTCTGGACAGGGCCAAGACTACTCAAAAAACTATAAAAAGAGCTAGAGAGCTCATTTTTGGCTCTCTTTGCTCTTACCTTGTGCACGTGTGTGTGTATGTGTGTGCATGCTTGTGTGCTTTCACTTGCAACTTGTGCCTTCACTCACTCAGGGTCTTCATACCAGTCCTCACATCTCCACAAATTGACAAGTAAAGGAGGTGGTGCTTACGCCCAATTCCATAGGATTAGGATCCTCATGGATGCATGAAGACACTCACTTGTGGATGTGCCAAGTGGGAGTAGAAGAGGAGAAAAGAGAAAATGCTAGAGAGAGATGCAAAGGAAACTCATAGATCATGTCGACACCCATCTATGTACCTATAGTATTTTCAGACGAAGAGTTTGAACCTCATGGTTGGGTAGAAATTCTAGCAACAATGGATGTAGCCATCTATGAAGAACAATGGACACCACACTATGATGAAGATGGCTATGACATTTCGGTTTTCATTATAGAACCAATCATGTGTGATTTGGTTATCGAGGAATGTGAGCTTAGCAGTGATGTACTTGAGGAAGCAAGTGACTTAGATTTAGAGTCAATAATTATGGATCCATTTTGTGCATCAAAAGAGGAATACTTGTACAAAGTAGAAGCTCACCTTCAAGGATGAGAAGAGATTATGAATGATGTGAGATTAACTACACAGGTAACCACCAAGAGTGAAGGAAAGAAAAGAAAGAAGAGAGAAGTCTCACCAGATGAGGAAGAATCTCTATTTGAGGTCCCCGAAAACTTTAAAAAGTACAAGATTGAGGATAGGAAAGTCATGATACAAATGCCTAAACATGAAGCAATAGCAAGAGAGGCCTATGATAACAAAGAGAAAACTAAGAAAATCATTGTGACCGTAGACGAAGGTGAAGAACGATGTACTTACATAGGACATGATTTGACAGATGAGGAGGATCAAGAGTTGATAGCCTTGCTAAGAGAATACATAGATGTATTTGCATGGAGTTGTAAGGAGCTAAAAGGTATAGACCCTGACATATGCTCATATACAATTCCGATGACCTTAGAAGCCAAACCCTCTAAGCAGAAGTCATATACAACTATGCTGCCAAGATCAACAAAGAGATTGATTGGTTTGTAGAAGTTGGATTCATCTACGCTATTGAGCACACTGAATGGGTTCCCCCATTTTAGTGGTGCCCAAAACGAGTGGCAAATTACGACTTTGCATTAACTTGAAGAAAGTTAATGTAGCCACTATTAGAGATAGCTATCGGCTTCCTATCACTGAACATCTATTGGAAAGCCTAGCAGGAAAGGAAGTATACAACTTCCTTGATGGCTTCTCTGGCTACAATCAAGTGGCCATTGCCCCCAAAGATCAACATAAGATGGCTTTTGCCACAGAGTGGGGCATATTTGCTTTTAGGGTAATGCCATTTGTTCTCACCAATGCACTAGCTACCTTTTAGAGGCTGATGTGTCATGTCTTTAAAGCATTCTTGTGCAAAAACTTGGAATTCTATGTTGATGACCTATGTGCTCATTGCAACATTAGACAAACCCATATACCTGAAATTAGACAAATCTTTGACAAATGTAGAGAATAGTAGGCCTGCCTAAAACGTTAACAAACCTTGCAACACAAGTAGATTAGTAAGATGGTTCCTCTTACTAATGGAATATGACTTTGAAGTTGTGGTTAGGAAAGGTAGGGCTTGCTTTAGGGCGGATCACCTTTCTAGAATAACTTCAAGAGAGTTCCCTCAAGGAGTATCGGATGACCTTCTTGATGCCTATTTGTTCAATCTAGAAGTAGTTCCTGATTGGGTGAAAGCTATAGTGCCTATTCTCACCTTTGGACCTAAATGTCTTGTATTGAGAACTAAAGTCAATGAAGTAGTCAGATCTCAAAATTACCACATAATGGCAAGTAGCATGTATAAACACACTGATTAAGGCATATTGGCATGTTGTGTAAATGAAGATGAGCATGCAAAGTGGTTGCAACTAGCACATGTAGGTGCACTTCAGCAACATCACTCCAAACGTAGAACCCTAGAGACTCTACAAAGGTTAGGGGTATATTGGCCAACAATCAAAGCATATGTCCATAGGATATGTAAGGAATGCCAAATATGTGCTATTAGACCACTAGTGGAACATGCCACTCTATATCAAGTGTCTTTGGTACCAGATTGGTGTGAGCCTTTGGTAAGTTTTTCGAGGACAAAAACATTCCCTCAAGAAATGAAATTGGCCAGACGATGGAGTTTAGAACAAAAAGCACTCGATTATTCACTCATTGGAGATAATTTATACAAACGAGGAAGACATGGCTGTCTCAGATTGTGTGTCCATGAGAGTGAATACCTCAAGATCTTAGAGATCGCTCACCAAGGTTTTGCAGGAGGACATTTTGGACCAAACGGTGTGATCAAACCAATACTTTTTGCAAGTCTTTGGTGGCCAACACTTCACATGGATGCACGTATCTATGTGACGAAGTGTGATATTTGTCAGCAAACTCAGTACTCAATACGTAAGGAGGAGATGCCACTGAAACCCATGATGGGAGGACGAACATTCTCTAAGTGGGGAATAGACTTTGTAGGTCCTATTAATCCCCCAGCTAAGAGTTCACATGCTAAATACATCATTGTTGCCATAGGCTATCTAACCAAATGGGTAGAAGTGAAGGCCACAAAGAAGAATGATGCACAAACCACCACCAAGTTCTGATTCGAGAATGTGTTCACTAGATATGGGTTACAAATAGAGTTACTAAGTTAGAGGTATGCACTTCTTGAATGAAGTTATTAAAAACCTTCTCCAAGGATTCTTAGTGATACATAAGAAGTCTAACCCTATCGTCTACAAGCTAACGGAGAAGCCAGGAGCACAAACAAGATCTTGTGTAATGTACTCACAAAGTTGGTAAATAATAAACGCTCCGATTGGGATAAATAACAACACCATGTTGTTTGGGCGTATAGAGTCGTCTATAAAACGGTGCTCCAAGCCACACCCTATCAGATGGTATCTGGACAAAATGCAATGCTACCATTAGACTTCTTGATAACCACACTCAAAGTAGGACAGGAGCATCAATGAACAAGTCACGGAATCTCTTCAAGGATCCTTGATCTTGAATGGTTAGGTGAAATGCTATTAAGAGCATCTGGAGGAATATATGCAGCCAAGAAAAGGCAAAAGGCTTATTTTGATGCCCATGTGAATGATAAAGGCTTAAAAGTAGGTGATGTAGTCCTAGTGTACACCTTGAAGCAACATTAAAGAAAGTTGGAGAAGTGAGGCTATGGACCCATGATTATTAATAGAATATCAACAAGTGGAGCTGTCCAATTAGCCACTCTTGAAGGTGACATCCTACCTAGTTACATCAGTAGATGTAGAGTCAAATTATATCAAGAACCACTAACAAAGGAGATGCTAAGTCAACTCAACACTACCAAGAATCATAAGGAAGAGGAAAAATGAGTCTGAGAAGAAGCACAGGCAAAAGCCTTAGAACGCATCCGATGAATGAAATTGAGAAGACAAGGTAGAGATCAGCCTAGCTTGGATACCCATGATGCTGCAAGGTATCACATGGCTATGTTCCAAGCATCATGCGCCATCTCACCTCTTGTAATTGATTGAAGACCTTTTGTGACCTTAGAAATAGGATAGGGAGAGAGTGCAAGGACCGTAAGGGCTTTGATTGACTTAGGAGCATCCACAAGTGCAATTCGACTTTTTAACTATCAAAAGTTGAAATTAAGTATCAATTCTCTAGAAGCATATCTCATAGGATTGGGAGGTGTGGAAACCCCTTGCATAGGCGACGTGGATCTTCCCATCTATATTCAAGAGATTTTACTGATAGTCAAAGTGCTAGTGTGTGAAGACGAAGATCTCACAGAACCTCTCCTCTTGGGTCAAGACTGGATCTATGATTATGCAATCAACTTGAACCTAAGATCTCGACTTCTTCAGGTCTAGGTAAATCAAAACGGCATCATACTTGAGTTAGAAAATCAAGCACTTAGGCAACTAGGATAGGCACCCACTCCTGGTCCTTCCAGGAGCACAAATGAGGATAACTATGCTATTCTTGTCCAAATTTTTATGGTGTAAAAGGATTCCACTCATGAGGGAGGTGCAGAAGCCAATGAGGAATTCCTTTCTTTTCCAAAGATGGTCGAAGAACAACAAGCAAGGCAACCCAAGAAGTAGATGAAGTAGATAATCCAGAGGCATGCTCAACGACCGATGCAACATAAAGAACCTCATGGAATGAAGAACATCTGGATATGCAAGGATGAAAAACCCTCTGCTCTAGAGATAGGATCGCGAATATGCACCATACAAACTACTCAATTGAGGACTACAATGAAGGAGTATAATAGACATCAATCAAGGCGGACCATTTCTTTTGGGGTCCCAAAGTGGTCGATGAAGTCTGACCCCAATGCTAGATAAATCTGGGTGCCCAAGACCTGCTTACAAGCTCAAATAGCTTCACATAAGCTCACATGCTTGAATCGACACTCACAGGCACTCATGACATGAATCTCAGGGCAAACATCTACACTCAATACCTTCACGTCTCCGATCACACCTAGGAGACCGTGCTAACAAGATGATCTATGCCAACAAGATATAAAGATCATCAGTACCAAAAGATGGAATCCCATGCTAAAATTTTGGAGACCGTGTATCAAACCCCTTGACCCAATTTCGTAAATCAATTCGCACCAGAGTAGATGCATATTGAATACAGTGCACATCCAAAGTATGCATCTAGGGAAATCACTAACCTACTAACCAACACTCACAAACACTACAAACCCTTCACTCGCTAGCTCTCTGACCACTGTGAGTATCATGTTGGTATTTTAAGTGTTGGAACTCAAGGTCAAGCACAAGCATGGAAGCACATCAGAAAAGTGGACACATAAGAAGGAGCAAGTAGGGAGCTCCAAGATTTTGATCACTCAAACCATTGTAAATATCATTTCACCTTTTTGTAACTCCATTTTTTTCAAGCCAAGGAGTCCTCGAGCTTGAGGAGTATTAGAAGTATCATCCTACCAATTTTCATAATTTTTAGACTTTCTTTGGGCCCTCAAATAAGCCCTAGAACCTAATTTTTAACTATGCCAGACACTAGGTCTGGATAGGGCCAAAACTAGTCAAAAAACTATAAAAAGAGCTAGAGAGCTCATTTTTGGGGTTAGCTTCTTAGAGAATAGAGCTTCTGTAAGAGAGTTCCTTTGCAATAGAAAGCTTTCCATTGTTCCTTTCTTTGATCTTGCCTTGTGTGCGTGTGTGTGTGTATGTGTGTGCATGCTTGTGTGTTTTCACTCACACACTTGTGCCTTCACTCGCTCGTGGTCTTCATACTAGTCCTCACGTCTCCGCAGATTGACAAGTAAAGGAGGTAGTGCTTATGCTTGAGCTACACCAAATTTTGGCACGATTGCCAGGGAGAGAGCTTCGAGGATGAGCGTTGTGATGGTAAGATCATAGATTTGCGACATCGGAAGGTAAAAAAACTATCATTTCTGTTCATTTTGTGAATTTTCTTCTTCCTCTTCGTCATCATCATCATTACCATCTTCATCCATCTTCTTCTTCATAGAAATTTCTTGTTTTTTAGTGCATTTTCACCACTTCCACACCATTTTTCATGCATTATTGTGCGAGAAGGAGTTAGGAAGTGCAAAGAAGAGCAAGCGCCTGTGTTTTTTCTCGCTTTTTTGCACATACAGAGCTCGCCATTGCTCGATGCTCAGAAATTTGAATTTCTCACCAGAAAAAAAAAAACACAATCTGACTAAAAATTGTGATTTTCATAAAATTCAACTTTTTCCAAAAAAATGTGATTTTCTATTTCCTGCCTAAAAGCTTTCTGAAGAGAACACGATTTTGAGATCATTCTCAGAATCGCAATTCTCTGATTGTGCTCAAAATCGCGATTCTCTAATTGTGCTCAAAATCACGATTCTCTAAGTTTCTCAAAAACTGGATTCTCTGGTCATTCTGAGAAGTGTGATTTTTTGGCGATTCTCAAAAAGCACAATTTTTAGTCAAAATAGCAATTCTCAAGTAAAAACACGATTTTTAGTCAAAATCGGAATTCTCTGGTAAAAGCATGATTTTCACAAATCACGATTTTCAGAAAAAAACATGATTTTGGGAAAACACAATTCTCTGTTGGCTCCAAACTTGCGATTTTTGAAAACACGACTTTCATCCAAAATTGCGATTTTCACGATTTTCATAAAAACATGATTTTCATCCAAAATCATGTTTTCTACGATTCTCACTAAAAATCGCGTTTTCCACGAGTTTCAACCAAAATCGCATTTTGTGGGGATTGCTCAGAATCGCGATTTTCATACGTGCTTAGCATCGTGATTTTCATGATTTCACAAAATCGTGATTTTCACGGTTGCTTAGCATTGCGATTTTCATGATCCCTCAAAATTGCAATTTTCATAAGTGCTCAACATCGCGATTTTAAGACCCCCAAAATTGCGATTTTCACACAAAATCGTGATTTTTCCAAAAGGTCTTGTGTTGGCAGTAGCCAGAGGCATAGAAGATGCGGAAGCATGTGAAGGCAGAGCACGACAAAGTAGCCGAGAGCCAGTTGAATCATTTTTTCAAACAAATATGATTTATATTAGTTTTTCAAACACTCAACAATTATTTTCATCACTTTTGTACCATATGTAACATAGAAAAACCCCTTTTTGTAAAGTCTAGCTCCATTTTGTGCAAGCCGAGGAGTCTTTGAGCTTGAGGTGCTTAGGTAGAATGAGCATACCAATTTTGGTTATTTTTAAATATCGTTTACCCTTTCAAATAGTGCCTAGAACCTATTTTTTAAGTAAGTCGGACACTAGATGTGAAACAGGTCAAAACTAGTCTAGAATCTATAAAAAGAGCTAGAGAGCTCATTTTTGAGGTTAGCTTGTTTGAGTAGAGAAGAGCTTAGAGCTATTTTGAGCTTGTAAGAGTGTTCTTGAGTAATAGAGCTGATTTCCTACCTTCCATTGTGTCTTGCTTGTTTCGTCGTTGTGTGTGTATGTGTGTGTGCATCTCTATGCTTCTCACCATCACTCTCACTTCATCTCATATTCATGATATTCATATCACTCCTATCTCTTCCCCGGATTGACATTAAAGAGTTGGAGCTTCTTAACATGGTTCTCACCATTGTGCTAGAGCAACACCAAATTTGGTGCCATTGCCAGGGATCGAGTCTAGGACGAATGTGTGATGGTAAGAGTATAGCAAGAAGTGGCATTGGGAGGTAAAATTTTCAGTTTTTGTTGTTGTTTTTCATTAGTTTTTAGTGTTTTGCATCTCCCCTACACTCCTTCACCACCACATCATCATCTTCCACTCCAAAAAAATCAAAAAATTCACCATATCCACCCATTCTCCTCATTTCCCCTCATTTGTGCATGAGAGAGAGAGAGCTTTTGTGCTTGCATGTGCTTTTGTGCTTTTGAGTTTTCTTGCAGGTATAGTGCTCCAAGAGCATCGGGAAGGCTTTCTACAGGTAAAAAACCACTTTCTGTTAGACATCTGCCGTGTGTGTCAAACCATCACGATGGTCTGCCAACTTCGGCATCTTTGGTAAGCGACCACACCACAAGGTAGGCGACATAAGCGCATATAGGAATCCACACTTGCATTTGAAAAATTTTCATTTTGGTGGAGCATCACGACTGTGTCACACCATCGTGATTGACTCATGCCATTGCGACGGCTCGGTCGGACCATCGCGACGGTCTCACGCCATCGCGACCGTCTCACGCCATCGTGACGGTTCACTTGAACCATCGCGACGGTCCTTGACCATTGCGACGATACCCTCAGACCATCGTGATGCCTCAAAAATTGAACCATTGCGATTGACTCAAGCCACCGTGCCTCCTCACCATCGCGATGGGCTCACGCCATCGCGATTGTCACGTTAACTGTTGATCGACACCATCGCGATTGCTCGCCGATTAGACCATCGTGATGGTTCATTTACACCATCGCGATTGTTCACTTCACGCCATCGCGACAATTCGTGCCTTCGGACAATCGCGATTGTGCCACGCGATTGCGACGGTTCACCTGAGCCATCGCAACGGTCCCAGACCATCACGATTGTCTCAAACCATCGCAATTGTCCACCCCAAACGCCAATTTTAGGGTTTCAATTTTTGACCAATTTTGGGGCTATTTTTTGCAAATTTTCGGGTGATTAAGCTTCTTAGAGACCCCTTAACTCAAATTTGAAGAAAAAACCTGTGTGTTAGTCTTTACCCCCGAGGGCCTGAACGGTCATATCTTTTTCATCCGAAGTCCCTCTTTTGAGATTGATAGTTTGTTAGAGAGAATAGATTGAGGTTGACCATCTTTGGGACTAGAAAGCCAGGGGGCATTAAAAATTTGGGCAAACAGGAAGGGACCTTTAAAAGTGCATATATTCAAGTGCTTGAACATCCAATTGAGAACTGGTCTAAACATTAAAATTTTTTACAGGTCTAGCAAGGACTATCAAGGGCAATCAAAGCAAGGCAGTGAAGAACGCAAAGCTTGGGAAGTGCAACTTCTTGGGCATCAGAGCGACCAAAGCAGCTGACTTGAGGTTGGAAGAATAATCAACCCCCTCAGTCAATTATTAGCTTAGGATAAACGGTAGCATTGTGGATTAGATTAATGACGATAGGAACGATCAAGTTCAAGAGATTAATTTTTTTAAATCCAAGACTAAAGTAAAGGTGCGTGATACGAAAACCTAAAGGAAAGAACTTAAGTCTGATGGAACGAGAACTCAAAAGTACCATAGAAAGTCGATTCGTGACGTATACATTGAGACAAGACAAGAACTTAAAGACATTTAAAAAGAAACGAGCAATAAAGAACAAAGAACCATTGAAGATCAGAGAGTGCTGCGAAGTAAATTCATGAACCTTAGATGGGGCAAGAATATAGGTAAGTCAGACCGACGAAGCCTTAGATTATCAGAAGCAAGTGTAGGAACTACTGCACATTCGTGGGCACAACAGTTGAATTATAATTATCCCTACGAGTTGAGCTCAGATACTAGCCAATCAGAAATGGCTTTTAGCACGGAAAGACTAGAAGGAGGGTCAAACATAGCATATTTAGAAAGACCCGAAGGACCCTATAGAACTGAATTAGAATTTCTCCGAACCAACCGCTTAGGTGCTTGCATCTATGAGGATGGTTTGCGAAGACAAGTGGTGCAAATGCACAATCCTGATCAACCCATTGGATTGGAACGTCCAGTGGTGAAATTCGAGAGAGAGACATACATAGACAAGGAAGGAACGATGTACATCTTAAGTACTCAGCCAAATAATACCAATGAGTTCGGCGTAATTCAATTAGAGACGGAAGCGAAAGCCCAAGGAAAAGAACCATTAGAAGAACCTAGGACACCTAGAGGGAAGTCTGTACTAACAAGAATCCTAGTTCCAGAGTGGATCCCTCAGGATAACAGAAGCATAGAGCTGTTTGTGAATAAAGAGATAGATGAAACATTTTGGAGGTACAGAACGGAACAACCTAGTGAGGTAGGCTCCATCACGATCTATGAATTCAAGGACCCAGATACACTCGAAAAGGTTGTATACCTAGATGAAACTTCAGAAAGATTATTTGTGGTACCAGACCACGCACAAAATACCTACACATGGAGAGGCAATTTGGTATTCCCTCCATCTAGAACAAACATAAATGCGAGCCATCAGGGGGCAAGAACATCCTCAGCCCATGGTACTCAGAGAGAGAAAAACAAAGAGAGACCTGAAGTAAGTTTCAATCATCCCATAGGGAGAGATAGAACCACCATAGACACAGACAGAGTGGATAGACAAAGAGAACCTAGAAAACCAGGTGGTAGAGATGATTTTCCTTTACCTATACCACGTGAACATGCAAGAATACTAAGACCCACTCAGCTAGTAAAATCCATGAAAAACTACTTTGATGGGACAAGAGATCCCTATGATCATGTTGCATAATTTAAGCAAGTGCTATAAGTAGAGCAAGTAGAAGATATGTTCACACAATACAATGCATTTGGACTAACGTTAAAGAATACAACTTTAACTTGGTTTCAACCATTGCAACAAACAAAATTTAGAGACATCCATCAATTTTTAGAGTCATTCATCACGGAATTCTCTAAAAGTGGAATCAGGCATGACACATCTTCGTTGATTCATAGCTTCAAACAGACCCCTCAAGAAACAGTTAGACTTGCAGGACATAGGTTTAGACAATATGTTGAGAGATGTCCGATGCAAGAGTTACCCTCATAGGCCAAGCAAGTATCATTGTTTTTAGATGGCTTGTTGAGCTCTAAACTACGCTCCTATGTATACTTGAAGGAACCCAGAACGCTAGAGCAATGTGTAAGAATTTGCATAGACATTGAAGACAACTTAGGAGACGAGTTGGAACTCTCGAAGGTCTATAAGGACTCATATTGTTCTTCTCTAGCATCTTCAAAACGTTCTAGCTCGATAGAAGACCTAGCAGAAAAAGTGGCCCAGAAACTAGGAGTTTCTAGTAAATAGATGCCTAGGCTAACAACAAACAAGCGTTGTTACACCTGTGGTGGTGATCATATGGCAAATGTCTGTCCCAATGCAACACAACCACAAGCCAACCCTAGTGGCCAGTACTATACAATTGAGAGAAGGTACACAAATCATACGGCTCAGGACTTCCCATACAACAAACAAGCAGTGAGACAGAACTACCCGCAAGCATACGCACAACCAGGTAGGTATCAAGGTCAATATAATACTCAGCCTCATTACTATAGGCCTCCTCAGAACTATCCTTATCAGGCTCAACAGAGACCTCAACCTGTTTTAGCTCAGCAGCCATCCCCACCAGCGAATGTCATCTCAGTTAAATATGCTGCTCCAGAAGAGAACCTAAGTAGGGCTTTAGTGCCTTCTTCACCCTTGATCATAGAAAGTGACCCAAACTCAAATAGTTTTGACTCTACTCATGTAGATAGTCCACCCGCGTATTACACAGAGTCACCAAAACACGTGGAAACATATCAATACAATAGCTCACCATTGGAACCTAGTTGGGAGCCCAACTATGCTAACGTGATCTATACCAACCCTAATCCATGGCCCCAATTGAGACAACAAAGACCACAGGCCCCTAGAGGACCATGCTTTAGGTGCCAAGGATATCACTTCATAAAGGATTGTACACATCCTCTGATAGCAGGACAGTCACGATACTATAACATACAAGGCTTTTGCACCGATTGTGGTAAAGAACATATCATCAAAGATTGTCCTAAGAACCCTGCTAATGCTTCAAATGTGACACCAATCAACATGATAGGTATTGTAAACAACGTAGATGGATCCAACCCTACATATGTGCCTATCCAAGCTATAACAAGAGCCCATGTGCTCTTACATAACCAACAACTTAATCATGAGAAAGTAGCCAGAACTAGTGAAGCTGGAGAATCTAGCAGTAAAAAGATGAAATCTTGGAAAGGCTCCAGAGAAAGGATTAAGAGAAAATGGAGTAAGAGGATAACAGAATTGGAAGGAAGTCTCAAGGAATCTAGAGCTAAAATCCTAGAATTGACTTCACAGGAATTGAATCAAGAGAACCTAGCTCAAAGATCACGATCAGTTTTAGCGGAACCCATACCAGAAAACCTAGACATGATGTTTCATGCGTATCAAGCTAGAATAAAAGAAGGAATAGTTGAAATGAGTAAGAACTACCCTCGAGGAGACTTAGAAATTGAGAGGACTAAACTTTGCATGAAGATGGTAGAATTAATAGGAGCTATGTTTGAAGCCTCTAGATATCTTAATTGGAACAACATGGCAAAACCGGAATTACACTTTCAAGGACTGATGGAGAGGTTATAATATTTGATTGATAACAAGGAGAAAAAGAATCAGCATAGGAACCCTATTGCCTCTGAGACACAGGAAAGGAATACACCATCCCTATCTCAAGTTCCCAACACAGAGGGTAAAGACAACCTATCTTCCATACATAGATATTCACATGAATTTCTGAGAGAAATCCAAGAAGAGAAGTGGAGAAAAGAACAAGGAACCCATCCTCCTATTCAAGAAATAGATGACTTGCAGGAGCAATTTCCCCAAGACATCCCCTCTATTTATGATGATGTAGAGGAAGAGCGATTGAGTGAACACATAGGTTTTGAATCCAATTCTTTGCAAGAATTACCTCAGTTTGTAGGACCTTGGGAAGCTAAGTCTATTAGCATGAGAGCACCCACGATAATAGTGAGGAATGAAGAATCACTGATCGCTAGAAACATGGAAGTGATCAAGAACACTAAGGTACAATGTCACCTCACTCTAGAGGAGTTGTTGAAGACTAAAACAGAACTATGGAAACATGTAGCAAATCAATTCCCTGAGCTTGCTACTACTCCCACACAGATAGGAACACACAAGAAGGTACCAGAGATACCCATAGAAAGGATTGGAGATGTAAGCGAAGGAGAAGAAGGTAACACTTATCTTTCAATAACCCATCAGGGCTACACCACCAAAGCCATCTTAGATTCAGGAGTCGGAGCAGCCATCGCTACCACCACTTTATGGCAACGTTGGGGTAAGCCAGCATTGAGACCTACCGGGATGAAGCTACAAATGGCTGATGGACATATAGAAAAACCATTAGGTTTAGTAGAAGGCATATCTCTCACCACTTGTGGTGTGAAGTTTGAACATACCTTTGGCATTTGTGATTTTGCAAAAAATCATGCTTACGAGATGATTTTAGGATGACCATTCATGCGTCAGTTACAAATTGTACAAGATTGGGGAACTAATTCTTTGTACTTGCAACATTTAGGAGTGACTACTGAAGTCAATCTTAAAGACTATTCACATCGAGAAGTACCCCCAATACACTGGAACACCATTCATAAGACACAGGTAAAAACAAAGTTGGTACACTCATTAGAATCAAACCCCTCATGGTTGCACAAGGACACTAATTTATGGATGTGTAAAGTAGCAAAACAAGAGGAAGAACGATTAGAAGCCAGGATCTTAGGTGCAGAACAACATCCACGAACCCTCCAAGACCCAGCTTACGCACCGGTAGTATTTCCAGACGAAGAATTCGAGCCCCAAGGTTGGGCAAAAATCCTAGCAACCATGGATGTAGCCATCAATGAAGAACAATGGACACCCCACTGTGACGAGGATGGCTATGACATTTCAATTTTCACGATAGAGCCAATCATGTGTGATTCGATTCGATTATTAAAGAATGTGAACCTAACACTGATGCATTTGAGGATGCGAGTGATTTCGATTTAGAGTCAATTATTATGGACCCACCCTTTGCATCAGACAAAGAATATTTCTACGAAGTAGAAACTCACCCTTAGAGGCATGAAGAACTTATGAATGAGGTGAGGTTAACCACACAAGTGACCACCAAAAGTGAAGGAAAGAAAAGAAAGAAGAAAGAAACCATGTCAGATGAAGAAGAATCTTTGTTTGAGGTTCTCGAGAACTTCAAGAAGTATGAAATAGAAGATAGATGAATCATGGTATGAATGCCTAGCAGAAAAGCTAATGTTGGAGAAGTATATGATAACAGAGAGAAAACCAAAAAAATCATAGTTGCCATAGAAGGCGAAGAAGAAAAATGTACATACATAGGGCATGATTTGAGGACTGAAGAAGAAGAAGAATTAGTTGCCCTATTGCGCGAATATAGAGATGTGTTTGCTTGGAGTTACAAAGACTTGATAGGAGTAGATCCAGATATATGTTCCCATAGAATCCCTATGACTCTAGATGCAAAACCTATGAAACAGAAACCATACACGTACAATGATAACTACGCTGCGAAGATTAAAGAAGAAATAGATCGTTTGATAGAAGCATGATTCATTTACGAAATTGAGCACACTGAATGGGTATCCCCCATTGTGGTTGTGCCCAAGAATAATGGAAAATTGCATGTGTGTATTAACCTTAAAAAAGTTAATGCCACCACGATTAGAGACAGTTATCCTCTTCCTATCACGGAACATTTATTGGAAAGAGTTGCGGGCAAGGAAGTTTACAGCTTTCTTGATGGATTCTCAGGCTATAATCAAGTAGCCATTGCTCCAGAAGATCAATACAAGATGGCTTTTTCCACAGAATGGGGCATATTTGCATTTCGTGTGATACCATTTGGCTTGACAAATGCACCCGCCACCTTCCAGCGACTTATGTGTCATGTTTTTAAGGAATTCTTATGCAAGAATTTGGAAGTTTATGTCGATGACCTATGTGCTCATTCAAATCTAAGACAGACACATATCCCCGAGTTAAGACAAGTATTTGAAAAATGTTGAGAATATCAAGTTTGTATGAACCTAGAAAAGTGCGTTTTCATGGTCAGACAAGGCAAAATTCTAGGACACATTGTGTCAAAGAATGGAATTTTGATGGATGAAGAAAAAGTGAAGGTAATTGCAGATCTACCTAGGCCAAATAATGCAAAAGAGGTACAGGCATTTATGGGTCATTGTGGTTATTACAGACGATTCATACACATGTATGCAATTATAGCCAAGCCTTTGTACTCTCTTTTAACCAAGTTTGAATGGACAAATGAATATGAGAATTCATTCAATGAACTTGAAAGACGTTTGTGCTCAACACCTATATTGACAACCCCGGATTGGAATAAGCCATTCCATGTACATGTGGATGCATCCAATTATGCCATAGGATGTGTGTTAGCACAACCCACGAATGAAGGTAATATAGATCTCCCCATAGCTTATGCAAGCAGACAGTTGAATGCAGTAGAAAGAAATTACACCACTACGGAACGAGAAGGATTAGGAATGATCTATGCAGTAAAGAAATTCAGGCATTATTTGTTGGAAAATAAGTTCAAGTTCTTCATAGATCATCAAGCGTTATTGTACTTAGTCAATAAGCCTTGTAACAGGGGACGATTAATATGTTGGTTTCTATTACTCATGGAGTATGATTTTGAAGTAGTAGTCAAGAAAGGAAAGACACATCTTAGAGCTGACCACCTTTCAAGATTAACCACAGGAGAAGCTCCTCAAGGAATAGCGGATGAGTTACCAGATGCATATTTGTTTAACCTTGAGATAGTACCAGAATGGGCTAAGTCGATAGTCCCTATTCTCACATATGGACCCAAGAATCCTAGGATAAGGATCAAGGAAATAGAGATTACCAAGTCTCAAAGATATCAAATAATAGCAGGAAGTATATATAAACAAGATAATCAAAAGATTCTTGCTTGTTGTGTAGATGAATCAGAACATGCGAATTGGTTGCAATTAGCACATGTAGGTGCATTAACACAACATCACTCGAAACATCATACATTGAAGACTCTGCATAGACTAGGAGTCTATTAGCCTTCTATGGAAACAGACGTCTACAAGTTGTGTTAAGAATGCCATGTTTGTTGTGAAAGACCACCAGTAGAACATGCTACATTATATCACATGTCTCTCACACTAGAATGGAGTGAAAATCATTGAATATTTTTTACAAGATTTTATGGTGATTCTCAAGAAATCCGCACCATATCATCCTCAGGCCAATGTCAAGCAAAAAGCACTAACAAGATCCTTTGTAACGTATTGACGAAACTCATGAACAACAAACGTTCAGATTGGGACAAACAGTTACACCATGATATTTGGGCATATCGAGTGGCCTACAAGACCGTACTCAATGCAACTCCCTTTCAAATGGTTTTTGGTCAGAATGTTTTGCTTCCTTTGGACTTCTTGATACCGACCCTTAAGGTTGCACAAGAATATCAGTGGACTGGCCATGAATTATCAGCAAGAATAATGGACTTGGAATGATTAGGAGAAACCAGGCTGAAAGCAATAGCACGTATATATGCAGCAAAGGAACGACAGAAAGCCTATTTCGATGCACATGTGAAAGATAAAGGCTTAAAGGAAGGAGATTTAGTCCTAGTGTATACGCTGAAACAACATGCACGGAAGTTAGAAAAGCGAGGTTATGGACCTATGATCATTAACAGACTCTCGAAAAGTGGAGCGGTATATTTAGCCACCTTAGAAGGAGACATAATCCCTAATTACATTAGTGGATGTAGAGTCAAGCTTTATCAAGAACCTCTTACTGAGGATATGCTTAGAAGTCTCACATTGGCAAAGAAACGTAAGGAGGAAGAAAATAGAATACGAGCTGAAGCTTAAGCAGAAGCTATAGAACGCATTAAGCACATGAAGCTAAGAAGACAAGGACTAGGGAGAGAACATTATAACCATATGGAAACAACACCCAGATACCCCATGGCCATGTAGGGGCTAGACAAAAGGATGTCAGGAAATTTTCCCTTGGTCTTCCAGCAGTGGACAAATGGGGACCATTGCAGGTGAGGTGGGTTACATCAGTGGTCAGGTGGACTGCATCAGCAGCCACATGGGCAAAACACCCTGCAGTGCTCATCCTTCCACACTTACTGCGGACTGGCCTAGATTAATAGAACAAAACAGAGCACTTCCTAATGGGCAGGTTTCGCAAGTGTTGGACCTCCCTTCTTTTCCAAAGAAGAGTGTCCATCAGACCTCTCAACCTCAACCACAAAGGAGTCAACCACAACGAAGGAACCCAGACCGGCGACAATATCAGATGACATAAGGAGGAAAGCAGCATCAGTATCACAAAGCAAGAGGCACGAGACAAATATGGGTGCCAAAAGGACAGAAACCATCGACAATATTCAACAACGCTGACGACGATAAGAAGAAGTTAAGTCAAAATCAGAGGCAGTATCCAACATCTCCTCGACCTTCTTCTACAAGTCCGAACATTCGACAAATTTGGATCGCCAAGACGTATCATAGCTCAACCCTCAAGCCATGTAATATATAACCCTCAGAAATCTCATCACCCTTCAATACCACCACATCTGATATTACCTTTTACCCCTCAACAGAAACATATCACCCGCTCAGAAACTCTTAGGAAATGGATACCGAAACGTATCCAGACGTCTTCTCCAACCCCCTTATCCAACATTACTCCCATCCCGACTAAACACTACCCTTGTAATAACTCAGTCACAACTGAACCTTGTACAAATCCACACACTATAACCCAACATCACTTGTAATAACATCTTATCAAAAAATGTATGCATCATCTGAAGCGTGTAGGTGTGTAGAGACCTGCATTAGTTTTGCAACAATCATTCCAAAAAAACCACATCACAACACTCGGCTACACGGGTTATGGAAATACATTGCCGTCTCACTTTCATGGGATCATGATTAATTTCCATACTAATGTGCTAATCTTTTGTAGCAGATCTTCTACACACTCGCATCATTCACCATGCAGGTGGAAGGACCATCTGAAGCTAGCCCCAGTGTACCCATGGCAAATATTGGCGAATTACTAGCTGAACCACATTCAACGGCATAGCCACCAGAATTTCAGGAATTTCCAGGACCTATGCCAATTGACGATCCTCCTAGGGGATATACTGAAAAAATTCATCGCAACTCTCATTGGTTCCAAGGTTTAGCAAGCCCATTGGCAGATGCAGATTTCCTTTTTGAGGCTAATTTTACTTTTGATACTTGTACGTGGGGCAAGTACCAGTTTTTCTCAAGAGAGTTTGAAGCATTACAGAATACAGAAGACTTAAAGCATGTTTGGGCGAGAGCAGGCTTCACAGAATACTTTAGTGATCCTTTGCCTAAACCAGATTTCTATAGATGCTATTATCTAGTAACCACTTTGATAGCTTTTTGAGATTAAGGATCTACCAGGCACATTCATTTTGTCATCCTTGGTGAATGACCCCCCATTCAAAAGGTTTTATTTGACAAAAGATTTGATTAGAGCTGCAATCAAGATCCATGGAACACACACTCCAATAGAGCGAGAAAGGCTGATTCCAGAGCCAATGAAATGTGGAGATGCCATCAAGTGGGAAGATATTTCAGCGATCATACCTGAGCTCTCTAAACCCTTAAGGATATGTATGCAACATTTCACATTCCCCGCTCAGGATTGATTTACGATGCCCCACAAGCGCATTTGGTTTGGACTGTATTTGGCATGCATGGGACCGCAAACAATTGATTTGGCAAGCTGGATCATTGATCAGCTATACTTAGCCCAGCATAGATGGGAAAGAAAAAAAGTAATCCATGGATGATGTGCTCTTACGAGAATTGTATATATGTGTTTGGCATACGACTTGCCAATCAAGCGTGTAATGACAAGTGAGGAGTTGAAAGCATTCAAAGGGACAACAAAGAAAGCTAGGAAGGCTAGTAAAGGAGGAGCAAGAAAGCACATGAGAGGAACCATTCCATGCCTCCAGGTTGCGGAATCACCGTCATCGCAGCCCTCTCCAGAACAGTCTCCAATAGAAGCCCTTGTAACTATACAACCTATTGGCATACGATTATCACGACCTATTGTTATAGAAGGCACTACTAGTGCGATTACCTCACAACCAACATCAGTTTAGGAACCTACCACCACTGCAGCATAAGTTCCCACCACTATTGGTGCGGAAGCATTTTCTTTTCCGATACCCAACTTGGAAGCAGAACCAACGGACACAACATTCGATTTGGAGATGCAGGATGTGTTTTCTAGTGAATTTCAGTTTTTAGAAGGCCAGATTTTCTCTCAGGAATATGAACGACCAAGCTACCCAACCACTCCCCCAGATCAACAACAAGGACAAGTAGTATCCAGCTCAGAAGAAGAAAGAACAGAAATAGATGATGACGAGGGCGATGATGAAGCCAACCAGTGCACTCATGACTCGCAAGAGAATGTGCAAACAGATGAACAAGGACAACAAACTGACACCCAAGGTGACACCAATAGGCATGAAGACGAAACATTTGAAGCAGTAGCTTACACCTTGGCAATCAAAAAGTTATATCGCACCATGGAAAAAGTTTGGGCGCGTAAGAAGTTAACTGAGGAAGAGATTCAAGCACTCATAGAGCAAGAACTTGTCTTAGGCAGTTTCGAAGAAGTATACATCAAAGGCTTCAGGGAACTTGTTAAATCAGTGGGATCTAACGAAGCATTAAGATATTTGCAAAGAAAACCACTTTCGCAATTTGACCCCCGATGAGTACGACTATTATCAAAACCGTGTGAATACATTTGTGTACCGACAAGTGCTTAGTTATCCCAACATGACACGGAAGCACGCCTAGTTCCTGAACGATATGAGGCCAAAGAAGCTATCCTCGTCGACTCCCCGCCCCACACTACTACTGTACATACCACCACTGTGACCGAAGTACCCACCACCCAAACCGCTCCTCTCTCACCTCCCATCCATCTAGTCTCCCCCATACACCCTCCTTCTCCCAAAACAACCACCTCCTTCTACGACGAAGTAGCAGAAGCGTTTCTCACCTCCATTCCTCCCACACTTCCCGCACCCACCCAACCTGGTTTTCCTACTCGGACATCCACCTTTCTATCCAATCCATTTCTCCATCCTTCCTTCCCATCCTTCCCCACACCTCCAAGACCCTTATTTCCCTTTCCACCTCCATTGACCTTTTCCCCCGTCTCACCTCCCCGACCCACCGCATTCCCTCTTTCTCCTGTCCACCAAGCAGTACAAGAAAACCCCTCTGTAAATTACTCTTCAACTTTTGTAAATCCGGTATTTACACTCACGCACACACCCACTGTCACCCCACTATTCACGGTCACCGCACTTGATACCACATCCAGTGACATGGATATATCACCGCCCACTCCACCACTGCTCACTTCCTTCATGACACCACCATATTTAGGAACCTCAATGTTTTCCACAATCACCACTGCATCCACATTTCCCTCCCCATTTCCCTTACCCCTTGCATCAACACCCACACCCACCGCACCTTCATTTAGCACACCATTAATATTATCACCCACTATAGACAACGCATTTCGCCAGATGTTCACATGCATGACTCAAGTGAGAGATGAATTTACATCTCTTGGAACCAGTTACCAGACGCTACAGAAAACCACGAATGATTTACAATCGTAGCTAAATTCATTGTCGATCGAGAATGCCTCACTAAACACCTGCTACCAAGAGCTACGAGAGGCATACCATAAACTTGAACTCGAAAGTAAAGAAAAGACAAAAGAGGCCATCATTGACATAGACAACTTGTTAAGGGTGCAGACTATTCGCAATGCGACACTTACTAGGAACATGGGACTGCTCAGACGCCACTTGGCAGCAGTTAAAGAAGAAAATCGACATCTACAGGAACAGAACAGAGAGAAATTGGAAGTTGCTCTAGATCAACCAGACCAACCGTTGAGCCCCAATCGCTTTAAAGCTATTCCTTGAGAATCTATGAAAATGTTACTAGATGATCATGTCAGATTTCTAGATGAATACGACAACATGAACGAGGTTCCAGAAGCTCAAAGAAGACCACAAATTGCTCCAATTAAGAGCACCTATAGAGCAAGGACCTCTAGCTCCTGTGGACCCTTCTCCTCAGATCCTAGAGGAACTCAACGCCTTACGGGCCCAGGTAGAAACTCTTCAATCACGGATGGCAGTATATGAAGCACCCCCTAGGCCAGACTCCCCACTAGAATTACCAGCAGAGGAAGAAACAGTGACTATCCCGGTGGAGGATACTTTTGAAGAAGCATATGAACCCCAACCCATCCGAGGTGGACGAGTAACGGCCGAAGGCCAGACGACTTTTGAACTTCCCACTACCGCATGGATGAAGACGATTCAAGAACTTGGAAGAACCCACTCAGCACGTGTAGAAGTTCAGTTACATGCAATGGCAATGATTGAAGAACAAATTTTACAATCCCCATACTTTGCTCATTTGACCCCTCGTAGATACATATCTGGGCATGAGCTATAATACAAACCATATTTTATGTTAATGGCAGAATACCAGCTAGCCATAGAAAAAGAAACGGGCAAAAAACCCTCTCACGCGACCTAGTTTGAGCCTGAAGATTTGCCACTAGATGCGGAGCAAGGAGAAATCTATCAACCAGATAGGCACAAGGATTAATTACAAGAATATCTAGAGATGATGAGTACTTGGGCCAAGGCACCACTACACTTAAAGTACAACCCATGTTGGGGACCAGTGCCACATCACCGCTCTTGGAAGGCATTCACCATTAAAGTACAGAACAACAAGCAATGTTAGGATTGGCTCAATTACCCTTACTTCACTCCACCTCACGGACCACCAACAGTTGGATACATGATGGCAACGATTCGTCACTAGCTGCCTCGCTTAAAACATATGGACGATGTAGCAGCACATATGACTGTCAAAATCTTTGACATGATGCAGATGGTATTCAAAGTCTTCCGTCATGTCAATGCACCACATGTGAACACCCCGGGTTTCGAGCATGGAAACCAAGATCTAGCATATGACATGAGCACGACACCATCGCTCCAGGTGTGTTATGCCTGACACTGTCGAATTAAATACTTACCGGCGTGCTATAAGCAGACCTTCAAAGAAATGTTCACCATAGGTTTTTGGGAGTATCACTCTGAAGTGTTCATCAGCAGGCCCACGCATTTGCTTCAATTATTTTCCTGTGAACAAATGGTATATTCTATGCACTATCGACTCCCACCATCCGATGAACCGCAACCCATTGATTGGGAGAAACTTGAGGCAGATCTGGCCCGAGGAATTCGCATATCATAACACACCCGCGCTCAGGAACTACTCCTGAATTATATCTGACAGACCTCACAACCAGGTTCTATCGAGCACGACAGAAGCGAGAGGGAGGGGGGTGTTGGCAGTAGCCAGAGGCATAGAAGATGCGGAAGCATGCAAAGATAGAGCACGACGAAGTAGCCGAGAGCCAGTCGAATCATTTTTTCAAACAAATATGTTTTATATTACTTTTTCAAACACTCAACAGTAAATTTCATCACTTTTGTACCATATGTAACATAGAAAAACCCCTTTTTGTAAAGTGTAGCTCCATTTTATGCAAGCCGCGGAGTCCTCAAGCTTGAGGAGCTTAGGTAGAATGAGCATACTTATTTTGGTTATTTTTAGATATCGTTTAACCTTTCAAATAGCGCCTAGAACCTATTTTTTAACTATGTCGGACACTAGATGTGAAACCGGTGAAAACTAGTCTAGAATCTATAAAAAGAGCTAGAGAGCTCATTTTTGAGGTTAGCTTGTTTGAGTAGAGAAGAGCTTAGAGCTATTTTGAGCTTGTAAGAGTGTTCTTGAGTAATAGAGTTGATTTCCTACCTTCCATTGTGTCTTGCTTGTCTCTTCGTTGTGTGTGTGTATGTGTGTGTGCATCTCTATGCTTCTCACCATCACTCTCACTTCATCTCATATTCACGATCTTCATATCACTCCTATCTCTTCCATGGATTGACATTAAGGAGATGGAGCTTCTTAACGTGGTTCTCACCATTGTGGTAGAGCAACATCTTGTTTCCCTATTTTGACCCCAGGAGCCTGATTTGACATAACTTTTTCACCAAAAGTCCATTTTTTGAGCTCTATAGCTCGTTGGTTTTCAGATAGGATAATTTGAAGTTGACCCTCAAGTGGGACTAGGGAACCAAGAGGACTCCAAAAGATTTTGAGCAACATAAAAGGAAATTTTGGACTCTTAACCAAGGATTATGAACATGAGCTCTGGTAGAAACTTAGGCAACGATAGACAAAGCATTAGATCTTATGAGGCTTGTGTCAACCATACAGCTAATTCTTGGGCACAACAAATAAGTGGTTATCCTTACGTACTAAGTTCAGACAGAAGTGATTTTGAAATGTCCTTTAGCATGGGAAAACCTGTAGGTAACTCAGGCACTGCCTATCTACAAACACCAGAAGTCCCTATAAGACGGAGTTGGAATATATTCGGACCAACCGATTACGTGCTCACATCTATGAGGATGGCCTAAGGCGATCAATGGTCCAACTCAAGAATCCAAATCAAACCTTTGGAATTGAATGTTCAAAGAGGGTTCATACATTGATAAGGAAGGAACCATGTATGTGGTCACTAGCCTACCAGATAGGACAAACCAGTTTGGAAATATCATTCTTGAGAGTGAGATAGGAGACCTAGAGCAAGGAGATGTAGGATGAGAACCCAAGACTCCTAGAGGTAAGTTAGTTTTGACCAGAGTGATCACTCCATATTGGATCCCTCAAGACAAGAAAAGCATAGAACTATTCTTAAATAGAGAAATGGAGGAAGCCTTTTGGAGATTCAAGCCAGATCAACCTAGCCAATTGGGCATAGTCATCATCTACGAGTTCAAGGATTTGGAGATACTAGGCAAAGTTGTATACTTGGATAACACATCAAAGAAAACGTTCTTGGTAAAAAAACATGATAGACATGCATACACTTGGAAGAGTGAATTCATCTTCCCTCCACCAAGATCCAATGTTTCCCATGTCCTCCAAGGTGTAGGATCATCCAAAGCTCATGAAGCACAATGAGAACGAACAAGAGAGATAAGTGATGTCAGCTGTGCATACACTATGGGCAGAACTAGATCAAGATTTGAAAATGAAAGACCTGAAAGAGAGAGACATCAAGCACATAGGCAATAAAGAAATGAGCATGATTTTCCATTGCGTAGACCCCGAGAGCATCTAAGAACCCTTAGATCCTCTCAAGTCATAAAGATAATGAAAAATTACTTTGATTAGGCGAATTCATTGTAGAATTTTCCAAGAGTGGTATCATGCATAACACATCATCCTTGATCCATAGTTTCAAGCAGACACCCCAAGAAACAATGCGACTAGCAGGAAGAAGGTTCAGACAATACATAGAAAGATGCCATGTGCCAGAATTACCCACGCCAACGAAACAAGTGGCCTTTTTTTTAGATGGGTTACTAAGCACAAAGTTGAGATCATATGCGTACTTGAAAGAGCCTAGATCCATAGAAGAGTGTGTGCAGATGTGCATTGACATAGAAGATAACTTGGGTGAGGAGTTAGGATTCTCCAAACTCTATAAGGATTCTGATAGTTCTACTAGCCATACTTCGAGAATCTCCACGAAAATAGATGAGATAGCTTAGCAAGTTGCCAAGAAGCTAGGAGTCCAAAATAGACAAACACAGAGAGTCACCTCATTTAACCGATGTTATAATTGCGGAGGGGACCACATGGCTAATGTTTCCCCATTGCAAAACCAAAATGTGAGAGAAAGGAATGCCCCATACTGCACTATTGAGAGGAAATACACGAACCATATGGCTCAAGATTGTCCCTTCATTAGGCACGTTGTTAAACAAACTGATCAGCAACCTAACAAACAAGGTAGGCATCAAAACCAATACCAACAGCCATATTATAGACCACAACAACAATATCAGGCACCATATAGGCCATAACCACTCCTAGGAAACCAACCATCGACTCCTGCCAATGTGATTCCAGTTAAGTATGCAAGGGCCGAAGAGAGCCTTAATAGAGCTTTGGTGCCACTGACCCCTTTGGTCTCAAAAAATGATCAACATGCTCAGAATTATGACTACTCTTATGAAGATAGTCCACTTACACAGAGCCACCTGAGCATAGTGAGACTTATCCATATCAATATGAGGCACCACCTATGGAACAAAATTGGGAGACTGAATACTCCAATGTTATGTATATGAATCCTAACCCTAGGCCCCAATTGAGACAAATGAGACCACCTGTCAAGCCCCTACAGGACCATGTTTTAGATTTCAGGGTGACCATTTCATTCGTGAATGTCCCCACCCACCGTCTCCGGGTCAAGGATAGGCCATCATAATACAAGCTTTTTGTCTTGTGTGTGGCAAAGACCATCTCCCCAGAGATTGTCTGAGAAACTCCTCTAGTGCACCCAAGGTTACACCAATTAATGTGGTAGGCTTAGTGGTGGATTCAAGTGCTAGTAGCAGTAATGTGACTCCCATACAAGCAGTCACCGGAGCACAAGCCTTAAAACAGGATAAACCAACTGAACAATCACAATCAAGTGAATCAAGAAAGCATAGTAAGAGGAAAACAAGAACGTGGAAGGATACCAAGGAGAAGAACAATCACAAGTGGAACAGAAACTTATCTGACCTAGAAGAAAGCTTGAAAGACGTAAAGATAAAAATAGAAGACATTGCATCTCAAAGCCCCTCGCATGCCAAAGATCCATCCACACCACCTCATCCCACCCCACCACCCATTGTAAATAGACCACAATCAGGGTCTATTCTTGCAGAACCAACCCCCGAAGGCTTGGACATGATGTTCAAAGCCTATCAAGCTCGACTTCAAGAAGGGCCAACAGCTGCAAACCTAGACAAGAGTTACCCTATAGCATATTTAGAGATTGAACGGACAAAGATGTGCGTGAAGATGGTAGAGCTAGCTCAAGCTATGCTTGAAACCAATCAACAGTTCAATCAAACAAACTTTGTCAAACCATATTTGCATTTTTAGGGCTTACTAGAAAGATTAGAGCAATTAGTAAACAAGCCCCGGGTTTCTTTACCTCCACAAGCTCAACTAGTTCTCGAAAGAGAACTCTCACTACCAACAAAAGTTTATGTTCCTGATTCCGTGGATGATGGAACACATCTTTCAATTCAATAGTACTCTCAAAAGTTCTTACGAGAAATACAAGAAGAGAAATGGGCCAAGGAGAAGGGTAATCCCCCTCCTATTCCTGAAATTGATGATCTTCATGATCAATTTCCCCAAGACATTTCATCTATGTATAATGACCAAGTAGCGCAACAAGAAGATGAAAGATTAGATTTTGAATCTAATTCTTTACAAGAGTTTCCACAATTCAGAAGCCCATGGGAATCTGAATCCCTTCAGATCAGAGCTCCCATAATATTGGTAAGAAACGAAGACCCAGTGGTTCCAAGGAACACTAATGTGGTGAAGAACACTAAGGTTCAATGTCATCTCACCGTAGAAGAGCTGCTCAAAATAAAACCAGAGTTATGGAAACATGTGGCAAATCAGGTTCTTGACCTTGATTCCAATGAGTCAAAAGCAAGCTCTAAGCAAAAAGTCCCAAAATACCTCTCGACAAAATAGGAGACATCAGTGCAGGTGAAAAAGGTAATACTTATCTTCCAATCACCTTCCAAGGTTACACAACCAAAGCAATCATAAATTCAGGTGCAGGTGTTGCTATTGCGACACCTCTTTATGGAAGCAATGGGGCAAACCCAGATTAAGAACAACTAGAATGAAGCTTAAAATGGCAGATGGCCATGTTGAAAGACCTCTAGGATTTCTAGAAGGGATAACTCTCACCACTTGTGGTGTAGAGTTTGAACGCACATTTGCTATATGTGACTTTGAAAAAAAATAATGTCTATGAGATGATCCTAGGAAGACCCTTCCTACAACAATTGCAAATAGTACAGGATTGGGGAACCAACTCCTTGTACTTACAACACTTAGGGGTCACCACGAAGGTCAATTTGAAGGATTACACCTTCAGAGATGTACCATCCCTACAGTGGAATCTTATCCACAAAGCGAAAGAAGATTCAATCTCTGTGCATTTTGGAAGTTATCATGATCCATCCATGAAAATACTCATTTGTGGATGTACAAGGTCATAGAGGAAGAGGAAACACACCTAAAAGCGAGAGAAGAAGGAATTTTTCAAGGAGAAAGACCAGTTAAAGACCCAACCTATACACCGATGATCTTTCTAGATGAGGAATTTGAGCCTCATGGTTGGGCAAAAATCTTGGCCACCATGGACATTGCTATCAATGAGGAACAGTGGACACCTCATTGTGATGAGGAGGGTTATGATATTTCAATGTTCATGTGTCAACCTTGCTAGAAGAGTGTGACCCTAGTGATGTCACATAAGAAGAAGAGGATGATGATGATCTAGAGTCCATTGTGATGGATAGTTGCTTCGTCTGAGAGGAGCACTATCTAGAAGATGTAGGAGTCTTAACTCAAAAAGAAGAAGAACCTCTCACAAGTATTAAAACTGTAAACTCAAAGGAAGGAAGTGAAAGTAGTCAAAAGAAAAAGAAAAGAAAAGAAGTGAAACAAGAAGAGGAGGAATCATTGTTTGAAGTACCAGAAAACTTCAAGAAATATGAAGTTGAAGACCGAAAATTTTTGGTATGAATGCCTAAGAGAGAGGCCACCATAGGAGAAGCATATGATAATAAAGAAAAAACCAAAAATATTGTTGTAACCATTGAAGGGAACGAAGAACGATGTACGTACATAGGAGAAGACCTAAGTATAGAAGAAGAAATAGAGATTTATTAAGGGAATATAGGGACGTGTTTGCGTGGCACTATATAGACTTGAAGGGAGTAGATCCAAAAATTTGCTCTCATACGATTCCCATGACTGCTGACACCAAGCCCACCAAACACAAGCCCTACACATATATTGACACTTATGCAGCCAAAATAAAAGAAGAAATTGATAGGTTGATTGAAGCTAGATTTATCTATGAGATTGAGCATACTGAATGGGTGTCCCCCATAGTAGTGGTGCCCAAGAAGAATAGAAAGTTGCGAGTGTGTATTAACCTTAAAAAAGTTATGCCGCTACGATTAGAGATAGTTATCCACTTCCAATCACTGAACATTTATTGTTGTAGGCAAGGAAGTTTATAGCTTTCTTGATGGATTTTCAGGTTACAACCAAGTAGCCATTGCCCTAGAAGATCAACACAAGATGGCTTTTGCCACAGAGTGGGTGTTGGCATACAAAGCAATAAAGGAGTCATGCACAATACGGCAACAAGGCCAGATCATTTTTTCCCATAGATTATGTACAACCCAAGTGATTTTAATCACTACACAAACATTGTAAATCCCGTTTTTGGTAGATTAGACTCCATTTTGTGCAAGCCGAGGAGTCCTCGAGCTTGAGGAGTATTAGAAGTACCATCGTACCAAATTTCATAATTTTTAGACTTCGTTTGAGCCCTCAAATAAGCCCTGGAACCTAATTTTTAACTAGGCCGGACACTAGGTCTGGACAGGGCCAAAAGCTAGTCAAAAACTATAAAAAGAGCTAGAGAGCTCATTTTTGAGGTTAGATTGTAATTGAAACGAACTTGTAAGAGCATTTTGAAAGTAATCTAAAAGCTCCATTGATTCTCGCTCTTTGTCTTGCCGTGTGTGCGCGTGTGTGTGTATGTGTGTGCATGCTAGTGTGCTTCTCACTCACACACTTGTGCCGCCACTTGCTCGAGGTCTTCATACCATCCTCACGTCTTCCCGGATTGACATTAAAGGAGGTGCTACTCATCATTGAGCTACACCAAATTTTGGCGCCGTTGCCGGGGATCGAGCTTTGAGGACGAGCGTGTGATGGTAAGACGTAGAGTTGACGCGTTGGAGTTGTAGGTATTTTCTTCACTCTCATCGATTTTCTTTTACTTTCTTCACCATCATCATCATCACCCATCTCCCACGTCCATCTCCATCATCGCGAAAATTTCAGTTTTTTGACTATATCCCCATCTCCACCTCATTTCCCTCATTTCACTTGTGAGAGAGAGCGAGAGAGCGAACTTGCATGTGCTGTTTTTGCATGTTTTCTGAGCTATTTTGCAGGTTTTTTGCTGTACCATCATCCCCAGCAGTGTGCGCAGGTACGACAGGCTCTGCACAGGTCCCGGGACGACAGCCTCTGTCTATCGCGACAGACAGAAAATCTTAACACTTTGTGAATGCATGTTTATCATTGTAACCTACACCTTGAGGGCACTCTAGATCACTAGAAGTTTTTCAAAAATTTGCATTTTTTCAGTCTATCGCGACAGACACTGTCTATCGCGACAGATACCATCTATCGCGAGAGACAGAAATCCGCGACAGATACCGTCTATCGCGACAGACACCGTCTATCGCGACAGACCGAATTTCACGACAGATACCGTCTATCGCGACAGACACCGTCTATCGCGACAGACACCGTCTATCGCGACAGACCGGATTTCACGACAGATACCGTCTATCGCGACAGACACCGTCTATCGCGACAGACAGAAATCCGCGACAGATACCGTCTATCGCGACAGACACCGTCTATCGCGACAGACCGAATTTCACGACAGACAGCGTCTATCGCGACAGACACCGTCTATCGCGACAGACAGAAATCCACGATAGACACTGTCTATCGCGACAGACACCGTCTATCGCGACAGACAGCCCCCACGATAGATTGTGTCTATCGCGACAGACACCGTCTATCGCGATAGACAGGCATTTTCGGCAAAAAATTAAGGAGTGAATTTTTGGAAATTTAGGCTAAATTTTGGGCATATTTGCACTTTCATGTACTCATCTACTTACAAAGGCCTTAGAAAATGCATTAAAACCCCCGAAAGGTTCTGTTTGTCTAGTTAACCCCCTAAACCCTGAACGGTCATAACTTTTTCATACGAAATCCATTTTCTGAGCTCTACGGCTTGTCGGAAAGCTCGTGACATATACTACACGCCCTCAACTGTTTTTTATAAGAATAACACGTTGATTTTCAGATAGGATATTTGGAAGTTGACACACTGAGGGGTAGGAACACCAAGGGAGCTCTAGAGTAAATTTCTAACAATGCAAAAGGGGGAACAAGGGTCATTAAAAAAAAGTGTCTGAAATAAATTGTCTGTCAATTGAAAGGTCTACTTGGAGCTAATCTTGGGATTTATGCAGGCCTATTGAGAAGCAATTGAGAGTATCCAAGCAAGGGTGTGGCACACGCTTGAGAATCAACTTCTCGAGCACTAAAGAGCAAGGTTCGGCAAGAAAGGTCGGAATATTCTCAACTCCTCTTCGTCAATTCCTAGCCTAGGCTAAGAGCGATTAGAAGTAGGAGTAAGTCAGGGCGACGATAGGCCACTATCAAGTTGAAGACTACCTACAAACTCAAGTTCAAGCTAAAAACTTAATCTCTGTACTGTCGACAACATAAAGGAAAGAACCTAACGTGGAACGATCAACCTGAAAGTACGAAGAACATTCAAGCATTCCTGACGACGTAATAGCAGACAAGACTTTAAACACGAGGAATAACTAAAAAGAATCAAGTGACTGGTACCAATTGATCGGCAACGAGGTTGTACTCTGGGCAAAAATTTGGGCTAATCAGTTAGGCATATGAACCTTAGATCAGGACGACACCTAGTAAGAGAGAGACAAAGCCTTAGGTCTTCAGAGGCTAGTGTCAACCACACTGCTAGGTCCTGGGCCCAGCAGTTGAGCCACCACTCGAACTACCCTCGCTCTGAGACCAGTGAGTCAGAGATGTCTCAAGGCATGGACAAACCTACGGGAAGTTCAGGAGTGCCCTACTTGTACAGGGTAGAAGGCCCTTACAAAACACAGTTGGAGTACCTGAGGACCAACCGATTAGGTGCTAGCATCTATGAGGACGGCTTAGGAAGATCTGTGGTCCAGATTAAAAACCCTGATCAATCCATTGGACTAGAACACCCAGCTGTCAAGTTTGAAAATGGTGCATACCTGGACAAAGAAGGAACTATATATGTAGTCACTAGTCATCCTGATAGGACAGATGACTTTGGGAATGTAATCTCAGAAGCGGACTTAGGTGACCTGGAACAAGGGAACATGGGTGCGGAACCTAGAACCCCTCGAGGTAAATCAGTTCTCACTAGGATTATCACGCCTGAGTGGATCCCCCAAGATAACAAGTGCATAGATTTGCTTCTCAATCGAGAAACGGACGAAGCCTTCTGGAGGTATAAACCGGATCACCCAACTGACATAGGAACAATCATGATCTATGAGTTTAAGGATCCAGATAGCCCAGGTAGAGTGACCTACTTAGACCACACGTCAGAGAGGATTTTTGTGGTGACAGAAAATGATAGGCATGCTTACACTTGGAAGGGCGAATTCATTTTCCCCCAACCAAGATCAAATGTAGCCTATGGTCACCCTGGAGCTGGAACATCCCAGGCTCATGGTATGCAAAGAGACAGAAGTAAAGATAGACCAGAGGTAAGTTTTGCCAATCCAGTGGGCAGAGAAAGAACGAGAACGGAGACAAATAGGGTAGAACCTGAGATGCATAGAGCCCACAGGAACCAAAGAAATGTAGATGGACTCCCTCTGCCAAGGCCTAGAGAGCACACAAGAACTTTGAGACCCACCCAGCTAGTTAAGTCCATGAAGAATTACTTTGACGGCACAGGAGATCCCTATGATCATGTGGCAGAGTTCAAGCAAGTCTTGAGAGCTGAACAAGTGGAGGATCTGTTCACGCAGTACAATGCCTTCGGTCTAACCCTTAGGAACACAGCACTTACGTGGTTTCAGCCATTAGATGAACGCCAGTTCAGGAGCATAGATCAACTCCTAGAGGCATTCATTATAGAGTTCTCTAAGAGCGGCATAAGACACAACACCTCCTCACTGATTCACAGCTTCAAGCAAACCCCTCAAGAGACTGTGAGACTTGCAGGAAGAAGATTTAGACAATATCTTGAAAGGTGCCCTATTTCGGAGCTACCCACATCTGCTAAACAAGTAGCCTTATTTCTTGACGGATTGCTGAGCCCAAAATTGAGATCCTATGTGTATCTGAAAGACCCTAGGACTATAGAAGAATGTGTACGTATGTGCATTGACATTGAAGATAACCTAGGAGAAGAGCTAGAGTTGTCCAAAATTTACAAAGATTCAGATAGTGCATCTAGTCAATCTTCCACACAAGCCACATCAATTGAAGAACTTGCCGAAAAAGTAGCTCAGAAACTAGGTGTAACTAGCAAACAAATCCCAAGGTTTGCCCCTGTGAAAAGGTGCTATACATGCGGTGGTGACCATATGGCGAACGTCTGTCCCATTATGGCTCAACCCCAAGTAAACCCTAGTAGCCAGTACTGCACCATAGAACGGAGATACACCAATCACACCGCACAAGACTGCCCATACAACAAGCAGGCAGTTAGGCAACCCTATCCGCAACCCTACCAACAAGGCAGATACCAGAACCAAAATCCACCACCACAATATGCTAGACCCCAACAAACCTAGCAACCACAGTATCAGGCCCAACAAAGGCCTCAGCCTGTGCTAGCACAACAACCCCCTGCCCCAGCTAATGTGATTCCGGTAAAGTATACGGCTGCAGAAGAGAACCTGAATAGAGCTATAGTCCCTGTAACATCCTTGATCTCTGAAAATGACCCAAGTGACCATAGCTTTGATTCTACCCATGTGGATAGCCCCCAGGCTTACTACATGCAGTCCCCAGAACATGGAGAGTCCTACTATGGTGAAGAGTCGAACGAACCTAGTTGGGAGTCAGATTACACGAACATCATGTATACAAACCCCAACCCTAGACCTCAACCTAGGCAAGTACGACCACCATTTCCTAGAGGACCGTGCTACAGATGCCAAGGAGATCACCTCATTCGTGATTGTCCCTTGCCTCCACCTACGCAAACCCAGTCGGTGACGATCCAAGGCTTCTGCCAAGATTGCGGAAAAGAGCATCTCTTACGAGATTGCCCAAAGAACCCCAATAGCATGCCAAAAATCACCCCTATCAACGTTGTTGGGTTAGTGGTAGACTCCTCAGGAAGCGTCACTTCCACTGCACCAGTACAGGTAGTCACTAGGGCTCAGGCATTGCAGCAAAACCAAGGGGTAGGCCAGGAAAAGAGCCTAGATGCTAGCGATACTGAGAGCCAAAATAAAAAGAGAACAAGAGCTTGGAAAGATAGCCGCGAACGCATGAAAAGGCAATGGGCAAAGAAGATGAGTGAACTTGAGGAAAGTCTACGAGAAACCAAGGCTAAAATCATAGAGATCACGTCTCAACCGCACTCTCACACATTCCCACCGCTACCATCCCCATCACCCTCCATCCCTTCACCCTCTAAGACAGCCCACGCAACCCACCCACCACCCCAAACAGGATCAGTATTAGCTGATCCCACTCCCGAAGACATAGACATGATGCTTAAGGCATATCAGGCCAGAATCCAAGAAGGGCCAAACGTCACGGATCATGACAAGTGCTATCCTAGAGCTGACCTAGAGATAGAAAGAACCAAACTATGCGCGAAAATGGTCGCATTGGCTCAGACTATGTTTGAAGCCAGTCGCCTTTTCAATTACTCAGGCTCAGCCAAAACGCAATTACACTTGGATGGATTCCTAGAGAAGTTAGAGAGGATAATTGCAAGATCTGACAAGGAAGAAAAAAATCAAGACCAAGAAAAAGCAAGCAAAAACAGGAATCATTCCCAATCAGAAGTGTATGTGGCCAATGCCCCTAAACCGGACAACTTCCCCTCCTTAGAAAGAATAGAGAGGCCAATAGCACAGCCAGAAAAGGAACCTACCCCTCAAAGAAAGGAAAGGGCAAGAGAACGGATAAGCCAGCCTCTTCAGAAAGGCCATGTGCCTCCTCAAGGAGCCTATCTTCCTCCCCAAAGGTCACAGGAGCCCCCCTCGAAAACATATGTACCTCCACAAGTAACCCACATTCCTTCCCAGAGAGCGTATGAGCCTGTTCGGAAAAGTAATAGAATAAGTAATCCTCCCCAAGAAGCTTGTGCTCCAGCCATTTGCGAGAACGAGGAGAGAGTCAACAATAGAATCAGCCCTCCTTCACAGGTTGCTTATGCGCCCAATTCTACGGAGCCAGACACTTCTTCTTCTATGAATCGGTTTGCACCAGACTTCCTACGAGAGATTCAAGAAGACAAATGGGATAACGAAAGCGAGGTCGCCCCTCCTTTTGAACTTGTGGACGATGCACACGACCAATTCCCACAAGACATCCCATCTATTTACGGGGAGCATGAGAGTGTTCAGTCTCACGAGAGATTAGACTTTGAGTCTAATTCCATACAAGAGCTACCCCACTTCACAGGCCCATGGGAAGCAAAGTCCACATGTATGAGAGCACCCACAGTCATGGTAAGGAACGACGACTCAGTCATTCCTAGGAACACAGAGGTAGTGAAGAACACTAATGTGCAGTGTAATCTCAGGTTAGAAGAGCTACTCAAGGTTAGACCTGAATTATGGAAACATGTAGCCAAACAAGTACCAGAGATAGCAAAACCTCGTTCCCAGGTAGGATCCCATAAGACAGTGCCAGAAATTCCCTTGGATAAGATCGGGGATATGTGTGAAGGTGAAGAAGGGAACACCTATCTTCCCATCACCTACCAGGACTACACCACGAAGGCAATTTTGGACTCAGGTGCAGGAGTTGCAATTGCCACTACCTCCTTATGGAAGCGTTGGGGCAAGCCAGCACTCAGGCCAACGAGAATGAAATTGCAAATGGCAGATGGTCACATAGAGAGACCCCTAGGATTGCTAGAAGGAATAACTCTCACCACTTGTGGTGTCGAGTTTGAACATACCTTTGCCATATGTGACTTCAGCAAAAATCATGCCTATGAGATGATTTTGGGAAGACCATTCATGCGACAGTTGCAAGTGGTACAGGATTGGTGGACCAATTCTTTGTACCTGCAGCACTTAGGTGTTACAACCAAAGTCAATCTCAAGGATTATTCTCATAGAGATGTCCCTCCTATCCAGTGGAATCCCATCCATAGAGCTAAAGATGACACAGAATCGGTGCATTCCATAGGGTCTGGATCCTCATGGATGCATGAAGACACCCACTTATGGATGTGCAAGGTAGCAGTAGAAGAAGAGAAGAGAGAGAAAGCCAGAGAGGTAGGTGCGAAAGAAACCCATAGATCAATCCAAGACCCAGCCTATGCACCTGTAGTTTTTCCAGACGAAGAATTTGAACCTCACGGTTGGGCAGAAATCTTAGCAACAATGGACGTAGCCATCAACGAAGAACAATGGACACCTCACTGTGATGAGGATGGCTATGATATTTCAGTCTTCTCCATAGAGCCAATCATGGGAGAGGCAGTTCTAGAAGAATGCGAACCTAGCCCTGATGCATTTGAGGAGGCAAGTGACTCCGATCTAGAGTCAATCATTATGGACCCACCATTTGCATCAGATGAAGAATACTTCCATGAAGTAGAATTTCAACCCCAGAGGCATGGAGAGGCTACAACTGATGTAAGATTAGCAACACATATGACCCCAAAGGAAGAAGGAAAGAAACGAAAGAAGAAAGAAGTCTCACCAGAGGAGGAAGAATCTTTGTTTGAGGTCCCAGAAAATTTTAAGAAGTATGAGATAGATGACAGGAGAGTCATGATAAGAATGCCTAAACGAGAAGCACAATCAGGAGAGGCCTATGATAACAAAGAAACCACCAAGAAAATAGTAGTGGCCATAGAAGAAGGAGAAGAGAGATGCACGTATATAGGCCATGACCTGACAGAAGAAGAAGAATGCAAATTAATTACCTTGCTAAGAGAATACAGAGATGTATTCGCTTGGAGTTACAAGGATTTGAAAGGTGTTGACCCTGACATATGCTCACACACCATTCCCATGACTTCAGATGCTAAACCCTCTAAGCAAAAGCCTTATACATATAATGATAATTACGCTGCTAAGATCAAGGAAGAGATAGATAGACTGGTTGAAGCTGGATTTATCTACGAAATTGAGCACACCGAATGGGTATCCCCCATCGTAGTGGTGCCCAAGAAGAATGGCAAGCTGTGTGTGTGCATTAACTTGAAAAAGGTTAATGCCGCCACGATTCGAGATAACTATCCGCTTCCCATCACAGAGCATCTCTTAGAAAGAGTGGCAGGCAAGGAAGTGTACAGCTTCCTTGATGGATTTTCGGGCTACAATCAAGTAGCCATAGCTCCAGAGGATCAGCATAAGACAGCCTTTGCCACAGAATGGGGCATTTTTGCTTTTAGAGTAATGCCATTTGGGCTTACCAACGCACCAGCTACCTTCCAGAGACTGATGTGCCATGTGTTTAAGGAGTTCCTAAGGAAGAGTTTAGAAGTCTATGTTGATGATCTTTGTGCTCATTCCAACGTTAGGCAAACCCATATTCCTGAACTCAGACAAATCTTTGACAAATGTAGAGAATATCAAGTCTGCCTAAACCCAGAAAAGTGCGTTTTTATGGTCAGGCAAGGCAAGATTCTAGGACACATAGTGTCAAAGAATGGCATATCTACCGATGAAGAAAAAGTGAGAGCCATAGCAGAGCTACCTAGGCCAAAGAATGTCAAGGAAGTACAAGCTTTCATGGGGCATTGTGGGTATTACCGACGTTTCATCCACATGTATGCTGTCATTGCAAAGCCCATGTACGGACTTCTGACAAACTTTGAGTGGACGGATGAATGTGAGAATTCCTTCCAAGAGCTTAAACGAAGATTGTGTTCAGCACCAATCTTGACCACACCAGATTGGAATAAGCCATTCCATGTTCATGTTGATGCATCCAATTATGCTATTGGATGTGTGCTCGCACAACCTACTGGTGAAGGTAATATGGATCTTCCAATTGCCTATGCCAGTAGACAATTGAATGCGGCTGAACGGAATTACACCACCACAGAGCGAGAAGGATTAGGCATGGTGTATGCAGTTAAGAAATTTAGACACTATTTGATTGCAAATAAGTTTAAATTTTTTACTGATCATCAGGCATTGTTGTACCTAGTAAACAAGCCATGCAATACAGGTAGATTAGTAAGATGGTTTCTCTTGCTAATGGAATACGAATTTGAGGTTGTGGTAAGGAAAGGTAGGACTCATTTGAGAGCCAATCATCTCTCTAGGCTCACATCGGGAGAAGCCCCACAAGGAGTGTCAGATGACCTTCCTGATGCTTACTTGTTTAATTTGGAAGTTATACCGCAGTGGGCCAAGCCAATAGTACCAGTATTGACATACGGGCCTAATCATCCAGTGGTGAACACACGGAATAGAGAGATCGTAAAAGCCCAAAAGTACCATATCATGGCAGGAAGCATGTACAAGCACACAGATCAAGGGATCTTGGCTTGTTGCGTAGAAGAGGATGAGTACGCTAAATGGTTGCAATTAGCACATGTAGGTGCGTTAGAGCAACACCATTCAAAGCAAAGAACTTTGCAGACTCTAAAGAGATTCGGAGTGCATTGGCCAACTATGGAAGCTGATGTCCAAAAGTTGTGCAAGGAATGCCCAATCTGTTGCACTAAACCACCAGTGGAACATGCCACTCTTTATCAAGTATCCATTGTGCCAGATTGGAGTGAACCTCTAGTATCATTCTTGAGAACAAACACATTCCCTCCAGACATGACTCTAGCTAGGAAAAGGAGTTTAGAACAAGAAGCCCAGGATTACTCACTCATCGGTAATAATCTATATAAGCGCGGTAAAGATGGTTACCTGAGACTATGTGTCCACGAAAGTGAATATCTGAAGATCTTGGAAACTGCTCACCAAGGTGTAGCAGGAGGACACTTTGGACCAGATCGGGTAATCAAGGCGATACTATTTGCGGGCTTCTGGTGGCCTACCCTTCACATGGATGCACATACCTATGTGAAACGGTGTGATGTCTGTCAAAGGACTCAGTATCCTATACGCAAAGATGAGATGCCACTGAAACCTATGATGGGTGGACGTGCATTCTCTAAGTGGGGAATAGACTTCGTAGGTCCTATTAATCCCCCAGCTAAGGGTTCTCATGCGGAATACATCATTGTGGCAACAGATTATCTCACCAAGTGGGTAGAGGTAAAAGCTACAACCAAGAACGATGCTCAAACAACTGCCAAATTCTTGTTTGAGAATGTATTCACGAGATATGGACTACCTATAGAGCTTGTAAGTGATAGAGGCACTCACTTCTTGAATGAAGTTATTGAAAATCTACTCCAAGAATTTTTGGTAATACACAAGAAGTCTGCCCCATATCACCCTCAAGCTAATGGTCAAGCTGAGAGCACTAATAAGATTTTATGCAATGTACTGACAAAATTAGTGAACACTAAACGCTCTGATTGGGACAAACAGCTACACCATGCTGTTTGGGCATACCGAGTGGCCTACAAAACGGTACTCCAAGCCACTCCCTTTCAGATGGTATTCGGTCAAAACGCTGTGTTACCCTTGGACTTCTTGATCCCTACATTGAGAGTAGCACGAGAGCACGAATGGACAGGTCATGAGCTCTCCTCTAGGATCTTTGACCTTGAACGATTAGGAGAAACAAGACTGAGAGCCGCTGCAGGGATATATGCAGCCAAGAAGAGACAGAAGGCATACTTTGATGCCCACGTGAAGGATAAAGGCTTGAAAGCAGGAGATCTAGTCTTAGTCTATACACTAAAACAACACGCGAGGAAGCTAGAAAAGAGAGGCTACGGACCTATGATCATCAATAGGATCTCCACGAGCGGAGCAGTACAATTGGCCACATTAGAGGGTGATGTTCTCCCAAATTATATTAGCGGTTGCAGAGTCAAGTTGTATCAGGAACCCCTCACGGAGGAAATGCTCAGTCGACTCAACACTGCTAAGAAACGCAAAGAGGAAGAAAAGCGAGTTCGAGAAGAAGCTCAAGCTGAAGCTTTAGAACGCATCAGAAGGATGAAATTACGAAGGCAAGGTAGAGATCAGCCTGGAGCGAATGACTATGCAGACCAAGGATTTCCTATGGCCATGTGTGAAGTCGCAGGAACAAGCTCGCATAGGATAATTGATAGACGTCCTTTCGTAACCTTAGATATAGGACAAGGAAAGAGTGCAAGGACCGTAAGAGCCTTGATTGACTCAGGTGCAGCCACTAGTGCTGTTAAATTGTCTTACTGCCAAGAATTACAATTGACTGTCAATCCTGTGGAAGCATATCTTATAGGATTGGGAGGAGTGGAAACCCCTTGCATGGGCGAGGCGGAACTTCCCCTTTACATTCATGATGAGGCAATGACAGTTAAAGTACTGGTGTGTCAAGATGAGGATCTCACTGAACCTCTAGTCTTGGGTCAAGATTGGATCTATGACCAAGCAATTAACTTAAACCTAAGAAGTGGACTTCTCCAGGTTTGGGTCAATCATAGTCGAGTTACAGTAGAATTAGACAATGGAGCACTCAAGGAACTAGGAAAGGCACAGACTCCTGGTCCTTCCAGGGGTACACATGAAGATGACCATGCTGTTCTTGTTCAAAACCCTGTGTTGCAGAGGAATGATATTTGCAAAAAAGGAGTCAGGGATGCAACGGAACTCCCTTCTTTTCCAAAGGCCAGAAGGAGGCAGCAACCAAAGGCGGATCACAAGCAGAAGAAGCCGAGTACTACCTATGTCCGAGATCAAAAGTACCTGCGCAGCAGAATGTCCCAGAAAATAAACCAGGTGTGGGTGCGGAAAGGCGAACGACCGGGTGCACCACCATCAACTACACGGGCAAAGCCTCTTATTAGTAACCAACAACACGACGCTAATAAGAAGTCTGTCAGAAATTCTTCTGCTAAAGTAAAATCTATTTGGGTGCCCAAGAAGTCGATGAAGGCAAGCCCACAATCTAGACAAATTTGGGTGCCTAAGGCTTGCTTGAGGGCACAAGTAGTTACGCCAAGGCCACAACCTATGCAGCATAACCCATCTACGAGTACAACCAGTATTCCCTCGTGCTCAACACTTAGGAACACACCAAGACCCATGAGCATGCATGTAATCACTTATAAGTGGGTCCCTAAAAGGCCCCATTCCCAAACAGCGACACCGACACAGCTCTCTGGAGTCTCTACGAAACCGAAAGCAAAGCCCATCCACTGCAATTGGCAGTCTAAGATCTATGATAAACCCCCTGACCCCGATTTGTAAATTCACCCCACTTACTAACGGCATTAGTCTCCTAGGAATACACAAACGTTAACTACACTCACTGTCTTCGTGCACTTACTAACCACTAACTCACCATATACCTCATGTTAATGTTGTAACGGGGACAGCAACGGATTTAGTCTGTCCATTACGATGTTAACACATGCTTCTATATTCTCACAGAATCAGAAGGCAAGCAGTAAAATGGCAGAAGCGACAGGTTCGGGCTCACAAGTAGGGATACTTACTGCAGGAATTGATGTGGATAGCCTACCTGTGGACGTGCCCCCGACTGAACGACCAGTGGAGATGCAACACCTTCAGCAACTCCCGGTGCCAGACCCACCTACAGGAATCACGGAAAGAGTCCATGCCAACTCTCATTGGTTCAATGGCATGCCCGGTCCATTAGGAGAGGCTAAGTATATCTGGGAGTCTAAATGCGAGTATGACAGATCATGGGTGCGTTTCCAATTTTTCTCCAAGGAGTTCGAGACTTTACAGAACACCGAAGACCTCCAGATCATATGGCAAAGAGCAGGGTTGGCGGAATATTTTGAAGCCCCACTACCTAAACCCGACCTCCTCCGATGTTACTATCTGGTCTCTACATTACAAGCTCATGAAGATAAGGACCAACCCGGATCATTTGTTCTCCCCTCATTGCTGGGCAACAACGAGTTGAAGAGGTTTGAACTTACTGTGGAGCTAGTGAGTGATGCTTTAAAGATGCATGGCACGCATGTACCCTCAGAAAAGGATGCTCTCGTTCCCAACAACATGAAGGACAGGAAAGTAGTGAAACTGAAAGACATGGCAGCCCTCACCCCAAATGTGTCCATCCCTCTCCGCATGTGCATGCAACATTTCGCCTTCCCCGGTCAAGACCGATTCACGCAACCACACAAGAAGATCTGGTTTGCTCTCTACTTGGCGGAAGCAGGTGCGCTACCTATTAAGCTACCAGTGTGGATTATAGATCAGTTGTATGAAGCGAACAAACGGGCTTCTAGGAAATTAGTGGTGAACGGATGCTGTGCACTCACACGCATCATTTACCGATGCTTGGCATATGATGTCCCCATTGAGCGTGCCTTAACTTGGGCACAATTACAAATGTTTAAAAGGCTCAAGACATCCACACATCAGTCCAAGCGCATGAGGGGCGCGATTCCGTGTGTCCAGACAAGGGAAGTCCTGACTACTCCTGAGGCATCACCATTAAGAGAGGGCACTGTACCTCCTTTTACCATTAGGATACCCAAGTCGGAATCTGACACTACGACACAACCCACCCCATCAGCTCCTCCGGTTACACCTGAATTCGAGTTTGCTGCCACTGGAGAGGCTGAAGGACTGGACCCCCAGGATTTCGAAGCATTCCTACAAAGCACACAATTCTCTGACGTGGAGTTTTATTCAGAGGCAGAGGAGCAGGGCACATCCTCGCGGAGAAGAAGAAAGTCTACAGACGGTAGACATGTCCATTGGAGTGACGCTCAGCAAAGTCAACAACACGGACAACCGGAAGAAGAAGAAGCATATGAAGAAGAGACCACTGAAGCCGCAGCATATACAGCAGAACTCCGAAGGCTGTATCAGATTATGGAAAGAGTGCGATCGCAGCAGTTACTCACTGAACAGAGCAGCAGAGTACTTATGACTCAGTTGTTGGAAGAAGCGGGAGTTGACTCAGAGTACAGGGAAGGTCTCTTATTGATGGCAGAAACATATGGAGTTGTAGAAGCTGTGCGCACTGCCATTCAGAGGCCTTCAGTTCAATATGACCCACGAAGGTTCCAGACACGGCCTCGCTCAGGTAAAAATATCCAAATTCCCGTTACAGTTGCAGAGGAGCCAACTACTACACCAACCTCCCAAACAGCTAGTCAACAGCACCCCGCCACCCATGAGGAGTCCACCGAACCACTACCACCTACTCCCCCACCATCGCCTCTGAGAACAGAGACAGTGGAAATCCCATCGACCACTCAACCCACTGACCCAACCTTCATCTTTCGTACTCCCATCTCTAGTGCCACCCTATTCTCTACCACTGATAACCCGACCTTTGAAGCAAACCCCATCATTACACAACCCACCGAAACCCTTCCCGAGCCTGCCCTAGGACAACCATCCTCAATGCCTTCAGCCACGGATCATCCTGACCCCAGATCCACATTCATGGGTTTCCCTACTACCATGCCACCCTTTCCACCCTCCTCAAATTTACGACCCCAACCCCCGATATCCCTCTCTCCATTTCTACAATCCCTCCAGGACATCTTTGCTAGGGCTTTTCAACCAGGCCCTCAACCATTCCCTGTCTTTTCAGCTCCCCACCCCACTTCACACCTATTCACCACTTCCACACACACACCACCTACCATACCAGTGTATATGGCAGGCCCCACACTAACACCCACTCCTGAAGGTATGGACATTTCACCACCCACGGCACCTCCACCCACGGTTTCACCTCCTCCCATTCCCCCTCCACCAATTTCACCCACACACACAACTTTCGTAGACACATCATTCACTGTCTCCCTTCCCCAATTCCCTTCCCATGCATCTTCCACAGTAAACACCCCCCACTCATCTATAGGTAATGCATTGGACACCATGTTGGCTTGTATATCAAATTTAAGAACAGATTACATTCAGCTCCAGCAACAAAACGCACGCCTGCAAGAGCACTCAGCGACACTACAGCCCCGCCTTGCGGTACTAGAAGAGGAGAATGCTCGCCTCCACACACAGTTCCAAACCCTCCAAGACGCCCATAATATATTGGAAGTACAGCTACAGAACGTAGATCAGGAAGCAGTGCAGGTGGTAGAAAGTCACCTACGGACACAACTGGAACGCAACTCAAAACTTCAGCGAAATATGGCGCTACTTAAACGCCATCTTGCGGCTGCTCAGGAAGAGAACAGACGTCTGCAAATACAAAATCAAGAGAACCTGGAGGCAGCTATTGAGAGCACACCGGGGGCACCCATCAGCCCATCCAAGTTTCAAGCAGTGACCCCCGATAATATCAAGATTATATTGGAAGATTATGCCATGCTACTCGAAGCACATGATAAGCTATCGGAGGAGCTAGGACAACTGAAGCAGGAACACCAACAAGGCCCAACAGCTGCCCCTCCAACCACCCCCTCTGCAGCTTCGCTTCCCTCCGACGCAGAGGCCATAAAAGATCTCCAGCAACAGGTAACTGAATTGCAGACACGCCTACTACAATATGAGAGGCCATCTTCCCCTCCGGAGGCTCCCACGGACGAAGAAGTTGTGCAAATTCCTGTGGAACAAACGTTTGATGAAGAATATGATCCGCAACCATTCCCAGGAGGCCAACAAACAGAAGAAGCGCAGGACACGTTCGAGGCACCACGGCCGCCATGGTTACGACAAGTGGAGGAAATAGGGATCTCGCATGAAGAGCGCACCGTAGTGCAAAATCAGGCTATGAGGGTCATAGAGGAGACTGTTTTACAATCAGATTACTTCAAGAACTTGTCATCGAGACGCCTGATTCTCTCATCGGAACTCCAGTACAGGCCATATTATATTATCTTGGCTGATTATAATGCAGAAATACAAAGAGTCACGGGTCAGATTCCTACTTTTGCGACCCAATTTCAACCCGAAGACCTTCCTCCAGAGGTGCGAAAAGGCAAGATTCGTCAACCAACATGGCGGCAGAAACTTTTAGAGACTTATCCAGAAATGCTACGCACATGGAACAACGCGCCGTTGCACCTCCTGTACAACCCATGCTACGGTCCAGTCCCCCGCCGCAGGTCGTGGAAGGCATTTAATATCAAGGTACAGAACAATGCGCAATGCAAGGAATGGCTGAACTACCCGTACATAGCGCCACCACAAGGACCACCATCGGTAGCATATATGATGGGGACCATTCGCCACTGGATGCCGCGCTTGAAGCCCATGCAAGATGTAGCAGCGCAAATGATGCTTAAAATCTTAGATATGATGCAAGTGGTGCTGAAGACCTTTAGAAATGCAGCCGCACCACAGGTACGCCTTCCGGGGTTTAGCAATGGAAATTACGACTTGGTGTATGACATGAGCACCACCCCCAGTATCCGTGTGGCTTACGCTTGGCATGCACGCATCAAATACCTCCCCGCCTGCTACAAACAGACCTTCGAAGAAATGTTCAGATCAGGGTTCTGGGAGTACCACTCGGAGATTTTCGCGCCAAAGCCGACACATCTGCTTCAACTGTTTGCTTGTGAACAAGCAATGTATTCAGAGTACTACACCACCCCGCAACCAGAGACCCCCGGTGCAATAAATTGGGAGGCATTGGAAGCCGATCTAGCAAGAGGCTTAAGGATAGGAGAACAGGAACTGGCCACCAATGTCATCCAATATTACATCGACCACCCGAGGGAACAAAGGTCTATCAGGGGCGACAGACGCTAGGAAGGGGGGAGTGTTGGCATACAAAGCAATAAAGGAGTCATGCACAATACGGCAACAAGGCCAGATCATTTTTTCCCATAGATTATGTACAACCCAAGTGATTTTAATCACTACACAAACATTGTAAATCCCGTTTTTGGTAGATTAGACTCCATTTTGTGCAAGCCGAGGAGTCCTCGAGCTTGAGGAGTATTAGAAGTACCATCGTACCAAATTTCATAATTTTTAGACTTCGTTTGAGCCCTCAAATAAGCCCTGGAACCTAATTTTTAACTAGGCCGGACACTAGGTCTGGACAGGGCCAAAAGCTAGTCAAAAACTATAAAAAGAGCTAGAGAGCTCATTTTTGAGGTTAGATTGTAATTGAAACGAACTTGTAAGAGCATTTTGAAAGTAATCTAAAAGCTCCATTGATTCTCGCTCTTTGTCTTGCCGTGTGTGCGCGTGTGTGTGTATGTGTGTGCATGCTAGTGTGCTTCTCACTCACGCACTTGTGCCGCCACTTGCTCGAGGTCTTCATACCATCCTCACGTCTTCCCGGATTGACATTAAAGGAGGTGCTACTCATCATTGAGCTACAGTGGGGAATCTTTGCATTTGATGCCATTTGGGCTCACAAATGCACCTACAACGTTCCAAAGGCTCATGTGTCATGTCTTCAAAGAGTTCTTGTGAAAGAGCTTAGAAGTATATGTGGATGATTTATGTGCTCATTCCCAAGAAAGAAGATACCACATCATTGAGCTCAGACAGATCTTCAACAAATGTAGAGAATATCGAGTTTGTTTGAACCCAAAAAAGTCTGTGTTCATGGTATGACAAGGTAAAATCTTAGGCCATATTGTTTCTAAGAACGGAATACCTACAGAGGAGGACAAAGTTAGAGCCATAGAAAAATTGCCAAGGCCTAGGAATGTTAAAGAGGTACAAGCCTTTATGGGCCATTGTGGATATTATCGTAGATTTATCTACATGTATGCAATCATAGCTAAGCCTCTTTATGCCTTGTTAACAAATTCAATGAGTTGAAGAGATGATTGTGCATAGCACCAATACTGACCACCCCAAATTGGAGTAAACCATTCCATGTCCATGTAGATGCATCCAATCATGCAATAGGATGTGTGCTAGCACAACCCACAGGTGAAGGAAATTTAGATTTACCCATAGCATATGCTAGTAGACAACTAACCAAAACTGAACGAAACTATACCACCACTGAGTGAGAGGGTTATGCATGGTATATGCTGTGAAGAAGTTTAGACACTATTTAGTGGCCAACAAGTTCAAGTTTTTCACTGATCATCAAGCTTTGTTATATTTGGTCAATAAACCTTGCAATATCAGATGCTTAGTAAGATGGTTCGTCTTACTAATGGAATATGACTTTGAAGTTGTTGTTAGGAAAGGTAGAACCCACCTCAGGGCAAATCACCTTTCTCGCATCACTTCAAGAGAGCCACCGCAAGGAGTGACTGATGAATTACCTGATGCTTATCTGTTCAATTTAGAAGTTGTTCCTAAATGTGCAAATAAGTTGGTACCAATCCTAACCTTCGGACCCACAAATAAGAATGTGAAAACATCCCAAGAAGAAGTTGTAAAATCACAAAACTATCAAATATTAGCAAGAAGCATGTACAAACAAGATATAGAGGGTGTACTAGTTGAGGACGATGAACATAGTAGTTGGTTGCAACAAGCCCATGAAGTATTGCTAGGAAATCACTATTGTAAACAACAGACATTGCAAAATCTAAAACATTTAGGAGGGTATTGGCCTAGTATTGACAAAGAAATACATGAGTGGATTAAGAATTGTCCAGTGTGCAAGGAAAAACCCCCAGTGGAGCATGCTACCCTTTATCATGTATCGTTAATTCCAGACTAGAGTGCTCCATTCTTTTATGAGATCGGGAGCATTACCCAAAGAGGTTAATCTAGCAAGAAGACAAAGCATGGAGCAAGGGGCTCAAGACTATGCCTTAATTGGAGACAACTTATATCAAAGAGGCAAAGAGGGTTACTTAAGATTGTGTGTTCATGAATTAGACTATTTGAAAGTCTTAGAAACTGCACACAGTGGTGTTGCAGGTGGACATTTTGGTCTTGACCGAGTAATCAAGACCATTCTATTCTCATGACTTTGGTGGCCCACTCTTCATATGGATGCACATACCTATGTGAAGAAATGTGACACATGCCAACGTGCACAATATCCGGTTAGAAAAGATGAGATGCCTTTGAGGCCAATGATGGGAGGATATGCATTTTCGAAGTGGGTTATGTTGAGATATCAAGCTCAACATGTGATGATCCAGGATGACATGTACCAGTTTTTTCATTTCTATGACATGTATAGTGGTCACGCTGGTATATGTCAGGGATACTTCATTGAGCTTTATTAGATTTATCTATCGAGAGTGATGGCACATTTGTTTCTGAGCTGGCATTCGCGGACATTAGGTTTTTTCCTTATAAACTGATCTTTATATATTTCACTTGTTGTATTCTTGTTTTAGGTCATTCTTGTACATTCCTTTTTATGTAATAGAAGGAGAAGAAGAAGATCATTCTTCCTTGCCTCGATCTTTGTGTGCTTCTCCTTGAGAGTGAGAGTGTGTGTGAGCTCTCTTCCTTATCTCCTTCCTCGTGACATGGTAACAGAGCTAGCGTGGCTGTAGAGAGCTCGTGGAGAAGGTGACAGTGAAGAGTACACAACAAGGCATAGAGAAAATGCGATTCACAAACGACCTCCATTTGCTACCAGAATCGGCGTGATTTTGGAGCCATCTTGACCTCCATTTTGAGCCTCCAAGGTGGGGCCCAAAAAGAAACCAGGTTAGTTTTAGAAATTGTAACTTGCGTTGTGTTCGAGAACACTCATATATTCCAGATCCAGAATTTCAAGAAATTTCGTGTACTGTTGGTACATGAAAACTGTGTTTTTCTGAGATCGAACTATCACGTCATAGTGCGGCAGTGTTCAAGCAGAAGTGCTGCTTGTAGTGTTTTGTAGTGTTGTGAATTGCTGCAAAAATGGCAAACACAAACGAAATGAGTGAGCTTATGAGCGATAAGCTGGACAAGAACAACTTCCATGTTTGGAGATTCAGAATGACAAATTTCCTGATGGGAAAAGGCTACTGGAAGTACATCAAAGGAGAGAATGAAAATGCTCCGCAATTACCAGAAACGAATCGGACTGCAGATCAGGTAAGAGCATATGAGGAATGGAATCAAGGAGCACAAAAGGTAATGTATTGGGCTATTTGTTAGCATACATGATAGCATGATTGGGCACATACAGGATATCAAGGCTCCGAAAGAGGCTTGGAACAGTTTGGTCACATTGTATGAGACCAATACAAAGGCACAGAAATTGCAACTCAAGAATGAGCTGCATACATTGGAGAAGAAGAGCATGTCGGTAAGTGACTACACCTTGAAAATCAAAATCATATGTGAGTCACTTGCATCTATTGGCGTGAATGTAGATGATGATGATAAGTTGGAAGTGTGTCTTCGTGGTTTAGGAGCTGCATATAAGCAATTCAGAACTTCTATACAGACTAGGGAAAATATTCCAAATTTTGATGATCTAGTATCTATGCTGATTATTGAAGAAAAGAATCTTGGTGAGGATTCAAACTCCCAAGGAAAGCCCATTTCTGAGCAGGTATTTTACTCTGGCAGAAGAAGAGGCAGAGGTAGAGGTTTCGAAAGTGGAAGAGGAAATAGTTACCAAGACCAAGGTCAACAACAGAATCATGCAAGAGGAAGAGGATAGTTTTGAGGCGGGGGGAGCTAAAGAGGTCAAAAAAATTTCCAAAGAAATGATCAGGTAATGATAGTAAAGGATGCTGGAATTGTGGTAAACCTGGACACTTTGAACGTGATTGCAGGTTGAAGAATCAAAATAACAAAAAGCAGCAAAACAACTATGCATCCACAAGTGCAGATGATTCTAAGAAGCTGTTTATGGTTCAACATCACATGATGAATACGATGTCTACCGGTGTTTCAACATCCAATGATAATGTCTGGTATGTTGATTCAGGTGCTTCAAATCACATGACCAATCATGCGGAATGGTTTAGTACTTTGCAAAAATTGCCAGTTCCTGGATATGTTGAAACAGGTGATGACACATCGCATCTTATTGAGCATACAAGAAACATATCACTATCTATGGAGGATGGAAAGGTAAAACATCTTGCTGATCTGCTGCATGTTCCAAATATAACAAAGAATCTGGTTTCTATTGGATAGATGGTTGACAAGGGATTACAAGTGAGGTTCAATGCTGATGGATTATATGTAGAGGAGTACAAGCAAGATGGATGATTGGTTGCCAAAGGAAACAAAGTGGGTAGGATGTTCACCTTAAATATGAAGATTCCTCAAATGAATGCAGCCATGTTTGCAAAAGGTGCAGGAGTTATTGCTGATATAGAGATCTGGCACAAACGAATTGGACATGCAAATTTGCAAAGGCTGAAACTGATGCAATCAAAGGAGATTGTCCATGGACTACCAAATTTCAAAGTTGCAGAACTGCAAAAGGTATGTGCAGCATGTCAATTTGGTAAACAATAAAGAGCATCATTTCCACATGACAAGCATGTTAGTGAGAATGTATTAGAAGTAGTACATACAGATGTTTGGGGTCCAACAAAGACCACACCTATGGGCAGTTGCATGTTTTATGTTACTTTCATTGATGACCATACACACAAAGTATGGGTATAGTTCATGAAAGAGAAGAGCGAGGTGTTCACTCACTTCCAAAATTTTAAAGTTATGGTGGAAAAGAAGACAGGGAAGTACATTCAGATATTAAGATCTGATGGAGGAGGTGAATACATGTCAAATGAGTTCATCGGTTTTCTCAAAAATCATGGAATTCGACGTAGTTTTCATGTAGGTACACACCACAATAGAATGGTGTTGCTGAACGCAAAAATAGACATATTGCAGAAATAGCAAGAGCCTTGATGGCTAAGAAGAATATGTCTCATTGTTATTGGGCAGAAGCTGTGCATACTGCTATATACATCATGAACAGAACTCCAACTGTTGTTGTACATCAAGTTACACCTGAAGAGAAGTTTACAAGTAAAAATCCAAACTTATCACATCTGAAAGTTTTTGGCTCTATTGCATATGTACATGTACCAGATGAATTGAGGATGAAGCTTGATCCAAAAGCAGAAAAGTGTGTCTTCGTTGGATACTCCCTTGAGTAAAAGGGACATAAATTTTATAACCCACTCACACGACAGGTAAAGGTGAGTAGAGATGTGGTATTTGATGAAATGTCAAGCTTCTATGTAGATGCCAAAGAAGGACTAAATCTTGAACCAAATGACAAAGAAAATGTTGAGACGTCAAGTGTAGAATCTCAAGTTTTGAGTGGACCAGATGCATCACCAAGCAATAGTTCCAACTCAAATCCATGGAGTGGAAGATTGTGTGGAAATTTCACTCCAGCAAATTCATCAAATACATCCAAGAAAGGTAAAGAAAAGCTTTCTGCTAGTGGTAAAACATTTGCAGGTTTTGAAGACATTGATGGAGATTCAAGCGGTTCAGAAAAGAGTCTTGATGAGGAACTTGGATTGCCCTCTGTGAAAACTCCAGGAGTAAGAAGGTCACATGCAAATGATACAAGGAGAAGTGACCCAGGACCAAGAAGATCTAGGAGGATGCGATATTCAGTGCAGCGATTGACGTATGACAGTTATATGGATCGTCATTGTGCCTACATGACAAAGGTAATACAAGATGTTGAACCTTCTTGCTTTGAAGATGCAATTGGAATTGCAGATTGGGAAAAAGCTATGGAAGGAGATAGCTGCACTCTATGGAAATGATACATGGAGGCCTGTTCCATTTCCACAAGGAAATAAACCCATAGGCTGCAAATGGGTTTACAAGGTAAAGCATAATGCTGATGGTAGCATAAGCAGGTCTAAAGCATGATTGGTAGCTAAAGGATATGCACAGATATATGTAATTGATTATGAGGAAACATTCAAGCCTGTAGCTAAAATGTCTACTGTCAGAACACTTGTTGCATTAGCTACAGCAAAAGGATAGACTTTGCATCAGATGGATGTGAAGAATTCTTTCCTACATGGTGAGTTACAGGAAGAAGTATATATGGACCAGCCATAAGGATATGAAGATTCAAAGCATCCAGAATAGGTTTGCAGGTTGCAAAAGGCTTTGTATGGGCTGAAGCAAGCCCCTCTTGTATGCCATGCAAGGATTCCTGATTACTTAACTAGCATTGGGTTTTCTATATAGAGTTAGTGAGCGATAGAGGCACACACTTCTTGAATGAAGTCATTGAAAATCTTCTCCGAGAATTCTTTGCGATACATAAGAAGTCTGCCCCTTATCATCCACAAGCTAACGGACAAGCCGAGAGCACAAATAAGATCCTATGTAATGTATTGACAAAATTGGTCAATAATAAATGCTCTGATTGGGACAAGTAGCTTCATCATGCTGTTTGGGCTTATCGTGTTGCCTATAAAATGGTAGTCAATGCCACCCCATTTCAGATGGTCTTCGGACAGAATGTTGTATTACCTTTAGATTTCCTAATCCTAGCATTAAAAGTAGCATAACAGCATGAGTGGAATGGACATGAGTTTTCCTCTAGGATCTTTGATCTAGAATGCTTAGGTGAGACAAGGCTACGAGTGGTAGCAGGCATCTATGCTGCAAAGAAAAGACAAAAGGCGTACTTTGATGCACACATCAAGGATAAAGGATTGAAAGAGGGAGACCTAGTGTTGGTTTACACACTCAAACAACATGCTCGTAAATTGGAGAAGTGAGGATATGGACCCATGATCATTAATATAATTTCCACTAGTGGTGTGTTTCAATTGGCCACTCTAGAAGGTGAGATCTTTCCAAACTATATTAGTGGATGTAGAGTCAAGATATACCAGGAACCTCTTACAGAGGATATGCTAATGAAACTCAACACTGCTAAGAAGCAAAAAGAAGAAGAGTTGAGGGTTAGAGAAGAAGCGCAAGCCAAGGCGAGAGAGCGCATCAGGAGAAATAAGTTAAGGCGACTAGGCCTAGATGTCAACCCAACAGCCCCAAAATATCACATGGGCATGTGCCAAAATTGGGCATAATTACTTCTCGAATAATCAACCAGCGTCCCTTTGTGACCTTAGAGGTAGGACATGGAGAGAATTTAAGGACTCTGAGAGCCTTGATTGACTCAGGTGCAACAACTAGTGCAACTAGACTTTCCTACTGCCAAGACTTGCAGTTGAACAACAATCCCATAGAAGCCTATCTCATAGGATTGGGAGGTGTGGAAACCCCTTGTTTGGGTGAAGTGGAACTTCCCATCTACCTTCCAGATGTTCCAATGTCACGATGAGGACCTTACAGAACCACTTTTCTTGGGTCAAGATTGGATTTATGACCATGGAGTCAACTTGAACCTAAGAAGTCAACTTCTTCAAGTTTGGGTCCAGGACCACTGCATTACACTAGAATTAGAGAACTGCATGCTCACCAATCCAGGTGTCATGGATTCTCTTAGTTCTTCTAAGACTAATCCTATAGAAGAAGCTATTGTATGTGTCAAAAGCTCTATGCTACAGAAGGAGTCAAGTACGGAAGTACCGACTCAAAGGCACTATACTCTCCCACACATGTAAAGTCTCAACAAAGAAATCAAGGAAAGGCAAGGGTCAGAACCCGGAACAAAGACCACAAGAAGATAAACTCACCTCTTTGACAATAGTCAGAGGACCAACAACAATGGTATGGGCATGGAAGTCAAAAGCACCGATAGGCCCCACAGTACCAAAGAGCCAACCACGAAGGATCAAACCCTCACGAAACCATCCAAACATGAAGGAGCCAAAGGAGATCACTAAACAGTCAAATACCATTCTCAAGTGGATCCCCATAAAGAGGAAGGATCAGTTGTCATTTAACAATCAAGCCTACATCATTTCAAGATCCAATGGATACCTCCAACAAAGGCCACATCAGCACCTGCAAGCAACATTGACAGCCTCGACGTGTGACAACCATGTGCTCCTTGCACAACCTCGTCTTTTGCACCATTCACGTTCTACATTTCCAAAGTATCCATTGTAAGAAAATAAAAGCACAACAGAATAGACCTGTAGACAGAGTTGAGAGAAAAACGCAGACAAAGATAGATGCAGACTAATAGATAGAGAACTCAAATTCTCAGATTGCCAAGCATAATGCAATTACAATGATGGTGTTGTCCACCCGTGCACTCCCACTATGGAGCTTAGATGGCGATCTAGACAGAATCTAGATGAAGGGCTTACTAGTGCGCAATGCTATGTAAAGCTCAACATGGGCCGTGCTTATATAGCTTTTGCAAGGCGGTTGAGTATAGATAAACGTAGTCGGGAGATACAAACTAGTCAGTAAAATATATGATCCAATAATATCTCCACGACCAGAAGCCCTACCGTCTCGGCCCTACAAGCCAAGGGGATAGGCCCCTCGCACCCCGCAGAAGGGGGCAAGCCCCCCTCTGCACTCCCCCCATTAAGGTTCTATGGGGAAACCGCACGATGCCACAGGGCCTTTATTTTCACCTTAAATGGCAACCTAATGGCCAGGAAGTTTATGCCCTACCTAACCTAATGGCTAGGCTCACAAAGATCATATATAACCATCAATGGTCACACATAGACCTCATCTAACTTGGAAGTTAGGGTTCTACAAATGTCCAGGCTCTCATAATGGCTTCTCCTCATAATGGGGGCCTTACAACTTAGAGCACCATGGATCATTTGTGGTCACATGAGGGTGGAGTATTGAGCATATCTAACATGCATCACTATAGTGCCACCTTAAATGGCCGTGCGTAGACACATTTGAGAGTCACAGGCACAAGAGCACATTGACATATGTAAAATATTTTTTTGGTACTATCCTTTGTCTTCTTGTTTTATGAGATTGTTTCACACAAAAATTTAAAAAAAAAGAGAGAGAAAAAAACAAGGCAAAAAAAAAGGAAAAAAGAAGGAAAAGAGAGAGAGAGAGAGAGAGAGAGAGAGCTTGTTCCCAGGTTTGGCTCATGGAACATGAATGCGTCATGCTTAGTTGAAGGCAGAACTGTGATGATTGGGCATTTATAAGTTTTGATAGAAGTGTGTCTTGGCTAGCAGATGATATTATTGCTACCTTATCTAGTAGATACCAAGAACTTGGATGGAACCTGTCATATTAGGGAGGCACCCCTCCTTGAGTGAGGTGGCATAGATGCCACTTGGCTAAGGGCATTATGCCCATTTGGTAGAAGGGGGAGAGAGCAATCTCTTTGAGTAGAGAGATTATGAGTATTACACTTAGTGGATTGGAAGGCTCTCTCACTATCTCTCAAGAGAACACAAGTAGAAGCTCGGGCGTGGCTGGGAGGCGAACAGAAAAAAGTTCTTTGTGTGTGTCCAAGTCGAGGGAGGCTCTCATAGCGTTCTCCGTGAACAGACGACAGCAAAAGATTGCACCATGTATTAGAACCTGGCATCCACAACTATTGTTTCTCCTTACCATGATAGGAGGCAAGATCTCGAAGGTCTACAACTTGAGAGATGCTTCACTACTGTATGTATGAGAGCATCCAAGGAGATATCTGCAAGGGGTAGTTCTGGTATCCTGCAAACCCTTGTATGTATACTAGGTGAGAAGACTTCTACTTATGTATTTGGAAAATGTTGCTTTGAGGTGAGGAGATAGGATCCGGCACTCAAAGAACTTCATCAGTGGACCATCAACAAGGGCATTCATTGACAACGATAAGCCAGCCCATGGTCCATCACAATGTCGGGAGTACAACATGACGAGTGGAATATCGATGGACCTTTCATGGTAAGAATACTTAAGAAACACCATAACCATGCTAGATTAGGAAACCTCTTCGTCAGCATACCCTTGAGCACTTACTTGAAGACCTCAAGTTTTTGCACCATACTTCTTCCCATGCATTTTCCAAGTAAGCATGCATAGGGCCACATTACAAGGTCATGCACAAGGCACATACTTTCTTCAACCCATGCACTAACACACTTGCCCATCATTCACTATGGGTTATGAGTACTTGGCATGAGCTACATATGAACATCATCTTTGGAAGATCTAGAGGACATTAATGGAGGCCCACAATGACACATTCATGCTGGAATCCAGGGAAGAAGCATATACCAAGGGACCACAACTTGCACAAGCTCGCAATGACAAATGAGGAACCAGACAATAGAACCTACTACAATTGGAAGATAGATGGCTCTTAGGATGGACACTGCCTCTCAAAGCACTACATGGAACAACCATTACAATAAGGGTCTATCAGGGATGACAAATTCGAGAGGGGGGGGAGTGTTCGAACTCAAGGTCAAGCACAAGCATGGAAGCACATCAGAAAAGTGGAGACATAAGAAGATGGAGCAAGTAGAGAGCTCCAATATTTTCATCACTCAAACCATTGTAAATATCATTTCACCTTTTTGTAACTCCATTTTGTTCAAACCGAGGAGTCCTCAAGCTTGAGGAGTATTAGAAGTATCATCCTACCAATTTTCATAATTTTTAGACTTTGTTTGAGCCCTCAAATAAGCCTTGGAACCTAATTTTTAACTAGGCCGGACACTAGGTCTGGATAGGGCCAAAACTAGTCAAAAAGCTATAAAAAGAGCTAGAGAGCCCATTTTTGGGGTTAGCTTGTTAGAGAATAGAGCTTTTGTAAGAGAGTTCCTTGGCAATAAAAAGCTTTCCATTGTTGCTTTCTTTGATCTTGCCTTGTGTGTGTGTATGTTTGTGTGTGCATGCTTGTGTGCTTTCACTCACACACTTGTGCCTTCACTCGCTCGTGGTCTTCATACCAGTCCTCACGTCTCCACGGATTGACAAGTAAAGGAGGTGGTGGTTATGCTTGAGCTACAGTAAGGGAGACAAAGTATCATCATGTTTTTGTTGCAATGCTAATATGATCTCCTCTTCTAGCAGACTCGGAGAGAAACAGTACTAGTTTGCAGGTAGGGATGAATCAATCAGCAATTGACATGGAAAGTTTACCTACAAAAGTTCCACCAATCGAATCACCTATAGAATTATGGCATCTACAACAAATACCTATACCAGACCCCCCCCCACAAGAATAACAGAAAGGGTTAGTGCAAACCCTTACTCGTTCAATGGCATGTCATGGCTGTTAGGAGATGCAAATTACATATGGGAGTCCAAGTGTGAGTACGACAGGGTATGGGCATGATTCCAATTTTTCTCAAGAGAGTTTGAGACTCTCCAAAAACACACCAAAACTGCAAACCATATAGCAACAAGCAGGGCTAACTGAATACTTCAAGGAACCCTTACCCAAAACAGATCTTCTATGCTACTACTATTTGGTATCCACACTATAGGCGAGTGATGTAAAGGACTGACCCAGAACCTTCATCATTCCTTCTTTGTTGGGTAACAATGAATTGAAAAAATTTGAACTCACCTTAAACCAAATGTTTCCATCCCTCTCTGATTATGCATGCAGCATTTTACGTTTCCAAGACAAGATAGATTCAGTCAGCCACACAAGAGAATCTGGTTCAGTCTTTACCTAGCAGAGACAGGCTCATTAACAATTAAGCTTCCTGTGTGGATTATGGAGCAACTATATGAAGCTAATAAAAGGTACTCTAGGAAGCGAGTGGTGAGCAGATGTTGTGTAATCACTTTTATAATATACAGGTGCTTGGCATATGATGTGCCCATTGAGGGTGCACTCACCTGGACACAATTAGAGCTGTTTAAAGGATCTAAAGCGTCAACACACCAATCCAAGAGAATGAGAGGCACTATTCCATGTGTCCAAACACGAGAAGTCCTTACAACCCTAGAGGTCTCACCATGAGGGGAAGCCACTCTGCCTCCCTTTACGATTTGAATTCCCTGCTGTGACTCTAGAGACACCTCACAAGAAACTCCCTGTGCACCCCCTGTACCTTTGGAGTTTGAACTCGGTACCACTAGAGACATCGAAGGGATGAGCACCTTTGATTTTAAATCTTTCTTATAGAACACTCAGTTATCAGATGTAGAGTTCTTTTATGATACATAAGGTCTTGGCACATCCTCCCAAAGAAGGGGAGAAGGCCGCCATGTACACTAGGAAGATGATCAACAAAGGACCCTATCTTAACACCTAGAACAATGAGAGGGTGAAGAAGAGGAAGAAGAAGAAGGAGAAGAAGAACAAACTACTGAAGCCCCACCCTACACTACAGAACTCCAGAGATTATAATGGAAAGAGTGCAGGCACAACAATTACTTTCTAAAGAGAACAGCAGAGTGCTAATGGCCTAGCTCTTGGAAGAGGCTGGTGTCGACTCTGAAACTAGTGAAAGCCTAATGTTGCTCTCACAAACCTATGGTGTAGTGGAAGTTGTACAATCCACACTATAGAGGCCTCCTACACAATACGATCCACCTGATTCCAAACACAATGAAGATCCGACAAAACCATTCAAATACCCATCACCACTTTTGAAGCAACTACAATGGCAACCGAGCCAATCGAGACCACATCCCATGCAATTGGAAATCCTTGCCATGACATGATGGTTACCCATGAAGATACAACAAAACCACTACCCCCAACACCTCCACCATCACCCCCTCAGACTGAGGCTCTAAATATTATTTCTACCATCGACACCCGAGAGCAACCCTTCTTCTTTCATAGCCCCACTTCTGGTTCAACTCTATTTTCTTCTTTTGACAACCCCTTGTATCATACTGCCATTGTTACATCAAAACCCTTCATTGATCCTACGGTAGGACATCTTGCCTCTACAACTTTAGTCATAGGACATCTAGACTTGAAATCCATTTTTCTAGGACTCCCTATCACCAAAAGTCCATCCATGGCATTCCCACCTCAAAGCTCTTACTTTCCATCCTCCATCCCACAAATCGTTCAACCCGCCCATGCCTTTCTTTCTAGATTGTTTCAATCCACCACCCAAACCTCCTTGTCGGTCCCATTCCCATCACCAACACCACAATTATTCACCACCACCTCACACACACCACCTACCATTCTCATGTATATGGTAGACACCACACTCACATCCACTTCCAATAGCATGGACATTTCATCACCCACAACACCTCCCCCTCCCCCCATGTTACCACCATCCCCCATTCCCCCACAACCCACTTCACCTGTACATGTTGAAGAATCACTCACAAATTTGACATACAGACAGACATAAAGACAAAGAGAAGCAGAAACAAAGCATTCAGAAAATGAAGCCTTAGTGAACGGACAAATTCACGACTGTAATGTAGTTCATAGAAACTTCCAAAAATACGAGTTTTGAATCTCGGAACAAAATGTATATATATGAGGTAGAAGATCATAATACTATGAGCGAAGAAGGAAGCAGAGAGAGCACATAGAACCGGAATACAATAGCACATATAGAAACTGAAAATAGTGATATAGAAGACACCAGAGATTGCGTATGTAGAGATGAATAATAGAACCTGAAATGTCGAGTATTCATCTGAGAGAGATGGTAAGGAATAACTACTTAGAGTAGGAGAGTTTTCCATAGCTATGAGCAAAGTAAGGCCAAGCTATTTTTGTACACATTTCTCTAATAGAAAACACATGTTCATGTGGAAGTTTGAAGCGCATTCTTTGTATGTGAAGAAATCTGAGTGATTTCATGTTACTGTGAAAGTTAGTTAACAGTTATAGTTTTCTCAGTAAATGTTTTCTGGTACTTCTACAAGTTAGATCTCACAGTTTAGTGTAAAGTTTTGCATGAGAGATAGCTTATCTTGAAGCTAGAAGTCTCAACTACAAAGTGATCAAAAGAGTTTTGTGAAACGGGATATGTACGCACAATAGAGTGTTTGACCGTAAAGACATCCAGAACTACTGAAGTTTTTCTTCAAACTTCAGTTAGAGTTCATTCACTGAAAGAAGTTCAGGTATTACTTCCTTATTTCATCTATAATAAGTTGAAGTAACTACAAACAGAATTGCAGTAGATTCTGATAACATTCCGGTACAATTACGGTGAGCTTACGGTGACAGTCTGGTGAAGTGTGAAGTTTCCTGTAAAGTAAATCTTTGGGATTTCATTAAACAGATTTATAAAGTTTTCAGTTTCAGGAAGGTTGCTAAGCTACTGATGATTATAGAGGTGTTCTAATATCACTCTAGCTTAGTTCTTGTGGCGTGGTGAATTCCGCAGTTGAGCTTTAGCTAGTTAAGCTCACTCGCCGCATCAACAAGTAGTACAAGAGCTCAACAGTTAGTGATAACTTGTTAGAGCTCAACAAGTGGTATCAGAGTAGAAAGATTCTGAAGAGCAGAAAGATCCTCAAGAGTAAACGTAAGTGAAGATACAAGAGAATTCGAAGAACTTTCACAAGAAAGGTGAAAGCTGAGATGATCAACAACAAACGGCATCAAGAAACATTCCGAAGTAATTCTCAAGGGTAAAGGTTTGTAAAAGATAAAACCTTTTAACATTACACTCACCGAAAGTAATAGAAACAAGAAGATTATGGCAGATCATATCTCTATTGACAGACAGAGATAATTATCATGCATGGGTAATGCGCATGGAAGCCTTACTTATGATTAAGGACTTAATCATATATGTGACAGGAGAAGAAAAGAAGCCACGACTTTTGAAGACGACAGTCAACCAAAGAAAGAAGAGTTAGAAGCCTTGAAGCTGTGGCAGAAGAAAGATGCAACGGCAAGAGCTTATATCTACAATACCATTACAGATCATCTACTACCGTACATTAGAGGTCTGGAGAAAGCGGAGACATATGGAGTGCATTGGAGGATCATTTCCAAAATACGACGAAAGCTAGGAAGGCTAGCTTATGGTCGGAGTTTACAACGTTCAAGAAAAAGCAAAGTCAAAGCACTAGTGATTATGTCACTAAGATGAAAGACTTGGCGGACAGTCTTGGATCCATTGATGAAGATATCGAAGATCACACGTTGATAGCACAAGTGCTTGCAGGACTGAGAGGAGATGAAAGGTGGAAACCTTTCGTACTCTCAATTGAACTTTCTTTAAATCATTTTGTACCAGATTTAAATCAGTTGCTTGGACTAATGTTAACGTTTGAGCAAGATTTGAAGACAGATGGAGATCAAGGACATAGTTCGGCTATGTATGTAAAGAATAAGAAGAAAGGTGATAAAGGTAAAGAAAAAGATGAAGAAGAGATGTCTACTCAAGCAAATTTTGCAAGAAGAAGAGGTAAGAAGTAAAAGTAGAGGTAAAGGAAGAGGTAATCAGACTAACAACAAGAAGAGTTGTTGGATCTGTGGATTAAGCAATCATTTGGCTCATGATTGTTGGCATAATTCTCAAGGATCAAGTCAGAATCAGAATAACAATAGCAGAGGCAGAAGCGGAAGATATCAAAGAGGAAGACAAAGCCAAAGAGGTGGATATGGTAGAGGTGGAGCAAGAAGTTGGGGACAGAATCAGTCTCACAACACTACCTACTACAACTATGCGAATGATATGCAGAATGACGATCATACAACATTGATGATGAACTCAATAAGTATGTCAGAGAATGAAGACCTCAAGGCATTCTATATTAACTCTGGTTGTTCAAATCATTTTTCAGGAAATATAGAATTGTTATCAGAATTAGAAGGAGGTATTTCAAATCATATAATACAAACAGGTGATAACACAAAACATAATGTAAGGTCAATTGGAAAAGTAAAGTGTAAGAATGGAGCTGACCTACTAACAAATGTTTTGTATGTTCCAACAATTTCGAAGAATTTGATCAGTGTGGGTCAGATAGTAGAAAAAGGTTTTCAAGTCAGATTTACAAATGAAGGAGTATTTGTTGAAGATCCAAAGAATGGATACAATCAAATTGTCCATGGTAAAAAGGAAGGTAGACTTTTTACTCTTAAAGTACAAGGGAATGTTGGTCAAGCCTTGATCACACATGGTGATGAGGTATTTACAGAGTTAGACCTCTGGCATAAGAGGTTAGGACATTTTAATGAAACAGGAATCAAAACTATGGTGGAGAAACAATCTATGAGAGGATTACCAAATATGAAGAATCAACATATGATTCACAAGTGCGAAGCTTGTCATATGGGAAAAGCCCACAGGTTACCATTTCAGAAAAATGGTTACAAACACGATGGTGTGCTAGAGCTCATACATACAAATGTATGGGGACCAACAAAAGAAGGATCTATCAGCGGCTCAAGGTATTATGTTCTTTTTATTGATGATGCAAAAAGATGGATAACTCTTTATGTTTTGAAAGAGAAGTGAGAAGTATTTGAAGCTTTCAGGCATTTTCATGCATATGCTAAAAGACTTACAAGACAAAAACTCAAAAGACTAAGGTCTGATGGAGGAGGAGAATATTTTTCTCGAGAGTTCAATGATTATCTGTGGAATGCAGGTATCAAAAGAGAAATAAGTTGTAGGTATACACCGCAACAAAATGGAGTAGCAGAAAGAAGAAACCAAACTCTAGTTGAGTTTGCAAGAGCAATGATAAAGGAGAAGAATTGTCCAAATTATCTTTGGGCTGAGGCTGTAAATACAGCTACATATCTGGTAAATAGATTACCATGTATAACTTTAAATGGGATGACCCCTTATGAAGCTTGGTGGGGCAAGAAACCAACACTTGATCATTGTAAAGTGTTTGGATCAGTTGCTTATGCTTATGTACCATCACAACTGAGACATAAGCTTGAACCAACAGCTGAAAAATACGTGTTCATCGGATATGATGAAAAACAGATGGGTTATAGGTTATGGAGTCCTCTAACCAACAGTTTATTGTTTCCAAAGATGTAACATTTGATGAAGGAAAAAGTTGGTATACAGATAAAGAGTATAATGATGAAACAATTGAAGAAGAGATAAGAAGGAAAGAAAAAGGAAAATCACATATGCAGGTGAATGAAGATGAAGATCATATGCAGGCAAGTACATCCAGGATCGGATCAACTATGAGAAATGAAGATGGACCAAGATTTGATGAAGATGTGTATTCAGATACACATGAAGAATATGAGCTAAGAAGGTCAAAATAGAGTAAGGAAACAACCAACAAGTTATTCCTATGACACTTCTTATTTGACTCAGAAGAACTATGCTTACTTAGTAAAGGAAGATGAAGAACCTCAGAGTTACAGTGAAGCAAAAGGTAAAGAACAAATGAAGGAGGAGTTTAAAGCACTTGAGGAGAGCAAGACTTGGGAACTTGTTCCAAAACCAAATGGTAAGAAAGTGATTGGAAATAAATGGGTTTACAAAGTTAAGAAACTTGCAGAAGGAAGGATAGCCAGATACAAAGCTAGACTGGTGGTCAAAGGCTATGCTCAGACGCATGGCATAGATTATGATGAGACATTTAGTCCGGTGGCAAAGATGTCAACCATAAGGACATTGATTGCTATAGCAACATCAAAAGGATGGAAGCTAAGTCAGCTGGATATAAAGAATGAAGTCTACATGGAACAACCTGAAGGGTTTGTAAGTTCCAGTTACCCAGATCATGTTTGCAGATTAAGAAGATCTCTCTATGGATTGAAGCAAGCTCCAAGAGCTTGGAATTACAGATTTGTGAAGTATCTCAATGACCTTGGATAGCAAAGCTCAAAGGCTGATGCAAGTCTACTCATTAAGAGAACAAATGAAGGTATGATCTACATTTTTATTTATGTAGATGACATTATAATCACAGGTACCTCAGATGCAGGAATCAAGGAGGTAAAAAGATTACTTGAAAAAGAGTTCAAGATCAGTGACCTAGGAAAGTTATCATACTTTCTTGGAATGGAAGTCACATATACAAATCATGGTGTATATGTTTCGCAAGAAAGGTATCTCCTAAACTTACTGAAGAAGTTTAACATGGTTAATTGCAGAGAAGCTTCAACACCGCTTGAAGTAAATTATAAACTCAGCAAATATGGTGGTGTAGAGTTTAAAGATATAAGGAAGTATCAATCGTTAGTGAGAAGCTTGATTTATGGATAGATAGATAGATAGATAGATAGATAGATAGATAGATAGATAGATAGATAGATAGATAGATAGATAGATAGATAGACCTGATCTCAGTTATGCAATGGGAGTTCTCTCACAGTTCATGCATTGTCCGAAGGATCAACATTGGGTTGCAGGACAAAGAGTTCTTAGATATATCAAAAGAACTATAAAAGAAGGATTATATTATCCTTTTACGTCAGATATAAAGCTGAGAGCATACAGTGACTCAGACTGGGCAGGAAGTCAAGATGACAGAAGATCAACACATGGGTATATGATATACCTAGGAAATAAGCTTGTCAGCTGGTGTTCAAAGAAGCAGCATACAATGGCTTTATCATCAATAGAAGGAGAATATAAAGGACTTGTTGAAGCAGCAAAAGAAGTGATATGGATGCAGACCTTGTTCAAAAACATGGGTATTGATCAAGGTATACCTATCATACATGGAGATAATATGAGCTCGTTATATCTTGCAGCAAATCCAGTATTTCATGCAAGAACAAAACACATAGAGATTCAATATCATTTCCTGAGGGAAAAGGTGATGGAAAAAGAGATTGAAATAGTATACACATCTACAAAAGATCAGATAGCAGATATTATGACAAAGAGCTTAGATGGAGTAAGGACAAGCAGATTCAAAGAAATGGCATGTATAAAAGAAAAGAAGAATATATGAAAGATTAGAGAATGCAAATTAGTGATTGAGGGGGAGCTGTTGAAGAATCACTCACAAATTTGACATACAGACAGACATAAAGACAAAGAAAGACAAAGAGAAGCAGAAACAAAGCATTCAGAAAATCAAGCCTTAGTGAAGGGACAAATTCACGACTGTAATGTAGTTCATAGAAACTTCCAGAAATATGAGTTTTGAATCTCGGAACAAAATGTATATATATGAGGTAGAAGATCATAATACTATGAGCGAAGAAGGAAGCAGAGAGAGCGCATAGAACCGGAATAGAATAGCACATATAGAAAATGAAAATAGTGATATAGAAGACACCAGAGATTGCGTATGTAGAGATGAATAATAGAACCTGAAATGTCAGGTATTCAACTGAGAGAGATGGTAAGGAATAACTACTCAGAGTAGGAGAGTTTTCCATAGCTATGAGCAAAGTAAGGCCAAGATATTTTTGTACACACCTTCTCTAATAGAAAACACATGTTCATGTGGAAGTTTGAAGCGCATTCTTTGTATGTGAAGAAATCTAAGTGATTTCATGTTACTGTGAAAGTTAGTTAACAGTTACAGTTTTCTCAGTAAATGTTTTCCGATACTTCCACAAGTTAGATCTCGCAGTTTAGTGTAAAGTTTTGCATGAGAGATAGCTTATCTTGAAGCTAGTATTCTCAACTAAAAAGTGATCAAAAGAGTTTTGTGAAACGGGATATGTACGCACAGTACAGTGTCTGACCGTAAAGACATCCAGAACTAGTGAAGTTTTTCTTCAAACTTCAGATAGAGTTCATTCACTTAAAGAAGTTCAGGTGTTACTTCCTTATTTCATCTATAATAATTTGAAGTAACTACAAAGAGAATTGTAGTTGATTCCGGTAACATTCCGGTACAATTACGGTGAGATTATAGTGAAAGTTCGGTGAAGTTTCGGTGATATTCCGATCAATATTGAAGCCTGAAAAAGGTGAAGTTTCCTATAAAGTAAATCTTTGGGATTTCGTTAAACAGATTTGTAAAGTTTTCAGTTTCAGGAAGGTTGCTAAGCTACTGATGATTATAGAGGTGTTCTAATATCACTCTAGCTTAGTTGTTTTGGTGTGGTGAATTCTGCAGTTGAGCTTTAGCTAGTTAAGCTCACTCGCCGCATCAACAAGTAGTACAAGAGCTCAACAGTTAGTGATAACTTGTTAGAGCTCAACAATACACACCTCTCTCTTAGACACAACATCCGCACTTCCGATTCCCCACTCCCACTCCCTTGCATCGACCACTGTACAAACTGCATCTTTATCTATAGATAATGCATTTGACACTATGCTTTAGTGTATGTTGCAACTAAGGACAGAGTACCATCAACTACAGGCACATAACTAGATGTTACAAGAGTGCTCTATGGAATTACATCAATGAATAGCTACACTAGAGGAAGATAATGAAAGTCTACAAACATAATTTCATGCATTAGAGGAGGCCCATAGCACATTGGAAGCAAGGTTGCAGAACCTATATGCAAAAGCCATGCAACAAGTCCAAGGTCATCTACAAACATAGATGGATCATAACTCTAAACTCCAATGCAACATGGTGCTATTAAGAAGGCATCTCCGAGAAGCTCATGAGGAGAATAGATGATTGTAACTTCAAAAGCAAGAAAATCTAAAAGAAGCAATAGAGAGCACATCAGGGGCGACTATAACTCCATCAAAATTTCAAGATATGGCCCTTGAGAACATTAACATTATCCTAGAAGATTATGCTAACTTGCTTGAGGTCCATGACAAGTTATCAAAAGAAGTGGATCAATTGCAGAAGCAAAGAAAGTCAGATACTACCGTTATCCCCCACATCACCAAATCAATTGCTTCCATCACTACTGACTCCGCAATGCTACATGAACTACAAAAACAAGTCATGGAACTGCAAACGAGGTTATTACAATATGAAAGACCACCATCCCCACCAGAGGCCCCTGCAAAAGAAGAAACAATATCCATTCTAGTGGAACAAACATTTGAAGATGACTATGATCCACAACCTATTCCTCATGGACAAAGAGCAAATGAAGGCCAAGATACATTTGAAGCTCCAAGAACCCCATGGTTAAAACAAGTGGAAGAGATTGGGTTGACTCATGAAGATCGCACAGTGGTGCAAAATCAAGCAATGTGCATCATAGAAGAAACCATGCTGCAATCTAGGTATTTCTAGAAATTGGCACCGAGGCGACTCATCAGAACATCTGAACTTCAGTATAGGCCATATTTTGTAATTTTGGCTGATTATAATGTAGAGATTAAGAGAGTCATAGGAAAGACACACACATTCACAACACAATTCTAGCCATGCGACTTACCATTGGAAGCACAAAAAGACAATATTTATCAATCGACCTAGTGGCAAAAACTTTTAGAAACTTACCCAGAAATGTTGTGCCATGGAACCATGCCCCCTTAAACGTTCTTTGTAACCCATGTTATGTCCCAGTTCCACAGCGTAGGTCCGAGAAAGCATTTGCCATTAAATTATAGAGCAATGCTCAGTGCAAGAAATGGCTCAACTACCCATACATTGCACCATTGTAGGGATCACCTTCAATTTCTTATATGATGGCCAATATACGCCACTAGATCCCTCGGTTGAAGCCAATGCCAAGTGTCATGGTGCAGATGATGTTGAAGATTTTGGATATGATGCAAATTGTTCTCAAGAATTTCCACAATACACAAGCACCACAAGTAGCGCTACCATGCTTCACAAATGGAAACTATGATTTGGTGTATGACATAAGATAAGAACAAAAGTAGGGATAACAAAGGCAAAGGTAAAAGATCTAATGATGATGAGGTTAGTACCTCTCAAGCAAACTTTGCACGTAAAGGTAGAGGTTTGAGAAGAAGAGGTAGAGGAGGTAGAGAAGGCAGCGGGAGATTTCAAAGCTCCTCTCCATGTGCCATATGTGTCCTAACTAATCATGCAACTGAGATCAGGAACTCTATAAACCAAGGAGGAGACGCTTCAATAGAGGAGGCTCTGGAAGTGCAAGAGGTAGATCAAATAACTTCAATGGTTATGGCAATAACAACTTCAACAATACAAATTATCAACTTAGGAGGATATAGAGGAAGAAGAGATTACAAAAATTACATTGAAGAGAAAACTCAAGAGGATTCACTTATCTTGATGAACATGACCATGAATCAATGTAAAGCAGATGAGCATGTATTTTGTATAGATTCTTCTTGTTCAAATCATGTAGCAAGGAATGTGGCTCTACTATTAGACTTGGAGGATCCAAGAAATAGACATGAGGTGCAAACAGGAGATGACACTAGGCAGTGGAATAGATTGAAAATGTGAAGACTCTAGATGGAAACATGAATCTACTCAGAAAGGTATTAAATGTACCTTCCATAACAAAGAATCTCATGGGTTGGACAGATTGTAGAGAAAGGATTTCAGGTAAGGTTCACAAGGAATGGAGCCTTTGTTGAAGATCCACAACAAGGATTCAAGAGAATTGCAAAAGGAGAAAAGATAGGTAGACTCTTTACATTTGAGCTCCACGACACAAGAAATATAGCTCTGTTCAATTATGGTAGCCATACCTTATCATAATTAGAAATGTGGCACAAAGATTGGCTCATATAGGTGAAAGGAACTTGAAGCAAATGTGTACGGATCAAAGTGTGCTTTGCCTACCAAATATTTCCAAGAAACACATGATATATAAGTGTAATTCTTGTCAGCTTGGGAAATCACACAGATAACCCTTCATGAAAAAAGGATACATTCATGGTGACTTGTTGGAGCTAGTCCACAAAGATTTTTGGGGATCTAGCAAAGAGCCTTCAATTTCAGGATCTAGGTACTATGTATCTTTTATTGACGATTGTACCAGATGGACTACTGTATACATTATGAAGCATAAGGATGAACTCTTCTCATATTTCAAGAAGTATCTTGCCCTTGTTGAAAATAAAAAAGGTAAAACACTAAAGAGGCTAAGGTCAGATGGAGGGGGCAAATATTTCTCCCATGATTTTTATGCTTACCTCCAAGAGAGGGGTATCAAAAAAGAGATCACAACGAAGTACACTCCAGAGCAAAATGGAGCGTGAGAGAGAAGAAATAGGACCATAGTTGAAGCTACAAGGCCTATGCTCAATCAGAAGAGATTACCAAATTATTTGTGAGTAGAGGCTATATCTATAGCCACCTATTTAATCAATAGACTCCCATCAAAGGAATTGGATGGTATGAGACCCTATGAAGCATAGAATGAAAGAACACCTAGACTTGATCATTGCAAAATATTTGTGTTGGTGCAAGAGAATCCAAGCCTACATACTTGGAAGATTAGAATATTTCTCATGGAGCCTTATATGATCAATCCCTTGTAAAATCAAATACATTTATATTTGTAAAAGAGCCTTAATTCCACATGGAGTTAGGAAGCATAAGATCTAGATTCATTTGGTAGATGATTGATGAGAGAATATATCCTTTTGTTTAGGATTCACTTTTAGGTGGACTTTTGAATCTGAATTCAAAAGATTGGCTCCAAAATCAACTATAAAAGTAGATAAAAATACATGTGTGAAAATATGCCTCAACTAGGAGATCAATTGACATGAATACATAGTGATTTGAGAGCTCAGTCCATAGCTCAATCCCTTCCCTCACATTGTGCAATAGATTATCGCCAATGACATTGTAATTTATGTGATCTAATACATACATTTTGGTATATATCTACTTCACTTCTCTGCCATGACTACATCCATTTTGTGATCTTCTCAGAGCTTGTTCTCAGTGTATGATTGATCATTTGTCATGATTTAAAGCATCATAGATTTAGTATATTGTCTACTTAATAGCCACAAAATCTCATTATCATTGCTTCTCTGAATTGTAAGATATATTCATTTTATTACTCTCTGGTTTGTTGTCTGATGCATCTAAAAATATCAGGGAAGTCCTATGATTTACTAAACATCATACTCATCATGTAGTTCATCATTTTTATTGAAATCACTCATGATTGGTAGCTGTCTAATTTAATTAGACAGCTACCAATTAGGCTAATTGCTACCATGCTCAAAGCATTATTCATTATACCGAATAGGTGTAGAGACTAAAATAGCAAGTCTATGACCTTGGATCAATTACTTACCTATCTATTTTGATCCATTGATTAGTGGATCATGTTCCAAACAACATAGGTGACTGTTTATGATCATTAGCAAGCTAAAAAGGCCCACTACACTCTGCAATAATTGCTAATTGCTACCATGCTCAAAGCATTATTCATTATACCGAACAGGTGTAGAGACTAAAATAGCAAGTCTATGACCTTGGATCAATTACTTACCTATCCATTTTGATCCATTGATTAGTGGATCATGTTCCAAACAACATAGGTGACTGTTTATGATCATTAGCAAGCTAAAAAGGCCCACTACACTCTCCAATAATTATTCTTGGCTGGTGTGAAGCAAGTTTAAGCAAACCACTTCATCTCTGAAAACTATCCACCATCTCCTCCAATAGTGGCATCAGAGCAACAACAAGCAAAATGGGAGATGGATTTCCATCATTCATTGACAAATTGGACAGAAGCAACTACTCACAATGGTTACTAAATATGCAAGCCTACCTACAAGGGAGAAGTCTATATGGATACATCTCAGGAGATGAAGAGATGCCAACATTTAGGAGCAAACATCAGCCCACAAGGGAAGAGCAAGAAAGGTTGACCACATGGTGTGCAAAGGATGCTCTTGCCAAGTCCTATCTACTAAAATCAATATCTGATTTCTTATTACCTCACATAAGGGATTGCAAGACCTTCGAAGAAACTTGGGAAGTACTCTAATCATATTTCTCATCAAATACAAGAGCTAGGAAGAACCAACGATGGATGGAGTTTACAACCCTAAAAAAGCAACCAAAGCAAAGTGTGGCTGATTATGTGGCCAAGATGAAGGATGTGGTTGACCAGCTTGCAAGCATTGGAGAGGAGATAGAAGAAGAATACATAATAAGAGAGATCATCAATGTCATCAAAGTTGATGATAAGTGTGAGTCCTTCACCACAGCAATGGACCTTTACATGGATATGCAGATACCTAACCTCAACACCTTGATGGGGCAACTCTTCACCCATGAGACAAAGCTCAACAAGAACGGTGACAACTCTAGAGGTAACCAATCTTCTGCCCTTTATACAGATAAGAATAAAAGTAAGTATAAGGTTAAAAGCAAAAAGAATGAAGAAGAGGTTAGTACATTCAAGTTAACTACACAGGTAGAGGAAGAGGTACTAGAGAAAGGGGTAGAGGAGGAAAGCAAGGTAGGGGGAGATCCTAGAATACTCAACCTTGCAACAACTGTGGCCTTACCAATCACACCACAGAAGAATGCTTGAAGAACACAAGGAATCAAAGGGGAAGAGGCTTCCATAGGGGGAGCTATGGACAATCCAGAGGTAGATTCAACAATGGAGGAAGCAATTACAACCACAACTACAACCAAGGCTACAACTATCAAGGAGGTTTAAGAGGTAGAAGAGATTATAACAACTACACAGAAGACGAAGAGGATTCTCTACTCATCATGAACATGACATCCAAGCAAGGTAAAGATGATGAGCATCTTTTCTATATTGATTCTAGTTGTTCCAATCATGTGGCTAGAAATGTAGCATTGTTATCTGATCTTAAGGAACCCAAAGGGAAGCATGAAGTACAGAGAGGTGATGAAAATAAACACTCTATCTAGAAAATTGGAAATTTCAAAGCTTTTGATGGTAAGATGAACCTCTTAAGTAAGATGTTATATATGTACCAACCATAACAAAAAACCTAATCAGTGTTGGACAAATTGTTGAGAAAGTCTTACAAGTCAGATTCACAAGGCATGGAGCATATGTGAAAGACCCTCAACAAGGCTTCAAGAAGATTGCAAAAGGTGAGAAGTCTCGTAGACTCTTTACATTTGAGATTGACGACACCAGAAACATAGCACTTTTCAATTACAAAGATCAAACTCTATCTGAACTAGAGATATGGCACAAAAGGCTAGGTCATATAGGAGAAAGAACACTAAAGCAAATATGCAAGGATCAGAGTGTGCTTGGCATTCCAAATGTGTCCAAGCAACACATGATATACAAGTGTGAAGCATGCCAATTTGGAAAAGCTCACAGGCAACCATTCAACAGAAAGGGGCACATGTATGAAGAATACTTGGAGCTTGTGCACACTAATGTGTGGGTTCCTAGCAAAGATCCATCAATCTCAGGTTCAAGGTACTATGTTTCATTTATAGATGATTACTGTAGTTGGACAATTATTTACGTCATGAAGCATAAGGATGAAATATTTACATGTTTCAAAAAGTATTTGGCATTGGTTGAGAACCAAACTGATAGAAGCTTGAAGAGGATCAGATCTGATGGAGGTGGTGAGTATTTCTCACATGAATTTGATTCATTCTTACAAGGTATAAAGAGAGAATTTCAAGAAAAATTCAAATGGTTCTATAAACAGGTACAAGGCAAGGTTAGTGGCAAAGGGGTTTGCTCAAACCCATGGAGTGGACTATGAAGAAACTTTTTCACCTGTGGCTAAGATGCCAACAATTAGGGTTTTGGTAAGTGTTGCTGCTTCCAAGAATTGGAACCTATATTAGTTAGATGTTAAGAATGCATTTCTAAATGGATGGATCTCAGAAGAAGTGTACATGGCTCAACCACGAGGGTATGAAGATAAGGATAAACCAAGTTTTGTATGCAAGTTAAGGAATGCACTCTATGGCCTAAAGCAAGCTCGTAGAGGTTGGAACCATAGGCATGTTACTTATTTGCAAGATCAAAGTTTTGTTGCTAGCAAAGCATATTCTTCTTTATTTATAAAGAAGACCAACTCAGAAGTTATCCACTTATGTGTCTATGTGGATGACATTATCATTACAACGAATGATGCTAATGGCATCAAGCAAGTTAAAAGCTCAATTAACAGAAGAATTTAAAATCAGTGATCTTGGTTTGCTAACATACTTTCTTGGTCTAGAACTTGTGTATATAGATTCTGGTGTGTTTATTACTCAGAGAAAATATATCCATGATATGTTAGTAAAATTCAAGATTGAGAACACCAAAATTGCAGGTACAACCATGGAACTCAATCAAAAGCTTAGTTCTCATGAAGGAGAACTTCTTGAGGATGTTACAGGTTACTAATAACTTGTTGGCAGTCTCAACTATGCAACCCTAACAAGAGTGGACATTGCTTATGGAGTAAGTACACTAAGCCAATTTATGCATGCACCAAGAAAACCTCACATGGAAGGTGCCAAGAGGGTGCTAAAGTATCTAAAGGGTATCATAAATGAAGGGTTGTTTTACCCTTTCACTTCTGACTTGGACATAAAGATGTATTCTGATGCAGATTGGGCTAGCTCCAAGGATGATAGAAGGAGCACCTCATGATACATTTCTTTTGTAGGTTCAAAGCTTATATCATGTTCATCCAAGAAGCAACCAACTCTGGCATTATCATCCACATAGGCAGAATATAGAGGCCTAGGAAATGCAACCCAAGAGGCTATGTGGCTCAAGCAACTCTACAAAGATTTGAGGTTACACTCCTACACTCCAATACTTTTTGGGGACACCACTAGCTCACTTCATTTGGCTGCTAATTTCATATATCATGAAAGGACTAAGCACATTGAAGTACACTATCATTATGTAAGGAAGAAATTGTTTAGCAAGGACATTCGATTGTCCTATGTATCAACTCATGTACAATGTGCAAATATACTCACAAAGTCTTTGGATGGAAGCAAGATGAAGAGGTTCATATTGATCATTGGTTTATAGGAAATCAAGGAGGAATGAAGACCAAGAATGCTAGGCTTGAGGGGGAGTTGTTGGTGCAAGAGAATCCAAGCCTACATACTTGGAAGATTAGCATATTTCTCATGGAGCCTTGTAGGATCAATCCCTTGTAAAATCAAATACATTTACATTTGTAGAAGAGCCTTACTTCCACGTGGAGTTAGGAAGCATAAAATCTCGATTCATTTGGTAGATGATTGATGAGAGAATATATCCTATAGTTTAGGATTCACTTTTAGGTGGAGTTTTGAATTTGAATTCAAAAGATTGGCTCCAAACTCAAGTATAAAAGTAGATCACAAAAACACGTGTGAAAATATGTTTTGACAAGTAGATCAATTAAGAGGAATACATAGTAATTTGAGAGCTCACTCCATAGCTCAATAACTTCCCTCACATTGTGCAATAGATTATTGCCAATGACATTGTAATTATATGTGATCTAATACATACATTTTGGTATATCTCTACTTCACTTCTCTGCCATGACTACATCAGTTCAGTGATCTTCTTAGAGCTGGTTTTCAGTGTATGATTGCTCATTTGTCATGAATTTAAGAGTCATAGATTTAGTATACTATTTACTTTATGGCTAAAAAATCTCATCATCATTGCTTCTCTGAATTGTGAGATATATTCATTTCATTACTCTTTGGTCTGTTGTCTAATGCATCCCAAAAATTTCAAGGAAGTCCTATGATTTGTTAAACATCATACTCAGCATGTAGTTCATCATTTTTATTGAAATCACTCATGATTGGTAGCTGTCTAAGTTAATTCGACACCAACAAAAGGAATTAAGCTAATTTCTATCATGCTCAGAGCACTATTCATTATACTGAACAAGTGTAGAGACTAAAATAGCAAGTCTATGACCTTGGATCAATTTCCTACCTATCTGTTTTAATCCATTGATTAGTGGATCATGTTCCAAACAACATAGGTGATTATTAATGATCACTAGCAACCTAAAGAGGCCCACTACACTCTCCAACAATTGTTCGTGGCTAGTGTGAAGCAGGTTCAAGCAACACCACTTCATCTCTGAAGACTATCCACCATCTCCTCCAACAATTTGGCTGCATATCATATGCACATATTCCATCTCAAATCAGAGATAAAATGGACCCTAAAGCAGAGAAATGTGTGTTCATTGGGTATGATCAAAATTAAAAAGAGTATATGTTATATAATCCAAGAAATAAACGTTTTATTGTTAGTAGAGATGTTCTCTTTGATGAGAGCAACTCTTGGTTTGAAGAGTATCATGCCCTCCAATTCCTTGTGTGGTCCATCAATTTACAAAAACAAAACTACACAATCTCAAGGTTGATTTATTCCATCATTGATGTGGCTTCATGTGAATCCATCAACTGGGCACTGCTCTACTTTTGTGGCATTCACAAGGAATGTCAAGTGATTGTGAAACAATTGTCCAAGGGAGAATTCCCATGCACCCGATTACTGCATCTGTTTTCTTTCCTTGTTTTGACTGTGGCTGCATCAGGCATTCTAGCACCTCGTCTTCTCCCTGTGATGATATCATCTCACATGGATAATGATGACGATGATGATGAAGTTTTGCTATTGTTGCAGAGTAAAGAAGCTTAGGAAAAGGAGCTCCCAAAAATTTTCAAATTATGAGCACAAACTTTGTTCTTCAAATGTTTATGAAAGTCTCACGAAGCCATGTAAATGAACTAGAGGAGTCCGAGTCTAGATGCACAAATCCCAAACATTGTATCATAATCCTTGTAAAATAGTAGGAATTTAGGCTTTCTTTAATAAACTCCGGGTCTCTTGTGTGAAAGGACCATTTTTAGGGCACATGTATATAAGTCATTTGATGACACTTTGTAAAGACTTTTTGCCATTGTGACTGAGGGAGAAATAAGATTTATGAATTTGCTCTTCTTCCTCTTGTATCTCCTTGATTGTGAGCTTGCATGTGTGATTATAGCTTGAAATGAGTGCATGGAAGTGTTTTCTATGCAGTTCATTGCTTTTCTGAAGTGTGTAATGTGTGTGTGAAGTGTGAGGAGGTGTGTGGTGAAACTAGGTGAGTTGTGTAGCTCTATTTTTTGCCCATAACTTGAAATAAGCTTGTCAAAATCAGAGGAATATGAGTATTGGATGTGTCTCTTTGAGAGCTTCGAAGGGAACCCACTATTGACCATATTCCAAGTTTGGAGCTGAAAGAAAAGTCCGTTTTTGTGCTTACTACTATTTCATGTATTGCGACACCATTTCTACCTGTGTGAGTGATGAATGTGAGGGAGAATACTCATTTGCATGTAAGGGTAGCTGTTTCACTTCATTGAGCATTGTGTAAGTGCAAGTCTTCATACACTCAGTTAGGTTTAAGATACTTCTCAGATTGATAATTTAAATGTGTGATCAACACTATATGCACTTGTTGGTGATAGGGGAATAGTCTCTTTCGTCACAAGTCCCTAAGTTGTTACTTAGGTATACACATTTTTTGGCACTGTTGTTGGGGAAGTAAGAGTCCAACGGAGGTACTCACATGATGGTAAAAGCTCTTAGGAGAAGGTATGAGTCGTGAAGAGGTAAGTACTCTGCTTTGGTAAGTCATTTCTTTTTGCACTTATTACTTCGCACTTGGAAAGTGCATGTAGTAAGTTGGCAGACCTAGGGAAGTGAGAGTGAGTGAGTAGGGATAGAGAGTAGAGTAGGAGAAGAGTAGGTAGGTAGATCGCCCAAAATCTTAAAAATATTTTCATTTCAATACCTCTCAGCCTTGGGCTAGCCGAGGGGTGTAAAAGCCAAAAATTGTGAGTCATTTGTATTCAGCAAGTATTGTGGGAGTGCACAGATGACCTGTATCGCTGAGTGTGTATCATGTAGAATCGGGATTGTTGAGGCTTATCAGTACCCAAAACTTGAGGAGAGCAGCTAAGAGGTGAGCTCAATACATCTAGCCTTCTTGAAAAGTAATACATTCAGTGGAACACATGATTGAACCGATGATTGGTATCGTGGAAGAGGTATTGTGGGACAGAGTGAGGATTTGATTTTAGGAGGCACATAGGGGTGGAGAGGAGTGCACAAGGATCACATGAATACAAAAATTTCCAAAAAAATTCTTTCATTAGAGTGAGATAGGCCCAAGTATCACGACCGATTGAGTTCAAGTATCACGATACTTGAATTCCCGTGTGTGGCAATACCTGGTAGGTATCATGTACTGTCGATAACTATACTCCCTGTGTATCAAGATACCTATGTATCATGTATCTTGGGGTTGAGTATCGTGATACCCAAGTATCATGTATTGCGACCCTCTGTGTATCATGCATCGTCACGATCACTGTGTATTGTGTATCCTGACATTTGAGTATCTTGTGTCGTGATTGTCATGTATCGCGATACTAAGGTATCATATATAGTGACATCCCATGTATCGTGTATCATGACCACTCATGTATTGTGTATCATAAAGGCCAAGTATCGTGTATCACAGAGACAAGTATCGTGTATTGTTTTGGATCTGAGTATCATGTATCGTTAGTCCTTTAGGTATCATGTATCATGAGATCCCATGTATCGTGCATCATCACTATCATCCTGTATCGTGTATCGTGTATTGTCCCAATTCAGGTATTGTGCATCGTCACTATCATCCTATATCGTGTATTGTGTATTGTCCCAATTCAAGTATCGTGTATCGCCAAAAACTTATGTATAGTGTATCGTGACCCATGGAGTATCGTGTATCGTGGAAAACAGTAAACAATTGGACATTCCAAGAAGGGAGAATCTAATTTGGGCTAAGTAAACTTCTAGAATAAATACAAATCTGAGAGACCTACAAAACTAACTTAGGTATTCTGTGGATGAACCTACACTCAGGATGTGTCCTAGGAAGCCGATGTAGTGTCATATCATCAGGAAGTGTAAATTTACCTAGTGCCAATTCCCAGTATTCTGACTCCTCTAGTGAATCAGACGAAGAAGCTAGAATGGCTTCGGAGGACATGCATAGTTTAGTGCCTTTGGCAGGTTGATGTCCATCGTTGAAGGCGAATACATGACCTCTTTAGAGTATGTGAACACCAATCAACATGAACTTCCAATTTACATAGATGGACTAAATAGAATAGTGGCACGAATGAAGAAAGTGAGTGAATCTGAGATAGTTCCTCGCCCGCAGTAAAATATGAAGGAGGGTTCTATATGGACAAAAGAGGAATAATCTATGCAGTGACCGATTGTCTGAAAACCATAAGCGAACAATAAAGATAATGAAGGTAGGGTTTCTTCACCTTAAGGTTAGTCTAAAGTGTGCAGAGTTTGGAGAGGTGACAAGATCCCTCAGGATGATGCATTGACTGATGTGTATATGGTAATCGGGATGGAGAAACTACTAGAAGCCCCTTCATCTTTGTGGGGTGAAAGTAGCAACCCTGTCACCATTTATGAGCTACAAGATCTGGAGGATCTCTCTAGAATCATCTATCTTGACATGAATATGAGAAATTATTGGCCCATGTCGGATCTAGAGAGATCAAGGCATTCTTGTGTTTCCCCCTAGAGACCCAAGAACTACTTCCCATAACCCTCAAGGAACATAACAAAGCTATGTCTATCAGTTGTTTGGGTAGGCTCAACAACAGAACATTCCTGTGAGGACTAATGTTTAGTTTTCCACACTAGGAGCCAATCCTAACTATCAACCCCCAACCAATGGAGAACCAAGAAATAGAAACCCCATGCCCGAGAGACCCCCATTAGGTAGGGGAATTAGAGTTCAAGTGAGACATCCAACCATTCTTTTATGCCTAGACCATGAGAAACTGGTAGAAGATTGCGACCAATTCAAGTGGCCAAATGCATGAGAAGCCACTATCATGGGTCTGGTGAACCTTATAATCACATAGCCAAATTCAAACAAGTTGTTATACATTATGGAATATGTTGAATAATGTATTCTTGGAGTGTTAATTTATTAATGTATTAATGTGTTTTTGGTGTTTTTTGCTATAGCAGGTGAAGGTTCGTGAGGGCATGAAAGCGTGAAAGGGGGGACATCATAATCCGACTTTAGGGCGGGCATCAATAAATCCAAAATAATTTAGTTTGTAAATAAATCCCCATAGAAGGCTCTATTGTTAGAAATAGTTAGAAAAATAGTGGTTAGAATAAGGCTCATTGTAGTCCGCAGTTTCTGATATTAAAAGAAAGGCTTTCTATGAAAGTCACCAACTTTAAGTTTCACGCATGCTTTTCAAATCTGCTCTCATGTAACCACTCTTTTCGACATAATAAAAAAATTCCTATAAATACATGCACTTTGTAGACTATCGAAACAGAGTGCATGGGGGGAGATTGCACCCAATACTACGTTTGGTCTCGTCTCTTGGCCTCTCTATTTTTTTGTGTGTTTTTTGTGTTTGAAACCTCTGTGTGCATGTGAGCAAGATCCTGATCATAGTGGTATCAGAGCCTTGCGTGCGTCACTACGGAGGGATTTGTTTTTGTTCACTTTGGCAAATTGATCTTTATTTCGCTGTTCTCTGCTCACGATCCGATTCCGATTCTGATTCCAGCTCCGGCTCCGGCTTCCATTTCCACTGTCATTTCCGGTTTCATTTTTTGCTTTCTGGTTTTTGTTTCTGTTCCAATTCTAGAACCAGAAACTACGTTTACACCTATGTTTACTCCAAGGCGTCGACTAAGGCATAGAACTTAGGCATTACTTTGGCATCTTTGGCACTCAAGGCTCCCTTGGTGACTGTTGGCAGCCGTTGGCTATGTGCGAACCAATTTTAATTTATGAGTGGCAATAAGGAGTTTTATATTCACCAAGGTGGGAGGATTTGAACCCACAACCTCACCCACACAAGGGAAGTGTTTTTACCACTACACTATCTCTTTGTGTTGTCACTCTACTTCTCTTTTCTTATATTTAACACAACTTTCATCTCTTTCTTACTTTTTCAATTCCCAAGAACAACCATTCCTTTTACATTTTAACTCAAACAAATTCAAAAAATTGTTTTTACATATCTAGCAAGAGGGTTTTGTCTCTACATCCTCATGGACCCTATGAACAACATGGAGGATTTCGGCAAATCACCTCTACCTAAGGTAACACTCAAGCAACAATTAGAGCTCCTATGGCACGAACTACAAGGCACTTAGAACGAGATCCGACAACACCATGAAATACAAAAAAAGATGCAAACTGATGAAGACAACCTCACAAGGGTGGTCAAAGCTATTGTTTATGCCTACTCGGATGGCATGCATTCCAAGATTGCCATTAAGAATTACTACTTTTTATGGTTTGATGGCGGTAAGGATGGCCCTTTGATCCTTTCATGGTTTTCACAGGTTGATGATTTTTATACTGATGAAACATATGCTGAAAGTGAAAATGTCAAATTTGCCACTAACTATTTAGTAGGAAAAGCTCAACTCTGGTGGAATGTCCTACGGCACAGTACAGAGCGTCCAACAACATGGAAGGCTTTCCAAGATAAAGTGAAGGATTCTTTTCTTCCTCCTCAATACCATTTACACGTTCGACGTGCATGGATGACCCTTACATGGAAGGAGGGAGATACGGTTACTACCTACATGGAGCAGTTTTGGCAAAATTCACTATTGGTTTGAATGTTTGAAGATGTACTAGATGATAGCTTGCAGCGGAAATATGAAGATGTTTTGGAGGTGGGAATCTAAGCTAAGCTTCACACCTTACAACATAAAACCCTCAATGAGGCTATATCTTTCGCCTATGATATAGAGAAAGAATTCCAGTCCATAACCAAGTCACTTCCTCTACAACTTTTTGCTAAAACAAATCTTCCCATGAAACGTAATTTTAATGCCCCATCTTACCCTGGTTTTCCTCGTCCACCGCAATCCAATTACTCAACTGCACCTGTTGCTTCATCTCTCCAACCTACCCTACAAACTTCAGCAATGGATTCCCAACAAAAGCGACCACGAATCACTTATTAGAATTGTGGTAAGCTTGGACATACAAAAACGAAGTGCCAATTGTGACCTCTTAACATGAAACCCACTGCAGCTCAATTACATAACATGGAGCCCCATAATGAAGAAATTCCTCCTCTTTGGACAGAGGAATCATTGGAGAAGGACTTAATTACCTTGGGTAACGATATCTCTCTTCATTCTCTACTTTGCATGCAGTGTACTATAAACAACGAACTCGTTAAAATTTTACATGATGATGGTAGTTCACATGACTTCATTTCACATTTATTAGTATAAGAACTTAAATTAAAAATGTTTCCTTCTTTGTATAAAGTAAAAGTTGCATTTCAAGGTAATTTTTATAATGTAACATGAGAAGTGCAAGATATTACGATTAGCATAGGTCCATATGTTGATTTACGAACATTTTTTATTGCACCTTTGCAATATTATGATGTTATACTAGGTATGCCTTTTCGTCATCATTATAACCCACGCATTGACTACCACACATAACTTTTAACTTTGAATTTAAAGGTCAAATCATTACTTTGTCTACACGGCATGATTTCCAGCCATTTCCATTGATTAGTCATACTCAAGTAAAATGTGCATTTAGGAAAGGATTCAATTTATGCATTGTTTTTGTCAATGTCATCAATGATTATACTCATACACTTCCTGATGCACATAAACCTTTCATGACTACTTATAAAGATTGTTTTATGTCTGAGTATCCCTTTGAACTACCACCATCTCGAGGATCCTTTGACCATAGCATAGGCTTGGTCCGTGGTAGTTCTCCTCCTCACAAAGCACCTTATAGGCATGGCCCACTACACCAAAAGGAAATACAAAACCAAGTAAAAGACCTACTACATAAAGGACTTATAAGTCCTAGTTCTTCCCCATTTCGAGCACCAGTTCACTTAGTAGAGAAGAAGAATAAAACTTATCAAATGTGAATTGATTATAGAGCCCTTAACAAGATCACAATAAAGAATAGATACCCCATTCCTCAAATAGATGATCTTTTAGATAAATTACGAGGAGCTCGTGTCTTTAGTACAATTGATCTAAAATCAAGATACCATCAGATTCGTATGATGCAAAGTGATATTTTTAAGACTGCATTTAGAACTCAAACAGGCCATTATGAATTTATGGTAATGCCCTTTGGACTTACTAATGCCCCTGCTACATTTGCACAAATGGTGAATAACATTTTTCTTGATTACAAAGCTTTTGTTCTTGTATTTTTCGATGATATATTTGTTTACAGTAAGAATGATAGTGAGCATGAGAAGCATCTTAAAACAGTTTTTCATTTACTACGAGAGAACACACTTTACACTAATCCTGAAAAGAGTTACTTCTTTCAATGTAAGCTAGATTATCTAGGACATATTATTTCAAGTGAAGGTGTGCATGTGGATCCAAAAAAGATTAAAGTTATAGTAGAATGGCCTACACCACAATCACTCAATGATGTTCGTTCTTTTCTTGGGTTGGCTAGTTTTTATAGGAAGTTTGTTCAAAAGTTTTCTTATTTAGCATTGCCCCTTATCTTGTTATTGAAAAAGAAAATAAAATTTGCATGGGGAATTACCCAACAACAATCCTTTGAAAAACTCAAACATGCACTTTCACATGCACCTGTTTTACAACTCCCTGATTTTTCACAACCCTTTCATGTTGTTACTGATGCTAGTGGTTCAGGGATAGGTGGAGTTTTGCAAAATGATAATCCCATTGCATTTGAGAGTAGGAAGCTTAAGCCTTTAGAAAAGAATTATAGTACATATGATAAAGAATTGCTAGCAGTTGTGCATGCTTTGCAAATTTGGAAACACTATCTTATGGGCTCTAAGGTCTTAATCAAAACCGATTAATAGGCTATTAAGCATTTATTAAATCAGTCCTTAATCTTTGAACACCATCTTGAATGGGCATCATTCATTCAAAATTTCCAACCCATGATCCAATATTAGCTTGGTAAAGCTAATGTTGCAGCTGATGCTCTTAGCCGATTTCCTTCACATTCAGTTGTTTTGCATAATATTTCTGCCATCCAAATACATTCTTTTCAAGAAATGGTTTTCACTTATGCATTTGATTTCTATTTTTCACATGCATGGCATGACTTCAACAATGGTGCATCTTTATCTGATGAACATTATACATTTCATAATGGTTTTCTTTATTTTCAACATAGATTATGCATGAATCAAGCTTTTAAGGAATATGTCATCAAAGAAATGCATGAACCATCTTACATGGACATAGAGGCATACAAAGCACTATTTTTGCCTGCAAAGATTTCTTCTTTTGGCCACACATGGAAAAAGATATTGCACATTATGTTTCTCAATGCATTGTATGTCAGCATGTAAAACATCATCATGGTAAACAAATGGATTATTAATGTCACTTCCCATTCCAAACGAACCATGAGAGCAGATTTCTATGGATTTTATCACAGGTCTTCCCATCACTTCGTCACATAATGATATGATTTGGACAATAATTGATTGGTTTAGTAAATATGCATATTATTCCATGTAGAAAAACTTTGTCTGCACTGCAGGCTACAAAATTATTCATTAAATGCATTTTCCCACATCATGGAATTCCTAAAGTAATGTTATTTGATCGTGATGTTAGATTTTGTAATCATTTTTGGGCTGCCTTATTTCAACATTTTGGTTCTAAAATAGATTCTAGCTCTGCATTTCGTCCCGAAAGTAATGGACAAAGTGAGGCTACAAATAGTACTATTCTTGATTTATTATGTTGTTATTCATTAGATAGTCCAAGTAATTGGAATGAAAATTTTCCGTTACTTCAATTTGCTTATAATAACTCCACACACACCACTATTGGTCGTGCACCTTTTGAAATTGTTTATGGTAAAAAGCTTCCCACTCCCATGTCATTCACCCAAACCGACATTTCGATGGTTGATTCTATTGCTCAAGATCACATTTCTATACTTCACAATGTTCACGAGCACATTAGGAAAAGTCAAGAGCAATACACACGTAATATCAATACAAACGATTAGCCAAGGATTTCAAGGAAAATGATCTTGTATGGTTGCATCATTAAAAGATGTCTCAAAAATATTTTGCAGCATCCTAAATTTAAACTTGCACCACGCTATTATGGACCATGCACATTATAGAAAAATTAATGATAATTCATTTAGATTAGATATACCATCTCATTGGAATATACATAGATCTTTTCATATTAGTTTATTTGAACCATTTAAAAAAACGTTACCACTCACTCCACTACCTGATGATCCTCCTTTGATTGAAGAACAATATGAAATCTTGGTTCTTGAGAAACTAATTGATCATGATGTCACTACTACACGCACAGGTATACCATCAATATTTGGTTAAGTACAAAAATCACTCTATTGAAAAATGTCAATGGATACATAAAACACAATTAGCACCTCATTATGACCATTTAATTTTTGCATATCATACACAAACACATTAATGTAATTCCTCCATGAACATTTCCATGCATGTTTTTCTAAACATGGAACATGTTTATTTTCATTCAGTGATGGAACATGTGACAAGCCATCCATGTTTATTTTATTTTATCAACTGAGGTCAGTTGCTTTTTCAAATAAGGGGCATGTTATAAATTATGGAACATATCGAATAATGCATTGTTGGAGTGTTAATTTATTAGTGTACTAATGTATTTTTTGTGTTTTTGATATAGCAGCTGAAGGTTCGTGAGGGCCTGAAAGCGTGAAAGGGTGGACATCAATAATCCGACTTTAGGGCAGACATCAATAAATTTGATTTAAAATTTAGTTTGTAAATAAGTTCGTGTAGAAGGTTCTATTGTTAGAAATAGTTAGAAAAATAATGGTTAGAATAAGGGTCATTGTAGACCGCAGTTTTTGATATTAAAAGAAAGGCTTTCTACAAAAGTCACCAACTTTTAGTTTCACACATGTTTTTCAAAGCTGCTCTCATGTAACCACTCTTCTCGATGTAATAAAAAATTCCTATTAATACATGCACTCTGTAGAATGTCAAAACAGAGTGCATGGGGGAAGATTGCACCCAATACTGCGTTCGGTCTCATCTCTTGATGTCTCTATTTTTCCATGTGTTTTCTACATTTGCAACCTCTGTGTGCATGTGAGCAAGATCCTGATAACACAAGTGATTCATGTTGAACAAATGGAAGGCTTCCTAGTTCAATATGAGTAATTTGATTTGACCCTTATGGATACTACCTTGGCTTGATTCCAACCACTTGAATCCAATAGTTTCCTAAATATGGAACAAGTATTTCAGGAAATGATCAAAGAGTTCACTAAGACTGGCATTAAGAATAACTCTTCATCTTTGATTCAAAGTTTCAAACAATCCCCTATGGAGTCAGTATGATTGAGCTAGGAGATTTAAGCAGTATGTGGATAGATGCCCCATGGAAGAAAGGCCTACTCAGCAGAAAATGATCTCATTATTTTTAGAAGGACTAGTCAATGGATCTCTAAGAGCACTAGTCTATGTAAAGAGATTCCAAACATTGAGTGAATGCTTGAAGGAATGTATAGATCTAGAAGAGTACTTGTCAAAGGACTTGAAGATTCCCCAAACCAAGAATAAGGGCGAAGATAGTTCTAGCAGCATCTCTAATACAAGCAGCAATGTAGAAGAGATTGCAGACTTAGTGGCCAAGAAATTAGGCATGCATGGATAGAAGAATCACCCCAACCCCCCATTATGAATGCCAATGCTAAGGAGATGTGTACACTGTGGAGGGGATCATCCTTCTCATGTGTGCAATAAGAGAATTGTTCCATCAACCCTATATGTTTATAGCCGCCCACCAGCACAGAGTCAAGCTCAGTTTAATTGGAAAAAGAAAGGCTGGAAATCTGCAAAAAGGTTAATTGAAATTGCTCAAAACACACTATAGAAACCTGTCCAAAACCTTCCCAAAACAAGAATACTTGATAGAGAATTTCAAGAAGGTTTAAGAGCACATGACCATTCAGAAGACAGAAGGACTATAAAGAAAGATGAAAGCGTAGCCAATGAAAACCATGAAAGAAGTTCTATGATCCCTGTTAGAAGAAGCATTTTTTGAAGAAGAATTATTTGTAAAATGGCAAAAAATTGTACAAATATTTATACAAATGATGTAAAAATGAGGAAGACTCTTCCTCATGTAAATTAGAATCATATGTATTTTTTCTAGAATTTTTGGAAGCTCTTTGATAGCATATTTTTAGATTAGAAGGGAAAAGGGCCAAAATTCAAGTGTGAAAGAGGACACTTGAAAATGTATAAAAGATAATTTCCTCTATTTTGAGAGGGTTGGTTGTATTATTTTTGCTATCCAAGTAATGTGAAGAGCTCTCCTGCAGAAAATCGTGTTTCTCTCTTTCATGTACTTTCTTTTGATTTGTTGAGTCTACTCTTTGTGAAATCCATGGAATTTGTGAGCTTCAGTTGTGTATTTCCGAGTAATATGTATGAAGAGAGGTGATTCTTAGTGTGTTGAGTAAGAAAGTGCAGAAGAACAAAGTTGTACATGGAAATCCTCAGTTTTCACAGAATCGCGATTGTCTCGTCTGTGTGATACAGGTACTGTTTTTGAGATTTGACTTCATAATTGTGTTCAGCTGAGAAAATGGCACACTTTAGGCACCAAGATCATTGAAAATACTGTTGTTTAGCTCAAGATAATCAAAACCCTAGATATTTCTCTTCATCTTCATAATTTCTTAGAAAAACAATCATTTAACTCTTGTTCTTGGATTCCATTAACTAGAAGGGGCTGTGGTCTTTGCATACTTCCCGGATCGACAACTTAAAGATGTGTAGTTGATCCTTTATGCTAAAATGATTAGAGAGGACAACTCCAAAGGGTAACAACAAACATTTTTTGGCACTGTTGTTGGGGAACAAAGCAAAAGCTTCATTGAAGTTTTGGACCTTGCTGGATCTTCCATTGTTGATGGTATTTGAACACATTGAAAAGGTACTACTCTATAATCAAGAAAGAAAAATGAAAAGGTAGGTTTCCTTGCTTGTCTTTTGGGAAAAGAAAGCATGACTTAACCTTTTGGGATTAAAGAAGTTGTAAAATTCTTGCAAATTGATAGTTGCTCATTCCTTTTAAGAGTAAAGTGCAGGTGTGAGGAAAAAAATGAATCAAGATTGTTAAAGGAAAGGTAAATTATCACTATCTTTGCATATGTAGAGTGCTTTTTGACTAAGTACCAAGCAAATTTGTTAATCTTGGAAAAGATGACATGATTGCAATGAGGAAAGTCAAGTAAAGTAGCTATGTGCCAATAGATTGATCCATTTAGGATAATAATCTTGAAAAAATTGTTTGGCTCTTGAAATAAAGGTAATTGAGTTTATCTTTGCATGAATTGATACTTGTACTTCTTAGCACAAATTTTCTTGGAAAGCTCTACTTCCAAACTGATTAGATTGCAAGCATAGAAGAGTATAACCAATCATGAAACAAAAGATCAATGGATCTTGAAACAAGAAAACCCTAAGTGAAGTGTTTACCTTGATTTAGGGCAAAATATTAAAAAAAATTTATAAAATTCATTAAAAATTTAAACAAATTTCTTTTTTCTTAGAGAGTGGACAGGAGGATTGTTGTTTTAAAGTGGAAAGGGAAAAGTGAAAGAAAAATCTGGAAACTGAAAGAAAATTAAAACAAAATGTGTGTTTAGAGTAAAAGTTGTTGTTTAAATTTTTCAAAAATCTCTTTGAATGGGTTTGATGGTGCATAATTGCAAGTGACAAGTGATCTAGAGTTGGTGAAGAACATTGAAGAAGAGCAGGTGGAAAGAAAAGTCAAAAAGTGCAAAAGTTGGAAGTTCAGAGAAAAACATGATTCTCTTCACAGGATCGCGATTTTCAGTAAGATAAAGAATTTTACTTAGTTGCACTATTGGGTTCAGAGGTAAGTGATTTTAAGAGGTTTCATAAGTTGCATGAGTAAAAGAAATCAAAATTTCAGAATTTCAGTAAGAATTGAGCATCAAATGAGTAGATTGGAGAATTGGGTACAGAATCGCGATTTTCATCAGTAGAATAAAGAGAGAAAATTTTGTTGGGAAGGATAAGATTTGTGAATTAAAACCACAAAATTGCTAAGGGATAAGAATCATACAGTGAAAAGTTAAAATTCTGTAAAAAAACACACACAATCGCGATTGTCTGAAGACTATAAGAGCTTGAAATCACAAAAAAAATTCATTTATGTGAAAGAGTGAGTGTGAGGAGCTGACAGAATCGCGCTTTTCTGCAGTTACAAAGCTTTTGGACATTCTTTTGATCAGGAAGGAAGGTAATTTGCTTACAACAAGTTTTTGCAAGATTTCAAGTTCAATCTTTTGATAAAGGCACAAAATGTTAGAGTATGATCAATGTCTACCCCTCATGATTGTATGCACATTTTGTAAGGCCCCCTTTATGAGGAGAAGCCAAGTGTGCATTACCCAATTGATGGGAATCCCAACTTGAATGTTGGATGAAGGTCATATTGGACCATGTAAGATATTATAAGGAAAGGGAGTTACCAGGGTCCCCAATTGTGGGGTCCGGGGCAGCGGTGAGCAACCCCGGCTGGGGGGTCCAAGGGGGCCAGCGGGCCCCCTGGCTGGGGGGTCCCAGGGGGCCAGCGGGCCCCCTGGTGGGGGTCCGGGGGCAGCGCCCCCGGCGCGACGGTAAAGGGAATATTCCATGGAATATTCCCTATCGGAGTCAGAAATCATTTATATTTGTTAGGTCGGTTCAACCAGTCTAAGCCGTGTATGGCAATTACGCGGGCGGTGGCCGCCCACGCTCTACCGCCCATGTATAGCCGTCCATGGCAGGCCACCCATGATCCTATATATACATGACTTCTGCACTACCTAAGACATTGAGTTGAGCCAGCATACCTCTACCTTGTATCTCCCTATCTAGAGTTGTCTAGATCACCATTTAAGCTCTACCTTGAGAGCGCACGGGTGGACAACGCCATCATCTTTGTACTTGCTGCTAGTAGAAAATTGTTGAGATTCTCCTATATCTGTTATCTTCTCTGCTATTGCTCCTGTGTTATATTGCGTAACTATTGTCTTACATGGTATCAGAGCTCTAAGGTTCGAATAGCTTGAGAAGTATCATTATTTTAGCCTACTAGCAGACTAGAATATCAGTAGATTATTTGAGTGATTACATGATGGCTTCATCGTCGAACACTAGTCTTGGTGCTTCACCTAATGTTAATGCTGCACCTATTCGAATTCGTCCACCTGCATTCACTGAAGGGAAGCTGGATGGAACCAACTATACACTCTGGAAGTTCAAAATTTCTGCAATTTTGGACTCCTATGAATTACTTGACACTGTCATGGGACCGATGGGATTGGATCCAGAGCCTATATCAGTTGAAGATCCAGCAAATTCAAGATTGATGATTCAGCCAGATCCAGATCTTCTACGAGCTTGGAAGAGGCGGAATGCTGATGCATTATGTGCGATTGTCACTAGTGTAAGTGATTCTGTGCTTACTTTAGTTCAACATACTACTAAAGCACATGAGGCTTGGGGCATATTGGCTCGACAATATGAGACCAAGAACCACACTAGGATACAGAATTTAGAAAATCAGTTGGCAAATGAAAAGCATTCTGATTCTGAAAAGGCTGAAGATTTTATCAAACGGATAAAGCATCTTCAAGATCAATTGGCTGCAGTTGGTGTTGTTATAACACCAGAAGAGCTAGCTCGAAGATCTGTACGTGTTCTTCCAGCAAAGTATGATGGATTAGTAACAGCCCTTAACACTCAGGTAAGGCCAACTCCTCTTACATTTGAAGAGTTTTGTGCCATGCTTTTAGAAGAAGAGATGCGGCTGAAGAATCGGCAAAGTACAACTGATGCTGCATTCTCAGCAAATGCAAAAGGTAAAGGCTCTTCAGAGGGATCAAAGAAGAAGCCAAAGAAGAAAAAGTTCACAGGAAGTTGCTTCTATTGTGAAAAGAAAGGCCATGCCATCAAGGATTGCAGAAAGAAGCAAGCTGATGAACGGAATGGGACTGTAAAATCATCATGGAAGAACAAAGAGTCTGCAAACAACACAGAGCTGGAACTTTGGGTAGCTATTGAAGAGGTATGTTCATCTGCTCAAGCTCGTGTTGATGAGCCATGGATTTTAGATAGTGGAGCTTCTCGCCATATGACTAGTAAAAAGGATTGGTATAGTTCCCTAGTGCCTCTACGGGAATCCATCAATGTAGTGGTGGGAAACGACTCCAAGTGTCCATCTGAAGGAACTGGAACCATCTCTTTTATCACTTCTCCAGGTGTTGAGAAAAAGTTATCCGATGTTCTCTATGTACCTACACTCAAAAGAAATTTGTTGTCAGTTTCTGCAATAACAGATCGTGGACTCGAAGTTCACTTCAATAAGAGTGGTGCGGAAATCATGGATTCATCAGGTAATGTTGTAGGTAAAGGCACACGACGGGATAACTTGTATGAGTTAAGTGCTTTAACTGCTATAGAAGATAAAGATGTAAGCAGGTTATGGCACCAACGATTTGGGCATCTCGGATTTGCAGTTTTGAAGGAGATGCAACGAACAGGGATGGTTGCTCATTTGCCTGCATTTTCAGAGTTGCAGGAACCTTGTGAAGCTTGTATGATGGGCAAGCAACAACGAAAGGCATTTCCAAGAGAGACCAGCAATCGATCTCAAGCTCCTCTAGAGTTGGTACATGCTGATCTCTGCGGTAAAATGTCTACACCTGCTTTAGGAGGATCTTTCTACTTCTTGCTGTTAGTCGACGATTATAGTAGAAAGATGTGGGTTTATTTCATTCGAGAGAAGGCTGATGCTTTTGAAAAATTTAAAGCGTGGCATAAGTATGTAGAAAGTGAATCAGGAAGGAAACTGAAGAAATTTAGAACAGATAGAGGAGGTGAATTCTTGTCAACAGAATTCAACAATTACTGTAAGGAGCATGGTGTGAAAAGGCAACTTACCACAGCTCATACACCTCAACAAAATGGCGTTGTTGAGCGCAGGAACAGGACAGTAGTTGAAATGGCTCGTTGTATGTTAAAGGCTCAAGACATGCCTGATTCATTCTGGGCAGAAGCAATCAATACAGCAGTCTACATCCTCAATCGAAGCTACACAAAAGCTCTGAAGGGGATGACTCCTCAAGAAGCATATTCTGGTAAAAAGCCTTCAGTTTTGCATTTCAGAATTTTTGGTTGTTTCTGTTATGCACATATTCCTGATTCAACAAGATCAAAGTTGGATTCAAAAAGCAAAAAGTGTGTCTTCCTAGGATATAGTGAAGAGTCTAAAGCATACAGGTTATGGGATCCTGAGGCAAGGAAGATTTTTGTCAGCCGAGATGTGGTGTTTGATGAACGACCACACTTAGTAGAAGATAAAGGTAAATCTACTATCTCATCAAATGGAGAAATATCTCACCTTGTGCCTATCAAAAGACAGGTTAAAGTTGAGGAGGAGGAAACATCTGATGGAGAAATTTCCTCAATAAAAAGCCAACCAATTGTAGCTGCACAGCGTAAGCCACTACCGAAGTGGGCACAACAGCTCTTTGATGATCACAATCCACATGTAGATGCACCAGAATCATCATCGGATGGATTACGAAGATCAAAGAGAATAGAGGAGCAAAGAAGAGCCTCAGAACACATTGTTAACATGGCTCTAATGGCAGATATCATGGGTTCGATAAAGGAACCTACCACCATTGAAGAAGCCATTGATGATCCAGATTGGAGAGCGGCAATGCAGTCTGAGTATGATAGTATACTCAAAAATGATACATGGGATCTAGTCGACTTGCCGCCAAAGAAGAAGGTAATAGGTACTAAATGGATTTGGAAAGCTAAGTATAAAGCTGATGGAACATTAGAAAAGTATAAGGCACGATTAGTTGCACAGGGTTTTTCACAGATTGAAGGATTTGATGTTCAAGAAACTTTTGCACCAACAGCACGCATGACAACTATTCGGACGGTACTTGCAGTAGCTGCACAAAAGTCTTGGCCTATTTTCCAGATGGATGTCAAATCTGCATTTTTGAATGGTCACCTCAAGGAGGAGGTATATGTATCTCAACCACCAGGTTTTGAGGTGCCCAATTCAGAAAATAAAGTTTGCAGGTTGAAGAAAGCTTTGTATGGACTTAAGCAAGCTCCACGGGCTTGGTACCAACGAATTGATCATTTTTTCAAAAATATGGGTTTTGAAAGAAGTACTTCTGATGCTAACTTGTATGTAACGAAAAGGGATAGCAAGCTAGTTGTTGTCATTGTATATGTAGATGATTTGATCATTACAGGAGATCATCAGGAACTCATCAATCAAACTCGGATCAGCTTGGGCACTGAGTTTGAAATGACAGACTTAGGTCTACTCCATTTTTGTCTGGGAATTGAAGTATGGCAAAGGAAGGATGGCATTTTCATCTCACAACAAAAATATTCCAAAGAAATTCTCAAGGCATTTGGAATGATGGACTGCAAACCAACTAGCACACCTATGGAGGTAAATCATAAGCTATCTATGGATGATAACATGCCTGATGTAGATGCTAAGAAGTATAGGAAGCTCGTTGGAAGTCTTATTTTTCTGTGCAACACTAGACCAGACATTTGCTATGCTGTTGGAGTGTTAAGCAGGTTTTCCAACAAACCTAAGGAGAGTCATTGGAATGCTGGAATGCGAATTCTAAGGTACATTGCAGGAACCTTGGATTTTGGTATTTTGTATACCACAAGTGATACACTCCAAGGATATTGTGATTCAGATTGGGCTGGAGATTGTGATTCTAGAAAATCAGTTTCTGGATATTGTTTCTCACTTGGTTCAGGAATATTTTCTTGGGTAAGTAGGAAGCAACCAACTCTCGCACTCTCCTCCACTGAAGCAGAGTACAAAGCAGCTTGTTTTGCTTCTTGTGAGGCAGTCTGGTTAAGGAGAATTCTTGCAGATATAGGCTTTCCATCAAATATGCCAATTGTACTCAAGTGTGATAATCAAAGTTGTATGGCTATTGCAAAGAACCCAGTATTTCATGCTCGCACCAAGCACATAGAAGTACAGTACCATTACATTCGTGAGCTAATTGAAGATGAAATTGTGGAGCTAGAATATTGCCCAACAGAGGCAAATTGTGCTGACATATTCACTAAAGCACTTGGAAGAGAGCAGCTCAACAAGCATCTTCAACAGATGGGCATAGGACCGAGACCTACTTGATTTATCATCGGTAAACATTGAGGGGGGGTGTTAGAGTATGATCAATGTCTACCCCTCATGATTGTATGCACATTTTGTAAGGCCCCCTTTATGAGGAGAAGCCAAGTGTGCATTACCCAATTGATGGGAATCCCAACTTGAATGTTGGATGAAGGTCATATTGGACCATGTAAGATATTATAAGGAAAGGGAGTTACCAGGGTCCCCAATTGTGGGGTCCGGGGCAGCGGTGAGCAACCCCGGCTGGGGGGTCCAAGGGGGCCAGCGGGCCCCCTGGCTGGGGGGTCCCAGGGGGCCAGCGGGCCCCCTGGTGGGGGTCCGGGGGCAGCGCCCCCGGCGCGACGGTAAAGGGAATATTCCATGGAATATTCCCTATCGGAGTCAGAAATCATTTATATTTGTTAGGTCGGTTCAACCAGTCTAAGCCGTGTATGGCAATTACGCGGGCGGTGGCCGCCCACGCTCTACCGCCCATGTATAGCCGTCCATGGCAGGCCACCCATGATCCTATATATACATGACTTCTGCACTACCTAAGACATTGAGTTGAGCCAGCATACCTCTACCTTGTATCTCCCTATCTAGAGTTGTCTAGATCACCATTTAAGCTCTACCTTGAGAGCGCACGGGTGGACAACGCCATCATCTTTGTACTTGCTGCTAGTAGAAAATTGTTGAGATTCTCCTATATCTGTTATCTTCTCTGCTATTGCTCCTGTGTTATATTGCGTAACTATTGTCTTACACAAAAAACACAGAAATTTGTAAAAAACACGGAATCGCGACTTTCTGTTTTTTTGAATTTTTTGGGTTAAAAAATCATAGTTTTGACAAATTTCTTTTATTGCATGCCATTATTTTGGTAAGGCGCTACCAATAGAGTAAAAAGATATCAGGAAATCAAAAACCAAAAAATTTACAAAAATTTTCTCAGAATCGCGATTCTGTAATCAAACACAAAATCGCGATTCCCTAATCAAACAAAAAATCGTGATTCCCAGAATACGATTTTCATAAGAAAATCGTGTTTTTAACGATTCTGAGCAATCACGATTGTCTGGAAACAAAATCGTGAAAAACACGATTCTATTCAATGAATCGTGGTAAACATGATTCTATTAATAAAATCGTGAAAATCACGATTCCCTTCACAGGATCATGGAAATCACGATTGTCTTCACAAAATCGTGGAAAACAAGACTTCCTTCATATGATCGTGGAAAACACAATTGTATTCACAAAATCGTGGAAATCACGACTTTCTTCACAGAATCGTGAGAAACACGATTCTATCCCCAAAATCGTGAAAAACACAATTTTATCCACAGAATCGTGAAAAACACGATTATATCCACAGAATCGTGAGAAACACAATTCTATCCACAGAATCGTGAAAAACACTATTCTATCCACAAAATCGTGAAAAACACGATCTATCCATAGAATCGTGAAAAACACGATTCTATTCTCAGAATCGTGAGAAAGAATTTTCATAGAATCGTGAGAAAATCTAGAATTCTCTCAAGATCATAAAAAACACGATTCCATTCACAGGATCGTGGAAAACACGATTCTCTTAAGAATCGTGAATTTGTTGGATGATTCTGAGATCTGGTAATAAATTGTTCACACCAGATAAAGAATAGTTAAAAAGGAAGGAGATAGAGCCAATAATAGGAGATTTACAAGAAAAAGATTTAGGGCAAGAAAATAACACGGAAAACCTAAATGAAACCAAATAAAACCTCTGAAACTGGTGATTTTAGATATATTCTCAAATATATGTATACAAATAGGTTTGGAACCTATGTGTATCAGAATGGGATGCATAAGTTTCTCAATAGGTTGAGAAACTTAGAAGTTCCCTTAAATATAACACCAGTAGCACAATTTAAGGATGGCAGATATGAGGATAGATAGGGATGTGTATACATCTTCTCACAGGATCCAGAAAACTCTAATGATTTAGGGCAATGTGCAGACAAGAGACCTTGGGAACAAAACCTAGGGCAACCAGACTTGCCAAGACAAAATGAAACTCACATTAATACTGAACAACAACAAGGTAGAAGAATACACACTTCCCCAAATCCTTTTGAAAGAGAAGTAGAAGGAATGAATGATTTTCCATTCAGAAGGAGACATCAATGGCAAAATCAGGGAAGAATGCTTAGGCCCTATCAAGTAGCTAAATGCATGAAGAATCAATATGAAGGATATTTTGATCCTCATGCCCATGCTATAGAATTCAGACAATTAATTAGGGCAGAAGAAGTAGAGGATTACAAGGTACAATTTGAAGCATTTGGTCTAACCCTAACTGGACCTGCACTATCATGGTTCATTCCATTGAGAAAGGAAATGTATCTAGATATTGAATCTTTCCTTGAAGCCTTCATAGGGGAATTCTCAAAAATTGGAATAAAACATAGTACAACTACCTTAATACATAGTTTTAAACAACAAAAAGATGAAAATGTCAGAGAGACAGCTAGGAGATTCAAGCAATACATTGATAGATGTCCAAGAGAGGAGGTACCATCCATGGCAAGACAAGTATCTCTATTCATAGAAGGACTGAGAAGTGCACAATTAAGAACCTTGGTGTATTATAGGAGATGTCCTTGTTAGTATATGATCAATGTCTACCCCTCATGATTGTATGCACATTTTGTAAGGCCCCCTTTATGAGGAGAAGCCAAGCATGCATTACCCAATTGATGGGAATCCCAACTTGAATGTTGGATGAAGGTCATATTGGACCATGTAAGATATTATAAGGAAAGGGAGTTATCAGGGTCCCCAATTGTGGGGTCCGGGGCAGCGGTGAGCAGCCTCGGCTGGGGGGTCCAAGGGGGCCAGCGGGCCCCCTGGCTGGGGGGTCCCAGGGGGCCAGCGGGCCCCCTGGTGGGGGTCCGGGGGCAGCGCCCCCGGCGCGATGGTAAAGGGAATATTCCATGGAATATTCCCTGTCGGAGTCAGAAATCATTTATATTTGTTAGGTCGATTCAACCAGTCTAAGCCGTGTATGGCAATTACGCGGGCGGTGGCCGCCCATGCTCTACCGCCCATGTATAGCCGTCCATGGCAGGCCACCCATGATCCTATATATACATGACTTCTGCACTACCTAAGACACTGAGTTGAGCCAGCATACCTCTACCTTGTATCTCCCTATCTAGAGTTGTCTAGATCACCATTTAAGCTCTACCTTGAGAGCGCACGGGTGGACAACGCCATCATCTTTGTACTTACTGCTAGTAGAAAATTGTTGAGATTCTCCTATATCTGTTATCTTCTCTGTTATTGCTCCTGTGTTATATTGCGTAACTATTGTCTTACAGTCCTGACCTAGGAGCATGTGTGAAAGAGGCAATAGACTTGGAGGATAACAGAGGACAAGATCTATTAGCATTTGATCAACCTAGAACAAATGAAGATAAAATCCCACCAGCAGAAGAATTAGCACAAGCCATTGCTAAAGCCCTAGAAGTTAGCACCAAGACAAATTTGATAAACACCAGGATATCAACAGATAAGAAATGCTATAACTGTGGAGAAAATCATTTGGTTCAACAATGTCCTTATCAAAAACCACAACATTTGTAAGATAGAAAAACACTCAAATACTGTACATTAGAAAGAAAATGGACAAATCATACCAGAGAAGAATGCTTCTACAATAAACAACCCATTAAAGAAAGAGTATATGTAAACCAACACAACATACAAAGAGAATCTAGATTTGTTGAACAACCAAGACCTGTACTTGGACAACAACCACCTTTACCAACAAATGTAGTACCAGTGAAATACACACCAATAGAAGAAGAAAGCTCAAGAGTTAGATCATCTTATAGAGAGGATTATCATTGGAATGAAGGATATCAGGAAGAATGGGAAGGATATGAACAGAGAGAACTAGAACTGCAAGCCCTGGACTTGGGAAATGGGAGAATTGAAATTGACATAGCCACATTTATGTATATAACTAATAATTACATGTCCAATCAGAAACCTCAATTCAAAGGGAGTCAAAAGATAACTTGTTATAGATGTGGAGGAGAACATTTCATTAGAGATTGCCCACAACCTCCTACACTAAGAATAGAAGGAGCCTATTGCAAGGATTGTGGCAGGGAACACTTAATAAAGGATTGTCCAAGAAACCCTCAAAAACAACAGAACACATCTAGTAACATAGCACTAAAAACAGTTAACATAATGGAACAAGAAGAATTGAGTGACCATGACCAGGTGACTATAAATGCTATAACAAAAGCACAAGATAAACAACAAGAAACAAAAAAGGAGACACATACACAGGAACATAAGAAAAATCCATTTCCAAAAGAAAAGAAAAACAGACAAAAAGGAAGATGGGAAAGAAAAATGAGAATGGGTAAAAATTTGGAAGAAGAGACTATGGAACAGACAAACAATAGCCAACCACAAAACACACAGACTCAGGAAGAGACAAAAAATTCACAAAGTCTAGAGACTCTGATAAGAGCATACAAAGGAAGAATTCAAGATGGACCAAATCCTACAGATCATGTGATGGCATATCCTATGCCAGATTTAGAGGATGAAAGGATGCAAAGATATAAACAAATTATACAAGAAACACAACTCAAAATGGGGGAACCATACAATTATCAAACAATAGTTGAAGGAACAAGTGCAACTAAAACCAGAAAACATCTTGATCAGGAAGAAAATTCATAAATAACCTTCCAAATCAATATAGATAAACACTGTACAATTTTATACCACACCACAATGGAGGAAATAGTAAAACAGAATCCTCATTTACAACACAACATGAAAAAGTGGGAAACAAAGTCAAAAAACCAAGAACCACAGCAACAAGAATTGGAAGAATTGTTGTACATACCTATTGATAAAATAGGAGGATATTGTGAAGGGGAAGAGGGAAACTCAACTCTGAGAATACAATTTGGTAAAAATCATGCCAAGGCTATATTAGATAGTGGATCAGGAGTGGCTATCATGACTAAACAAACTTGGGAGAAATGGGTAAAAAATGAGTTAATACCCACTAAAATGAGATTACAACTTGCAGATGGACACATATAAAAACCCCTAGGAATATGGGAAAAGGTGATTGTGGAAATATGTGGAATAGAGATAGAGCATACTTTTGCCATAGTTGAATTCCCACAATCCACTTCATATGAAATTATCTTAGGAAGACCATTCATGAGACAAATGCAAATTGTGCAAGATTGGGGTAATGATTGCCTATATCTCCAAAGCAAAGGAAGGATAACTAGGGTGAATTTAAGAAATGGTCAATATTGTGATATGTCCCCTCAGGAATGGTTCAAAGTACATCCAAATCAAGAACTAAGTGAAGAATCAGGGAGTGAAGATCAGAATGAGACAGAATCATCAATTTGGAAATGTAATATGATAAGGAAACACACAGAAAAAAAAAGGATGTTAAGAAAAGGAGATTGTCAAGAAGAAAGGAAATCACAGGATGAAAGCTACATATCACAAGAATTTAAAGATGAAGAATTTGAGCCTTATGGTTGGAATCAAATTTTGACCACCATGGATCTAGCTAATGATGAGTATGTGGGAGTAAAGTTCCAAAATGAAGAAGGATATGATATCTTCCACATAGGAATACAAATGATAAAGGTGTCAAAAATAGAGGAAGACCAGGAGGAAGGAATAATATTAAAAAATGGGAAAACACAAGAAGTTGAAAAAAATAAAAAAATAACAAACAAAGATCAACAGTTTGATGTACCTTCAAATTTCAAGACCTATGAGGTAGAAGACAGATTACTTTTAAAAATGAAACCAAAGAGAGAAAAGATAAAAGGAGAGGAATATGACAATGAGGAACAAACCAAGAAGGTGATGATCACTCAAGAAGAAGGGGAGGAGAGACATATTGTAATGGCTGATGACATGACAAATCAAGAGGAGGAAGCATTGAGAAATTTGGCAAAAACATATAGAGATGTGTTTGCTTACAATTACAAAGATTTGAAGGGAATTGATCCTAACATTTGTGAACATAAGATTCCTATAACTCCTGATGCAAAACCTAGCAAACAAAGACACTATACATTTAATGACAAATACTCTGCTAAAATAAAGGAAGAAATTGACAAACTGCTGGCTACCAATTTCATCTATGAGATTGAATATACAAAGTGGATCTCTCCTATAGTGGTGGTACCTAAAAAGAATGGCAAACTCAGGGTATGTATTAACTTGAAAAAGGTGAATGCTGCAACTATAAGGGATAGCTATCCATTACCCATAATAGACCATCTTTTGGAAAGAGTTGCAGGTAAGGAGGTCTATAGTTTTTTGGATGGTTTTTCAGGATACAATCAGGTATCCATAGCTTTGGAAGACCAACATAAAACTACCTTATGGGGAATCTATGCCTTTAGGGTTATGCCCTTTGGTTTAGCCAATGCCCCAGTAACTTTTCAAAGATTGATGTGTCACATCTTCAAAGAATTCCTTAGAAATATAACAGAAATCTATGTGGATGATCTTTGTACTTTCTCATTAAAAAGACAAGATCATTTGAAGGATCTGGAAAATATATTCAAAAAATGTAGAACCTATAGAGTATGTTTAAATCCAGAAAAATGTGTGTTCTTTGTGAGGCAAGGGAGAATGTTGGGTCACATAGTTTCTAGAAATGGAATTTCAACTGATGAAAGAAAAATTAAGGCCATAGTGGAACTTCCAAGCCCAAAAAATGTAAAAGAACTTCAAACTTTCATGGGACATTGCGGGTATTATAGAAAATTTGTACACGAGTTTGCAGACATTGCAAAATCATTGTATGCATTGATAACAAAATTTGAGTGGACCAAAGAGTGTGACCAAGATTTTGAGACTTTAAAAACTTGTTTGGTAACAACACCAATTCTAAAAACTCCATAGTGGAATAAAATTTTTCATGTCCATGTGGATGCTTCAAATTATGCTTTGGGATGTGTGTTAGCACAACCAATAGAAGGGAGCAAATTAGACTTTCCAATTGCTTATGCTAGTAGGCAATTGAATTTAGTAGAAAAAAATTATACAACCACTGAGAGGGAAGGGTTGGGAATGATATTTGTTGTGAAAAAATATAGAAATTATCTTTTAGCCAACAAGTTTAAATTCTTTGTGGATCACCAAGCTTTACTCTACTTGGTAAACAAACCTTGTCACACAGGTAGGATAGTTAGATGGTTTCTCCTACTGATGGAATTTGAGTTTGAGGTAGTGGTCAGACAAGGAAAAACTCATTTGAGAGCAGACCATTTGTCCAGAATACAAACCAAAGAGCCAAGCTCACCTTTAGATGATGACTTACCAGATGCATATCTGTTTAAAATAGAAAGTATTCCTGAATGGGCCATGACTTTAGTACCTTTGCTAACCATGGGACCTTGCAGAACATATGGAAACAACACACATCTGGTATTACAAAGTAGGAATTTTGTACTGCTAGCTGGACATTTGTATCATCTCAATCATATGGGTATATTGGAATATTGTACTCCAGAAGATGAGCAGCAGGAGTATTTAAGAAGAGCTCATTGTTGGAATCCCTGTATTCATGCTTCTAGGATAGTCACCCTAAATAATCTCAATAGGATGGGAGTACATTGGCCTAATAAGATTCAAGATGTGAAAAAGTATATGTCCAACTGCTGGGAATGCCAATCCTTGCAGAATTCAAAAATTATAACTTTATACTGGTTTCAGAAAAATCCGGATTGGAGTGCAAACATAATGAAAGAATTGAAAAGAAATAAGAAAGGAAAGCCAGTAAGAGCTAGTGCAGACTCAAAGAATCTACAAATGATTTCTGAAGAGTATCAACTGATAGGAGATCAATTGTACAAGAAAGCGATGGATGGATATTTAAGAATCTGTGTTCTTGAAAATAAATATATGGAAATGTTAGAGATGGCACATTCTGGAGTGGCAGGAGGACATTTTTCAAGTGAAAGAACTGCTAAACTCATATTATATTCTGGTTTTTGGTGGCCAACTCTATTTCTTGATGCAAGAACATATGTGAAAAGATGTGACATTTGTCAAAAAGTGAGTCAACCAAATAAAAGAGACAATATGCCATTAGTACCACTGATTTCAGCAAGAGCATCTAGTAAATGGCGGTTGGATTTCATTCGACCCATACATCCTCCAACAAAACAATCCCATGCTGAATATATACTAGTAGCCACAGATTACTTGACTAAATGGGTGGAGGCCAGGGCTACAAAAAGGAATGATGCTTAGACCACTACAAGATTTCTTTATGAAAATATTATCACTAGATTTGGATTACCAATTGAGTTTGTAAGTGATAGGGGGACTCATTTTTTGAACCAAATAATAGAAGACATAAATGAAATATTTCATGATCAGTCTTAGAAAGTCAGCCCCATATCACCCACAAGCCAATGGATTAGCAGAAAGTACTAATAAAGTACTTTGCACTGTGTTGTCAAAATTGGTAAACACAAATAGGAATGATTGGGATTTGCAACTTAATCATGTCTTATGGGCTTATAGAGTGGCATACAAGACTGCACTTGGAACCACACCATTTAATTTGGTATATGGACAAAATGCAGTTCTGCCTTTAGAATTCCTTATTCCTACACTAAAGGTGGGGAGTCAGTACAAGTGGACTGGACATGAATTATCTAAGAGAGTGGTGGAATTGGAAAAACTAGGAGCTTCTAGATTTCAAGCAATCATGAGCATATATGCAGATAAGAGAAGGCAAAAAGCTTATCATGATGTTCATATTAAAGAAAAGGACTTACAAGAAGGAGATCTAGTTTTGGCATACACAATAAAAGAACATCATAAGAAATTTCAGAAAAAAGGACATGGGCCTTATATTATCAATCAAATAAGTAATAGTGGAGCTATCCAATTAGCTAATATAGATGGAGAAATCATGCCAAACTTCATAAGTGGATGTAGAGTAAAAAGGTATGATCTTCCATTAACTGTTTCTGAGTGGAGAAGAATACATCAAGCTCAAAACAGGACAAAAGAAGAGGAAAAAATTAGGAATGAGGCTCAACAGAAGGCAAAGGAAAGGATAAGGAAAATCAAGGAGATTAGAGAAGTTCTCTTGTGTGAAACATATTTAAGAGTAAGAGAGCATTTGCCTGTTATAACAATGAATTTTCATGATGAGAAAATCAAGGTTTTGATAGATTCAGGTGCACAAGTAAATTTGATCAGTTCAGTTTTGTTGGATAAGTTTAACTTAAAAAGGACTGAAAGTAAAACATTTTTCAAAACCTTAGAAGGACAGATAATACAAAGCTTGTCTTCACCATCTATTAAAGTTAAGTTCAATGAAGAATATATGAAAATAGATTGTGAAGAATGGCCAGATCATATGATGACTGAGAAATTGATTTTGGGACAACCCTGGCTTAGGCAAGGTAAAGTAACTTTGGATTTTGAAAATATGAATCTTAAATTGACATTAAATGACAAAAGGTTTTTAATGTTTTTATTGAGTGATGAAGAACAGGAAAATCAACAGGATATCTATGACTCAGAATTGGAGGGATTTACTTTTTCATTAGAAGCTACAAAGAAATCACAAGCACCACTTCTTCATGACCAAATTTACTTCAATAAAAAACAGGAGAAAATTGAAGAAACAAAAGGTGTTGAAAAGATAGAAGAAAGGTGGAAAGTGTGGAATGGTCAGAAGCATCTAGGCATCAAGATAGGAAAAATGTGGAAACAAAGTACATACAAGCAGTGCTCATCAAAACAATTTCCCATAACTAAATGGATATGGAAGCCAAAAACTTCCAAGTACTGTGTGTCAAAAGAAGATTTTTATACTACAAAAAAGGAATCAACAAGAATTAAGTATTTCTGGGTAAAAAAATCAGATCTTATTCAATAGGAAGAAAATAGGGATCAAAGATACAAAAATAGTACCAAAGCGTGATGAGTCACAAATGAAGGAAAAGGCAAAAGAGTCATCTAATACACACTTGGGACTCTTGATAAAGAATTCAGAATTTCATCAGAAAGGAATTATGACATCCTGGAATTTATTTCCATTTATTTTACCTCATTCTTTTTCTAGGAAAAAGAATTAGGAGGGGAAGGAAGAGAAAAAAAAAGAGAAAAAAAAGAGGAAAAAAAAAATATATATATATATATATATAAAATAAAGAAAAAAACAATAACTCTTTTTTTTTACATAAGCTATATAACACAAGCAAGATATAGGTTATAACTTGTCAGGATTAAGTAGTCATTAATTTTTTCAAGTCATTTTCAAGTTATTGTTTAAATATTTTTTCCGATAAAAATCTAAAATCTTCTTAAAGAAATTCATTTATTTTTTCTTTTTATTATTAATAAAAAATTATAAAAAAGAGAGAAGGGAAGAGAGCACTAGACATCTCGCTACACATGTGATTATCACTTCAATTGAGTTATATCTGTGATACAAATAAGGAAGTCAGGATTCATCTAAGATTTTATTTTCATTCTTTTTCATTTCATCTCAAGACAAATGTGATTTTATGTATGTTTCTTGTGACTCATGTGGGTGGAGTCTTCTTTTTTGTGTGATGTTATATTTTCTTCAGAATGGTGAATCCAAAGGAATTGCCAATTCATGACTTCAAGGCAGACTGAGTAACTTTGTCTAGAGGACATTGGTTCCTGGACAGTGAAGCAGCAATAGAAAAAGTGGAGCTGGAGTCTGATGAAGAGCAGGAAATCCTAGAGGCAGAGAAGATAGCCAAGGAACTAAAGGAAACCCTTAGTATCATTGGTCAACACATTTTTACAGTAGGAGTTGGAGGTCACAAGTATACCATGCTGTGCCAGGAATTTTACAAATTTCAAAAAATTGCAGTTAATTATAAAAGATGGAAAGCAGTGGGATTACACTGACTGTTGGATGAACCTTTATTCTTTATTGATTTTGAGAGAGTATCCGAGGTTATGAACAGTCTGCTGGAAGTTGGAAAGGGCAATGATGCATGTTTCAGGTGCTCAGTCAAGGACAAGGAAAACAAAGAAGTGAATATTACTATAAAGGCAGAGCATATCAGGGCAGCCCTTCAGTTCTATTCGATGGGAACCAAGTTGGATAACAGCTTTGTCAAGAAGAATAAAGCAACCTATGCAGGATATCCTAAATTTTCTGATTTCAAAGGAAAAGAGAATGAAGAATATGCTATCAGAATGTTCCTTCAATACTTCTGTTTTCCAAAACTACCTAGAGATACCATACCACACAAACCAGGGACATTAAGAAAGTTCATGAATGGAGCAAAATTCTTAACAAGGATTATATATCATGTTCTAGCAATGGAGGATCAATTGAAATTGGCTCCAGAAGCTTAATACTTTAGAAGTTTAATGTCAGGAATTAAAAGTCCTTCTAAAATGATGAACATAAGAGAGACAGAAGCTCAAACAAGCATGAGGGGAGCAGAAAGGAAAAGAAAAGGGATCTCACAAGAAGTTATTCCAGTAAAGAAGAGAAGGTTGGACCCCAGGAAGGTAGAATTGGAATAGGAAGAAGCAACAAAAGAAGAACATGAAGCTGCTCAAAAGGAAGTACAATCTTCAAAGGAACCTCATCCACCTCAAACAAGCAAGGAACAATTGTAGACCTATTTGATTCAAGGAAACAATAAGAGGGCAGTCTATGAAGCCCAGTATCAAAAGATGTTAGAGGACTATTCTTGTAAAGCAACTGATTGGATACAAGAAGAAGTGGAACACTATGAAGAGTTGCATGATCAAATGATGGTTGCAGAAACTGAAGAGGTCTTTGTTAAAAAGGAAGTGGAATTGCTTGCATATTTCAAAGAGTTACAAGGTCAACCTGAAACTAGAACCACAGTAGTAGTGAAGAAGAAGGTTCAGAAGAAACCTATGCAGAAAAAGAAGCTGACGAAGAAGAATAAGGGAAAAGCAATTGAACAAGCACAAAGGAAGGAGACAGAAAAATTGTCAGTAGAAGAAAAAAAGCAGGAGGAACCCATTGTATTAGAAGAGCAAAGAATGGACAAATCAGGGATAGCTAGTGGGATAGCTGGTTCCTCACAGTTCTCTTCAGATTCAGATAGTGACATTGAAAACTTTCTTTTGAAAAGTTTAAATTTTTCAGTACCGAGCACACCAATTGTGACAGTACAAGTCTCTGAAAAAAGCAAAATTCTAGAAGATATGAGTCAAAAGTCACATGGAATACAGGTCCATAAAGAAGCAGCAAAACAGGTTAGTCCTGGAGAAGAAAAAAGGATACTAAAAGGAAAATCAGTAATGATGGAAGAAGAGGTTGAAGCAAGGAAAGAATTCAGTTGTGGATTAATGGACACAGGGTTTAAAGCAATATGGACAAAACCATCTCAACAAACCTATTTCAAATTTGATGAGGAAAAGCTAGAAGTAGAAAAGGAAGTTCACGTATGCAGTACAATGCACAATCAAGAAGATTAAGATCTGTTGGAGGAAACAGAGAAAGTATTGGAAAAGAAGGATTCCAAGAGGTTAAAGAAGGGAATACAGAAAAAGAAATAAATCAAAGTATAGAAGACATACTTTATGACCTAAATCATAATGAGGAGTTTACAACTACAGAAGATCAGGAAAAGGAAGAAGAATTAGACCTTATGGATATAGATGAGCAGGAGGAAGGACAAAAGGAGCAGGAAATGAATGATCAGGTAAAACTCTTAGTGGAGATTGATTCAACCTCAACTCAGGATAACAAAATACAGAAAGAGGAAGAATAGGTCATTGAAGAGAAACAAGAGGAAGTGGAGAAAAAGAAGGCAGAAGAGATAGAGATAATGAAAAAAATATCAGATCATTAGAAGGAAGAGGATCAGACACTAGAGTATGAGGAGGATGCTGCAGACAAAGAAGAGATGAAAGTAGAAAAGGGTTGTGAAGAGCAGGAGAATCAGGTCATAGAATATGAGGAAGAGGATGAAGAAGAAAATGACTACAAAGAAGAAAAGCAGATAGAAGTGTTAGGTCACCGGATGGGCACAATGTAATTTTATTTTCATATATCGCACGACTGAAAGGGCGTAGCAAAGAGATGTAACCTTTTATCTATTAATGAAAAGGCATTACGGGGTTCTCCGACGGTAGAGGAGACGGGATCGCCACACTGTCTGTCTGGGTGAATGCGACCGTGCGGAGATGCGGTGGTGCAGAGTTTGCAGATAATTGGAGTACTATTATTCTATTGAATTGTCGTAATTTATTACTAACACAGTAAACGTTGTCTTAACATCAATAAGTTTGTATGAATGTGTGGCTGATAATTTGCACGATAACCTACTGTGTGAAGATAACCATAATCAAAGAATCGTAACTCTGTAACAGAAGTTAATGCCTTGACGTATAATTACTGGTTGGTTAAGTGGTTAATTGGGAAAACTAAGTAAAGGGCCTCTGCACTGTCAAACCCCTTCCATCCCCAAGAACCCGAAAAGAGATTAAAAGTGGACGTGACAGAAGTCCTTTTTAACACTGGTGCCATCTGTGGGAAGATGGCAATAGACTGAGAATAATCAGTAAAGGTAGAACAGTACGTAAGGCAAGCGGTGCAAAAGTGATATATGCCGGTTACTCGGTCCGACGAGTCATATCCAAAGTATAGGAGAGACCAGCATCCCTGGGCAGTTCCAAATCTACTAGGGACACCCCAGGTGGTAGAAGTACAGGTCATTTAAGCCCAGTGGTAGAAGGATCGGAGCCAGTTAGCAGTAATTCCAGTGCTAGTTTGATGACACATGATGAGATTCCGGTGGATTCTGGTGTGATTCCGGTACTTTTTGAAGAAGGTACAGTGACTTCTAGGTGTACAAAGATGCAGTGCCCGGTTAGTCTGATGCTATCTGGTCAGAATTCGACTATTTTTGGTGATAAAGTTGTGTTACCAAGTGAGACCGTTTTCGATAAAAAGATAACCTAGTGCGGTGAAAAATCGATAAGTTCCGGTGGGAGTTCGATACCATTTAGTGGGAATTTGAAGTTTTTCGGTGATAGTGCAGTACTACCTGGTGGACCCTTATTACGTTCACCGCTGTTCGGGGCAAGCCTCTCTAGTTACGATACCAAATCTGAGGACAGGTTATTTGATTTGGAGATAAGTAAGAGATTCGACGCCATTTTTGAGCCGAAAGGTGAGCAGTCTGATAATACAGATTCTGAAGGACAAGAGACACCTCCTCAACCTACAGCTAACAACAATACTACTCACAATAGTACCATGAGTGGTTCACAGTCACAACAGTAGACACCCCCACAGCCACAACCGCAGTTCCAGCAGCAGCAACAACATCAACCCTAGCCAATCATTCCACTTTGATCGGTTCCGACTGGTGTTACATATACCAAATTTAGTGGATTTCTGGAGGATGATCCCGATGCACATGTCCGTACATTCGAGATAAGTTATGCAGTGCTGAATCATCCACCTGATCCGGCATACAAGGCCATCGTATTTCAGGCCACCTTAGTTAATGAAGCAGCCAGGTAGTTCACTGAGTATGATATTAATCATTTCACTAACTATGATGATGTGAGAGATGTGTTTTTATAGAGGTTCTCATTGAAGAAAAATTCTGCCGAAATCTTCAACTATTTGCAGAACAATCGGTAGAAGCCGCATCAGACTGTTCAGGAATACGCAACGTTGTTTCGAACTCACTTAAGGCAGCTGTCTCCGGCACATGCTAATCTATCGGACGATGTTATAACCCAATGGTTCATTAACGAGCTGAATCCACAGTTAAGACAAATCATGATCATTCGTTGTGTGGGCGGAATGATGTTGGACGTAGTAATTGCGATGGCCCTACAACTGGAGCACAAAGTTGGAGGATTTATAGAGGACTTGGAATGGCTGAAAGTCAGTAAGAATGTAGTAGATGATCCGGCCAAACAGGTGTATTGTACCAAGTGCAAAAATCAAGGGCACACCAGTTCTACATGTACACAACAGGACACTCAATGGAAACCTACGCGTATAATGCCAAGGTGCAAGGTAGAGCAGCCGTAAAGGCCATCATACAAGAACCGTCAACCAGCAACCCATTACGTGCCGCCACAGATGCGAACCAATCAATCGCAAGGATATAGGAATTACCGGGGTCAGCGGAACACCAATTTCAATTCAAATCGAGGGCAGGCGGGTACATCAGCGGAAGGCACCTCTCTTCCACCCCCTCGATGTCATTTTTGCGGCGAGGTTGGCCACATCCGTAGATTTTGCAAGGAAGCAGCGGAGTACGATAAAAGGAAGAAGGAGCGACAAAATCCAATGACCAATATGGTTTATATTTCACCAGTCGAGTCACAAGCAGCTGTCATGTAGACAAGATCGGGTAAGCAGTTGCAACCAGCAGCTGAAGTGTTCGAGCCTGGTATCCATGAGCAGCAGCAATGGATAGCTAAGGAGCCCATTGTGTTTCCTGATCTAATGCCGATAACACAGGTCCCTCTGCCACAGGCAAGATCGAATGAACAAATGTCTGCCCCAACAACATTAGAATCATCCTCAGAATCGGTGAGAATTACGACCCAAACAGATCAGGTATGGGACATCCTATCTAAGGCTTCAATCACACTACCTTTGGGACAGTTGCTCGCCTTAGTGCCAGGAGTAAGACAGCAATTCCAACAACAGGCTAGTCCCGGACCTTCATGTACTCCGGTGACTGCAACCATACAATCAGAAATTGATTCTACGATGGATCACTCAGTTCCATTGATCATCATATGGCATAAAACCAAAAGATTACCCAATTGTTAATTAATGGCGGGTCGGGTGTGAATATTGCAACAGCTGCAATCTACAGGAAATTGGGTTGGACCCAAATTGAACCCCTACAATTTTTTGTACGAATGGCAGACCAATCCCGAGTCCATCCGGTGGGACTAGTACGTAATATTCCGATTACCTTGCAGGGCACTACATTTAAAATGACTTTTGTAGTCCTAGAATTACCAGAATCTAGCCTCAACTACAACTTACTTTTCGGTCGACCATGGCTGAAGCAAGCCAAACTGGTACAGGATTGGTCAGCCCAAGAGTTAATTTTCAAAGACCATCACCGGAAATATGTAGTTAAATTGGATGCTATGCAACCCTGTGATCTTCATGCATGACCATACGTAGCGGAGCCGGTCCATATGTTGGATGGATTATCTGATGATGAGGAAGAGGCTTTCCTGAAGACCAATAAGGATCTGGTCTCATTAGGTAATGTCGATCTCCAGTCGATAGCAGACAAGTGGAGTCCGGCAGCTTATACGGTCGTACCAATGACCAGAGATGCGGAAGCAGATGATAGCGTAGCTATGGATGAAGTAACCTTACATCAACTATTGCAGCCAGCTGATGATTTGGTAAAACCTCGACAATTTTATGTACCGAAAGATCAATTAGTAACATATAATTTGGGTGACACGGTGTTTTGTTTTGGACTCCAAGTTGTCCTCTCCAATCATGAAGTAACAAAGAATCAACAAATCATCTTTATTTTGTCAATCCTAGGAATATCCACAAGACCACAGCCCCTTCAAGATAATAGATTCAAGGAAATAAGAGATTGATGGCTGGATTGCTGAGAGAAATTGAAGATGAAGAGAAAATCTTGAGATTACCATAACTAAGGCAAATCTCCATCATTTTCCATGTTCTTTGTGTCAAAACCATACCATTTCATTAGCAGAATACAAATATGAACTCAAAACTGAAAAATATCACCTGTATCACCAAGACGAGACAATCGCGATTCTGTACAACAGACGATTTTCACAATTTTGGAACTTCCTTCAATCCTTTCCACTCATTTTCAGCAATAGGTCTCTCTCTTCATACAACTTACTCAGTAATACACAAATAAGACTCACAAATCTCCATGATTAAGCAAGAGACAAGCTCACACATCAAAAGAAATACACTCAACAGGAGAAAACACGATTTTGCAGAAACTCTTTCTTCTCTATTGATAGCTTGAGCAAATGGCTAACCAACCTCTCCAAAATAGAGAGAATTGACTTATATACATTTTCAAGTGTCCCTTTTCACACTTGAAATTAGGTCTTTTTCTCTAATTTTCTAAAAAAATGCTATCTAAGAGTTTCTAAAAATTCTACAAAAATTACATAAGATCCTCAACCACATAAGGAAGACTCTTCCTTATTTTTACAATCATTGCATAAATATTTTACAATTTTTTTGTCTTTTTACTAATTTTTTCATCAAAAATGCTCCTTCAAAATCACTCCTTCCAACATCCTTCCCCTCCTAAGCCTTTCGGCTCCTGACGAAAGATTTTCTTTATGTGAGCTCAGCTTTATTTCTTCTTCCTTTGATACACTTGTGACACCAAATCATGGCTCTTCCTTTCAGTGACATTCAAATTATTGACCATTTCAAATAAAGCTTTCCTCCATTGTACTGCAGCTTCAGGCTTGTCTATAACGTCCTTCTTCAAATATTCTGTGTAGGCAACTTCATAGGCAGTAAGTCTTGCTTTTGTAACAACTGATAGGTTTCCAAAAATCTCTGATTCCCTCTCAAAAAATCCATAATCGAAAGCATCCTCAAAAATCTGTAAGTAATGGCTACCCAAAAATATAATTCTGCTGTAGTAGGCCATTAAGCAGATCCTATCTGGTGTCTCACTTAAATCAAACAAAAGAGCATCGGTTGGTGAATTAAAACCTATGTAGTTCAAAATTCTGATATCTGTATCAGTGTAGGTCTCTATACAAGCTAGAATCAATCTCATTATTCTGACAAGTAATATACAGGCTGGATCATTAACATCTTTATATGTCGTTAAAATTGACTCAGCAGCATTCACCATGTAATTCTTTGTAGGCCAAGTACCTGCCTTTGGACCTGCTATTTTTGGAAAATTTAGCCATTTTGCTGGAATCTGTCCTGTTTTCCTCCTTTCCCAAAAAACAGTCCATTCTCTTCTTCTGGCAACTGGACAATAGGCTGGGTTGATCTTTAAATTCAAAGGTGCCTCTTTCCAGATTTTCCTGCATTCCTTATTGGCATCCAACCACTTATTCCTCCATTTAGGATTTGCTCTTTCAAATAACTCCTTCGTGACATTAATATCTTCTTCATATTCAAGGTATTTGTTCGGAGATAGCCCTACTCTGGCTAATTGATAATTCTTTATACTCTCCAAAATCATGCAGAAAGGTATTCCCAATCCATCTGCAGCCCAATGATGCTGATCTGGATTAATGCCTTTATTCAGAGCAAACTTAACTATTTGATCTTCATACTCATCATGCATTTTTCTGATAAATTCCATTCTTGACTCTCTATTGGTCAATAATTTCTGTACAAACTCTTCAGAATATTCTTCCTCTGTTTCTTTGGCTGCTGACTCCTTGTTCTCTTGTTCCCTATCAAAATCTCCTGTTTCATATTCCCTGTTGTCTGTATCTTCTGCCTGTACTTGATCTTGAATTTCTTCTGGAACTTTTGATTTCTCCAACTGTTTCTGTAGTTCTTCTATAGTCATCATTGAACTTTTATTCTGAGCTGCCCATAACTCCTTTTCCTTCCTCCACTCATTTCTTTCTTCCTCCATCTTTGCTTGCCATTCACTTCTTTCCTTCTCTACCTCCAAATGTAATTGATGATATCCTCTCATTGATGTGGCAGCATGAGTGTTTGCCTGTTTCTCCATTTCTTTGGCCTCTTTTAATTCTGTTTGAAGTCTTTGAATTTCTTTATGCAGCTCTTCCTTTTCTTCCTCTGTCAATTGAGCAGATTTGCTTCCACCTTGTAGTTGACCTTCTTCTAACAACACTTTATTAATCTCTTCATGTGCTCTAGTCAGAATTTGATAAGATGTTTGTAAAGTTCTGTATCTTCCTCCAATGGTTTTTAATTCCATATCCATTTTGGCATTCTGCTCCGATAACTTTACACTCTTTTCTTCCAAATATTGTATCCTATTCTGCTTCTGAACCTCAGCTTCTTCCAAAGCAATGATTCTATTGAGATATTCTTCATTCTTTTCCTTTATCAACCTTAATTGCTCTGTCATCTGCTCTTTTTCTTTCTTGTGTTCTTTGATGATTAAACTGCCTTTTTCAAATTCTGATTCAGCCACCATTCCTGATATGATCATATTTCTGCTAGATGGTCTGAATTGTTCAATGTTGCTCATAATCATTTGACAAGCTGATCTTATATTTTTGGGTATTCTTTCCAACCCTACTTCTATTTCTGTCTGTCTAACTTCAATTTGCTTATCTTCTTTATTCACATCATCTTCTTCTGCTGCTGTTTCATCTTCTATGTCCTGCATGTCTTGTTCTTCATTACTGTGATCATAGTTCTCTGTATCCTGAGTGTCATCATCATCTTCATAAACTAATGCTCTGTCATTTGCACTCTTCTGCTCTGAGAAATCTGAAACTTCCTTCTTTTCTAATGGCTTCTTTTCTTCTAATACTTGTTGCTTCTCTGTGAAGAGCTTGACTTCCTTAATTAGTATCTCCTTCTCTTGTGTTAGGGTTTCCTGACTATCATTTGAGTCCTTTTCAACAAGAATTTGTTGAACTTTCTTGAGTTGGTCTTCTTGTTCCTGCTTTTCCTGAACTACAACTGATTCACTTTCTTTTGTACCCGCAACCTGGTCATTACTTTTCTCTTTTATGCATTCCTGATCTTGCTCCTCCATATCCATAAAATCTGCTTCCACTTCCTGTTCTTGATCATTCCTAGATGTAAATTCCTCACTGCTTTTTATATCCTGCAACACATCTTTTATACTTTGAACAATGCCTTCCTCTATCACTTGTCCCAAGACCTCTTGAGTATTCTTTTCTGATTCTAACTCCTTGCTTTCCTGTTCTTTGAATGCATCCTTCTGCTGATTATTTGAGCTAAGTACACTGCCGAATACTTTCTTTGCGAGTTCCTCCAAACTTGCAGTCAATCTTGCATTTAATTTGAACTGTGTCTGTGATGGATTGGTCCATATTGAATTTTCGTCAACATTCATTATTCCAGAATTATCTTCATTTCTCGTCTGGTCTTCCTCTTCTGTCATCTTTGCCTTTCCTTTTAACTGCCTCCTTTTTTCTTCAGCACTCATCTGTGGAACTTTTTCTTCCTGTGTCTGCTTCTCTTGAGATTTCTTACTTGAATCCTCAGGTGTTTTCACTTTTTCCACAGCCTGTACAGCTATATTGGGAGTGTTGGGTATTGACAAATTTAAACTTTTTAGCAAAAAACTCTCAATGTCGCTATCTGAATCAGATGAGAATTTTGAAGATCCTCCCACTTCTTGTTCTATAGGCTTTGACACTTCCATCTCTGAGGTTAGCTTTTGTGTTTCTTTGGTAGTTACCTGTCTCATTTCTTTTATCACAGGTTCATCTGCCATCTTTCCTTTCCCTTTCTTTATTATCTTCTTCTTTTGAACAGGTTTCCTTGGCATCTTCTTTTTTACTATCACTGTAGTTCTGGCCTCTGGAGGTCCTTGCAACTCCTTGAAGTATGCCAGCAATTCTACCTCCTTCTTCACAAATATCTCTTCAGTTTCTGCTGCCATCATTTCTTCATGCAATGCTTCATAGTGCTCCACTTCTTCTTGGATCCAATCAGTAGCTTTACATGAAAAATCTTCCAGCATTTTTTGATATTGTGCCTCGTATATGGCTCTTTTGCTGTTTCCTTGTGTGAGATAAGTGTAAAGTTGTTCTTTGCTTGTCTGCGGAGGATGAGGTTCACTGGAGGATTGCACCTTTTTCTGTGCTGCCACCTGTTCCTCTCTTGTCTCTTCCGCCTGTTCTAACTCTACTTTTCTGGGGTCCAACCTTCTTTTCTTTACTGGAATCACTTCCTCAGATATGACTTTTCTCTTCATTCCTGTTCCTCTCATGCGAGTTTGTCCTTCTGATTCTCTTCCAAGTGCCTTCTTTGGGGGACTTTTGATTCCTGACATCAAATTTCTGAAGTACTGTGCCTCAGGAGCTAACTTTAACTGTTCTTCCATACCTAAAACATGATAAATGATTTTTGTCAAAAACTGGGCTCCATTCATGAATTTTTTCTGCTCCCAATGCTTTGCTGCTTCCTTCAGCTGTTCATGGATGTAAGGTGAGACATCCATCACCCCAAATGGCTTTGTTCTATCTTTGTTGTTGAACATCAGCAGAGTTACTGATTTGTGAGGCATGGTGTATCTAGGCAGTTTGGGAAAACAAAAATATTGCAGGAACATTCTAATTGCATATTCTTCATTTTCTTTTCCCTTGAAATCAGTGAACTTTACATACCCCGTGTAAGTCTCCTTATTTTTCTTGACAAAACTTTGGTCCAGTTTAGTGCCCATGGGATAGAACTGTAAGGCGGCTCTGATATGTTCTGCTTTGATGACTATCCCTGCCTCCTGATTGTCTTTATTCTTCACTTTACATCTGAAGTAGGCATCATTGCCTTTTCCCACTTCTTCCAAGGTTCCCATTACTTGTGCTACTCTTTCAAAGTCAATAAAGAAAATTGGTTCTTCTAAGAGCTTGTGCAATCCCACAGCTTTCCATCTTTTGAGGTTGACAGAAGTTTTCTGAAACCTGTAGAATTCTTGGCACAGCATGGTGTACTTATATCCTCCCACTGCAACTGTGAATATATGCTGTCCTATCACTCCCAGAATTTCTTTAAGTTCTTTTGCTATTTTTTCAGCTTCTGGGATTTCTTGGTCTTCATCGGATTCTAAGTCAACTTGTTCTTCAGCTGCATCACTGTCCAAAAACCAGTGTCCTCTGGACAAAGTCACTGAATCAGCTTTGAAGTCGTGAATTGCCAACTCTTTTGTATTCACCATCCTGTATTTATATATGACAGAAAAGAAAATACTCCACCCACATGAGTCACAAGATTTCATAAGAAAATACTATATTATTCTGGAATGTTCTGACATATAAAAAATAAGAAAAACAAGTTCCCAGCAATTTTTGCTTTTTTTTTTCAAGACTTAATTTTAAGTGAGCAACACAGGTGTAGCAAGACATCTATTGTGCTCTCTCCATTTGTCACTTCTTTACTCAAAAAAACAATTCCTGAATTAAAAGGATGATGCTAGAAAAGATGATTAATGAAGGAACTTGAAAAAGTAATGGTAAAAAAGAAAAATGATCACAACAAATCAATAAGTCAAAACAACTTTTTTTCCATAATAAATTACTCTTTCCCTCCCTATATCTTGCTTTGTGTTCTTTTTATTTTTAGAAATAAAATCAAGAAAATAAAATATATATATATATATATATATATATATATATATATATATTTTTTTTTTTCTTTTTTTTTTTTTTTTTTTTTTTTTTCCCTTCCCCTCCTAATTTTCTTCTAAGGGGAAAGAAGGAAATATTTTTTTGTCCTTCCCAAAATTCCAAGAATAGGTCCATTGTGGATTATCTCTCTTCCATTGACCTAATTCTGATTTTTTTACCCAGTAATATTTTACTCCATCTGTCCTTCTGTGATGGAAATATCCATGCTCTGTGGATGAACATTTTTTGACATTTCTTGGCTTCCATATCCATTTTGTTTTAATTTCCTGTTTTAGTGAGCCATAACTATGCATGACCTGTTTCCATATTCTTTTTGTTCTGTTTTGTTGATATTGCAACTTTGGCAATAATAGTCTTCTCTGTTTTGTCTCCTCCTCAACCTTTACCTCTTCAGTCTTTTGCTGATCTTGAGTGTATGAAGCTTGATCACTTTGTATTGTCATAATGTTCCTGTCCTTCATTGAGAAAGAAAATCCTTCGAGATGTGGGTCATGAACATCCATATGATCTACCTGCTCTTCATTACTCAGAAAGAACATTAAAAACTTTTTGTCCTTGATGGTCAAATTAAGCTTCATTTTTTCAAAATTTAAGATGACTTTACCTTGTTTGAGCCATGGTTGCCCTAAAATCAGCTTTTCAGTCATTAAATGGTCTGGCCATTCTTCACAATCTATCTCCATATATTCATTATTAAATTTAACTTTAATAGAAAGTGAAGATAAGCTTTGAATTCTTTTCCCTCCCAGGGTTTTGATCAAAATTCTGCTTTCAGCTCTCTTAAGATTAAACTTATTAATCAAGGCTGAGCTAATTAGATTCACTTGAGCTCCCGAGTCTATCAAAACCCTTATGTCTTCATTCTGGTAATTCATCATAATCAAAGGCAAATGTTCTTTTTGTTTTAGAGTGTTTTCACATAAGCACACTTGTTTCAATTTTCTAATTCTCTCTTTGGCTTCCAGTTGAGCCTCCTTTCTAATACTTTCTTCCTCTTTTTTCCTATTTTGGGCCTTTTGCAACCTTCTCCATTCCTCAGTAGTTAATGGGTACTCATACCTCTTCACTCTACATCCACTTATGAAATTTGGCATGATTTCCCCATCAATATTGGCTAACTGAATAGCTCCACTTTTGCTTATCTGATGTATGATATATGGCCCATGACCTTTTTTCTGAAACTTTTTCTGATGTTCTTTGATTGTGTAAGCTAAGACCAGGTCTCCTTCTTGTAGATCTTTGTCTTTTATGTGAACATCATGATAAGCTTTTTGTCTTTTCTTGTTTGTGTATATACTCATCACTGCTTGGAGTCTCGATGCTCCCAGTTTTTCTAAGTCTATGACTCTCTCAGATAATTCATGTCCTGTCCAATTGTATTGGCTACCCACCTTCAGTGTTGGAATAAGAAATTCCATGGGTAAAACCGCATTCTGGCCATACACCAAATTAAATGGTGTGGTCCCTAAAGCTGTTTTGTATGCCACTCTATAAGCCCAAAGAACATGATTCAGTTGATAATCCCAGTCATTTCTGTTTGTGTTGACTAATTTGGACAATACATTGCAAAGTACTTTATTAGTGCTTTCTGCTAACCCATTGGCTTGTGGGTGATATGGGGCTGATTTATTGTGACTAATCATGAAATAATTAGTCATGTTTTCTATGATCTGATTCAAAAAATGAGTCCCCCTATCACTTACCAATTCAATTGGTAGTCCAAATCTAGTGATAATGTTTTCATACAAAAATCTAGCAGTAGTGTGAGCATCATTTCTTTTAGTAGCTTTGGCCTCAGCCCATTTTGTCAAATAATCTGTAGCTACTAGTATGTATTCTGCATGAGATTGTCTGGCTGGAGGATGTATTGGTCCAATAAAGTCCAATCCCCATTTACTAAAAGCTCTGGCTGAAATTAAAGGAATTAATGGCATGTTATCTCTTTTGTTTGGTTGGCTTACCCTTTGACAGACATCACATCTTTTTACATAAGTTCTAGCATCGGGAAATAGGGTTGGCCACCAAAAGCCAGAATATAAGATGAGTTTGGCTGTTCTATCACTTGAGAAATGTCCTCCAGCTACTCCTGAGTGTGCCATTTCCAACATCTCTAAATACTTTTCTTCTGGAACACAAATTCTCAGATATCCATCCATTCCTCTCTTGTATAATTGCTCTCCTATGAGTTGATATTCTTCTGAGATTACTTGTAAATTTCTTGAATCAGCACCAGCTATTACTTGTTCCCCTTTCTCCTTTCTCTTCAACTTCTCAACAATATTTTTACTCCATTCAGGGTTTTTCTGAAACCAATATAGAGTTATTAATTCTGCCTTCTGCCATGTTTGACATTTTTGACAATTATCAATATATCTCTCCACATCTTGAATCTTATTTGGCCAATGTACTCCCATCCTATTAAGGTTACTAAGAGTGACAATTGTAGAAGCATGAGTACATGGATTCCAGCAATGAGCTTTTCTTACATATTCATGTTGCTCTTCTTTTGGAGTACAATATTCCAGTATACCTGACAGATTGAGGTGATACAAATGTCCAGCTAACAACATGAAATTCCTGCTTTGTAACACCAGATGTGTATTATTTGCTAATGACCTACAAGGTCCCATGGTTAGCAAGGAAATTAATGACATTGACCATTCAGGAACACTTTCCACCTTGAATAAGTATGTATCTGGCAATTCATCATCTATAGGTGAACTAGGTTCTTTTGACTGAATTCTTGATAAATGATCTGCTCTCAAGTGTGTTTTTCCTTGTCTAACCACCACCTCAAACTCAAATTCCATTAGTAAAAGAAACCATCTTACTATTCTTCCTGTATGACATGGTTTATTTACTAAATAGAGTAGAGCTTGGTGATCCACAAAGAATTTAAACTTGTTGGCCAATAGATAATGTCTGTATTTTTTGACAGCAAAGATCATTCCCAACCCTTCTCTCTCAGTAGTTGTGTAGTTTTTTTCTGCAATGTTTAATTGTCTACTTGCATATGCTACTGGGAAATCTAATTTGCTTCCTTCTACAGGTTGTGCTAACACACATCCTAGAGCATAATTTGAAGCATCAACATGTACATGAAAGATTTTATCCCACTGAGGTGTTTTTAAGATTGGTGCTGTCACCAAACAAGTTTTTAATGTTTCAAATGCTTGGTCACATTCTTCAGTCCACTCAAACTTTGTGATGAGGGCATATAAGGGCTTGGCTATATCAGCAAATTTGTATACAAATTTTCTGTAGTACCCACAATGTCCCATAAAAGTTTGGAGTTCCTTTACATTTGTTGGTCTAGGAAGCTCTATTATGGCTTTTATTTTCTTCTCATCAGTAGAGATTCCATTTTTTGACACTATGTGACCCAACATTCTTCCTTGTCTGACATAGAATACACACTTTTCTGGGTTTAGGCATACTCTATATGTCCTGCACTTCCTGAATATTCTTTCCAAATCTTGTAAATGATCTTGTCTTTTTAAAGAAAAAGTGCATAAGTCATCTACATAGATTTCCATCACATTTCTCAGGAATTCTTTGAAAATATGACACATCAACCTTTGAAAAGTTGCTGGGGCATTGGTCAATCCAAAGGGCATAACCCTAAAAGCATAAACCCCCCATTCTGTAGAAAAGGCAGTCTTATGTTGGTCCTCTAAAGCTATAGGTACTTGATTGTATCCTGAGAAGCCATCTAGAAAACTATAGACTTCCTTTCCTGCAACTCTCTCAAGAAGATGATCTGTTATTGGCAGTGGATAACTGTCCCTTATAGTTGCTGCATTTACTTTCTTCAAGTTAATGCATACCCTAAGTTTCCCATTCTTTTTTGGCACCACAACTATAGGTGATATCCATTCAGTATACTCTATTTCATAAATGAAATTAGCAGCCAACAACTTGTCAATTTCTTCCTTTATTTTGGCAGAGTATTTGTCATTAAATGTATAATGTCTCTGTTTGCTTGGTTTTGCATCAGGTGTCATAGGGATCTTATGCTCACAAATTTTTGGATCAATTCCTTTCAAATCTTTATAACTGTAAGCAAATACATCCCTATAGTTCTTTGCTAGGGTCCTTAATGCTTCTTCTTCTTGTGATGTCATGTCATCAGCTATTACTATTTGTCTCTCTTCTCCCTCTTCCTGTGTGATTACAATTTTCTTTGTTTGTTCTTCATTATCATATGCTTCCCCTTTCTTCTTCTCTCTTTTTGGTTTCATTCTCAGAAGTAGTCTGTCTTCTACTTCATAAGTTTTAAAGTTTGCTGGTACATCAAAGTATTGATCTCTGTTTATCTCTTTCTCTTTCTTTTCCTTTTCCTGGTCTCTTTCTGTTTCTTTGTGTTTATGTTCCTTGTATTTGCCTGAGATTTTATCTTTGATTGCATCCTCAGCTTTTACTGTTTCCAAATATTGTGATTTTCCTTCTGTTAATATCATTTCTTGATTTTGATCCTCTTCTCTTTGTGATACTCCTATCATGTGTATGCCAATGTGGAAGATGTCAAACCCTTCCTCATTTTGAAATTCCATTCCCACATATTCCTCACTGGCCAAATCCATGGTGGCTAAGATTTGATTCCATCCATAAGGCTCAAATTCTTCATCTTTGAACTGTTGAGGCACATAATTTTCATCTTGTATTTCTCTTTCTTCCACACAATCTTCTCTTCTTAACTTCCTTTTCCTATTTGTGATATTTCTTAATATGTTACACTTCCAAACTGCTGATTCTCCTTCTTCCTGATCCTCCCTCTCTGATTCTTCACTTTCTGGTTGATTTTGATGTATTTTATACCATTCTCTAGGAGATATGTCACAATAGTGGCCATTTCTTAAGTTTACTCTTGTTATTCTCCCCTGGTTCTGAAGATATAAACAATCATTACCCCAATCTTGTACAATTTGCATTTGTCTCATGAAGGGTCTTCCTAGGATAATTTCATAAGATGTGGATTGTGGAAATTCTACTATAGCAAAAGTATGCTCTATTTCTATGCCACATATGTCCACAATCACTTTTTCCCAAATTCCTAGGGGCTTTTCTATATGTCCATCTGCAAGTTGTAATCTCATTTTAGTGGGTAATAATTCCTTTCTTCCCCACTTCTCCCAGGTTTGTTTAGTCATTATAGCCACTCCTGATCCACTATCCAAAATGGCTTTTGCTGAATGTTTTTCATATTGTAATTTTAAGGTTGAATTCCCTTCTTCTCCTTCACAATATCCTCCTATTTTGTCAATAGGAATATACCATAGTTCCTCTAATTCTTGTGTTGGTGAATGAAGGTTTTCAGATATTGTTTCTTCTTTGTTCATCTTGTTCTGTAGATGAGGATTTTGTTTCAGCAAATTTTCCCATGTTGTATGGCATGTAATACTACAATGTTCATCTAAGATCATTTGGAATGTTATTTGTGGATTTCCTTCTTTATCATTTTCCTTGGTTTTTGTTTTCTCATGCTGATCAAATGTTCTCCGAGAGCTGTCTTCTTCCCCTAACCTGAGTTGTGTTTCCTGGATAATTTGTTTGCATTTTAGCATCCTTTCATGCTCTAAATCTGGTATGGGATAAGCCATTGCATGATCTGCAGGGCTTGGTCCCTCTTGAATCCTTCCTTTATAGGCTTTGATTAGGGTGTCTAGGCTCTGAGAATTTCCTAATTCAGACAGATTCTGGGTCTTTTGAGGAGAAGTATGTTTTGAATTTGTTTGTTCCTGACTGTCTTCTTCCAGACTTTTGCCCACTTTTCTTTTCTTTTCCCATTTCCCTCTTTGTCTATTTTTCTTCCCTTTTGATGTGGAACCCTCATTTTGTTCCCTAATTGTTCCTTGTTGTTTGGCTTGTGCCCTTGTTATAACATTAAGTTCAATTTGATCATTGTCACTCAATTCTTCTTGTTCCATAATTTTGACTGTTTTTAAAGGTATGTTATTAGGTGTGTTCTGTTGTTTTTGGGGATTTTTTGGACAGTCCTTGATCAGATGTTCTCTACCACAATCCTTACAATATGCTCCCTCTATCCTGAATGTTGGAGGTTGTGGACAATCTCTAATGAAATGCTCTCCCCCACACCTATAACATGTTATCTTTGGTCCCCCTTTGAATTGAGGTTTTTGATTGGACATGTAGTTGTTAGTAATGTACATGAATGTTGCTGTGTCCATTTCAATTTTTCCATTTCCCAGATCTAGGGCTTTAAGCTCAGGTTCCCTTATTTCATAATCTTCCCATTCTTCCTGATGTCCCTCACTCCATTGATACTCTTCCTTATAAGGTGATCTGAATCTTGAATTTCCTTCATCAATGGGTGTATATTTGACTGGTACCACATTGGTTGGAATGGGAGGTTGTTGTCCCAATACTGGTCTTGGTTGCTCGGTATAACCTGATTCCCTCTGAGCCATATAGTCTCTTTCCTTGACAGGTTGTTTGTTATAGAAGCAATCCTCCCTGGTATGGTTTGTCCATTTTCTCTCTAGTGTACAATACTTGATTGTCTTCCTATCTTGTAGGTGTTGTGGTTTCTGATAAGGGCATTGTTGTGCCAGATGATTTTCTCCACAATTATAACATTTCTTGTTTGTGTTTATCCTGGAGTTTATCAGATTAGTTTTAGTGCTTACCTCTAGGGCTTTAGCAATAGCCTGAGCCAACTCTTCTGCTGGAGGAATTTTGTCTTCATAAGATCTGGGTTGATCAAATGCCAACAAATCTTGACCTCTGTTGTCCTCCAAATCTATTGCTTCCTTAACACAGGCTGCTAAATCAGGACATCTCCTATAGTACACTAGGGTCCTTAATTGGGCACTTTTTAATCCCTCAATGAATAAGGATACTTGTTTTGCCATGGAAGGTACTTCTTCTCTTGGGCATCTATCAATGTACTGCTTAAACCTTCTGGCTGCTTCCCTAACATTTTCCTCCTTTTGTTGTTTGAAGCTGTGTATCAATGTGGCTGTACTATGTTTGATTCCAGTCTTAGAGAATTCACCAATGAAAGCTTCTAAGAAAGATTCAATGTCTAGGTACATTTCTTTTCTCAAAGGAATGAACCATGATAAGGCTGGCCCTGTTAGGGTTAGACCAAATGCTTCAAATTGTACCTTGTAATCTTCTACTTCCTCTGCTCTAATCAGTTGTCTAAATTCTGCAGCATGAGCATGAGGATCTGAATACCCTTCATATTGGTTTTTCATGCATTTGGCTACTTGATATGGTCTAAGCATCCTACCCTGAGGTTGCCAATGAGGTCTTCTTCTGAGTGGGAAGTCATTGTTTCCTTCTGGTTCTCTGTCAAAGGGATTTGGTGAAGCATGTGTCCTTCTCCCATAATTTTGCTCATTATTAGTGTAGTTTTCATTTGGTCTAGGTATGTCTGGTTGTCCCATGTTATGTTCCCAAGGTCCTTTGTCAGCACATTGCCCTAGATCATTTGAATTTTCTGGGTCTTGAGAGAAGATATATACACATCCTTGCCTGTCTTCATATCTTCCATCTTTGAATTGGGCAACTGGAGTTATATTCAGGGGAATTTCTGAATTTCTCAGTCTAATTAGGAATTTATGCATTCCATCTTGGTATACATAGGTTCCAAACCTATTTGTATACATGTATTTTAGGATGTTTCTAAAATCCCCAGTTTCTATTGACTCATTTGTTTCATTTAGGTTTTCCATGTTATTTTCTTGGCTTAAACTTCTTTCTGATCTTTTATCACTTCCTGTCTCTTTTCCCTTCCTTGTTAGGTCTTGCTTAGAAAGTGAATTTATTTTATTTCCAGACCTTAGTATCATTCAACTATTTTTTTGATAATTTTCTTCCTATGTTTTGTGTTTTTCAAGACTTCCTAAATGAAATTAGGGTTTTTCACGATTTTCTACTGCCAGTAGTGTTTTTTCACGATTTTCAGATGAAAATCGTGTTTTTCACGATTTTATGATGCCTTTGGGGTTTTTCACGATTTTCTGTTGGATTTAGGTTTTTTCATGATTTTGTACCTACCTGTGAGTTTTTTTACAATTTTCTGTTGAAAATCGTGTTTTTCACGATTTTCTACCTACTTGTGAGTTTTTCACGATTTTCTGTTGAAAATCGTGTTTTTCACGATTTTCTACCTACTTGTGAGTTTTTCACGATTTTCTGTTGAAAATCGTGTTTTTCACGATTTTCCACCTACTTGTGAGTTTTTCACGATTTTCTGTTGAAAATCGTGTTTTTCACGATTTTATGATGCCTTTGGGGTTTTTCACGATTTTCTGTTGAAAATCGTGTTTTTCACGATTCTGTGTTCAAAGTCGTGTTTTCCACGATTTTGAGTGAAAATCGTGTTTTTCACGATTTTGTGTTCAAAGTCGTGTTTTCCACGATTTTGAGTGAAAATCGTGTTTTTCACGATTTTGTGTCAAAATCGTGTTTTCCACGATTTTGAGTGAAAATCGTGTTTTTTCACGATTTTGTGTCAAAATCGTGTTTTTTCACGATTTTGTGTCAAAATCGTGTTTTTTGCGATTTTGTGCACAGAATCGTGTTTTTTCACGATTTTGTGTCAAAATCGTGTTTTTTGCGATTTTGTCCACAAAATCGTGTTTTTCCACGATTTTGTTCCCAGACAATCGTGATTGCTCACAGATTGTAAAAACACGATTTTCTTATGAAAATCGCGTTCTGGGAATCGCGATTTTGTTGGCACTTTTTCACAGAATCGCGATTTTGAGTAAAACTCAGAATCGCGATTTTGTCCAATTTTTGGCAGAATTTCAACTTATTGATTTTTTCAATATTCTTTCACCTATAGAATCCCCTTTTCAATTTTTTAACATGCAATGAAGAAATTTTTTGAAAAACATTTTTTCTTACTGAAAACCAATAAAAAACAGGAAATCGCGATTTCGTGATTTTACTATTTTCCTATTTTTTTGTGTTATTTTCTCTATTTTATGCAAAAAATATGTACTCAAAATGCTACTAGACTTTTTACCTTGCTTGCCAAGTTGAAAAAATCTCCAAAGCTTGCTTGTAGCTGAAAGTCGCGATTTTGTAGCTTCTGCACACTCTCTCTCTCCCTCACTCTCACTCAAATGAATTTTTCAACTCAATTTCAGGTTTTTATAGTGTTCAGAAAATCGCGATTTTGTACTCAGAAAGTCGCGATTTTGTTCAAATTTCAGTTTTTCACACTCTTTCAATTATTCCTCTTCACTTATTCAATTTTCCTAATCTTCCTTACACTTCCTTATCTCAATGTACCCAAATTTGCCACAGATTTCAAAAAACTTTCTTCACAGAAAATCGCGATTTTGTGCAAAGAATCGTGTTTTTTCTGTAGATCCTTTCTTGTGCAAATTTTGAGTATTCAATGTTCTTACCTTCTCTCAATATCCTTCACCACTTCCATACATGAGTCACCTGAGAAGTTTTTTCCAAAACAACACTTTTTACAGAAAATCGCGATTCTGTTCAGAGAATCGTGTTTTCTAATTTTCTGGGTTTTTTAATAATTTTTTTTATTTTTTAAGCTTTCTTTCTCTTTGTTTTTGCTTCAATTTCTTCTTTTCTTTGTAATTGACTTTACTCCTGAATTTTTTGCACCAAAATCACAATCTCCCTCAGAAAATCGCAATTTTGTGCAGAAAATCGTGTTTTTCTCTATTTTTGAATTTATGCCACTTTGAGTAGCTTTTTCTTCTTGATTACCTTCAAAACCCTTCAACAACTTCAATTCAACCTTCACTTACAATGATATTTCAAAATCAATTACTATTTTCAGAAAGTCGCGATTCTGTGCAGAGAATCGTGTTTTTCAGTTTTCTGGTTTTTTGATCATTTTTTTTGCTTTCTTTTCCAATTTTTCACAATCACACCTAACCACAACACCTCACTTCAACTTCTTATCAAGAAAGGAAATTTGTTTGATTGTTTTTTATGAGTTTTGTGAATTTGTTTGGTATTTTTGCCCTAAAAATAAAGGTGAACACTTTACTTAGGGTTTCTGGTTTTGGAAATCAACTGATCCTATGGTTCTTGATTGGTTATGAGTTTCTATGTCCTTAGCTATCACTAAAGTACCAAAGAAAGATTCTCCAATGAAAAAGTGTTATGAAAGGCAATCAATTTTTGTAAAGATAAACTCAATCATATGATTTTTTCAACATGCATCACAACTCAAGATTTTAATGCTCAGACTTGGTCAACAACTGAATCCCTCATTCCCACATCTAGCTACTTTAACTGTCCTTTCCTTAGTATCACCATGTTATCTTCCCAAGATCACCCATGGTGTCTAGTACTTGGGCAAAAAGAAATCTAAAAATGCAAGAATAGATTCAAGTTACCTCCATCTTCAGCTTCTTGGCTTAAATCCTCCACACACCTGCACTTTTACTTCACCAAAATGATGAGCAACTATCAATCTACAAAAATTTCAGCACTTCCACTTCTACAAGACATCCATTGCTTTCTTCTTCCCTAAAGACAAACAATGATATCTACCTATTCATGTGCACTTTTCCTTATTGATGAGCTTTACCTTGTTTACCATCATCAACTGAAGATCCAGCAAAGGTCCAACTTCAAAGAAGTTCTTGGAATGTTCCCCGGCAACGGCGCCAAAAAATGTTTTGTTTTGGACTCCAAGTTGTCCTCTCCAATCATGAAGTAACAAAGAATCAACAAATCATCTTTATTTTGTCAATCCTAGGAATATCCACAAGACCACAGCCCCTTCAAGATAATAGATTCAAGGAAATAAGAGATTGATGGCTGGATTGCTGAGAGAAATTGAAGATGAAGAGAAAATCTTGAGATTACCATAACTAAGGCAAATCTCCATCATTTTCCATGTTCTTTGTGTCAAAACCATACCATTTCATTAGCAGAATACAAATATGAACTCAAAACTGAAAAATATCACCTGTATCACCAAGACGAGACAATCGCGATTCTGTACAACAGACGATTTTCACAATTTTGGAACTTCCTTCAGTCCTTTCCACTCATTTTCAGCAATAGGTCTCTCTCTTCATACAACTTACTCAGTAATACACAAATAAGACTCACAAATCTCCATGATTAAGCAAGAGACAAGCTCACACATCAAAAGAAATACACTCAACAGGAGAAAACACGATTTTGCAGAAACTCTTTCTTCTCTATTGATAGCTTGAGCAAATGGCTAACCAACCTCTCCAAAATAGAGAGAATTGACTTATATACATTTTCAAGTGTCCCTTTTCACACTTGAAATTAGGTCTTTTTCTCTAATTTTCTAAAAAAATGCTATCTAAGAGTTTCTAAAAATTCTACAAAAATTACATAAGATCCTCAACCACATAAGGAAGACTCTTCCTTATTTTTACAATCATTGCATAAATATTTTACAATTTTTTTGTCTTTTTACTAATTTTTTCATCAAAAATGCTCCTTCAAAATCACTCCTTCCAACACACGGCCAACCCGAGACCAGTTAAGATTAAGGCAAGATTAGTAGAGACATTCCAAGATGATTTGGTACAACTCGTGCGTGAATTCTCCGATGTTTTTGCTTGGGATTATAGAGACATGAAAGGTCTTGACCCGCAGATTTATCAACATCGGGTAGTGCTCAAACCGGATGCGAGGCCAATCAAACAATCTAGTTACAGAATGAATCGGCATTATGCAGCCCAAGTGAAAGCCGAGTTAGATCGCCTTCTAAAGGTTGGATTCATTGTTCCCATCGAACATGCAGAGTGGATATCTCCAATAGTAATCGTCCCGAAGAAAAATAAACAGTTGCGTATCTGTGTTGACTACCGGAAACTCAATGCCGCCACTGTACCGGATCCGATCCCTCTCCCCTTTCTGGACGCAATGCTCGACAGGGTAGCAGGGCATGAAATGTATTCTTTTCTGGATGGCTACATTGGATATAATCAGGTGAGAATGGCAGAATAGGACATACCGAAGAATACCTTTATCACGAACTGGGGTGTCTATGCTTGCACCGTAATGTGGTTCGGTTTAAGGAATGCCCGGAGTACCTTCCAAAGATGCATGCAGAAAGTCTTTTCACCCTAATTAACTACCTTTATGCAAGTATATTTGGACGATTTTTCCTTATTTGGCAAGACGTCGGCGCACATGTATCATTTACGATTCCGCTTTGAAAAATGCTGAGAGTACCGATTATGCTTGAATCCGACCAAATCTGTTTTTGCGGTCTCCTGTGGTAAACTGCTTGGCAATATTATCTCTAAACAAGGAATACAGGTCGATCCGGATAAAGTAGCAGCCGTGTTGGAGGCACTAGTCCCAACGACACCAAAAGAAGTTATGCGCTTTCTTGGTCAAATCCGGTGGCATGGCAGGCACTTACGGTGGTTAGCTCACTTAGCAACACCACTTAACAGGCTTATGACCAGTGCTCCACGACAGTATGATTGGACACAAGAGTGCCAAAATGCATTTGATCGTTTAAAGGTTTTATTGACGCAGGCTCTAATTTTGCAACCACCTGATTGGGAACGTCTGTTTCATGTCTTTGTGGATGCATCGAACATAGATATTGGTAGCGTACTAATGCAACAAACTAACAAATGGTTTCGGTCTGTATATTATGCAAGTCGCCGATTAGCCCCTACCGAAAGAAACTACTTAGTGACCGAAAGACAGTGTCTCGGGTTGGTGTATTCTGTTAAGAAGTTCCGACATTATTTGTTGGGCCAAAAATTCACTTTCCATGTGGATCATGCCGCACTTGTGTATTTGGTCCGGCAGCAACATTTAGGTGGAAGACTCGCAAGATGGGTATTACTGCTACAGGAGTTCGAGTATGACATTATTCATCAACCCGGCACAGCACATGCTTTGGTAGGGGTTGATGACACTACACCGGCAATTTACGTTACCGAGACAACTACTGAAGACTTTGCTGCACCTCTTGTTGCTCCTTCATATTATGATACGTTACTAACTTTCCTCACTGACGGTTGTCTCCCTCCTCATACTCCCCCTGCTCTACGGCAGAAACTTCCAGTTTACAGTCGAAGATTCCGGTTGATTGTAGGTCAACTGTATTACATGGATCATACTGGTGTTTTACTTAGATGTATCCCCCCCCATGAGACTGAATCGGTTATTGCTATGGCTCATTCATTACCCTCAGGTGGACATTTCACAGCTTCTCTTACTCACCGAAAAATTCTGCAAAGTGGGCTATGGTGGCCTACAATGTACAGAGATGTGGTTCAGTTTGTGCAGCAGTGTGATACCTGTCAACGAGTTGGACAACCATTACAGTGGCACTTCTTTCCCCTTCAACCTGTCTTACCTTTGGAACCCTTTCAGAAGCGGGGGCTAGATTTTATTGGCCCAATAACACCACCAACGACTCTCACCAATAATCGATACATATTGACTTGTATAGATTATGCCACTAGATGGGCAGAAGCTTGGTCTTTATGTTCTAACAGAGCTGTTGCGGTGGCTAAGTGTTTAATGAAGGATGTCTTTTCGCGTTATGGATTACCTTTGGAGCTTGTGATGGACCAAGGAACACATTTTGCCAACAACTTAATGCAAATATTGACTCAGACTTTTCAGATTATGCATAAATTCAGTTTGCCGTATTATCCACGTGCTAATGGTCTAGTTGAAAGTACCAATAAGATATGTTGAATATGCTTCACAAATTGATCCTGGAATGTCCAGAACATTAGGATCAACTTCTACCTGCCGTATTATGGGCATAGCGGACTATGTACGAAGTGGCAACCGGAACCACTCCGTTTAAACTTGCTTACGGCATGGAAGCTATTGCACCAATGGAAGTAGTGGTACCAAGTTTGCGTGTTGCCTTAGCTCAGAAATTGCTGCCGGAAGAATCTTTGCCCTTTCGGTTGGATACGCTCAGATCATTGGATGAACAACGCTGGGAAAGTTTCATGACTCTTCAAGAGCAAACAGATCGGCCAAAAAATTTCAGTTACGGTGGTTCGGTCCATATCGAATTATTGAATAGGTGGGACCCGCTACTTTTCGGTTGGCCACCTTAATCGGAGTTCCCCTTCCAAAAGTGATTAATGGATCTACGCTTCGCCCATATCTACAACCGGCCGATAACCGATGACATGTACCTCGTCTTGTTCGCGTGTCATTTGTTTTATTTTTATCCCTGTATTTCGGTTGACCACAGACCGTAATCTCCTCGTTTTGATATCTAAATATGATTAGTCGTGGCCCTGTGTTACTGTTTCTGCTCCTGCATGCATGCCGTAATTATGAAGGATATTTTTCAAATACCGCGTGATGATTAGGGTTTTCGACCACCGAATGTTGCCCGTGTTTCTACTTAATCTTGTTTCTTTTACTGATAATTGCTATTGTGTTTGTGTGATTGTGCGTTCTTTGTCTTCTGTGTTCTTGTATTTGTTGGTGTAAATCACAAGCCTACACATCTGGCTTGGAAGATAGCATGAAGACTCTACATACATGAAGAATCATAGGAACATATGCTAGTGGTTAATTACCACTTTATCTCATTGTAAAAGTCAAATTGACTTAGAATCTTTTGTAATCACCTACCTAAGTGATTCGTGCAAAAAGTAACTCACTTGATTGAGAGAATATCTCCAAGCATTTAAGAGCTTGATCATAGGGAGCCAAAAGTTTGAATTTGAATTCAAATTTTTAGTCATTTCCTATAAAAATGGATATGAAAAAGTCATGGGTAGATCACTTCACTCCCGAGCTTCATTCTACTGTAATTGAGTGTGTGTGAGGACTATACCATAGCCTACACCTCTCTACACCATTAGGCAATGTTATTCATGCCAATGGGATTGTACACAAGTGTTAATTTATAGATACATTTACATCATTCATCTCTGTGTTCTCTGCTAGTCTACACAAAATTCTGTCAACTTGTCAAGGGCATATCTCGGTCAATACTCCACCAAATTCGGTGATTCAAAGCTTTTTGGATTCAACTTGAAGCCTACTACATGCTATCAAAAGTTTAAGACATTCTATTCAGCCAATTCAGAGAAATCTGCATCGAGGTGCTCATTGGTCTATTTCTACTACAGTCCTAAAAAGTCGAGGGTATAGCTAATCTTGCTAAATTGATTTCTCTTAGCATATTTTATCTTTTTACATCATTCCACTTGCAAATGGTAGCTTACTAAGCCAATTAAATACCCCTAGAAGGAATTTTATCAATTGCTACTGTGCTGGTCACACTGAGCAAAACATTCCGTAGGTGTCAAGACATAAATAGAAGGTTTTCTTGAGTTTGTGATTTCTAAAGTTATCTATTTTGATTCAATCATTGCACATATCATTTCCAAAGGACATAGGCCATTTCTTGGTGTCATTGGAATGCTATGGAGTTCTACTAATCAAGTCTGAAGCAAAAGAGGGTTGGTACAAAGCAAGTTTAGCAGTACCTACTCAGTCTCTTGGATCATCCATCCATCTTTCCCAACAGTGGTATCAGAGCAAATAAGGTAAAATGGGAGATGGTTTTTCTTCATTTATTGATAAATTTGACAGGAACAACTATCAAGCTTGGTCTCTAAGAATGAAGACCTACCTACAAGGAAGGAGTCTCTATGGATACATCTCAGGAGATGAGGAATTGCCCTCATTCAAAGCAAGAGGATTGCCAACCAAGGAAGAACAAGAAAGGCTCAACACATGGTGTGCAAAGGATGCATTGGCAAGGTCTTATTTACTCAACTCTATATCTGATTTTCTTTTGCCACATATCAGAAATTGCAAGACTTCCCAAGAGACTTGGGAAACTCTGTCATCATATTTTTCCTCCAATACAAGGGCTAGGAAAAATCAGTTGTGGATTGAATTCACAACACTAAGGAAGCAACCTAAGCAAGCTGTTTCAGAATTTGTGACCAAGATCAAAGATGTTGCAGATCAGTTAGCAAGCATAGGAGAAGAGATTGAAGAAGAACAAATTGTGAGGAAGGTAATCAATGGAATCAAGGCTGATGACAAGTGGGAAAGCTTCACCACTGCAATGGATCTCTACATGGACATGCACACTCCAGATCTTACAACTCTCATGGGTCAACTATTTACACATGAAGCAAAGCTCACCAAGAGTTGAGATACATCCAAAGGTAACAACTCTTCTGCCCTATACACTGATAAGAAATCTAAGGATAAAGGCAAGAGTAAGAAGGTGGAAATTGAAGGCTCTACCTCCGAAGCCAACTATGCAGGGAGAGGTAGATCTTCAAGAGGAAGGGGCAGAGGAGGTAAGCAAGGTAGGGGGAGACCCTATAATTCATCACCATGTAACATTTGTGGTTTATCAAATCATACCACAGATGAGTGTTTCAGGAATTACAAAAATCAGAGAGGAAGAGGCTACCAAAGAGGTAGATACTCACAGTCAAGAGGAAGGTTCAACAATCACCAAGGCCACAACAACAATTACAACAACAACTACAGCAACAATTACAATGGCAACTACCAAGGAGGATTCAAAACTAGAAGGGACTACAACAACTACACAGAAGAGAAGGATGACTCTCTTCTGATCATGAACAGGACTTCAAAGATAGGTACAGATGATGATCACTTATTTTACATTGATTTAGGGTGTTCAAATCATGTGGCTGGTAATGTGGCACTACTCTCTGATCTTGAGGAACCAAAAGGTAAACACCAAGTCCAAACAGGTGATGATACAAAGCATTCTATGGTTAAAGTTGGAAATGTGAAGACTTGTGATGGTAATCAAAATTTGTTGAGTAGGGTACTTTATGTACCAACAATTACAAAGAACTTAATGAGTGTTGGTCAAATTGTAGAGAAAGGTTTGCAGGTCAGATTCAATCAATATGGAGCATTTTTGGAGGACCCAAGACATGGATTCAAAAGGATAGCTAAAGGAGAAAAATCAGGTAGGCTTTTCACTTTTGAGCTAGAAGACACAAAGAATATTGCACTATACAGTTATAAGGATCAAACACTTTCAGAGCTTGAGATTTGGCACAAAAGGTTAGGACATATAGGAGAAAGGACCTTGAAGCAAATGTGCACGGACCAATGTGTGCTTGGGATACCTAATGTATCCAAGCAACATATGATTTACAAGTGTGGTGCTTGTCAATTTGGTAAGTCTCACAGGTTACCCTTCTCAAGGAAAGGATATATACATGAAGACTACCTAGAGCTGGTACACACAGATGTATGGGGACCTAGCAAAGACCCCTCAGTCTCAGGTTCAAGGTACTATGTGTCTTTCATTGATGATTATAGCAGATGGACTGTATTATACTTCATGAAGCACAAGGATGATGCATTTAATTGTTTTAAGAAATATCTTGCATTAGTTGAAAACCAGACAGGAAGGAATTTGAAGAGGCTAAGGTCAGATGGAGGAGGTGAGTACTTCTCCAATGAATTTGAAAACTTCTTGCAAGACAGAGGCATCAAAAGAGAGATAACCACAAGGTATTCTCTTGAACAAAATGGGGTAGCTGAGAGAAGAAATAGGTTAATTGTTGAGACAGCTAGATCTATGCTTAATGAGAAGAAATTACCTAACTATCTATGGGCAGAGAGTGTTTCTACTGCCACTTACCTCATAAACAGGTTACCATCTAAGTCACTTGATGGTATGACACCCTATGAAGAATGGCATGGTAAGAGACCATCATTGGATCACTGCAAAATATTTGGATGTGTAGCATATTTGCACATTCCTTCTCAGATAAGAGGTAAGCTAGACCCAAAGGCTGAAAAATGCATTTTCATTGGGTATGATTTAAATAAAAAAGGTTATAGGTTTTATAATCCTACCAACAAGGGATTTATGGTAAGCAGAGATGTGATCTTTGATGAAAATGATTCTTGGTATGAGAATGAATGCAGGAAGGTCAAACTACCCTATGATTTGGAAGAGGAATTTCCAAAACTTGCAAAGGAGGAACCTACTCAGAATGAAGAATCAAGTTCAGATGATGAAGACACTATCAACCTTGAAGAATTCAAAGGAAGTCCAAGGGCAAAATGAAGATGAAGAAGGTTGAAGAAATACTAGAATCATCAACTCAATCAATCAGAAGATCTCAAAGAGAAAGCAAGAAACCTATCAGATGTGGGTATGATACATCTCTTGTTACTAAACATTCAGTTTATCTTGCCAAAGGTTTGTCAAATGAAGAACCAGGTTCATATGAAGAAGCAATAACCAAATCAGAATGGAAAGAAGCTATGGATGAGGAGATTGAAGCACTCAAGGAGAGTGACACATGGGAGTTAGTACCCAAGAAGGATTCTATGAAGGTAATAGGATCCAGATGGATCTATAAGTTGAAAAGAAATTCTGATGGAACAATTAATAGGTACAAAGCCAGATTGGTAGCCAAGGGTTTCGCACAAACCCAAGGCATTGACTATGAAGAGACATTTTCTCCTGTGGCCAAGATGCCAACAATCAGAATGTTGGTAAGTGTGGCTGCATCAAAGAATTGGAACATGTACCAATTGGATGTCAAGAATGCTTTCTTGAATGGATGGATTTCAGAAGAAGTTTATATGTCACAACCTCCTGGCTATGAAGACCCTAAGAAGGTAACTTATGTTTGCAAATTAAAGAAGGCTTTATATGGATTGAAGCAGGCACCTAGGGCATGGAATTATAGGCTAACTACATACCTCCAAGACCAAGGATTTGTTATGAGCAAGGCAGATACTTCCCTATTCATTAAGAGAAGTAATTCAGAGGTAATATATCTCTGTGTTTATGTTGATGACATCATCATTACAGGTAATGATGTCAGTGGAATCAGATATATCAAAAGCCAGATGATGAAGGAGTTCAAGATCAATGATCTTGGGCTATTGAAGTATTTTTTAGGGCTTGAATTAGTTTACACTAATTCAGGGATATACATTACTCAGAAAAAGTATGTACAAGATATGTTGAAGAAGTTTCACTTGCAGGATGCTAAAGTAGCAAGCACTCCAATGGAGGTGAACCTAAAGCTAAGTGCCCATGAAGGTGATGAAGTCAAGGACATTACAGGTTATCAGAGTATGGTGGGTAGCTTGAACTATGCTACTCTTACAAGAATTGATATTGCATATGGAGTTAGTGTGCTAAGTCAATTTATGCACAAGCCAAGGATACCTCACTTAGAGGCTGCCAAGAGAATCTTGAAGTATCTCAAGGGTACACAGAACCATGGTTTGTATTTTCCTTTCACTTCAGATATTGACATAAAAGTCTATTCAGATGTAGATTGGGCAGGATGCAAGGATGATAGGAGAAGCACTTCTGGATATATTTCTTTTGCAAGTGACAAACCAATTTCATGGTCTACAAAGAAGCAACCAACTGTTACATTGTCTTCTACAGAAGCAGAGTATAGAGGGCTAGCTAATGCCACTCAAGAAGTAATTTGGATTAAGCTTTTGTATACAGAATTGGGATTATATACTAGGCCTCCAATTATCTTTGGAGATAATACAAGTTCCCTTCACCTTGCAGCTAATCCTATCTATCATGCCAGGACAAAACACATAGAAGTTCATTATCATTATGTGAGAGAAAAGTTGCTAAGCAAGGATATTCAACTTACCTATGTATCAACCAACATGCAATGTGCAGATTTGTTGACTAAAGCTTTGGATGGAACAAAACTTTGCAGGTTCAAATCCATGATTGGATTGCAGGATATACTTGAAGATTGAAGATGAAGACTTAAGCCAAAATGTTTGGCTTGAGGGGGAGCTGTTGGTGTAAATCACAAGCCTACACATTTGGCTTGGAAGATATCATGAAGACTCTATATACATGAAGAATCATAGGAACATATGCTAGTGGTTAATTACCACTTTATTCCATTGTAAAAGTCAAATTGACTTAGAATCTTTTGTAATCACCTACCTAAGTGATTCGTGGAAAAAGTAACTCACTTGATTGAGAGAATATCTCCAAGCATTTAGGAGCTTGATCATAGGGAGCCAAAAGTTTGAATTTGAATTCAAATTTTTAGTCATTTCCTATAAAAATGGATATGAAAAAGTCACGGGTAGATCACTTCACTCTCGAGCTTCATTCTACTGTAATTGAGTGTGTGTGAGGACTATACCATAGCCTACAACTCTCTACACCATTAGGCAATGTTATTCATGCCAATGGGATTGTACACAAGTGTTAATTTATAGATACATTTACATCATTCATCTCTATGTTCTCTGCTAGTCTACTCAAAAGTCTATCAACTTGTCAGGGGCATATCTCGGTCAATACTCCACCAAATTCAGTTCAAAGCTTTTTGGATTCAGCTTGAAGCCTACTACATGCTGTCAAAATTTGAAGACATTCTATTCAGCCAATTCAAAGAAATCTGCGTCAAGGTGCTCACTGGTCTATTTCTGCTACAGTCCTAAAAAGTCGGGGGTATAGCTAATTTGCTAAATTGATTTCTCTTAGCATAGTTTATCTTTTTACATCGTTCCACTTGCAAATGGTAGCTTAATAAGCTAATTAAATACCCCTAGAAGGAATTTTATCAATTGCTACTGTGCTGGTCACACTGAGCAAAACATTCAGCAGGTGTCAAGACATAAATAGAAGGTTTTCTTGAGTTTGTGATTTCCAAAGTTATCTGTTTTGATTCAATCATTGCACATATCATTTCCAAAGGACATAGGCCATTTCTTGGTGTCATTGGAATGCTATGGAAGTCTACTAATCAAGTTTGAAGCAAAAGAGGGCTGGTACAAAGCAGGTTTAGCAGTACCTACTCAGTCTCTTGGATCATCCATCCATCTTTCCCAACAGTATTTACTTGTGCGTGCCATGGAAGCACTAGCGAATGTCGCTACTTTCCGTGTAGGTCTCGCTCCAGACATGAGTGAGTATTTGCGCACCCGTGGTCTGTTGGCCTTCGCTGAATTGCCTTGGCATTCAGTGGAGTGTCAACCCTTCCATGCTCAACTTATTTCTGCCATCGCCGCCACACCTGCTACTGAGCACTGTTGGCCCATTGCGTGTTTACCATCTCGTGTCGTTATTACTTTAGCTACATTTGCTGAAGCTTTTCGACTTCCTCGGGAAGGATTGGAGAATGGTCCCCTTCTTTCCCTGGCCATCATGCACGAATTGTTTCCCTGGCACTCATGTAATGAGTATGCCATTTTGTGTAGACGTGAACCAGAGCGTACTGCTCTGCAATTTTTGGTAGCCACCCTGAATCTACAGAAACGTACCTATGGTATTGCCTGCCCATTCTGTTCGATGATAGATATCGCTTCCCATGAGTTTGTCAATTTTGCTTCCTTTTATTTCCGGCGCATTCACCGTGAATGTGTATTGGTTATCAAAAAAGTCACTAAGGGTGACCTTCCTCGTTCCCGTTTACCCCACATTCTTACTTTCCTCTTTCCGATGCTCCAAGCTGCGCAACCACCTCCAACCACCCCCTTCTTGTTACATGAAGAATCTACTCACATGCTAGAGGACGAGGACAATGATGATGCAGACCTGTTGCAACTTTTTCACCGAAAACGCAAATGTGTTAGCCCCTCCGAAAGTCAAGTGCAGGGATCAATTGGTGGCCATGAAGAAGAAGTCTTCCACGACACTGCTACATCTATCCATGTCAATTCCTCCGTTCCTTCTTCTCCAATTAAGCAACAGGAACAAGATGTCAACATGGAAGACTCGGAAGAAGTTTCTTCTCGGGTGGATTCTCATCAGCAGAATCACAAAGTTGTGAAAGAAATTGTTGCAGAAATTATTAACAAAGTGATTTTCATGGTTGACGCTGTGATTGACAGAACTGAGGTGACAAAGCAAAATACAACCGGTATAATCTTGATGCCGAATACCCTTATCCCACTTTCTCCACCAATGAAACCCTGTTGAGCTCGTTGTTCCCGTTGAGCTTGTTGTTCCCGACGTACCCATTACTCCCTCATCTTCTTCCGATTACTCTCCACCAGCCTCTCCTCACCTATTATCAGCCTCTTCGTCCCAACCACTTCCTGTTCTTCCTCCTCCGACTATGATGTTCCATGAATTGGAGTCTATGGGTTGTCTCCTGATTCAATTCTCTCAGCAGTTACCTCTTCAAGTGAAGCTGGCAACCGACAATATCAGATAGGATTTGCAAGGCAAAGTTGATTTGTTAGAGGCAGATATTGCTCTGTTGCAGGAAGAAGCCAATGCGGTCAAGGCAGAGAACCATGCCCTGCAGGTGCAGCTTCAACAACTTCAAACAAGGATCATAGAGCAAGACACCTTGATTGCCCAAGGAGATGCTGCCCTTGCTGAGTTGAATGAAAAGGATGCTCTTTTATCTGCTCGCGTTGAAGAGATCAAGCAGTTAAATCAGTTAGTACAGTATAAGGAAGATGCTCGTGTGGTGACTAGAAATTTGTTGGCAGAAACTCGCGCATAGCTGGATGAGGTCATGTAGAAAGGGCAAGAAATGGCAGACTTAGCCATTCAGAACACTGAGGAATTAAAGCTAGTATCTGCCGAACTGTTGCAGAAGAGTCGAGATTTGGATGCACAGACGGCCCGGATAATTCAGATAAAGAAGGAGATGGCAAGTATTATGAAAGAAAGGGATGCATATTAGAAAACCATCCAATATCAAGCTCAGGAGCTGGAACTTAGAGAAAAGCAGCTAGGAGCTCAAGTAGAGAGATTATCTAGAATTGATGGTCAGATTGCTGATATGAGACTGAGCAGAGATGCTGCATTAGCCAATGAATTTTATTTACAAGAGGCATTTTTGCAGACGCAGACTGATGCACTGATGAGTCAAGTAATTGCGGCTACTTCAGTATGAACTAACGCACAACTGGTGGAGCCAGATACTTTAAAGCTTATGCTGGATTCCTTAAAATAGAAGATCACTAGGACTTTCAAATTAGCCTGAACCATGTACATACAAGGCATCGTAGATGAGCCTTAATTTTATTTTCTTTGCGGGTTCGAGTCCACCGTGCGTGCCAGTGTTAGGCCGCCGGATGGGCACAATGTAATTTTATTTTCATATATCGCACGATTGAAAGGGCGTAGCGAAGAGATGTAACCTTTTATCTATTAATGAAAAGACATTACGGGGTTCTCCGGCGGTAGAGGAGACAGGATCGCCAGAGTGTCTGTTTGGGTGAATGCGACCGTGAGAGACGCCGCGGTGCAGAGTTTGTAGATAATTGGAGTACTATTATTCTGTTGAATTGCTGTAATTTATTACTAACACAGTAAACGTTGTATTAACATCAATAAGTTTGTATGACTATGTGGCTGATAATTTGCACAATAACCTACTGTGTAAAGATAACCGTAATCAAAGAATCGTAACTGTGTAACAGAAGTTAATGCCTCGACGTATAATTACTGGTTGGTTAAATGGTTAATTGGGAAAATTAAGTAAAGGGCCTCTGCACTGTTAGACCCCTTCCATCCCCAAGAACTCGAAAAGAGATTAAAAGTGGACGTGACGGAAGTCCTTTTTAACAGAAGTAAAGCAAGTGGAGCTAGAAGCTGAGTTAGAAAGGATACCTAAGGATATTAGGTCTGCTTGTAAAATAACCATGAGCAATATAGAGCAGTTCAGACCATCTAGTAGAAACATGATTATATCAGGAATGGTGGTTGTATCAGATTTTGTGAAAGGTAGTAGAATTATTAATGAGCAAAATAAAGAAAAGGAGTAGTTAGTAGAACAGTTGAGGATTGTATAGGAAATAAATGAGGATTTGACCAAAAGAATAATCTCATTAGAAGAACTGGAGGTTCAACAACAAAACAAAATTCAATTTCTTGAAGAGAAATGTGCAAAGCAGATAGCATAACAACAAAATGGAAATGGAGCTGAAGAAAATAGAAGGAAGATACAAAACACTTCAAAGCTCATATCAGATTATGGTCAAAGAAAATGAAGAAATAAACAGGTTATTGATGGAAGAAGGCCAAATAAAAGAAGAGAGCAAGATTATACAAGTAACACATGATGAGAGGGAGGAATTGAACAAAGAAATTCTAAGACTACAAACAGAGCTGAAGGAAGCCAAGGAATTGGAAAAGCAAGCCAGTGTACATGCTGCCAACTCAATGAGAGGATACAATAAATTACATATGGATATAGAAAAAGAAAGAAGTGAATGGCAATTGGATATAGAAAAGGAAAGAAGTGAGTGGAAATCAGAAAGAGAGTTATGGACATTCCAGAATAGATGCTTGATGATGACAGTGGAAGAGCTACATAAAAAATTGGAAAATCCACAGGGACAGGTTGAAGAGCAGGTAGAAACTACACAAGCAGAAGAGTATGAAGGGGGAGAAGATATCAGAACTCAACACTTTCATGAACAAGAAAACAAAGCAACAGTTGAGGAGTACTCAGATGAGTTTGTTCAGAAACGTTTAACAGAAAGGGAATCCAAAATGGAATTTATAAAAAAAATGCATAATGAATATGAAGAACAAATTGTGAATTTTGCTCTCAACAAAGGAATAAATCCAGACCAACACCATTGGGCTACAGATGGTCTAGGTATACCTTTTTGTATGATTATTGAAAATATTAAAAATTACCAGCTTGCAAGGGTAGGACTACCCTCAAACAAGTAATTGGAATATGAAGAGGATATCAATGTCACTAAGGAATTATTTGAAAAAGCTAATCCTAAATGGAGGAACAGGTGGTTAGATGCCAACAAGGAGTGCAGGAAAATCTAGAAAGAGGCACCTATTCAGCTAAAGATCAATCCAGTTTATTGTCCAGTAGCAAGATGGCTAAACTTTCCAAAGGTAGCAGGACCTAAGGCAGGAACATGGCCAACAAAGAAATATATGGTTGACACAACAGAGTCTCTCATATCTACATATAAAGATGTCAATGATCCAACTTGCATTCTATTGATCAGAGTGATGCAACTCATATTGGCATGTATAGAAACGTTTACAGATACAGATGTCAGAACCCTCAACTACATTGGTTTCAATTCACCAACTGATGCTTTACTATTTGATCTCAGTGAAACCCGAGACAGAATCTACTTAATGGCATATTATAGTAGAATAGTATTTTTGGGTAGTCACTATCTCCTGAGGATGCCTTTGAGTATGGATTCTTTGAAAGAGAATCAGAAATCTTTGGAAATTTATTAGTAGTCACAAAGTCCAGACTCACTGCATATGAAGCAGCATACACTGAATATCTGAAGAAAGATGTAATAGACAAACCAGAGGTAGCTGTACAATGGAGAAAAGCTCTATTTGAAATGGTCAAAAACTTGAACATTACAGAAAGAAGAGTCATGATCTATTGTCAGAGGTTTATCAAAGAAAAAAGAAGTGAAGGAAGTTCTCACTATTATCAGCAATAATATTTTTTGTCAGGAGCCAAAAAGTCTAGGAGGGGAAGAATGTTAGAAGAAGCATTTTTTGAAGAAGAATTATTTGTAAAATGGCAAAAAATTGTAGAAATATTTATACAAATGATGTAAAAATGAGGAAGAGTCTTCCTCATGTAAATTAGAATCATATGTATTTTTTCTAGAATTTTTGGAAGCTCTTTGATAGCATATTTTTAGATTAGAAGGGAAAAGGACCAAAATTCAAGTGTGAAAGAGGACACTTGAAAATGTATAAAAGATAATTTCCTCTATTTTGAGAGGGTTGGTTGTATTATTTTTGCTATCCAAGTAATGTGAAGAGCTCTCCTGCAGAAAATCGTGTTTCTCTCTTTCATGTACTTTCTTTTGATTTGTTGAGTCTATTCTTTGTGAAATCCATGGAATTTGTGAGCTTTAGTTGTGTATTTTTGAGTAATGTGTATGAAGAGAGGTGATTCTTAGTGTGTTGAGTAAGAAAGTGCAGAAGAACAAAGCTGGACATGGAAATCCTCAGTTTTCACAGAATCGCGATTGTCTCGTTTGTGTGATATAGGTATTGTTTTTGAAATTTGACTTCATAATTGTGTTCTGCTGAGAAAATGGCGCACTTTAGGCACCAAGATCATTGAGAATACTATTGTTTAGCTCAAGATAATCAAAACCCTAGATATTTCTCTTCATCTTCATAATTTCTCAGAAAAACAGTCATTTAACTCTTGTTCTTGGATTCCATTAACTAGAAGGGGCTATGGTCTTTGCATACTTCACAGATTGACAATTTAAAGATGTGTAGTTGATCCTTTATGCTAAAAAGATTGGAGAGGACAACTCCAAAGGGTAACAACAAAGAATCCCAAAAGTAGAAGCTAATTGGCGTGAGGATCTATGGCCTAGAGTTTAGGAAGAAAGATGGAGGAAACGAGAGAGCACTAATCCACCTTTTGAAGAATTGGATGCAAACAAGAACCTAGGAATGATGAATCAAGAGATAAATTGTGAGGAATGATCAGAGGAATTAGAAAGCATAAACACACTACCTAGCTACATGGGAGAGTATGAGTGGAATTCAAAACTTTATCATGCCCCAACAATAAGAACAAAAGGAAAAGGAATCTCAAGCAAAACATGAGACATAGCACCAAAGTTGAAAGAGAAAAAAGCATAGTGTTCCATAACTTTGGAAGAATTATTGAAAATCAAACCACAAATATGGACTAAATTGGCCAAGCAACTCGGCCAAAAAGAAGTAAATGCAGTCAAGGAGGCCAACCAATATACACATGCAATTCAAATCCCCGTAGATAAAGTGGGATACTTCAGTGAAGGAGACAAAGGTAACACATGTCTACCCATTACTTTCCAAGGTTACACTAGAAAAGAAATCCTAGACATAGGAGCTTGAGTAGGAATAGCCACAAAAGAAATATGGGGGAAGTGGCAAAAACTAGCATTATGGCCCACAAGGATGAAATAACATTTAGCTGATGGTCACACTAGAAAACCTCTTGGATTGCTAGAGAATGTTGTGCTTACAACATGTGGAGTAGACTTTGAGCAAATGTTAGCTATTTGTTATTTTGAGAGAGTGAGTAACTATGAAATGATCTTGGGAAGACCTTTTATGAGACAACTAAGGGTAGTGCAAGATTGGGGCAGAGATGCCATGTATCTGCAACATAGGGGCACAAGCACGAGGATAAACCTTCATACATATGCTTATCAAGATGCCCCACGTCTACAATAGAACTCTATACATAAAGAAGAGGACGACCTATTAGTCCATAGTGTGAGATCTGAAGACTAGTCCTGGATGCATGAGGACACCCAACTATGGATGTGTAAGGTTGCCACAAGTGTTTCCAGATGAAGAGTTTGATCCGCAAGGATGGATGGAGATATTGGCCACATTAGATGTGTGTGTCAATGAAGAAGACCTGACCTTGAACGATTGCATAGACAAGGATGGGTATGATGTAAGTCTATACATGGTTGTACTACATGAGATAGAGGAAGGAGAATGGATAGAGAAAGAGTGGATGGAAGATTATGAAAGTATAGAAATGGAACCTGAAATTCAGGAAGAAGGACCTCATTTAGAGGGACAACATAAAGAAACTAATGTTGGGAGCACGTCCACCCTACAATAAAGAGGAAGTCAAGAGAATATTAATTCAGAAGAGACTAGTAGGGAACAAAAATATCCCCCAAGAACAGTAAGAAGTTCCTGAACATTTTAAAAAATATGAAGTGGAGGAAAGGAAAATTGCCATTTTAATGCCTAAACGACAAGCACAAGAAGGAATAGCATATGATAATAAAGAACAGACCAAAAAAGTCACTATGACCATAGAAGGAGAAGAGGAAAGATGCACCGACATAGGGAAGGATCTGTCAGAAAGCAAAGAACGATAACTTATAGAGTTGATTCAAAATTATAGGGATGTATTTGCATGGACATACAAGGATTTAAAAGGAGTGGATCCCTCTAATTGTTCACGTCGTATCCCCATGACCCTTGAAGCTAAATCATCCAAACAACGAACATACATGTACAATGACATATACTCTACCAAAATTAAGGGCAAAATAGAAAAATAGCAGGAGGATTCATTTATGAAATCAAACACATAGAATGCGTGTTGCCTTTAGTAGTAGTACCCAAGAAAAATGGTAAATTAAGGGTGTGCATCAACCTCAAGAAAGTTAATGCAACCACTATCTGAGATAGTTACCCATTATAGATCACCTCTTGGAAAGAGTGGTAGGCAAGGAAGTTTATAGCTTCCTTGATGGATTTTCTGGTTTCAACCAAGTTGCAATTGCTCTAGAGGATCAACACAAAATTGCATTTGCCATAGAATGGGGAGTATATGCTTTTAGGGTTATGCCATTTGGCCTAAATAATGCACTAGCCACCTTTCAGAGGTTAATGTGTCATGTCTTTAAGGATTTCTTAGGAAAAGCATGGAAGTATATGTTGATGATTTGTGCACTTATGTTTCACAAAGAATGGATCACATACCGTTGAGGAGGATTTTTGAAAAATGTAGACAATACAGAGTCTGTCTAAACCCAAAAAAAATGTGTCTTCATGGTAAGGCAAGGAAAAATCTTGGGGCATATAGTGTCTAAGAATGGAATATCCACTGATGAAGATAAGATCAAAGTTATTCTAGAACTACCCTGACCAAAAAATATGAACGAAGTACAAGCATTCATTGGACATTGTGGATACTATGGTAGATTTATCCACATGTACACCATAATTGTCTGACCTCTATATGGCTTACTGACTCACTTAAATTGGACTGAAGATTGTGAGAAAGCATTCAACGAGTTGAAAAGTCGACTGAGTTCAGTGTCTATTCTAAAAGTACCGAATTGGAATAAGCCATTTCATATCCATGTGGATGCTTCTAAATTTTCCATAGGATGCATCTTAGCACAACCTATAGATGAAGTAAAACCTGATCACCCTATTGCCTATGGGAGTAGGCAGCTCAACCAAGCTGAATGTAATCACACTACCACCAAATGAGAGGGATTAGGAATGATATACATGATACAGAAATTTTAACACTACTTATTGGCAAACAAATTTAAATTCTTTATTGATCATCAAGCTCTGTTATACCTAGTCAATAAACCCTGTAACACTGGACGACTAGTGAGATGGTTTTTGCTATTAATGGAATTTGATTTTGAAGTAGTGGTCAAGAAAGGAAACATGCATGTCAGAGCCGATCATCTATCTCAAATGACCCATGGAGACCCCCAACTAGAGTTGTGGATGACCTACCTAACACCTATCTTTTTAAATTAGTTTGTCCAGAGTGGGCTGAGAAATTGAAACCTATACTCACACATGGACGTGGTCATAGGATTAATTCAGATAAAACCCAACAATTATGGAACACTAGGAACCTTTACATTGTAGTAGGAAGCCTATACAATCAAGATTCTAGTGGACTTCTGTTGAGGTGTATAGACGAGGATGAACAAGAAACTTGGTTAAGATATACCCATTTAAACCCATGGAAGAAACATAGAAGTATTAGTGGTAGATTTCAAGAACTAAAAAGATTAGGAGTGTACTGGCCAGAGATGCACAAAGATGTTCATTCTCACATAACAAATTGTCCCACCTGTCAAGAGGAAAGACTGGAGGAGAACTCTATGCCATTCCACAATAGCACCTAGATGGAGTTTACCTTTAGTGAACTTGTTAAAGACACATGAATACCCGGAAGGGGCAAGCCTAGCAAGAAAATGAGCTTTAAAGGAGCACAATAAAGATTATACCCTTATAGGAAGATAATTCTTTAAACATGGACAAGACAACCAACTACAATTATGCATACATCAAGATGAGTATATCTATGTTTTGGAGATGGCCCATATCTGAGCAATAGGAGGTCATTTTTCAGCTAACAAGACCGCAAAAATGATTCTTTTTGCCGGATTATGGTGGCAAAATTTGTATAAGGATGCGACAACATATGTTTAGAGGTGTGATGTGTGTCAAAGAACAAAGTACCCCATCCAAAGAGACCAAATGCCACTACGACTTATGATTAGTGCTAGAGCTTTCACGAAGTGGGGTATAGATTTCATTGGACCAGTTAACCCACTTGCTAAAGGTTCCCATGCTGAGTACATCATAGTCGCAACGGACTATTTGACCAAATGGGTGGAAGCAAAGGCCACGAAAAAGAATGATGCAAGAACTATTGCCAAGTTTCTCTTGGAAAATATATTTACAAGGTTCTGGTTACCCATTGAAATCATGAGTATCGAGGCATACACTTCATTAATGAGGTAATAGAAAATTTGATTAATGAATTCCTAGTAAATCATAAGAAATCAGCCCCTTATCACCCTCAAGCCAATGGACATGCAGAAAGTTCCAATAAGGTGCTATGTACCATTTTAACTAATAATAGATGATCAGATTGGGATAAACAATTACATCATGCCATTTGGGCTTTTTGAGTTGCTTATAAGACCGCTATAGGCACAACCCCTTTCAATCTTGTGTATAGTGAGAATGCAATCTTACCAATTGGTTTCTTGATTCCTACTCTTCGAGTAGCTGAGAAATATGAATGGGTTGGACACAAATTGTCCCAACAATTGGATCAAATTGAAATATTGCATGAGACTAGATTATAGGCAGTAGCAAGTATTTATGCAGCCAAGAGGCGACAAGAATCCTACTAAGACACCCATATTATAGATAAGGGAATCAAAGAAGGTGATTTATTCCTTGTATACACTTTGAAGCAACACGCAAAAAATTTGCAAAAGCGAGGACATGGACTGTCGGTAATTAGCTGTATTTCTACCAGTGCAGGAGTAAACCTCGCCACCCTAGATGGAGAAATTCTACCAAATTATATAAGTGATTGTCATGTGAAGAAATATTCGGAACCCTTAATGGATGAGATGATGAGTAGACTTCTAAAGGCAAAGAATTGAAGGGAAGAGGATGAGAGAATTAGAGAAGAAACGAGACTTGAAGCATTGGAACACATACAAAATCGAAAAGAATGGATGAAAGAGAGAGATGAAAGATATCGACAAGGAGAGGAGCCAATCCCCATAGCCAACTATAGGGCGGCAAAAACTACGATGATAGGATGACAAGTTAGACAACCCTATCTAAATCTAGGAGTAGGAACTGAAGAATACCACTTAGTAGATGCATTGATTGATACCGGGGCATCATTAAGTTGCATACACTTTTCATTAGCTAAACAACTAAATGCACCACTCAACCCAACTAAGGCATACATGATGGGAATAGGAGGACACACCATTAAATGCTCAGGAGAAGTCATTCTATCTTTGTACCTGAGAAACAATTCGATGCATCAAAAGCTTCTATCTGCAAGGATGACAACCTGTTGGAGGAACTAGCGTTAGGTCAAGACTAGATATACGAATTTGAGGTAAAAATCTAGTTAGCCTTAGGCTATATATTTGTTAAGATTGGACACAGAGAAGTCTTTAGCCTACTAGATGAGAAGCCTCTAAAGACAGTTTGCCTAAGTATAATGATGATGAATGTATGTATGCATGTGAATCTACACCAATGCCAAACCGTGATCAACTAGCTTTCATTTTTTATCAAAGCTTATAAACCCCTACTCTCCTTACACATGTGTTGGAGCAAGAAAATCATCAATGGATGATTACATGAAGTCTAGGAAATGAAGAAGTGAAGAAAAGAGTCAAGCTCAAAGCATGAAGTCAAACGAAGAATCAGGAAGAAATGTTCTACATTGATGTATAGTAGCTTTGGAAAAAGACTTCAAAAATACTTTGATATAGTGACAAGTTCATACACATATGTATATATATGCTCATGTATAGTTGTGATATAGTAGAGAGATGAAGAATAGATGAGAGTATAGTCAATAGAATTAAAGTTTTCTAAGTGATAGATGTGTAGAGAGTTTTCTCATGAGATTAATGACTAGTCTTTCCTAAAATTCTCTCAATCTGATCACATGGATTAGGAAATCTTTTGTACACATCTAATTCAAAAGCTCATCAAGCTATGAACAAAGTTTGATGATCTAATTCTCTTCAAGCTTTGTGTATGACAGGTCGGAACATTCATATATAGAAGTTTGCAAGTGAAGTTCTCAAAATCACGTATTTTGCTGCTCAATTATTTGCTTTGATCTCAGTGCTCAGTGTAAATGTTTATATGTTTCAGGATTCAAAATTAAAGTTAGAAGATAAGGAAGCTTTGGCCAAAAGCATTTAGCAAAACCGGCTATATTTTGAGAGAAATCAACTTAAGAAGTTGACCATGTCAAAGTGGCCATTTTTGGAAGGCACTTTCCGACATAGGTTTGATCTAAGTGATCAAATTAGAGATCTAATGGTTCTTTTGAAGAACTAATGATCATTATGGTTGCGCAAAGGTGTTATGAACATGTTCCATCATTTGAATGATTAAAATCGAAGTGGCATATGCAAATATTGAAGTCCATTTCTGAAGCAAACTATTGAAGCTGAAGGAAACTTCACACAGAGAAGTATTTCTTAATGAACTTGAAAGATAATGTAAATATTGTTTAAAGTTTGATTTATTCTTGATATAGAAGAGTTCTTAAATCAAGATAGATTAGACATTTGGAGAATTAAAGGTCTCCATTAGTGGTATGAGAGCAAAAAGATCAAATCAAGGTGAAGAAGAAGCAAGGAGAACCGTGATTGTTGCAGATATCAAAGGTCCTATGAATTGAAGAGCAAAGGGTAAAGTATGGAAGTAAATCTAAAGAAGAACACAGCAAGATTCTAAAGGATAAAAAAGGATTAAAGCTTAATATCAAAGGTACATCATATCACCATAAATCTTAATAATTGCAGATACAGAAGTCAAGAGATGAGAGAAAGGTTGTAGATTGACAAGCTAGATAGAGAGAACTATCCAGCATGGTCCATGAGGATGGAAGCACACCTGATGAGAAAATATTTGATATCATTTATTATAGGAGAAGAAGAAAAGCCTGAGTTTAAGGACCCAAGTATTCCAACAAGAGAAGAACTTGCAGAATTGAAGAATTGGATGAAGAAAGATGCTCAGGCTAAGAGCATCATTTACATGGCTGTAAATGATTATCTTCTACCACACATTAGAGGATTAGAAAGTGCAGCACATGTATGGAATGCCTTGGAAGAACATTTTCAAAACAGAACCAAATCAAGGAAGGCTTCACTATGGGTTGAGTTTACAACTTTCAAGAAGAAAGGTTTTCAGTCAATGTCTGATTATGTTACAAGGATGAAGGACATTATAGATAGTTTGGGAGCAGTAGATGAAGATATTGAAGAAGAAAAGTTGGTAAGGCAAATACTTACAGGTCTAAGAGGAGATGAAAAGTGGAAGCCTTTCATATTGTCTATAGAATTATCATTAGATCATTTTACTCCTGATCTTAATCAATTGCTAGGACATATGCTAACATTTGAGGAGGACATTAAAGGAGAGAATGACAGAAGTTCAAGCCAAGCAATGTATTCAAAGGACAAGAAGAAGAATGCTAAAGGCAAGCAAACAAATGATGAAGAAGGATCTTCAAGCCAAGTAAACTTCATGAAAGGGAAGATGAATTTCAAAGGTAAAGGTAGAGGAGGTAAGAATAAGGAAAATGCTAAAGCTTGCTAGATTTGTGGAAGAACAAATCATTTGGAAAATGATTGCTGGTATAATAATCAAAATGGTGGAAGTCATAATCAGAATTTAAGTCCTAGAGGAAGAGGAGGCAGAAATCAAAGAGGCAATTTCAGAGGAAGAGGTGGTAGGACTTCATTTGCTAGAGGAGGAGGAAGGAGTTTACAAACTCAATCCTACAACAAAACCTATTACAATTATGCTTCAGATCAAAAGGAAGACTTGAATCTCATCTTGAATGCAACACATGAAGTAATCAATGAAGATCAAATGGTGTTTCATATGGACTCAGGATGTACCAATCATCTGAGTGGAAACATCTCCTTAATGACTAATATGGAAGCTAAAGTGAATGGACATACAGTTCAAACAGGAGACAACACCAAACACAAAGTTGAGAGCATTGGATCAGTAAATACAAAGAGTGGAAGCACACTTCTAAGCAAGGTACTTTATGTTCCAACAATTCCTAAACATCTAATAAGAGTAGGGCAAATTGTTGAGAGGGGATATGAACTTTGATTTACAAGTAATGGTGTCTATATTGAAGATCCAAGTCAAGGATATAAAAGCATTGTTACAGGGAAAAAGGAAGGAAGATTATTCACTCTCAAAGTCCAAGCTAATGTGGGAAATGCATTGTTTACTTATGGAAGTCAAAAGATGTCTGAATTGGATCTATGGCATAAGAGATTACGACATTTTAATGAAAGGGGACTAAAAGAGATGACAAAGAATGGTGCAATGCTTGGTCTACCAAATATTGAAGTTCAACATATGACATACAAATATGAGGCTTGTTAACTAGGTAAAGCTCACAAGAAATCATACAATAAGCAAGGATATAGGTATTCAAATATGCTTGAATTGGTTCATATAGATGTGTGGGATCCTTCCAAAGACTATAGCATAAATGGATCAAGGTATTATGTGCTATTTGTTGATGATGCAACTAGGTGGATTACTTTGTATGTAATCAAGGATAAATATGAAGTATTTGAGACGTTTAAACACTACCATGCTTATGTAGAAAGAATTATAGGATAAAATCTCAAGAGATTGAGATCAGATGGAGGGGGAGAATATTTTTCTAAGGAATTTGATGATTATATGTGGAACGCAGGTATAAAAAGAGAAGTGACTTGCAGGTACTCCCCACAAAAAAATGGAGTTGCAGAAAGAAGAAATAGAACTCTTGTAGAGTTTGCAAGATCAATGATGAAGGAAAAGAAGTGTCCTAATTATACGTGGGTAGAAGCAGTTCATACTGCAACTTATCTTGTGAATAGGTTGCCTTTCAAAGCTTTGGAGGGAAGGACTCCTTATGAAGCATGGTGGGGTAAGAAACCTACTCTTGATCATTGCAAAATATTTGGATGTTTGGCATATGCGTATGTTCCATCTCAATTGACATATAAGCTAGAACCTAAAGCAGAAAAGTATGTGTTCATTGGGTATGATGATAGACAAATGGGATACAGGTTGTGGAGCCCATCCACAAAACAATTTCTTGTTTCAAGGGATGTTACATTTGATGAGCAAAGCACATGGTTTAGAGGATCAAACAATGTATGCACAGATCTTGAAGAAACCAAAAGGCAAGGAAAGTCAAAGATGAAGGTATATGAAGAAGATATTGATGATGATATTTGTAGAAATGAAATGTAGGACAATTATGAAGATAGACCAAGGTTTGATCCAGAACAAAATGAAGGAGAGACTTCAAGGAGTGCAAAAATTAGAAGATCATCAAGAGAAAGAAAACAACCTATCAGGTATAGTTATGATACTTCTTTCTTGACAATCAAAGATTATGCTTAATGCATTTCACCAATTTGGAGGATCAATACTTAACTATCAAAATCTTGAACAAACTGTGAAGAAGATGATTACACAAAAAGTCTGCTGCACATAACTCACTCATTGACTTATCAAATGTGTAAAGTTTTTTATAAAAATTTGCACAAGGTGTTGCCTATAGTTTTCGCACCTCCTCCAAGGTTATTTCAAAAGACTCAGTAGATCTTGAGAAATGATCTTAACAAGTCACCTATGTCTAAAACTATAGTTATTTACAGTCATCCATTATGTTGAGGTGTATATGGCACTATACACTGGTGTTTTATCCCACGTTCAGCCAAAAATGCATTAAAATCAGAAGACATATATTCCCCCCCTCGATCAGAACGGAGGGTGCCCATTTTACATGCTGATAGATTTTCAGCCAAAACCAAAAACTGTTTGAGCACATGAACACTTCGGACTTTGCTTTGAGTGGATATACCCATGCATGCCTGGAAAAATCATCAATGAAAGTCACGAAGTAAAGGTAATTTCCAAAAGAGGGTGTCTGCATAGGACCACAGACGTCACTATGTACAGGCTGCAATTTCTGCGTAGCCCGAACTGAACCATCTTTTGGAAAGGAGGAACGCTGCATTTTGCCCAAAATACAGCCTTCACATACATGTTTTCCAGGTGTCTCAAGCTTGGGCAAAGAAGACACCATATCAGATTTTTGTAGGCGTAGCAAACTAGCAAAATTCAGATGACCAAAGCGTGCATGCCAAAGCTTTGCATCTGAGATAGCCTGAGAATCATGAACTACACATGCTGAATCATTCACAGATCTTTCATAGTCTATGAGCTTATACAGCCCACGACATAAAATGCCAGAAGCAATAATAACATCGCCATTTGACAGATCATGAATTGTACATCTGTCATCAACAAATTTCACAACCAAGCCAATCTTGGCTAATGCAGAAACTGATAACAGATTCTTCTTGATCCCTGGCACAAATAAAGCATCTGACAAGGTGAAAGAACTACCATCAGCAGTAGTCAGAATGATCTTACCAACTCCCATAACAGAATAAGAGGAGTTGTTGGCGCATGTGACAGTATTCCCTGTAGGGGCAGGCTCGAGTGAAGAGAAGAAACTGCGCTGCGAGGTAATATGTTTGGTCGCCCCACTGTCAAAGTACCAAACATCTGAGTCCACTGTAGACATGCACTGCTCATGAGAAGATGGGTCAAAACTACAAACAGTAGTAAACGCCCATTCTTCTTCCTGCACAAGATTAGCAGACTCTGTTTTTGGTGTAGAGGCTTCTGCAACAACCATTCCAGCCTCCTTTTTCTTTGCCTCTTTTGCAACTAGTTTTGGATAGTTCTTTATGGTATGATCATTCCCTTTACAGTACTTGCAAAACAATCTCTGCTTTTTTGATTTCTTCTCATCTTTATCCTGGTTCTTCGAATGTGTATCATTTACAGATTTTTGCTTACTAGTAGAAGAGCTGCATTTTCCTTTGCCCTTCTGACTAGCCAGGAAAGCTTGATCTGCAACACGCATAATGGACCTGTTCTGCCTCGACTGATCTTCCTGCAACAGAACAGAGACTAACTCCTCAAATGATAAGGCATTCGGATTGCCTTTCATCATCAACCGAAGAGTAGAAGCAAAACTCTGATATGAATCAGGAAGACCATTCAGAACGGTCTGCACAAGTGAGCTATCTGGTATAACCTCATCAGTAGAAATCAACTGTTCCTTCAAGTCTTTGATCTTCGTTAGGAAACTGTCCATACAATCACCTTCATTCATGTGCTCACTCTCCAACTGTTTTCGGAGGTAAGCAACACGAGCCTCATTCCTAGCTTGGTACAATGGGGTGAGTGTATCCCAAGCATCCCTAGCTGTTTTGCAAGAGAGAATATGAGGAATAATGGCACGTTTGATAGACAAAGCTATCAATGCATGTGCTTGGGCATCTCTACCATCCCAACAAATCTGCTCTGCAGTAGGTGCAGCAGAAACAACAGCACGAATAGGAAACTGCACAACAACATCTTCGACACCATCTTCATCAGCTCCAGCACCTGTATTTGCAGTACCTGTTGTTACAGGTGTAACAGGACATCTTTCAACACCCTGCACAATGTTCCACAATCCTTTTGCAACCAATACATGTCACATCATATAAGCCCACAATGGGTAGTTGATACCATCCAACTTATCCTCAACAGCCAACATACGGAATACATCACTGCTTTCAGCCATGGCCGGTGACTAAAATACCTTGATGCAGAAAATTGACTGTATCTCAAAAAGTTGAACGGAATTGCCTAGACAAGTTTTGCTAAACCTGTAGCAGACTTCGAGACGCTTATACTGGCGAACAAAAACTGGTATATACTTTTGGCACAAAAAGATGAAATAGCCTGCACAAGCGCTGCGATAGTGCGTTCGGAGGTCGAAACGAGCTCAGATCGCAATTTCGGCACCACAAAGTGAAGCCGTTTTGATCTCTAAAACACCCTGAGTATGCTCACCAAATTTCATGCGAATCTGAAACTGCAAACGGAGGAGTGTCAACGGCGCCCTAGATGAAGCGATGACCTGCTCTGATACCAATTGTTGGAGTTAGACGTCTGCGGAAGCACGCGAACAGCACAAGGAAGAAGAAGAAGCTTGGAGCACAAACACACAATACTGAATGTATTACTAGAGAATGTACAAAGATAAGTAGCCCATTAGGGCAATAGGCGTATATACAAGCCGGGGGAAAAAAACCTCATAAAGAGGGAAAAAAATGCCCCGACGGTCCTAGTGTGTTCACACACATCACTACCTAAATATATCAACACTTTCTTGAGTTACATACAATCCATGTTGATTATATGAGATCTCCATGCCCAAGAAATATGACAAGTCTCCAAAGTCACTAATCTTGAACTCTTTCTCCATTTGCTTCTTTAGGCTTTGAATTCCTTTCTCATCTGTACCTATAAGAATTATATCATCAACATATATGGACATGTAAATGAACCGATCATCACTTGCTTTAACAAGCAAGCTATTATCTGCTTTAGATACTTGGAAACCCAGTTCTTTCAAGAACTTCACAAGTCTATAATTCCATGCCCTTGGGGCCTGCTTCAAACCATACAAAGCTCTCTTAAGCTTACATACATGATCTGGATACCTTTCATTTCTAAATCCTTGTGGTTTCTCCATGAAAACATCATCTGAAATGTAACCATTTAAAAAAGCATTCTTCACATCTAATTGACATAATATCCAACCTTTACATGCAACAATAGCTATGAGTGTCCTGATGGTTGTCATCTTTGCCACAGGACTATAAGTCTCATCATAATCTATACCATATGTCTGAGCAAACCCTTTCACAACAAGTCTAGCTTTATACCTAGACACACTTCCATATGCAAACCTCTTTGTCTTGTAGACCCATTTGCATCCAATGATCTTCTGACTATTTGGTTTACGAACCAAATCCCATGTCTCATTCTCCATTAATGCATCATATTCTTCCTGCATAGCTTTCTCCCAATTTTCCTTACCTTTTGCCTCTTCATATGTAGAAGGGCCTTCATTTGCCTGTATCATATAAGCGTAATCTTTCGTAGCCAAAAAAGAAGTGTCATAACTATACCTTGTAGGTTGCCATTTGTGTCTTGATGACCTTTTGAGTTCTCCACTTCTTGAGGTTTTTGGTTCATCACATTCTGGATCAAACCTTGGCACTTCTTCAACTTCAACTTGTACTTCATTATTCTCTTCTTCATCAAATATTTGAACCTTTAATTTAACTTTCTTTTGAATCACAACTTCTTCATCATCTGCATGAATATTGAATGAACCTGCATACCAAGTACCTTGCTGATCAAATGTAACATCCTTTGACACAAGGAATTGTTTTGTGGATGGACTCCACAACCTATATCCCATCTGCTTATCATCATATCCAATAAACACATACTTTTCATCTTTATGTTCCAATTTGTGCCTTAATTGAGATGGCACATATGCATATGCCAAACATCCAAATACTTTGCAATGATCTAGAGTAGGTCTCTTACCCCACCATGCTTCATATGGTGTCATACCCTGCAAAGCTTTACATGGTAATCTATTGACCAAATATGTGGCTGTATTTACAGCCTCAGCCCACAAATAATTTGGGCAATTTTTCTCCTTCATCATGGATCTTGCAAACTCAACAAGAGTTATATTCCTCCTTTCTGCTACACCATTTTGTTGAGGAGATTACCTGCAAGTAATTTCCTTTTTTATACCTGCATTCCACAAGTAATCACTGAACTCATTAGAGAAATACTCTCCCCCTCCATCTGACCTTAGTCTCTTCAACTTTTGACCTGTAATTCTCTCTGCATACACATGATAATGTTTGAATGTATTGAATACCTCTGACTTATCTTTGATCACATAGATAGTGATCCATCTGGTAGCATCATCAACATAAATCACATAATACCTCAAACCATTGATACTGAAATCCTTTGATGGTCCCCACACATCTGTGTGTACCAATTCAAGCTTCTCTGAATACATAAAATCATGCTTGGAATAAGATTGCTTATGAGCCCTACCTAGTTGACATGCCTCACATCTGTATGTCATATGTTCACTTGCAACATTAGGCAATCCAAGCACTGAACCATTGTTAACCATATCTTTAATACCTCTTTCATTGAAATGTCCAAGCCTTTTGTGCCAAAGATCTAACTCAGAGATCTTATGTCCTCTATAGGTGGACAAAGCATGACCAATGTTACCTTGAATCTTCAATGTGAATAATCTTCCTTCTTTCTTCCCTGAAACAATTTGTTTATACCCATTGCTAGGGTCTTCCACAAAAACTACTTCATTAGTGAACCTAACTTCATAACCTTTTTCAACAATTTGTCCTACACTTATCAAATTCTTTGGAATTGTAGGAACATACAAAACCTTACTCAAGAGAGTACTTCCATCCTTGGCCTTCACTGATCCAATTGACTTCACATTGTGCTTTGTATTGTCACTTGTTTGAACTACATGATTAGTTACCTTATTCTCCAAATCAGTCATCAAAGCTATGTTACCACTTAGGTGATTGCTACACCCTGATTCAATGTAGAAAACTCTTTGGTCTTCACTTTGCCTTTCACAAGTTGCATTCATTATCAATGTTGAATCCTCCTTCTGATCTGAAGCATAATTGTAGTAGGTATTGTTGTATTGTTGACTTTGGAATCCTCTACCTACATTTCTTCCAAAGTAGTCTCTACTACCTCTACCTCTGAAATTACCTCTTTGATTTCTGCCACCTCTTCCTCTTGAATTAAAGTTCTGATTATATCCACCATTATTTTGAGTATTAGGCGAACAATCATGAGCTAAGTGATTTGTCTTACCACAAATCCAGCAAGCTTTGACTCCATCTTTATTACTTCTGCCTCTTCCTCTACCTTTGCCACCTCCTCTTCCTCTTAGGAAGTTAGCTTGGCTAGTTGTCTTCATTTGCTTGTTGCTTCCCTTTGCTATTCTTCTTCTTATCCTTTGAATACATTTCTTGGCCTGCACTTTTATCACCTTCACCTTTGAGATCCTACTCAAAGGGTAGCATGTGTCCTAGCAACTGATTCAAATCAGGAGTAAAATGATCTAGTGATAACTCAGTAGACAAAATGAATGGCTTCCATTTGTCATCACCTCTCAAACCTATGAGGATTTTCCTTACCAATTTATCCTCCTCAATATCTTCATCAACTGCTCCTAATGCATCCGCAATGTCTTTCATTCTTGTTACATAATCTGAGATGGATTGAGAGGCCTTCTTCTTGAATGTTGTAAAATCTACCCATGAGGATGCCTTCCTTGACTTTGTGGTGTTTTGGAAATGCTCCTCCAAAGCATTCCATATATCACTTGCACTTTCAAGACCTCCTATGTGAGGTAGCAAGTAGTCATTAACTCCCATATAGATAATACTCCTAGCTTGAGCATCTCTCTTCATCCAAGTCTTCAAATCTGACAATTCATCCCTAGTTGGAACACTAGGATCTCTGAAGTGAGGCTTTTCTTCTTCACCTATGATATAACCTATCACGTCTTTGCTCATAACATGAGTTTCCATCCTCATTGACCATGTTGGATAGTTCTCTCTATCCAATTTCTCTATCTGAAGAGAATCTCCCATCCTTTCTTCACCTGTGTATTAAATTCTTCAACCTTTATAAGAAATAAGTATACCTTTGCTTCGAATGAAGTTCCTTTTGTCTTCCTTGATATCTTCTGACCTCCTTCTCAAGCTCTACTTTCAAGCTTTCACCTTTTGTATCTTCAAATGTTTAATTCTTTATAACTGCAGCAATCGAGGTCCTCCTTTCTTCAATTCTAATGCTTCCTGCTCTGATACCACTGATGGAGAGTGCTAATCTCCACAAGAACATGTTATTCTTGAAGTTACACACCTCTATATCAAGAATAACTTAAAACCTTCACCAATTTGGAGGATCAATACTCAACTATCAAAATCTTAAACAAATTGTGAAGAAGATGACTACACAGAAAGTTTGCTACACATAACTCACTCATTGACTTATCAAATGTGTAAAGTTTTTTATAAAACTTTGCACAAGGTGTTGTCTATAGTTTGAGCACCTCCTCCAAGTTAAATTATTTCAAAAGACTCAGTAGATCTTGAGAAATGATCGTAACAAGTCACCTATGTCTAAAACTATAGTTATTTATAGTCGACTTTGACACCAAAAACTTCTAAAGCCAGTTCTCCCAAACTAGAATCTGTTTAATCAAATGCTTTTAGCCATAGGTAGCTTACCTTCCAACTTAAAGAATGATTGCTTGCTTGCTCAAAATGTTACACTGTGGAAGGAGAACTGACCAAAACATTAGTATCGAATTTTGCACCTCCTGCAACTTCACTTTTTACATTTACACATGTAAATGTTCCTACACTCAATTCTCTCAGCCTGATCACAATTAAAAGCTGTTCAATCACCTATAGACTTGGACTTGTACAAAAGCATTTCACAAATGATGCAACACAGAAGGAGAGCTCTCAGAAATATCGGGCGCAACTTTTCTTCATTTCTAGAAAACTTTACACCTGAGTGATGAGAGAGATCTTAATCACTTCTAAAGTGTCTAATGACTCATACAACTTCTAATTTCTCTATTCACATGCTCTCTCATATTTGTCCCGACATTTTTCCTTGTATATATAGGCAAATATGTACAAGCTCATCACCATACAAAAGTATAAGTGAGCTAACTCTAAATTAATGTACATATGTATACACATCTTCATTCTTTGAACATGTACTTTCTTCATACTTCATGACTTGATCTTTTCTTCAATCCTTGACTTCAAAACTTCATCAACACTTCAATTGTTGATTTTCTTGCACCAATAGTTTTCAACATAAACTCCATCATTAGTGAACCTCACATCATATCCTTTTTCCACAATTTGTCCTACACTTATCAAATTCTTTGGAATTGTAGGAACATACAAAACCTTACTCAAGAGAGTACTTCCATCCTTAGCTTTAACTGATCCAATAGACTTCACCTTATGCTTTCTATTATCACCTGTTTGAACAGTATGATTAATCACTTTATTCTCCAAATTAGTCATTAAAGTAATGTTACCACTCAAATGATTGCTACATCCTGAATCAATGTAAAACACTCTTTGATCTTCACTTGAAAATTCACATGTTGCATTCATGATTAGAGTTGAATCCTCCTTCTGATCTAATGCATAATTATAGTAGGTATTGTTGTAGGACTCGCTTTGAAAGCTCCTTCCACCATTTCTTCCAAAGAAGCCTCTACTACCTCTAGCTCTAAAACTTCCTCTCTGATTTCTTCCACCTCTGCCTCTTTGATTATAACTCTGATTAAAGTTACTAACACTTTGATTGTTATGCCAACATTCATGAGCTAGATGATTAGTCTTTCCACATATCCAACAAGCTTTGAATTATCCTTGTTGTTTCTACCTCTTCCTCTACTTTTGCCACTTCCTCTTCCTCTTAGGAAGTTTGCTTGGCTTGGAGTACCTTCATCTTCAACTAATTGTTGTTTTCCTTTGATAGCTTTCTTCTTGTCTTTAGAATACATTGCATGACCTGCACTCTTATCAACATCTCCTTTGATATCATTCTCAAAAGTTAGCATATGTCCTCACAATTGATTCAAATCAGGAGTGAAATGATCTAATGAAAGTTCAGTTGACAAGATGAAAGGCTTCCACTTCTCATCTCCTCTTAGACCTGTGAGAATTTGTGTTACCAACTTATCTTCCTCCATTTCTTCATCAACTCCACCTAAAGAATCAGCAATGTCTTTCATCTCTGTCACATAATGAGATATTGATTGTGAGGCCTTCTTCTTGAATGTGGTAAACTTTGCCCATAGTGATGCTTTCCTTGACTTTGTTGTATTCTAAAAATGATCCTCCAAAGCATTCCATATATCACTTGCACTTTCAAGTCCTCTAATGTGAGGAAGCAACTAATCATTCACTGCCATATAAATTAGGCTCCTTGTTTGAGCATCCTTCTTCATCCAAACCTTTAAGTCTGCAAGCTCTTCCCTAGTAGGAACACTAGGATCTTTAAACTCTGGCTTTTCTTCTTTTCCTATAATATATCCTATTAGATCTTTGCTCATAAGATGAGCTTCCATCCTCATAGACCAAGCTGGATAGTTCTCTCTGTCTGACTTTTCAATTTGGAGACTATCTCCCATCCTTTCTTCACTTGTACTATCAAATCTTCAACCTTATGAGTAATGAATGTATGTACTCCTTTCTATCTCATCTATTCTTCATCTCTCATATATATCATGACTATATGCAAGTGTATATATACATATTTGTGTGGATTCATCATTACTTCAAGTATTTGTTAAGTATTTACAAAGCTAATATACATGTGCATATAGATAATCTCTTTCAGAACCTCTACTTCATTTCATGCGTTTAGGCTTCAATCTTTTCTTCAATTCTTCACTTAAGCTTCATATAATCATCAATTGAGGATTGTCTTGCTCCAACAGTCTTTGTACTACTAATTATGCACATTTCCCCTCTAAGGAATAGGAAACACCATGTACTGTAAAATAAAGATAATACAATTGCCTCGGCTATGTTACTAATGTTTCTCTTTTCATTGTAGCCTAAGAAAAGAAATATAGTTTTATAAAAAGATCAAGACTATAAAAAATATAGGTTTATAAATACACTCTGTGAGAGGGGACGTGACACATGGAGTGAACAGTCACAACACCAAAACCAATCACTCCCAAACTTGACACTAACCATTTGAATCATGCAAATGCATATGGCTTCCTCTAATTTTGTGGCTACGTAGGAAGCCTCCTTTGATTCTGAAGTCACCCATGAGGTGGAATTATTAGAGTTTCCTCTGGAGTCGGCTATTAAAGCTCGACAACACTGGTTCAGAGGTGACAATCTTGCCAGCAAGCACTTGTTCCTTATCACTATTAAGATCATGGATAGAGAGCATCAATTTCCTGTGATGACTCAAGACTTTCAAATTTTGCATGAAATGCCAAGAATAATGGATGTATGGACACAAGCTGGCATTGAGGCTTATTTGAAGCTTCCTATCTACAAATCGGATTTTCAAAGATGTACTCAAGTCATGAATACTCTACATCAAGCACTAGATAAGCCATCCATCCCTAAAGCTATGGTATTAGATTGTAATGGGGAATCACAAACTATTCGATTCACACATGAGTTGATCAAGACAGCATTTGGTTGGACCAAGTTACTGATCTCAAGGATGAATGCCATAAGGCTAAGAAAAGAACATTATTGGACATTAATAGAGTTGATATTGAAGATGAAGTACGACTTCTTCACCAACACTTTTGCTTTCCGAATATGCATCGATACACAGCTCCACTGAAAGAATTAGTCCAATTATTATCCCATGCAGTCAAACAAATTGGGAACCAAATCAATCTAACCCCATACATTCAAGAGCAGATATTTGAAGCTAAAAAGGAGTGGGGACACAACAAGTTCTCAAATGGTAGCTCTACTTTGACATTACTCATCTAACAAGCATTAGACATGAAGGAATGTTTTCGACCTATGATATCAATGGCTGAAATGTCAAAATATGTGAAAGACACCATTGTACCAAAGAAGAGGAAAGTGTGGCCATAGTGGAGGAAGTTGGCATGAGCTCAAGAACCACCATGAGAGGTGCAAAACGAGCATGAGTAGCAGAAGCATCTACGACCCCCCAATCTAAGAGAACACATGAACTCCCTAAAGTACTTTTAACAATAGTCCCAGCCATTATAAGAAGGGATCTCTCCACATCACTAGAAGCTAGTCATGCTTATATGAGAGGTCAAGTCAACCTTACAATACAAGGAAACCATTAACACCATTCAAATAAGGAACAAAGAAAATCACAAGCAGCAATGAATGCATCACAATGAGAAAGGTATAAAGAATTGGGGTTAAATGATTCAAGCTCAGAAGAAGAATCATCCCAAGACCATTATACACAATATTGATATACACATGGATGAGCATGTGGGAGAAGAATGGGGTGAGGTGAATCATGTACAACATTCAGTGGAAAAGGCACATGAGTAGAGGGCACAAGCCAAGTCTCTGACTGAAGAACCACAGCTAAGAGGACACACCATCCAACTGAATGAGCAAACAAGAATATCTCTCAAGGAAGTATCACCTCCCAAGGCTAAAACAGTTTCCAAAGCAGGAGCAAGACATCAATGAGGTACAAAAGGAACAAGAACCTACCTTACCAATCCGAGTGGTTATTGAACCATCACTGTTGTATAACTATGGGTCAAAGTGTCCAAAGACATGGGTTTTGAGGGTCCAAAACCACTTGGAGAACCCTTGGATTCTATTGGGAAACCCTTGGGAAAGTTTCTCCAAGACTATGGTTTGAACCCTTGAGTTATTTGGATTTATTTATTGCCAATTGAAGGGTTTTGACCCTTAGGATTGATATTTCCTAAGGGTATAGTTTTTAACCCTTAGGGAGGCCTCTCAAGCCTTGAGACTTGTACGTACAAGCTTGGGAGAAGTCCTTTTAAGAATCCAGGTGAAGGCCATGTGATTTCCAAGGTTAGAAGGCCTTGGATTAGAATCCATGTGGAGAGGACACTTGGCAAGCTCTCCTCACATTTCCCCCCTTGGCCTTGAGGTATATATATGGGTGGAGTTGGTTGGGTGGATACGTGCTCTCTCTTCACCTTGGTAGCTTAGTTTCTAGGAAGTTGTTTTCACAACAGTGGTATCAAGAGCCCTTAAGTTGAGATCTATGGAGACTTTTATCTTCATCGCTTTGCTTGTAACCTCTTGTGGAGTTGCGTCGAAATTGCTATAGCACTTCTTCATCTCTGTCGAAGTACTCCTCACCGTATGCAGTCTTTGCTACTTGGTTTATTTAGCCAAAATGATTGTGCGCATGCTTTGTAGAACACGGGATTCGAACCCAAACATGCTTGTTGGGAAGTCACTCGCTTATCCACCAAGATAGGCGTTGTTCGTGAGATGCATAGTCTGTGTAGTCTTCTAAACGTTATTTTGAGCCGGCAAAGACCTTACCTTCACCTGCCCGAATCTACAGACGTGCACGCAGCATAAGCCTTCAGTAGGCTGTGCGGCCTCTCAACCGTCGACTCCCAAGGCCAGAGTGAATTCTTTGCGATTACTTTTCTTTTGTGACTTGATAAGTGAACTTCACACCATACATATGTTCAGAGACTTTGAACATCGTATATGAGATAAGAATTTGGTTCACCTCCATTTCACGCTGAATGCGCGCCTTTGACGGGAGGATAGAGAGAATTCTCTTTCATGCACGCATTTCATTGGAGCGCGAAATCAGAGGCGGGGAGGTCTGAATCGGCAAGCGAACCACAAAGAGCCCAGCTTCAAAATCTCACAGTTACACTGTGCGAATTGTAGTCTGGAGAGGTATTAGTTGCAGGGTTCAAACTTGCACGGGCACAACCCAATAGATTTCAAATGAAGGATACTAGAGGTTGGGATATCATGATGGCCCAAGCTTGCAACCTCAAGTACAAACTATCCCAATAGAGCTTCACTATACAAGGGTCAAAGGAAGGGCGTAGCTTTGATGGAGGTAAGTGCTACTTTCATATTTATTTTTCCATGCTAGATCGATGCATTTAAGAATGCATTTCAAATAAAGTCAATGAAGTCCTAATGCATCGTTGAAATGAACCATTGCATGCACCATTTAATGTGCATTAGGACTTCAACATGCAACAGACTCACCTTGGAAAGATGATGAGATATTGACTATAAAGATTTCATCACAAGCATGGCATGAATTGAAATTTTGACCGCAAATTCTAGTATTTTATGGAGTTCCAAAAGTAAACTCCATGCATGCTTTAAAGAGGGGTTCAATTTTTTGAGCCTTGCGCATGCTCAACATTTTCATGCATATAAATAGATGAACAAAACTTGAACCTTGGGTCATTTGTTCTGTTTGCATTTCAAATGAGTAGGTGAAGTTTGCATGCTCATTGAAAGGTGCATAGATTGAATCATTGAAGTGATGCACTAGAGGCACTAAGGAATACGAAGTGAATTTTTAGCATGCAATGAACTCACCACTTAAAAATGGTTATAATAGGGACATAGAATATCCATTATAGTATGGCATGAATGCCAATGGAATACACAAACATTTATTCATGCATTAAATGGAGTTCCAAGTGTGAATTCCATGCATGCGTTAAGGAGGGGTGCAAGCTTTGGCCCTTATGCATGCTAAAGCATCCTCACGGAAAGATGTATATGTTGTTTGGCATACACCATGTATGCATGAATGCAATCACATATGCATGGGTTAATGGGACATGAGAGAGAAATTAAGTTCTCTAAGTTTAAGGTTTAAGATAGAAAAATGACTTCCTCATATGAAGTCAAAAGCATAAAAGTTTAATGGTGTGCTGAGATTATGCCCATTACCTTTTATGCTTTTTATATGTTAGCTTAAATTCAAAAGCCAACAAAATTCAACTAAAGAAGAGGAACTTTAAACTTCGAGTCCTACTTATGGACCCCCAAGTTCCATAATACCCATGACATGCCTGATCAGCAAGGCCAAGTATTTAAAGCTTCAAATCCAACAAGTTTCTCTTCTTATTAAACCATAAATGGTAGTAATAAGAACTTGGATTGAAAAATCCAAATGAGAAACTAGAAGACTCTATGAGACCCTACACACATGGGATAATTTTTAATTATGAACGATGTCGAGAAGTTCATAGGAACTTCAAACATCTGATCATTGAGGACAATGATCACACTAAAATGGGGAAGAGAATGTCGTAAATGACATATTAGGGAAAAATGGTTGAACTAGTTTACCCTTTTAAACATTTATTTCTTCCCCAATAAGCTTTTTCCTTCATTGACAAGCGGTAGGGTCCATTTGGAGCTTTGAGAAAATTGCTTCAAGAGTGAAGAATTATAACTCATTAAAGCATATCTAGAGAAGAGGAAGATTAAAGGGTTGAAAGAAACCCTTAAGAACTCCACTCCAAAATGTGCTCTATGAGTAAGAAAAAATTTATCAAGATGGTTAAAAAGGTAACCATTTAGCAAAGCTTATGATTGACTATATCCTTTGATACAAATGCCTACTTATGTCAATAGATGATATCTAGTATGAGAATACTAGCTCTATTATCAAATGACATAAACAAAGATAACTTTGAGTGCATCTAATCAAGGAAATAGTTCAATGAAAGCTCAACGTCTTTTCAAAGAACAAATCAAGACTCTGTAAGAATGTAACTTACAAAGATTTTGATTATATTTGATAAGACTAAAACGAATGGAGATAAATCCTTGAGTAAGAGCTAAAGTTGTCTACACTAAGGTGAGATTGTAAATCGGATGGTATGGGACATCTAGGTTTACAATGTCTCTTAAGAGGGTTCAATGGTATGGGACACTGAACCTAAAGATAATGGAAGCTTAAGCTCAAGAATATTAAAGAGCTTTTTCAAACAAAGATCTATCATAAATGAATCTCCTATTTGGATAGGAAATTAAATCAACATCAATTTCCTGCAGTTTTTGAGGACAAAAACTCCTTAAAAGGGGGGGAAGAGAGGTATCATCAATATGATACTTCTAAACGAAAGATATTCCTTAACTCTTTTATGAAAGTTAAGGAGTACGTTGGATGTCCATAAGTACCCAAGTATGTTTGAGTTAAATCTCAAACAAAGTAAGAACCAAATATGTAAGAAGGGAATTCATTAAAGAATTCCATTTTGGCAAGGAAACTAAGGTAAGCTAGCCAAAGACTTAAAGCATAATTAGAGTAGCATATTTGAGAATAGATAAAGATAGATCCAAAGTTTGGATCGACAAGCATGATAACTTGCTTAAGTCAAAAGGGTGACATATAATTGTTGATCCCTAAAAGGAGAATAGTTAATGGGTTGAAGAACATCAACATGATGTTGAAGACTTAAGCTAGGATATCAACTCATGAAGGTATGAGTTGAAGATCCCAAGAAAATCCCATGGGTAAATATCATTGAAAAAGGGATCTAAAGGAGAAAAGACTTGATCTTATCTCATGCTAAATTAGCTAGAGGAATTTTTGAGAAAGCCAAGTGACCTAACTTGGTCAAATATATCCAACCCTTTATGGTTGGATAATCCAAGAGACATACATTGGTCAAAAAGATCAAACCCTTGTTTAGTTCGATACCAAGTAAAGTTCAAAGGTCAACTTAAATAGGCCTTTGAATTGATTGATATTAGAAACCTTAGTCTTTGCTCTCATGAAAATGATGCCAAGGAGTTCCAAGATGGAATTCATGATCATGGTATATGATCAGAGAGCATTAAAAAGATACAGGCAAAGAAAGTGGAAACACTGAGGATGTGGTTCTACAGATTGGAGAAAGAACTCACTAGTATGGGACAGTGAGAACTAACTCCCATTGAGATTTTTCTCTGATGGCCAAAGAGAAAATATGCTCAAGATCCGATAGGAAACATCAGGATAAGCCTTAAAGATAAGACCATTTAGATTAAGGTCTTAGGTTCATTATGAGGCATAGAAATGTACCTCCTTGAACCAATTTAACATACCTGGTTGTATGAAAAAAAAAGAGGGGTAAACAGAATGAATATGACATTTACCCTAGAAGAGGCTATCCTTTATCCTCTTAAGTAGATGCATTTTTTCTTAATAAAATGCATAGCCAAATTTTATGTGGACAATAAATTTGGATAAGTAAGAGGGTAAAGAATTTTGGGAGTTTACAAAGTTAAACTCCAAAAAAAGAAGTCAAGCCTATTCAAGTATAATAGCATTGAATGAAAGAATGATCTATGAAAGATCTTCTTTTGAATCTTTGGTAAGAAAGTGATTCAAGAATGTTCCTAGCAAGATCTAAGATATGATGCCTAGAAACAGGTATCTTTCTTGCAAGTCCTTGGAACTAAAGCCGCAAAACTTGAATCATCTCAACCCCATCTAATAGAAAATCTAAAGGGTATCTTGATGCCTTGATGATGTATTTTTCCTCAATTTTGAGGATTTGAAGGAATCGGATTTGTTTCTCTTTGCAAAGCTTTGATGACCTTTGAGGTTAGTATACATAATTACCTAAACCATAGTTGGTTCAAGATAGTTAGTACTGATTTGCATTGGAAGAACAGGCTAAGCTAAGATAAACAAGTGGGGTAGAGACCTACGAGAATGTTCTACCAAATAAATCCAATTCCTAAAGTCATCTATGGATCTAAGTCTTGAATGTTAAAACTTCCAAAAGGATTAAACTCTATTCTGAGAATTAATCCAAGGAAAATCAAACATGATCAAGATAGGGATCCACTTGTAGACATGAACTTGTAAATTGGGTATATTATCATTCAGAATACTTGAGCTTTATGTTTCAAGAAAACCTGGATGATTGAAATAAGTCCACCTAAGTTGCCAAGGAATGAGAAGATAGTATTTCTCCTCATTTTATTGAGCTTGTTTTGGCAGGGACTCACTAGACCCACTTTGCTAAGTTCACATCTTTAGCTAAGTCCTATCAAATACAAGTAAAGTATATTTGTATTTGAAAAGGACTATAAAAGAATAAGTTAAGTTCATAACATCTGAAGATTCCTCTCCTTTCTGTTGAAAGTGGAAGATGAATCTAGTTTTGGCCCTTTCAAGATAAAGATAGGATCTCTAGACTCCTGAAAAATATAAATTTCTAAGGAAGTACAAAGGGTACTGAAATATATTATTTTATGGAGCTCAAGGTTTGAGAACGTGCCAAAAGAAAAAAGACCACAAAGAAGTCCACCCTTTTCACCAGTCCATAGGTACAAGGCATGCATGTACATTCAAGTGGACTAAGAGAAAATGATTTGGGCAGGGATTTTAATTCATTTCTTTTCAGAGTAAGGTAGAGATTAGCCCTTATCTGATTACTAAAAATGAATCTAAAGAGAGAGATGACCATGCCCAGAGTATAGATCATGGGGCACGGGGGAATACTCCACATAATATACCTACACACATTTTCGAGGACGAAAATGTTAAAGGGGGGAAGAATGTTGTATAACTATGGGTCAAAGTGGCCAAAGACATGGGTTTTGAGGGTCCAAAACCACTTGGAGAACCCTTGGATTCTATTGGGAAACCCTTGGGAAAGTGTCTCCAAGAGTATGGTTTGAACCCTTGAGTTATTTGGATTTATTTACTGCCAATTGAAGGGTTTTGACCCTTAGGATTGATATTTCCTAAGGATATGGTATTTAACCCTTAGGGAGGCCTCTCAAGCCTTGAGACTTGTACGTACAAGCTTGGGAGAAGTCCTTTTAAGAATCCATGTGAAGGCCATGTGATTTCCAAGGTTAGAAGGCCTTGGATTAGAATCCATGTGGAGAGGACACTTGGCAAGCTCTCATCACATTTCCCCCCTTGGCCTTGAGGTATATATATATGGGTGGAGTTGGTTGGGTGGATACATGCTCTCTCTTCACCTTGGTAGCTTAGTTTCTAGGAAGTTGTTTTCACAACAATCACCCTTGGATGTGGTGGTCGATTCTCAAAAAGTGCCCGCTGAGGAACCTGAACCACAAGAAACAACAAACACCATAGAGAAGGATGAGCCAAGAATGCACGTGCATATCAGGCAGCCACATGAGGAAACATGACATGTTGCACAAGGTAAAGATGTGTGAATGGGTGAAGGACCACTCATATCATAAACATGGTTGAATGTAGATGTGAACCAACTAAAACCCATACTTAGAAATATGATTGACATAGCCATGAATGCCCAAACTCTATTGATGGATGATGAAAAAGAAAAGGCACAATTATTTGAAGCCAAAAGTCGTTTCCAAAGCATACGTGAAGAGCTCTCAGCGAAGAATATAGCCATTCAAAATGAACTCATACAGAAAACAAAAGAATGCATTTATATCTAGGAGGAAAACATGTTGCTCAAAGAAAAGTTACAAGAGGTAATTTCATCTATCTCAGAACTTCAAGTGGAAGTAAGGACATTGAAAAAGCAACAAGAAATGTATGAAGCAGAAAAAATTAGAAAGAACAATCACAACAAATTGTTAGAAAATCAGATTAAAGTACATATGGACGAACCAGACAATCTACTGCGAGGAACAAAGAGTTAATGAACTCTATTCTATTAAATTTTCCTTTGGAAAGCACTACCATTGAAGAAACAGGATTACAAGAATTGAAGGCAAAGTTGTTAGCAATGGAAGTTTAGCTTAAACAAGATCAAATGAAACAAGCCGAGTTAGAAACCAAATATAAAGCAGAAACAAAACATGGGAACTTAAGTGGAATGAAGCAGTGCAAAAATAATGGAGCAATGCAATGAGGATACTGATCAGGTAAGGATCATTTGCGAAGCAAAGGCAAAAGTTGAATATGAGCTCAAGGCTAGTAAATTACAACATGAAGAGAAAGACAAAATCATAGCATAGCTTAGAGCACAGTTAGAACAAGCAAAGAGCTTGGGGACACCAATAGTGCAACAATCCGAGATCGCTACTGATGAGACTAAGGTACACTCTCTTTCTCCCCCAATCGTTCATTCACCAATAAGGGAGCTAGCTATAGCCAAATATGATGACCATCCAATGTCATACACTGCATAACTAAGTAAAAAAGAGCGAGCACTACTGGTGTCTCGTCTCACCAAAAAATTTGAGAATGAAGTAGTGAAGGTAATGAAAGAGGCCCAAATCAAAAGCAAAGATCTAGATGAGATAATAAAGCCCTTCAACCTCCCATATGGAATCATGAAAGAGCAAACCCAAAGATATATCAAGAAGACCATGGGAAAGGATCTGGATGTGCACCTAAACTTCACTACAAATACTTTTAATTATACTCAATAGGAGTTCAAAGCCGCCGATCTAATTTGGAGGAGAAATTTTTTGGAGAAAAATCCAACATTGCGGGTGCATTGGCAGGAAGCACCATATTTACTTCAAGTTAATCCAACTTTTTTGCCATGTGCCACATGGATGATACTGGCCAAAATTTTGGGACTTGCAAAGTCAAGGTAAACTAAATAAATGGTGGCTCAACTTTCCCTTACTCCCAAGCCTGTCGCGTAACTATCTGCCCACAAAAAAGTACATGGTTAGAACCATCGAATTTTGGTTATCCCAATACGTAAAGTTCCCCGATCTCATAATCAAACTAAAAAATAAAATACTTAGTATGATCCTAACAGTCCTTTAGGTCTTCAAACATGCAAATTACACATTTTTGAATTTCATTGGTATTAATCAGGGAACTGATATATTATTTTTTGACCTTTTTGTCATGCCAAGCCGTCGAACAATAATGGATTACTATGCAAGGCTCATGTTTTTGCTGAGCACATACAAGAAGCATTCTTCACAAGGCTTCTTTGAAATTGATTGAGAACTATTCCTCAAAATGTTGATTAGCCTAAATGCATTGTTGGTAGCATATGAAATCAATTTTTTTGCCAACCATCAACAACCACCCCATGATGGAGTTAAGTCACAACAATGGAAACAATTAATGATACGTGAAGCCAACTTGCTAAACAATACAAAGCAGAAAATATACAAGACATACTCTTGTCGACTTCGAAAGCCTGTCAAGGATGAGAGAGTTCAGGAGCGGGGACGTGTGGAAGGAGAGCAGGAGAATCAAGCAAAAGAAAAAGAAGAAGAAGAAAATAAAAAAAAAGACCGCTCAATAGGAAGCACAACCCTCTGCCCAAAGCCCTGCAGGGGCACGCATTAGGCTACAACACAAAAGAAGGAGGTCTTGATGAGTGAAAACAAAGATTTATTTAAAGAACAAAAGCTATAAAGGGGTAGAGGCTGAGAAGTTTAAGAGGGTGACTAAGATAGTCATAGTCTTGGCCACTCGGTGCATCTGGTGGAAAGAAATGAATAGGCTAAAGAAAAGCATCAAGTCCCGAAGGATGTGAAAGCAGATTTAAAGACAAAACCTTTGAAGCATCAACCAAAAGATAGAAACTGATGTAAGGTAGACCAAATGATGCGTGCGGCTAAAAGAAGTAAATAGGCTCCAGAAATACAATAGGGTCAGATATGTGAGAACAAAGAAATATTTGAAGACCAAAAGTTAGAAAGAGGGAGAGGCTGAGAAGCAAAAACAAGTGACTAAGAATATCACATTCTTAGCCGCTGGATGCGTGCGTGGTAGCCCAAATTATCACCGCAACCCAGAGTTATGAATGTAAGGAATACGAAGGGGATTAAAGAAGCAAAGGACTTAGATCGGATAAGGTAATAAATTCTCTAAAAGTCCTAGTCACTTCTTTGACCATTGGGTGTGTGTATTAAAGAACTATGAGCAAGATGTAGACAAACAAGCAAAGCCTCTCAAGGGACAACAGAGACAAAGAGGGGGAGAGTGTTGTAGAGTAAAGAAGCATAGGAAAATGAGCCCCCAAAAATTTTCAAATTTTGAGCATCAATTTCTTCTTCAAATGTTTATGAAAGTCTCATGAAGCCATGTAAATCGTCTCATGTATCCTGACACCATTTCCACCTATGTGAGTGATGAATGTGAGGGATGATACTCATTTTCATGTAATGGTAGTTGTTTCACTTCATTGAACATTGTGTAAGTGCAAATCTTCATACACTCGGTCAAGTTCAAGATACTTCTCGGATGGATAATTTAAATATGTGATCCCCACTATATGCACGTTGGTGATAGAGGAATAGTCTCTTTCATCACAAGTCCCTAAGTTGTCCCTAGCGATGGCACAAAAAAACGTGTGTACCTAAGTGACAACTTAGGGACTTGTGATGAAAGAGACTATTCCTCTATCATCAACAAGTGCATATAGTGGGGATCACACATTTAACTTATCAATCCGAGAAGTATCTTGAACCGAACCGAGTGTATGAAGACTTGCACTTACATCATGGTCAATGAAGTGAAACAACTACCATTACATGAAAATGAGCATCATCCCTCACATTCATCACTCACACAGGTGGAAATGGTGTCGCGATACATGAAACAACAATAAGCACAAAAATGGACTTTTCTCTCAGCTCCAAACTCGAAATATGGTCAATACCGGGTTCCTTGCAAAGTTCTCAAAGAGATGCATCCAATGGTTGTATTCTTGTTTGATTCTGACAAAGTTGCTTCAAATTATGGGCAAAAAATGGAGTTGTGCAACTCACCTAGTTTCACCACACACCTCCTCGCACTTCACACACATTACACACTTCAGAAAAGCAATGAATTGGATAGAAAACACTTCCATGCACTCATTCCAAGCTACAATCACACATGCAAGCTCACAAGCACGGAAATACAAGAGGCAAATTCGAAAATCATAGTTCTCCCGTACTCACAATGGCAAAAAGTCTTTACAAAGTGTCATCAAATGACTTACATACATGTGCCCTAAAAATGGTCCTTTCACACAAGAGACTGGCACTTATTAAAGAAAGCCTAAATTCCTACTATTTTACAAGGATTATGATACAATGTTTGGAATTTATGCATCAAGAGGACTCCTCTAGTGCATTTACATGGCTTCATGAGGCTTTCATAAACATTTGAAGAAGAAAATTGATGCTCATAATTTGAAAATTTTTTGGGGGCTCCTTTTCTTGTGCTTCTTTACTCTAAAACACTCTCCCCCTCTTTGTCTTTGTTGTCCCTTGATAGGCTTTGCTTGTTTGTCTATGGCTTGCTCATAGTTCTTTAATACACACACCCTGTGGTCAAAGAAGTGACTAGGACTGTCAGAGAATTTGTTACCTTATCCGATCTAAGAGTCCTTTGCTTCTTTAATCCTCTTGGTATTCCTTACATTCATAATTCTAGGTTGTGGTGATAATTTGGGCTACCATGCACGCATCCAACGGCTAAGAATGTGATATTCTTATTCACTTGTTTCTGCTTCTCAGCCTCTCCCTCTTTCTAACTTTTGGTCTTCGAATATTTCTTTGTTCTCACACATCTGGCCCTGATGTATTTTTGGAGCCTGTTTACTTCTTTTTGCCGCACGCATCATTTGGTCTGCCTTGCATCAGTTTCTATTTTTTGGTTGATGCTTCAAAGGTTTTGTCTTTAAATCTATTTTCACATCCTTCGGGACCTGATGCTTTTCTTTAGCTTGTTCATTTCTTTCCATCGCACGCACCTGGTGGCTAAGAGTGTGACTATCTTGGTCACCCTCTTCAACTCCTCAGCCTCTACCCCTTTCTAACTCTTGGTCTTTAAATAAATCTTTCTTTTCACTCATTGAGACCTCCCTCTTTCGTGTTGCAGCTTGATGCGTGCCTGTGCATGGCTTTGGGCAGAGGGTGGTGCTTCCTATTGAGCGGTCTTTCTTTTTTATTTTCGTCTTCTTCATCTTTTGCTTGATTCTCTTGCCTCTCCTTCCATAGTTGTGTTTCCCAAAAAAGCAGCATCGTGTGGCTCTTGTCTCTTATCCTGTGTCTAGTGCCTCATCCGGTTTGGTTTCTCTTGGTATTTGACTTACTTAAAAGGACATTTTGACCACGATTACTATGGATGAATTTGTTTAGGCTGTTGTTGTAGATGGCATCGATAAGGTGGCAGCTAAAGCCCTCACCACCCCTCCAAGCTCCTTCACCAAGGATCAACTTACTTCTTCTTTTCCTCCCATTTCATCAATAGTCTGCGATGTCCTTACGACCCTTTGATAATCCCTTTGCCTGATCCTAGTTCCTCCTCTACTCAATCTCCTATAGACACACCCTCCAAGTCTCTTGATTATTCACCACTTGGGTCACCGAAACTTGCTCGTGTGCAAAATGCTATGGCAGTCCTTCCCTCATCCTCTTTGTTACCCTTGCCCTTTCCACTCTCTATTCAACAGTTGGTCGCCATCGGTCAATACCTTATCCAATTTTCCAACGTGATGCACTCTTAGATGCTTGCAAAAAACATGCTATTCGCCAAGACTTCTAGCACAAACTAGATGTCTTAGATGTTGATATTGCACCACTGTAGGAGGTAATAATGGACTCCGTGCTAGTGAATCTCAATTGTAGACCCAGGTGACTACACAAGAAACTGCGTTAGTACAGTTACGACAAGTCTTGATCAAGAAAGAGGTTGCGATGGACAAGATGGGTAGAGTACTGGAAGAAACAAGTAATAAAGTTATAGAAATGAAGCAGACTTGTGCCACACTACATGCCAAAGCCATTCAATGGGAGAAAGAATTGGCCGAAACCAAAGAAGAATTGTTTCAAAAAGCTCAAGCCCTCACTGATGAAGTAGGCCAAACTATTCAAGTCAAGAAAGAGGAGGAAGTCACGAAGAAGGAGCGCCATGCCTATTTTCAGATGATGCAATTTCAATTCAGTAGATGGGACTGATGGAAAAGCAATTAGGCATCTAGAAGGACCAATTGCAATGGCTTGATGTGTTGGTGCAATCAAGCCCAAGCCTACATACTTGATGAATACACATAAGCTTGATATATTAGCATATCACTTGAGAAGATTCATATGTACAATCTCTTGTAACTTTGAGTCTAATTACTCATTGTAAAAGTGATGTAGACCCATGAGGAGTTAGGAAGCTTGTAATCTCATATCATTTGGTAGTTAAAGTCAAGAGAGAATCAATCCTATACTTTAGGATTACTTTCAGGTAAGGATTTGAATTTGAATTCAAATGCTTGCCTCCAACAAAAGTTATACAACATGAGAAGCAAATCCCGTGTGTATCTCGAGGTTCTGAGATCATTTCCATGTACCTTCATTGAGAAAAGGAGCTCATCCCATATTTCTCTCATCCTACACTCATTGAGCAATGCCTTATTTCCAATGACTTTGTAATTTTACATGATTTAGAAAATACATGTTCATTACTTCCTACTCTCATATCTCTATCACACCTTGTTAGAACAATGATTTTGTTTGAGCTGGTTCTCACTGTATAGTACATCATTTTGCATGATTTAAAGCATGAGCATACTGTTTACTTTACTCCTAGAAAGTTTCATTCATAATGGTTCACTTGATCATCAGTTATTAATCAAACATTGCTCACTAGTCTGTGACTATCAAGGCCCATAAAAGTCGGGGTAGTTGCTTTTGCATATAGTTTGTCATTTTAAATGATTCCACTCATGAATGGTAGCTTGTTAATCTAATTGAAGTTCCCCAAAAGGAATTTTACTAACGACTACTGTACTCAGAGAATTGAGTAAAACACTGAGTAGGTGTCTTAACCAAAATAACAAGTTTTCTGCATTGGATCATATGCCTACCTATGTGTTTTGATTCTATCATTTGTTTATCATCTTTCAAGAAACATATATGATCATTTATGCTTATTATCTAGCTAAGGAGGCCCTCAACACTATCCATCCATCACTTATAGCAGGTGTGAAGCAGCTTTTAGTACACCAACTCATATCTTGTGATTATCCACCATCTCCTCCAATAGTGGTATCAGAGCAAGCACAATCAAGATGGGAGATGCTTTTCCATCCTTCATTGACAAATTGGATAGGAACAACTACTTAGCATGTCCTCTAAGAATGCAAGCATATCTTCAAGGGAGAAGCTTATATGGTTACATCTCAAGAGATGAAGACATGCCAATCTTCACGTGCAAGAATCAACCAACAAGGGAAGAGCAAGAGAGGCTAACCACATGGTGTGCAAAGGATGCTCTTGCAAGGTCATATTTACTTAGCTCAATCTCTGATTTCTTGTTACCTCATGTTAGAAACTGTAAAACCTCCCATGAGACTTGGGAAGTGCTTTCATCATACTTCTTCTCCAACACAAGAGCTAGGAAGAATCAGTTGTGGATGGAGTTCACAACTCTCAAGAAGCAATCAAAGCAAGGAGTGGTCAAGTGTGTAACCAAAATGAAAGATGGTGCAGACCAACTTGCAAGCATTGGAGAAGAGATAGAGGAAGAGCACATAGTGAGGGAGATCATCAATGGGATTAAAGCTGATGACAAGTGGGAATCTTTCACCACTGCAATGGATCTCTACATGGATATGCAGATACCTGATCTCAACACCTTGATGGGACAAATCTTCACCCATGAAGCAAAGATGGTGAAAACTCAAGAGGTAACCAATCTTTTGCCCTTTATACAGATAAGAATAAAGCTAAGGATAAAGGTAAAAGTAAGAAACAAGATGAAGAGGCTAGTACCTCTCAAGCCAATTATGCAAGAAGAGGAAGAGGTGCTAGAGGAGACCCTACAATAATTCATCATGCAACATATGTGGTGTCAATAATCACACTACTAAAGAACGCTACAAAGATACAAGGAACTAATGGGGACATCATTGGACAGATAGTAGAGAAAGCTCTACAGGTCAGGTTCACAAAGCATGGAGCATATGTGGAAGACCCCCAAGAATGATTCAAAAGAATAGCCAAAGGTGAGGAGTCAGGTAGATTGTTTACTTTTGAAATTGAAGACACAAGGAACATAGCACTATTTAGTTATAGAGAACAAACCCTATCTGATTTGGAAATATGGCACAAAAGGCTAGGGCACATAGGAGAGAGAACTCTGAAGCAAATTTGTAGGGATCAAAGTGTGCTTGGGATTCCTAATGTGACCAAACAACATATTTTTTACAAATGTGAAGCTTGCCAATTCGGCAAAGCTCATAGGAAACCATTCAACAGGAAAGGATACATCCATGAAGATTATTTGGATCTTGTACACACTGATGTGTGGGGTCGTAGCAAAGATCCATCCATCTCAAGTTCAAGGTACTATGTCTCTTTTATAGATGATTAGGTCTGATGGAGGTGGTGAGTACTTTTCACATGAGTTTGATCTATTTCTACATGACAGAGACATAAAGAGGGAAGTAACAACCAGGTATACTCTTGAATTGAATGGAGTGGCAGAGAGAAGGAACAAGTTAATTGATGAGGCACCTAGGTCTATGTTAAATGAGAAAATAATACCTAATTATTTATGGGCAAAGGCTGTTTCTACAGCCACCTATTTTGCTAATAGGCTTCCATCCAATTCATTGGATGGCATGACACCATATGAAGCTTGGAATGGCAGGAGACCCTCATTGGATCATTGCAAAATATTTGGGTGCATTGCCCATGCACACATCCCATCACAAATCAGAGGGAAACTTGACCCCAAGGCTTAGAAGTGCATATTCATTGGGTATGATCAAAATCAAAAGGGATATAGAATTTACAATCCCACTAACAAGGCATTCATAGCTAGTAGGGATTTAGTATTTGATGAGAATAATTCTTGGTTTGAAGATGATTGCAAGAAAGTCAAATTACCATATGATTTGGGAAAGTGATTTTCCAACCCTAACTCAAGAAGACCAACACTCTGTGTACATCACTAAAGATTCAAGGTATGGATATGATACATCCTTAGTCACAAAGCACTCTGTATACATCACTAAAGATTCAATGACAGAGGAGCCTTCTTCATTTTAAGAGGCTACGAAGAAGAAAGAGTGGAGAGAAACCATGCAGGATGAAGTGGAAGCATTGCAGGAAAACCACACATGGTACCTACTTCCCAAGAAACCAAATATGAAGGTAATTGGTTCAAGGTGGATATATAAATTTAAAAAGAACTCTAATGGTCCTATAAATAGGTACAAGTCAAGACTAGTGGCAAAGGGATTTGCCCAAACAAATGGAGTAGATTATGAAGAAACATTTTCACCTATGGCAAAGATGCAAACAATTAGGGTGTTGGTAAGTCTTGCTACATCAAAAAATTGGAATTTATATCAGTTAGATGTCAATAATGCATTTTTAAGCGGTTGGATATCAGAGGAAGTGTATATGGCACAACCACCAGGTTTTGAAGATGAAGAGAAAGCACGATATGTATGCAAACTTAGAAACGCACTCTATGGTCTCAAGCAAGCTCCTAGAGCTTGGAACCATAGACTTGTTACCTATTTGTAGGATCAAGGCTTTGTAGTAAGCATGGCAGATTCTTCTTTGTTTGTGAACAAGAATAAATAAGAGATCATCTACTTGTGTGTCTATGTAGATGATATCATTATTACAGGTAATGATTCTGATGGTATCAAGCAAGTCAAGGCTCAACTGATGAATGTTGATATATTTAGGTAGTGATATGTTTGAACACACTAGGATTTTCCGGGCACTTTTTTCCCTCTTTAGGAGGTTTTTTTCCCCGGCTTGTATATACGCCTATTGCCCTAATGGGCTACTTATCTTTGTACATTCTCTAGTAATACAATCAGTATTGTTTGTTGTGCTCCAAGCTTCTGCTCCTTCCTTGTGTTGTTCAGGTGCTTCCGCAGATGTCTATCTCCAACAATCGGTATCAGAGTAGGTCGTCGCTTCATCTAGGGTGCCGTCGACACTCCTCCGATTGCACTCTCAGAATTGCATGAATTTCGATGAGCATACTCAGCGTGTTTTCTAGATCAAAACTGCTTCGCTTTGTGGTGCTAAAATCGCGATATGAGCTCGTTTCAGCCTCCGAACGCACCATCACAGTGCTTGTGTAGGCTATTTTGTCTTTTTGTGCCAAAGGTATATACCAGTTTCTATTCATCAGAATAAGTGTCTCGAAGTCTGCTACAGGTCTAGTGGAATTCGTCTTGGCAGCTCTGTTCAACTTTTGGATACAGTCAATTTTCTGCATTAAGGTATTTTAGTCACCGGCCATGGCTGAAAGCAGTGATGTATCCCGTATGTTGGCTATTGAGGATAAGTTGGATGGTACCAACTACCCATTATGGGCTTATATGATGCGACATGTATTGGTTGCAAAAGGACAGTGGAACATTGTGTAGGGTGTTGAAAAACGTCCTATCACACCTGTAACTGTTACAATTGTAGGTACAAAAGTTGAGGTAGAAGGTGTCAAAGATGATGATATTCTGCATATTCCTGTTCGTGCTGCAGTTTCTGTTGCACCTACTGCAGAGAAAATTTGTTGGGATGGCAGAGATGCCCAGGCACATGCATTGATAGCTTTGTTTGTCAAACGTACCATTATTCCTCACATTCGCTCTTGCAGAACAGCTAAGGATGCTTGGGATACACTTACCACATTGTACCAAGCTAGGAATGAGGCTCGTGTTGCTTACCTCCAAAAACAATTGCAGAGTGAGCACATGAATCAAGGTGATTCTATGGATAATTTTCTAACAAAGATCAAAGACTTCAAGGAACAGCTGATTCTACTGACGAGGTTATACCATATAGCTCACTTGTGCAAACCGTTTTGAATGGTCTTCCTGATTCATATCAAAGTTTTGCTTCTACTCTTCAGTTAATGATGAAAGGCAATCCAAATGCCTTGTCATTTGAGGATTTAGTCTTCGTTTTGTTGTAGGAAGATCAGTCCACGCAGAACAGGTCCATTATGCGTGTTGCAGATCAAGCTTTCCTTGCTAGTCAGAAGGCCAAAGGAAAATGGAGCTCTTCAACTAGTAAGCAGAAATCTGCAAATGCTGCACATTTGAAGAAGGAAGATAAAGATGAGAAGAAATCAGAAAAGCAAAAATTGTTTTGTAAGAACCGTAAAGGGAATGATCATATCATCAAGAGCTGTCCAAAACTGGCTACTAAAGAGGCAAAGAAGAAAGAGGCTGGAATGGTTGTTGTAGAGGCCTCTACACCAAAAATAGATTCTGCTAATCTTGTGCAGGAAGAAGAATGGGTGTTTACTAATGTCTGTAGTTTTGATCCATCTTCTCATGAGCAGTGCATGTCTGCAGTAGACTTAGATGTTTGGTATTTTGATAGTGAGGTGACCAAACTTATTAACTCATAGCGCAGTTTCTTCTCTTCACTCAAGCCTGCCCCTACAGAGAATACTGCTACATGCGCCAACAACTCCTCTTATCCTGTTATGGGAGTTGGTAAGATCATTTTGACTACTGCTGATGGTAGTTCTTTCACTTTGTCAGATGCTTTATTTTTGCGAGGGATAAAGAAGAACCTGTTATCAGTTTTTGCATTAGCCAAGATTGGCTTGGTTGTGAAATTTGTTGATGACAGGTGTACAATTCATGATCTGTCAAATGGCGATGTGCTTATTGCTTCTGGCATTTTATGTCATGGGCTGTATAAGCTCATCAACTATGAAAGATCTCTGAATGATTCAGCATGTGCAGTACATGATTCTCAAGCTATCTCAGATGTGAAGCTTTGGCATGCACGCTTTGGTCATTTGAATTTTCCTAGTTTGCTATGCCTGCAGAAATCTGAAACGGTGTCCTCTTTGCCCAAACTTGAGGCACCTAGAAAACATGTTTGTGAAGGCTGTATTTTGGGCAAAATGCAGCATTCCTCCTTTCCAAAAGATGGTTCAGTTTGGGCTACTCAGAAATTGCAGCTTGTACATAGTGATGTCTATGGTCCTATGCAAACATCTTCTTTTGGAAATTATCTTTACTTTGTGACTTTCATCGCTGATTTTTCCAGGCATGCATGGTTATATCCATTGAAGGCAAAGTCCGAAGTGTTCATGTGCTTCAAATAGTTTTTGGTTTTGGCTGAAAATCTATCAGCATGTAAAATGGGCACCCTCCGTTCTGATCGAGTGGGACAATATATGTCTTCTGATTTTAATGCATTTCTGGCTGAACATGGGATAAGACACCAGTGTACATTGTCGTTTACACCTCAACAGAATGGAGTTGCTGAATGAAAGAATAGGTCACTCATGGAGATGGCGAGGTGTATGGTCAAGAGTTAGGCTTTACCACATAGTTTCTGGCTTGAGGTTGCCATGTGTGTAGCATATGTACTTAATAGGTGTCCCACTAAAGCACTGTAGTCTATCACTCCATATGAGGCTTGGCATGATCGCAAGCCATCTGTTGCTCATCTGTGTGTTTTTGGTTGTTTGGCATATGCATTAGTGTCTGAAAAACATCACAAAAAATTGGATGATAAAGCAGTAAAATGTATTTTTGTTGGGTATAGTTCTGAAAGTAAAGGCTATCGTCTATATCATCCACAGACTAAACGCATTTTGGTTAGTCGTGATGTTGTTTTTGTGGAAGATGCTATTCAACCATTGCTTTCATGTACTAAGGAGACATATGTTAGCTCCAAAGACATGTATGATACTTTGCTCCCTCTTTTTACAGGTGGACAGTCTAGTGCTCGTCCTAATGAGGCAACTTCTTAGCCTTGGCAAGTTTTATGTGATGATCCAGATCATCCCATTTTTTATGCAGATTTACATGATGCACTTGTTGATGAGAGAGTTGACATTGAAGAGGCAAAAACTATGCCAAAATGGCTGGTGCAAACTTTGCGTGACAGCAAATTAGATGCACCTCTGTCATATCATATGAACTTGATCAGGCTCTCATAGTGCCTCTTTTGCATCAGATTGCTATGCTATGGCTGCATCTAGTATCTTTGATGAGAATGAGCCTGTTTCATTTGAGGAAGCACAAAATTCAAAAAATTGGATGGCTGCTATGCAATCTGAATATGATGCTATAATGAAGAACGGTACTTGGTCTTTATGTGACTTGCCTCCTGGAAAGAAGGCCATTAGCACCAAGTGGGTTTACAAGCTGAAGCATAAGTCTGATGGAACAATTGACAAGTATAATGCTAGGCTTGTTGCAAAGGGTTATCCATAGCAAAGAGGCATTGATTTTGATGAGACCTTTGCACCTACATGCCGTATGACTACTATTCGGGGCATCTGTGCACTTGCAGCCCATCATGGTTGGAATGTACATCAGTTGGACATTATCTGAATGGTGACTTGCATGAAGAAGTGTATGTTTTTCAGCCTCATGGCTTTGTGCAGAAAGGGCATGAAAATCAAGTTTGCAGGTTAAAGAGGGCATTATATGGTCTAAAGCAAGCACCATGTGCTTGGTATGAGAATATACATGCCTATCTGATTGCACATGGTTTTGAGAACAATCCAACTGAAAGCACCTTATGTGTTAAGCGTGCTAATGATGTACTTCTGATCATTGTTGTCTATGTTGACGACATGCTGCTCACTGGTCCTATTGAGAAGCATATTGCTGATTTTAAGGCTGATTTGCATGCCGCATTTGAGATGTCTAATTTGGCGCATTTACATCACTATTTTGGCCTTGAAGATTGTAAGCCTATTGCCACTCCTATGGAGACAGGTTTACGATTGAGTCTTCATGATGCTGGAGACGCATTTGATGTTGTTCTCTATCAACAGGCTATTGGATGCTTGATTCACTTATGCATTACTAAGCCAAATATTCAGTTTGTTATCTCATAGATGAGCAGGTTTATGCATTGCCCAGGAGTCAAGCATTGGGAGGCGGTTAAGTGCAGTGGTACTCGGCTACTTGGGTTGTTTTATCCCAAGGGGGATCACTGCCGCTAGATTTGCATGCTTTTTCTGACTCTGATTGGGCTGGTTGCTATGACACTCGTGTATCCACTAGTGTCTTTTGCTTCATGCTTGGTAGCTCATGTATATCTTGGTTGAGCAAGAAGCAGCCTACTGTGGCCAGTTCTAGTTGTGAGGCTGAGTATAGGGCAGCTTTCACAATGACTGTTGAGTGTGTGTGGCTCATATGCCTTATGGCTGATTTGGGTGTTGGTCAGTCTTCTGCCACCACCATCTTCACTGACAGTGAGAGCGCATTGGCAATTGCAAGGAACCCTGTGTTCCATGCTTGCACTAAGCACATTGAGATGCATTATCACTATGTCAGGGAGAGGTTCTCTGTTGGGGAGATCAGCTTGACATATGTGCCCATGCAGGAGAACATTGTAGACCTTTTCATGAAGGCTCTGCCTAGGGAGAAGTTTGAATCTTTTCGCAAAGCTTTGGGCTTACTTCCTTTTGTGGAGTGATTTACACATAGCTTGGCACTTCCTTATACATGAGTGCCAACTCCTTGTTCAGCGCATCACTCCCAGGGGGGATTTGTTGATATATTTAGTAGTGATGTGTGTGAACACACTAGGATCGTGGGGGCACTTTTTTCCCTCTTTAGGAGGTTTCTTTCCCCCAACTTGTATATACGCCTATTTCCCTAATGGGCTACTTATCTTTGTACATTCTCTAGTAATACATTCAGTATTGTGTGTTGTGCTCCAAGCTTCTTCTCCTTCCTTGTGTTGTTCGCGTGCTTCCGCAGACATCTATCTCCAACAATGAAGGAATTCAAAATCAATGATCTAGGGTTGTTAACCTATTTCCTTGGCTTAGAACTTGTGTGTACATATTCTGTATATTCATCACACAAAGAAAGTACATAAATGATATGTTGGTAAATTTTAAGATGGAGAACACTTAAGTTGTAGGTATTCCTATGGGGATCAATCATAAGTTAATTTCACATGAAGGTGAACCAATTGATGATATTACAGGGTATCAACAACTTGTGGGTAGTCTTAATTATGCTACTTTGACAAGAGTAGATATTGCATATGTTGTGAGTACATTGAGTCAATTCATGCATGTACCAAGGAAGCCACACATGGAAGCTACAAAGAGGGTGCTTAAGTACCTAAAGGGTACAATGAATGAGGGGTTATTCTATCCCTTCACTTCTGACATAGATATAAAGTTATATTCTGATCCAGATTGTGCTAGCTCCAAGGATGATAGGAGGAGCACTTCAGGGTACCTATTTTTTGCAGGTTCAAAACTCATATCATGGTCATTCAAGAAGCAACCAACTGTGGCCTTATCTTCCACAGAAGCAAAGTATAGAGGCTTGGCTAATGCAACTCAGGAAGCTATGTGGCTTAAGCAATTGTATGCAGATTTGGAGATACATTCCTACACTCCAACTATCTTTGGAGATAATACCAAATCACTTCATTTAACTACTAATCCTATGTACCATGTCAAGACGAAGCACATTGAAGCGCATTATCATTATGTTAGAGAAAAATTGCTAAGCAAGGATATTTAGTTAGCATATGTATCAACTCATTTGCAATGTGCACATTTACTTACCAAAGCATTGGATGGAACAAAGATGAACAACTTCAAATTGATGATTGGATTGCAAGAGATCAAGGAGCAATGAAAATCAAGCATGTTAGGCTTGAGGGGGAGCTGTTGGTGCAATTAAGCCCAAGCCTACATACTTGATGAATTAGCATATCACTTGAGAAGCTTCATATGTACAACCTCTTGTCACTTTGAGTCTAGTTACTCATTGTAAAAGTGATGTAGACCTAGAGGATTTGAATTTGATTTCAAATGATTGCCTCCAACAAAAGTTATAAAACATGAGGAGAAAATCCCACATGTATCTCAAGGTTCTAAGATCATTTCCATGTACCTTCATTGAGAAGAGGAGCTCATCTCATAGCTCTATCATCCTACACTCATTGAGCAATGCATTATTGCGAATGACTTTGTAATTTTACATGATTTAGTCAATACATGTTCATTACTTCCTACTATCATATCTCTGGCCATAATTTCTCCATGAAGAAATCCTTCCCAAATAGTGATTTTAGTCACTCCACACCATTGTAAATACCATTCCACCTTTTTGTAGCTCCATTTTGTGCAATTCAAGGAGTCCTTGAGCTTGAGAAGCATTAGAAGTACCTACCTATCAATTTTCATAAATTTTTGAGCTCATTTGAGCCTCCAAACTAGCCTAGGAACCTAATTTTTAACTAGGCCGAACACTAGGTCTGGACAGGACCAAAGCTAGTCAAAAACTATAAATAGAGCTAGAGAGCACATTTTTGAGGTTAGCTTGTTGTAGAATTGAACTTGTAATAGCACTTTTGAGAAATCTAAAGAACTCCATTGTCTCTCTCTTTGTTCTTGCCTTGTGTGCGCGTGTGTGTGTATGTGTGTGCATGTTTGTGTGCTTCTCAATCACACACTTGTGCCATCACTTGTTCGAGGTCTTCATACCATCCTCACGTCTTCCCAGATTGACATTAAAGGAAGTGCTACTCATCACTGAGCTACACCAAATTTTGGTGTCGTTTCCAGGGAACGAGCTTTGAGGCTAGCGTGTGATGGTAAGACGTAGAGTGGAGACATTGGAGTCATAGGTATTTTCTTCACTATTATCTATTTCCTTTTATTTTCATCACCATCATCATCATCATCACCATCTCCCACCTCCATCTCCATCATCGCGAAAATTTCAGTTTTCTGGTCATATCACCATACCCATACCATTCCACTCATTTCACTTGTGAGAGAGAGCGAGAGAGCATTTGCATCCTTGTGCTTTTCTGTGTTTTTTGAGATTTTCTACAGGAATCAGCATCCCCAGCAGCTGTACCAGCTCCACCAGATAAAAAATTTGACTGTGATGGTCTCGAGGCATTGACCTCTGTCAATCGTGACCGACAAAAAAAGTGAAAATTTTGTCAAACTAAGTACATAACCATGATGTGCGTGCATAGAGCTTGCTAAATATGTGCTTAAAATTTTAATATGCCTCTGTTTTTTGTCAATCGCGATTGACACCTCGATTGACAAACGACAACAAACACTTGCTGACTAATCTGTCAATCATGATTGACCCATCAATCGTGACTGACAGAGTCAATGATCCTTTGACCACGACTGACTTAAGTTTCGGGCCACGTGCCAATCGCGATTGACCCATCAATCGCGACTGACAGCCATGACAGACTTATCAATTACGATTGATCCAGTCAACAACTATTTGACCATGACCGACAGACCCCACGTGCCATGTGTCAATCACGATCGACCCATCAATCATTACCGACAGAGTCAACGATCCTTTGACCACGACTGACTGAAGTTTCGGGCCACGTGTCAATCATGATTGACCCATCAATCACGGCTGACAACCACAAAGGACTTGTCAATCACGATCGACATGTTGATTGCGACTGATATATCAATCGCGATTGAGAGACCACTCGATCGTGATTGACGGGAAAATTTGGCCATTTTTTTAGGGCAAAGACATTGGGTCTATTTTTGGCTAGTATTTGGGAGACACTAAGGTTTATTAGAGCATTGTGAGGCCACTACACAAAGTAAATTCGAAAAATCCTGTTTGCCTATTAGCCTGATTTGTCCCTGTTTTAGCCCCAGAACCCTGAATTGGCATAACTTTCTCATACAAAGTCCGTTTGGAGTGATCTTGGGCTTGTTGGAAAGCTCGTGGGGAGTAAAATTAATACCAAGATTATTAGATATAGTATTTTTAAGTTGACCATACCCAAGGGGAAGAAAACTGAGGGATCTTTTAGGATTGTTTTCCACAAAGCCAAAGAACAATTTGATCTTTGAATTGTATGAATGAAAATGGGTTGTTGTGTCAATTGAATTCAAATCTTGAACAAACTTTGGGACTTTTATAGGTCCATTGAGAGCATCGAAGGGCATTCTAAGCAAGAGTAAGTGCAAGCTTGGGAACATGCTTCCTAGGCACACAAGGGCAACCGAGGAGAGAAACTAAAAGTTGGCTTAACACCCTCTGTCAATTCCTAGATTAGGCTAAGTACGGATAGAGGTTTTGATCAATTAGGGTTATGTTAAGCACGACCAAGTCCAAGAACTCTAATCACTCAAGTGCAAGTACAGAGAAATTACATTTGCGAAACAGCCTAAGGAAAAATAATTTAAATCAAGCGACCAAACTCAAGTACGATAACACCAAGTGTTCCTTGCGACGAAGACTGTTTGGACAAGAAGTGACATCCTAAGAAAAATTAAAAAGAACAAAGTGATTAATACAAAAGAACTCAGCAACGAAGTTGTACTTGGGAAAATTGGGGCTATTCAATTAGGCATATGAACCTTAGATCAAGACGACACCTAGGGAGAGATATACAGAGTCTTAGGTCTTCAGAGGCTAGTGTCAATCATACTGCTAGGTCTTGGGCCCAGTAGTTGAGCCACTATTCGCACTACCCTAGCTCTGAAACAAGCAAGTCCGAGATGTGTCATGAAATGGAGAGACCCACAAGAAGTTTAGGTGTGCCATACTTACAAAGGGTCGAAGGCCCCTACAAGATGCAACTCGAATACCTTAGGACCAACCGATTAGGTGCTTGCATCTATGAGGATGGCCTAGGAAAATCTGTGGTCCAAATTAAAAACCCTTATCAACCCATTGGACTAGAACATCCAGCAGTCAAGTTTGAAAACGGAGCATACCTGGACAAAGGATAGGAGACCTAGAGCAAGGAAACATAGGTGGAGAGCCTAAAACCCCTCGAGGCAAATCAGTCCTCACTAGGATTATTACACTAGAGTGGGTTCCCCAAGATAATAAGAGCATAGATCTACTTTAAACCGAGAGACCGATGAAGCCTTTCGGAGGTATAAGCATGTGTGTACTTGTGTCTGGAAGACTCAAGGACTTGTGCCAATGAGATTGTACCTCAATTGCAACACAAGTGCGTATAGTGGGGAATTAACACACATTTAAATGTCAATTCAATAGAACTACCTAACCAAGTGTATGAAGACGTGTGCACACGTGATGGAAAATGAAGTGGCTAAGCTTGCATGCATGAGAAAAGACTAATCCACCTCTCACTCACTCAAATGCTGAAAGTGTCTGCCGCGATACCTCTTACAACAATTTTCAGAAAATCAAGAATTTCTCCCAGCTCCAAACTCCGAATATAGTCAATAGGGTACTCGTTTCGAAGTTCTCTACGAGACGCATCTAGTGGAAGTGGTTTCACTTGATTCTGACAACTTTGCTTCAAGTTATGGCCAAAATGGTGAATGGCGGGAAGTGCCACACTCACGCCACAACTCCTACTAGTTCGCACACAAACTACAGTAGTTCAAAATCAATGGGAAGGGGTAGACAACAGTCCTACACACACATTTCAAGCAATACACACACATACAAGACCAAAAAGAGGATCAAAATCTGCAAGGGAGAGGCAAATTCGAAATTTCAGAAGAGCTCCTTCTTCACAATGGCAAAAAGTCTCTACAAAGAGTCACAAAGTGACTTATATACATGTGCCCTAAGTTTGGTCCTTTCACACGAGAGAGCGGCACTTTATTACTAGAAAAGTGACTTTCCTACTAATTTACAAGGGATATTTTGCAACAAATTGGGATTATGCAACTAGAGGACTCCTCTAGTGCATTTACATGGTTTGAGGGAATTCTTTAAGACCTCGAAGAAGAAAAAAATATGCTCATCATTTTGAAAATTTTGGCACTCTACTCTTATGCTCCTTTGCTCTGCAACACTCTCCCCCTCTTTGTCTCTATCGTCCCTTGACAGGCTCTACTTCTTGTTTGTCTCTATCAGCACACACATCCTTTGGTCAGATCTGCTTGATCCTTGGTCTTGCATTACGTTTTTGTGGTCCTTTGATTTGTCTTGGTTGCACTCATCGGACCCTGCTGTATTACTCAAGCCTGTTACTTCGGGTTGCCGCGCACGCCATCAGTGGACATATGAGGATGTAGCTCGTAAACCTTGATCCGAATCCTCTGTTACTCAAGAGGTTGAAGCACCCTCATATGGCCACGGAACCACCTGATGCTTTCTTGCACTTCTTCATGGATACTTGTTGGCCCTGGTTCCTCCTTCCGGCTGCATGCTTTTCCTTGGTGTGTGTGCCCCTGCGTGGCTCTGTGCAGAGAGTGGTCCTTTTGAGCTCTAATGAGCAGTTTTTGACTTTGATTTTCTTCTTCTTTTCTTTTTGCTTGATTGTCCCTCTACACGTCCCTCCTCCTGAACTCTGTCATCCCCGACAGGATTTTTGTGGCGACGTGTGTATGTCTGTATGGCTTTTTGCTCTCGTTGATTTAGCAGATTAGCGTGACAAATCATGATTTCCTTCCATTGTTGGGACTTTACTCCGTCCTCTGGCGCCTGTCGATGATCCGCAAAGAAACTTGTTTCATAGGCAACCAGGCGTGCATTCAAATTGGAAGTCATTTTCACAAAAATTTCAGAGTCAATTTCAAAGAAGCCAGTGAAAAATGCTTCTTCAAAAGTTTGCATATAGGGCGACGACAAAAACATTAAGCGAGAATAATATGCCATGATTGTTAAGCGGCTTGGAGTAGTAGATAGATAAAAAATAAGTGCTTTCGATCCTTGTGTAATGCCGATGAAATTCAAAAAGGTGTATTTGGCATGTTGGAACACTTTGAGTACGGTAAGCATCATTTTGACCGCTAAATCGGGTACTGTAGCATATCGTGCAATCCAAAATTCCATAGTTTTTACCATATATTCCTCCGTCGGTAGGTAATTATGTGGCGGACTAGGTAGCAATGGGTAGTTTAGCCACTGATTATTGAGATTGCCCTGGCGCTGACCTTCCCAAAATTACGTCTAGGCTCTTCTACGGGGTAGTGGACAAAAAGACGGGTTTACTTGAAGCTCATAAGGTGATGCCTCCCACTGTACCCACAGTGTAGGATTCTTTTCCAAAAGCTTTCTTCTCCATATAGGATCCGCCTTCTCAAACTCTTCTTGGGTATATTTGAAGGTATCATGCCTGAAGTGGAGGTTGTGATCCGGATCTTTATTTGTCGTAGACCTTATATAATTTCGCGTTTGTTCCTTAAGTAGTCCGTATGGTACATTGAATGGCTTCAAAATTTGCTCTAATTGCTTATTTTCTATTTGAGCTTCCTTCATGATCCTGATGAGCTGATCTTGAAAATCAGCAGTGAGTTGGGACACCAATAGTGCCCTTTCTGGTCGGCTCAATTCTCAACGTCCCGATTATCATGATCAATGTGGACCTCCTGAGCCTCCCTGATCGGTGAATGATATGAGGGGTAGAGAGAGGACGTACCTCAGGCTCCACAGTAGTATCAGCAGCTTGTGGAACTACTGGTGTCCCCTGCTTTGCTTTTTGATCTAACTGCTCCTGAAGCTGTTTAATGCATTCATATCTCTATTTGATTTCCGCAGTGGCCTTTTCAATTGTGTCTTTATGCTTGAGAAGTTCTTGTGCTATGATATCCATATGATCGGTGTCTTCTTTACATTGCAGTAGGTAACGATTGTCCGCTTTTTTCCACTTATTTCTTAGGGCAGTTGTGTCCTCCATGTATCTTTTTTTCCCAATCAGCAATGACTTCATGCTCTTGTCTGAGCCGATCTTCCATTTTAGTTATCTTTTCCTATAAGTCCTTGAAATTCCCTGCTGAATTGTCAGTAGCCGGTATTGGCTGATCACTTAGGAGAGCTGTCATGAGCTCCTTGTTGCAGTTCCTTAGGTTTTCAGCTTCCTCCATGCAGACTTTGAGCTGAGATTCCAAGATTTTGCTCCTAGCCTGCATTCTTGCCTTTTCATTTTCACTAGCTTCATATTTGCTCTTGATTTCTTGTAGTTGTATTTGTAAACTTTCGTTTTCGGATATTAACTTGCTGCACTGCGTTTTAGCTTCTTGGACTTCTTGTTCTTTGTTTCTGGTGTGCTCTCGTGCCAATGCCAACTCGTCCAAAATATTCTTACTCTTTTCTTGAAGCTTATGTTTGTCGTTCATTGCTTGGTCGTAGTCCTCATCCGCTTCAAGCATGAGTTGCTGCGTATCCAGAGCGGTTCTAATCATGTCTTGCACCACGGGCTTTAGTTGAGCAATATCCACATTCAACCACGTCTTTGGTATGCTCGGGGTTTCTCTCGTTTGTACATCTTTTCCTTGTTCGACATGAATAGTTTCGTTGTGTGGTTGCCGAATTTGTAATTGTATGTTGTGGACATTAGTTTGCTCATCACACTTATTAACCTTTGTGGCACTCCCTTGATATGTGATATCCATTGGGGAGGGTTCTGCCACAACCCTTATTGGTGTGAAGGGTTCCTCATCGTCTGTTTTCTCTTCCTGCGTCTCCTTCTTGGGTATCTTCATGGATATTTTACTAGGTGGTGTGGCCTCCTTGATTTGGATGTTGGAATTGGAATTCTCATTAAGTTTTATATGATGCGTACCTTCCTGTTCTGCATTCTTACTTGTGATACTTTGCTCAACATGTGTGGCTTGGTCATCCTTCTTGAGGCCTTCTTGATCTTCGTTGTAGTCAATCTCATTCAATTCAGCCCATTGTCCATCGTCTTTCGATTCACTTTGAATATCAACATTTAGTAATGAAGTTTTTGGTTCCTCTTGGGCCTCCGATGAAGAACTAGAGTTATCCAATCCTATTTCCCGATACCTATGGACTTTTGTAAGTTTGCCTTTTGTGTCCATTGCTTGTCGTGACTGCTGATAATGATGACCTTGTACCGGTAAATTAATTTGCCCTTCTGTATATTGATGGGTCTCCTCCAGGGCTCTCGTTAAGTCTTTTTCTGTGATTTTTGCTGGGCCTTCAATGGTTGTTTTAGGGAGTACATGAATTCTCTTTGTCATTGGGGCTTCCTCTTCAGCTTGCTTGACTTCTCGGAGTCTTTTTGTGCCTCTCATTTTGGGTTGAGAGCTGGTTTCTGCTACTTCCACCATCTCACTTCCTTTTTTCTTTTTAGGGACTGTGGCAACTTTGACGTACTGCGCAAGAGCCGTTGACGATGGCATTTCTTGTATGTGTTCTCTCATGCCCAAAGCATGGTAGATCAAAATTGTCAAGGCCACACTGCCATTGAGAGACTTTTTATTTTTCCATTGTTTCTTTGCTTCGAACAATCTTTCTTGAATATATGAAGTCAAATTAATTTGATTTCCGATTTGCTTGATGGCATGGGAGAGTAATTGGACAATAATCTTCTGTGGTACCGTGTATTGGTGCATGTTCGGAAAGCAGAAATGCTGGTGGATTAGTCTGACTCCCTCTTCGATGTCAACCCGATTAATGTCTGTAAATGTTCGGGTCTTTTCACCGCGGCTTTCTTCTTTCACTACTGTAGTTCCATCCTTTTCCCATTCAAAGGCTTCCTTAGTCAGGTCATGTGTGAATTGAATAATCACCCATTCACCTGCTTTATCCATCACGCGAGCCTCTGGTACCAAGGGATCATGCAGTGCTGGCTGCAAAGTATTCATGACCTGCGTGCACCTTTGGAAATCGGGCTTATATGGTAATTCAAAATACTTATAAATGCCCACTTTCTGCATAATGTCTTTGATGCAAGGGAGTGTATGTAGTACTTGGAAATCTTGGGACATGATTGGGAATTGATGATCCGTATCCATAATTTTAATCGTTGCGAGGAATAGGTAATCCCCAGCTGGTTGATCTTCACGAACCAATGTCCTTTTGCTTTTGTGATACTTTGTGGTGGAAACTCCATTACTTCCTCTTGTACTGTTGCTTCAGAATCTTCAGAAGCCATCTGCACTTGTAACGAAGAGTGTGTTAGCTTCAAAGGAAGGTATGCAACCATGCAGTGCATTGTAGTGATTATTGTCGTTTTTCACTCCGTCTCCCCATTATGCCATGAGTGAGATCTCTTACCACATCTTTTTATAACTTTTCCTGAAAGAAGACAATCGTTGGTATAGCCGAAGCATTTATCTATGTACATAGTATGTCCATTCCTATCAGAGTGAAGCTAAGATCTAATCTCTCTTGGAGAATGTGCATCACTAGTTTTATAATGTACATCATGTGCCGAATGCTTGGCCTCGTATCGTGGCCCTATTATGCATACTTGAGGTGCATTATAGGCTTCATGAGTGCAGTGGGAATCTTTGTTTCTTCGATCGTCCACTCCTCGCAGTTGCTTGGGTTCCCAGATCCATTTCGTGACCACTAAGAGAGGTCATTTCGTTTCTTTGATTCTTCCGGATTCATGCATTCTCTTGCATTCTCTTTGCCTCCTCTAGTGTCCGAGTGATATTGGCATTGCTTTTCCAGTTTCTTGGATGAATCATATGTGGTTTTGTCATTCGCTTTGTCTGATGTATTGCGTCTTCCTGAGTACTTATAGCCTGTTTAGCTGCTTGTGTGACCTTTTTGGGAATGCATATCTGATGTCGTGATCTTTGAGCTTCAATCAATGGCTTGGGGATCCATATCTGCAATAGTCCTTTTGGCGAGGACTTAGGCGTAGTTGACTTTGTGATCTTTGCTTCCTTCTTAAGATTGGGTGCTGACTTCTTCTGGTTCTGCATCTGATCCTTGCGTACCCATTTGTATTTGTGTTGTCCTTGATATGGGTATCTGCTTGTTGTTTTCCAATGTGGCAATCGATTGGCTTGTTGAAAAGGTCCATGATAGTTGGTTTCCTTAGTGGCTGGCTGTTCTTCAACTGAATGTGGTGAGTGCAACTCTTCTGTGGGCCTCGTATGGTAGGAACTTTTTGTTTCTTCGAGGTTTGTTTTTGAGATATTAAGACTGGGATCATTCTCCAATGTCCTTTCCTGGCAGATCTCTGAGCTCTCGATGACGTTGGGTGGGAGTAAAAGTTTTTCTCCTAATAAACTGAAAATTTCCTTGTGCCCTATCTTGGCTGAAATGTAGCCTCGAGCTAGATGGATACACACCTCATTCTCAATGACCCAGTCTTATCCTAGAATTAAGTTTTCTATTAGGTCCTCATCTTTGCACACTAAGACTCTCTGTTCCATGGAGGAATTGCCTAGGTGGAAGGATACATTTGTTGTTCCAATACATTCTAGGGTTTGACCTCCAATTCTGATCAATCGGGCTTTTGTGGGATTCACATTCAATTGCAGATCTTTTACGATCCTATTTCATATGCAGCTAAGTCCTGCTCCTGAGTCTATCAATGTGTCTATCAACTTGTACTTTGTCTTGCCAATCCCTAGGTTTAGGTAAGGTTGCATTTTGCACACACCCGTTGTATCAGGATTATTGACTTGGTAATTGGCCATAGGGATAGGCTCTTCTCCTTGGAGATAGCGTTCATCTCGTTGCCTAATCCATTCTTTCCATTTCCTAATGCGCTCCAGTGCTTCTTGTCGAGCTTCCTCTCTAATTCGTTCCTCTTCCCTCTTCCTATTTTGGGCACCTACTAATCGTGCTAGCATTTGATCAGTCAAAGGCTCCATGAATCGTCTCACTCTACATCCGTTGATGTAGTTGGGAAGAATGTCGCCATCTAGGGTGGCTAGATTGACTGCTCCTCCAGTTGAGATTCGATTTATGATCAAAGGTCCATATCCGCGTTTTTGTAACTTCTTGGCGTGTTGTTTTAAGGTGTACACTAAGACTAAGTCACCTTCTTTAAGTCCCTTGTCTTTTATATGTGCATCATACTATGCTTTTTGTCTCCTTTTAGCTGCATACATTCTTGCCACTACTTGTAACCTAGTCTCATGTAATTTCTGGATTTGTTCTAGTTGTTGGGATAGTTCATGTCCGTTCCACTCATTGTTGGGCCACTTTCAGCGTTGGTACTAAAAAGTCAATTGGCAAAATTGCATTTTGCCCATACACTAAGTTGAATGTGGTAGTTCCAATAGCCGTTTTATATGCAACCCGGAAGGCCCAAATTGCGTGATGCAATTGTTTGTCCCAATATGACCTTCCATTATTGACAATCTTTGTCAACACTGTACACAGTACCTTATTGGAACTCTCCGCTTGTCCATTGGCTTGGGGATGGTATGGGGCTGATTTTTTATGAATCACTAAAAACTCATTCATTAGTGACTCTATTACTTCATTGAGGAAGTGCGTTCCCCGATCACTCACAATCTCGATGGGTAATCCAAAACGGGTGAAAATATTCTCGAAGAGAAACTTGGCAGTAGTGTGAGCATCATTCTTTCTAGTGGCTTTTGCTTCTACCCATTTGGTCAAGTAATCAGTGGCTACTATGATGTACTCCGCATGTGATCCTTTGGCTGGTGGGTTGATGGGTCCTATAAAGTCAATACCCCATTTTGAGAATGCCCTTGCACAGACCATGGGTCTTAATGGCATGTCATCTCTCCTAATTGGGTATTTAGCTCTCTGATAGGTCTCACAGCTTCGTACATATGTTTCAGCATCCATATGTAGAGTTGGCCACCACAAGCCTGCAAAGAGAATCATTTTGACAGTTCTCTCCGCTGAAAAATGACCTCCTGCAGCACCTGCATGTGCCATTTCTAATATGGGTAAATATTCTCCTTCATGCACACATAATCTGAGTTGGTTGTCTTTACCTCGCCTAAACAGTTGTCTTCCCATGAGTATGTAATCCTTGCTCATTTCTTCTAAGGATCGCTTCCTTGCTAAACTAGCTCCCGCCTCATGCTCTTTTGTTTTTAAGAATTTAACCAATGTCTTGCTCCAATTGGGCGCTATGGTCGAAAAAGGTAGAGACATATGATCTTCTGGGATCGTCTCTTGGCATTCTGCACAATTACTTATGTGGTCGTGAACATTCTTGGGCATGTCAGGCCAGTACACTCCTAACCTCTTTAGTTCTCGGATTGTTCCATGAGTCCCTTGGTGTGTTCTCCATTTGTTCACGTGTGCTTGCTCGATTAGTTGCTTTTGTTCATCCTCCTCGACACATATGAGTAACACTCCATTGGGTTCCTTGTAGTACACGCTTCCTGCAACAATGTGTAAATTCCTCGATTGAAGAATTTCTTTTTTGCTATTTTTATTGATTGAGTGTTGAGGGCCATGGGTGAGTATAGGGATCAATTTTTCTGCCCATTTTGGACAAACTTCTAGATTAAACAAATATGTATCTCGCAGGTCGTCGGGTACTCCACTTGGTGGTTCTCCGTGTGTTAGCCTAGAAAGGTGGTCTGATCTCACATGTGTGTTTTCTTTTTTCACTATTACTTCAAAATCGAACTCCATTAGTAGTAAGAACCATCGTACCAACCTTCCCGTGTTACAAGGCTTATTGACTAAGTACAACAAAGCTTGATGGTCTATGAAGAACTTGAACTTGTTGGCTAAGAGGTAGTGTCTGAATTTCTTCACTGCATAGACCATTCCTAAGCCTTCTCGTTCAGTAGTGGTATAATTCCTTTCCGCTTGATTCATTTGTCTAGTCGCATAGGCAATTGGATGATAAAGCTTACCTTCATCAGCTGGTTGGGCTATGATACATCCAATGGCATAGTTAGAAGCATCAACATGAATATGAAATGGCTTGCTCCAGTTTGGTGATTTCAGAATTGGGGCTGTGCTAAGCCTCTTTTTCAACTCGGTGAATGCCTTCTCGCACTCTTCTATCCAAGTAAATTGAGTCAAGAGACCATACAAGGGTTTTGCTATTATGGCATACATGTGAATAAACCTACGGTAATATCCACAGTGTCCCATAAAAGCTTGCACTTCCTTTGCATTCTTGGGTCTTGGTAGGTCTAAGATGACTTTAATTTTGTCCTCATCTGTAGATATTCCATTTCTTGAGACTATGTGTCCTAGGATTTTCCCTTGTCTTACCATGAAGACACATTTTTCTGGGTTTAAACAGACTCTATACTGTCTACATTTGTTGAATATCTTCCTCAACTCGGGGATGTGGTTGCATCTTTGATTGGAGTACGTGCAAAGGTCGTCTACGTATACTTCCATGCTTTTTTTCAAAAATTCCTTGAAAACATGACACATCAATCGTTGGAAAGTAGCAGGTGCATTAGTGAGTCCAAAAGGCATCACTCTGAAAGCATACACACCCCATTCAGTTGCGAATGCGGTTTTATGTTGATCCTCAGTTGCAATAGCTACTTGATTGTATCCGGAGAATCCATCCAGGAAACTATAGACCTCTCTTCCGGATACCCTCTCCAACAGATGGTCCGTGATGGGTAATGGATAGCTGTCACGTATGGTGGCCACATTCACCTTCTTCAAATTTATGCACACTCTCAATTTTCCGGTTTTCTTAGGCACAACTACTAATGGCGATACCCACTCGGTATGTTCTATCTCATATATGAATCCTGTCGCTAGTAGTTTGTCTATTTCTTCCTTAATTTTTGCTGCATAAACCTCATTATACGTATAAGGGCGTTTTTTGGATGGTTTTGCGTTGGCCGTCATTGGTATTCGATGGGAACAAATAGTGGGTTCTACGCCTTTGAGATCCTTGTAGGTCCATGCGAATACGTCTCGGTACTCTCGGATAAGGTGTATGAGTTCCTCTTCCTCCTCTTCCTCCTCTTCAGATACATCTTTTCCAATATAGGTGCACCGCTCTTCTCCGTCTTCTACTGTTACCACAATTTTTTTGGTTTGTTCTTTGTTGTCGTATGCTTCTCCGTCTCGTGCCTCTCGTCTAGGCATTTGAATGGCTACTTTTCTCTCCTCTACTTCGTATTTTTTAAAATGTTCAGGAACTTCAAAAAGATCTGGGTTCGGCTCTACCTTACTCAAGTCTTCCCTCTGCCTGTGTATTGTCGGAGCAGCTTCAATTGCTAAGATTTTTGTTGGTTCCTGTTCCTTCTTGTTCTGAATAGTGTTTAAGTAGCTTTCTTCGGAGTCAAATTTTGGTTCCATTTCTATGCTTTCATATTCCTCTTTCCATTCTTTTTCCAAGATTTCCCCTTCTTCTACTTCTTGAAGAACAACCATATAGAGATTTACATCATAGCCTCCCTCATCTATGCATTCGTTCATCGTCAAAACTTCTTCGATTACGCACACATCTAAGGTTGCCAAAATTTCCATCCATCCATGTGGCTCGAAGATCTCATCAGGAAAGATTTGAGGCATGTAGTCTGGGTCTTCTACTGATCGATAGTTAGGGTGTCCTATCGGCCACAGTTGTTTTTTACACTCCTCTTTCTTCGCTTCTTTACACATCCATAACTGGGCATCTTCATGTATCCAAGATTGGTCACTTGATCCAGCGCTGTGAATGGATAGGTCATCTTCTTCCTTGTGTAATGGATTCCATTGTAGTGGAGGGACATCTCGATAGGCAAACGTGTGCAAATTTATCTTGGTGGTGTTTCCTTGATGTTGCAGGTATAATGAATCTCTTCCCCAATCTTGTACTACCCGCATTTGTCTCATGAAGGGTCGCCCTAATATCATTTCATAGTTGTTCGCTTTCTCGAACTTACAAATGGCTAATGTATGTTCAAATTCTACTCCACAAGTGGTTAGTTTGATTCGTTCCAATATTCCTAAGGGTCTTTCCACATGACCGTCTACTAATTGGAGTTTCATGCGTGTGGGTCGCAAGGCAGGTTTTCCCCACTTTTCCCATATCTCCTCGGTGGCAATTCCTACCCCGGCTCCTATATCTAGAATAGCCTTGGTCATGTACCCATTGTGGGTGACAGGTAAACATGTATTACCTTCGTCTCCTTCACTAAATTCTCCCACTTTATCAACTAGGATTTGTATCGTTGATTTCCTTTCCTTTTCGTTTCCTTTTGTTTCTCCTTTCTCTGGTTGTGGTTCTAATTGGTTTGCTAACTGCCTCCATAATTGTGGTTTAAGTTGAAGCAACTCTTCCACCGTCAATTTGCATTGCACCTTTGTTTTCTTTAGTTCTATTAGATTGTGTGAACTCTCTTCTGAGTTTCCTTTTCCCTTCCCAAGTACTGTGGGTGCTCGTATTATTATAGAGTCCTTTTCATATTCTCCCATGTAATTAGGCAATGTTGAAATGCTCAGGGTTTCCTCTCTACCTCTATCGAGTCTTGATACTTCCTTATAGGCTTCCTCCAGGGTGGGATGGGATTGATTATCTTCCACATCTATTTCATCAAAAGGAGGCGGACTGATTCCATTCTTCTTCCATTGCTCTTCTCGGATTCTATTCCACAAGTCTTTTGGCCAATCTGCCTCGAGGTCTGGTATCATTGGCACAAGTTCATTTTGTGCTTTTATTCGTTCACCTTGGTCATCTTCCTTTCTAGGTTCCTTATCCTTGGATTTGATGCATTCTTCGTATATACCATGTGCAATCCTTGTCTTTGGTAAAATTGGGCTAGTCTTTTCTAGGGTTGCTTGTGCTACCTCGATAAGTTTCTTGCATATCACCAGTCTTTCTTTTTCTAATTCCCCTTGAGGGTAGAGTTTTTCATGTTGCTCTATATTTGGGCCCATTTTGATTCTAGCTTGGTAAGCTTTCAACCACATGTCTAAGTCGTCTGGCTTAGGATCAACTAGAATTGATCCTGGCTTCTCCTTCTCTGAGCTAATTCGTGGTGGCTCAGGGATCTCCTTATGAGTTTTTTGTTCTTTATGCTCCTTCAAGCCCTTAGTTTGTTTCTTACTGTCTTGACTCTTATTCCTCGCCCATTTATCTTTGAGTTTTTCTCGTCTTTCCTTCCATTTTTGTACTCTTGTGTTTTGGGAGTTCTCATGTGGGTTCCCAGAATCCTCGAGTACCTGAATTTTAGAGCCTACAGTTTTATTGCTCTCTTGTTCCTCTTCTGGTTGTTTTCCTTTTTGTTGCTTAGTTTGGGCTCTAGTAATAGCCTTTAGTGGTACAGTGTACTCCTTGTCACTTCCAGATCCTTCTATGACCTCAATCACATTGATTGGTGCAGTATCTTGAGTTTTTGCCGGATTCTTAGGGCAATCTCTAAAAAGATATTCTTTTCCACAATCACTGCAATATCCTTCCCAGATCCTAGGTGGTGGAGGGTTGTAAGGTCGAGGGCATTCTCTAATGAAATGGTCTCCTCCGCATCTATAGCATGGTCCTCTCTGCATAGGTGGTCTAATAGGTGGTCTCACAGTTCGTTGTGCTTTAGGAGCCGTATACATTAAGGTGGCTGTCTCTGCTCCATAAGTCTGATCATAGCCCTCATATCCATAGTAAGCAACATCATATGCGGATTCGTATTCTAACATGTTGGCTTCGTACAAGGAGTACTCTCCTAGAGGAGGTTCATATCCTGTGCTTATTGCTTCTACGTTGGTCATTGTCGATGCTAGTACTAGGGCTCTTTCTAAATTTTCTTCTGGTTGGGCATACTTTACCCATACTACTTGTTGAGGTTTTGATAGTAGGGGTCCTAGCACTGGTTGTGGTGGTGGATATGGTGCCTGCTCGTATGGCCTTGATGCTTCTGCTGGTGTGGGATATGGGTTGTATCTTGGTATCTCTCTGCTTGGCTCCCTAGGAGGGTATCCATATGGTCTATACTGCGGTGGTTGAAAAGGGCGTGCTTGCCTATTGAAGGGACAGTTCTCAGTAGTGTGATTGGTATATTTTTGTTCTATGTGGCAGTACCAAGAAGTTCCTTGTTGTTCCTGTCGATGGTATGGATACATAGGTTGTGCACCAGCCCCTCCTCGGACACACAAGTGTGTGGGGTGCTCTCCCCCACATAAGTTACATCTCCGTAGCATAGGCACTCTTTGAGCTGGGTTTTGGTAAGCTCTCTGGCCCTGGACTCCTAGTAATTCTGCTAATTCTTCCATGTTACTAGAGTTGGATGTGATGGTGCTCCTTAAATCTTCTGATTTAGTGAGGTCGGAAGTACTTTTAAGGTCCTCGGCTAGGTTATCTTCCAAATCAATGCACTCTTGAAGGCACTCACTCAATATTTGTAGCCTCTTCACATACACTAGTGTTCTTAGAGTTCCGTTAGTGAGCCCATCTAAAAATAATGAAATCATCTTTTGTTGAGTGGGTCTCTCAGCCATTGGGCATCTATCCACATATTGATTGAATCTTTGGGCAGCAGTCTTCACAGTTTCATTAGGGTTTTTTTTTAAGCTATGGATTAAAGACGCAGAATTGTGTTTAATCCCTCTCTTTGTGAATTCCCCAATGAATTCTTGAAAGAACTGTTCCATATTTCCAAATTGATTTGGGTCTAAGGGTTGGAACCAAGTTATACCTGTCCCTGTGAGGGTGAGTCCAAAAGACTCATACTGCACGAAGAAGTCATCTACTTGCTCCGCTCTTAAAACTTGTTTAAATTCAGCGATATGATCATAGGGTTCCCCCAATCCATCATAATGGTTTCTCACACATTTAGCCACTTGGATAGGTCTCAATCTTCTCATTGGTTCAGGCGGTCTGGGCATTACAAGGAAGATTGGGACAGCTGGTCGAATTGGAGGTATTCCAGGTTGTCCTCCTACCGGTGGTCGGTACTGATTACCTATCCCTACGTGGGCCTGATTGTGTGTTTGCACTCCTGGAGTTGCAAACTGTACATGAGTACGGTTGGGCATACTTCGCTGGCTGGTCTGTCCTGATGTGGTATGTTCCATCTCTTGTTGATTCCCAAAAGGATTTTGTGAGGTAGTTGCCTGATCTCTCTGAGGAAATATAGGTGCACCCATGTATCTCAGTCGCGCCCTATCTAAGGCACTCACACGCCAATATCTCCTTTGATCCTTATCCAAGTATGTGAGTCTATTTTCATCATCTGGGTCTTTCAGCTCATAGAATGTCATGGGGCTTTCTTCACTCCCTGGAGCAGGTAAGTCTGTTTGAAGCAATAAGTCTGATCCGTGGATCATGTAGACCTCCAATAGGTAGTCGTCTTGAGGTATCAAATCTCCTCTCAAGACCCGTGATACTTGAGACTTGCCCCTAGGTGTAGTCACAAACTCTTCAGGGTGTGTTCTTTCGGAGTTGTCTGGGTCCATAAACTCTCCCCTTTCGTTGATCCTCTCGGGAAATTCAGTCACAATATAGATATGACCAATTTTGTCTACATATGCACCTCCCTCGTACTTGACAGCAGGTCGGGGTACAATTGTGGCATTCAGGGAAGTTACCATCCTAGCCACAGATCTATTTAAGCCATCCAGGTAGATGGGGATCTCCTGGGCATTAGTGGACACATACTGTAAGGAGGTACGGTAATCTCCTTCAACAGTAGACATGAAATTCCTATTCGGTGTTGGACCCTGCATGTCTTCCAAAGCCATGGGTATTTCCTCCTCTGAATCACTAGAAGTCTCTGAGTAGATGGAGTGATGACTAACCTGGGCAGCACTTCCCACAGAAGATATGACGCTTCTTCGGCTACTTAGCACTCTTCCTGACCTCAAGTTCATTCACCCTCCTAAGTCTCTCTATATGTCTCAAAGATTCTCCTTGAGTGGCTCTCCTAATGCCTCTAATTGCCTGACAGAATGTTAGTGCAAATCTAGACGATACCACTTCCAGGCGATACTGCACTAGGCGATACTGCCTCGGCCACGATAGGATACTTGATGTTAACACGATACGATACTGTCTGCAGCAGACGATACGATACCAGATGACTGCCACGATACGACACCAAAAGTGGTATCGCGATACAATTCCACGAAAGGAGACGATACGATACCAGAACAAGCGGCGATACGATACCACCAGCTTGCACGATACGATATTAACTTGGTATCGTGATACTACTTAGGAAAACAGGCGATACGATACTGTGACATGTACCGATACGATACCTAGGCAAAGTGCGATCGCGATACCAACTTTGGGGATGCAATACCAAAATGGTATTGCGATACCAAGGCTGATCACGATACGATATCACCTACGCGGTCGATACGATACTAACTTAGTATCGCGATGTCCCTCTTGACAATGAGACGATACGATACTTGTAGGGGTCGACGATACGATACTGAGATATGGGACGATATGATATCCTGGTCCTCACGATACAATACCGGAGAACCAAGACGATACGATACTTATGACAGTATCGCGATACTAACCAGGTGAGCAGACGATACGATACCGAAATGGTGTCGCGATACTAGTTGCCAAGTAAGGTGATACGATACCACAACATTAAGATGTGATCGCGATACCAATCCGGCGACACGATACCAAAATGGTATCGCGATACCAGCACTGGTACCTGGCGATACGATACTACGGCGAGTATCGCGATACAAGGGAGTCTTGGTATCGCGATCCAAATCTCAACCGATCACGATACTCAAGCCAAGAATCATGAAATTTCACAACTTTTTGCACCCGCTTGCTCTCCTTACTCTCCTCTTCACTCCTAGGTCACTCTACCTCACAAAGAATTTATGATGACTCTAGTTTTCCCCCCTGCGATACTACGCATATCCTTAATCACGTGTTTATGCATGTTTAATGAGTTTTTAGCAGATATTCTTTGTAGAACCTCACCTTGGTTTAGTCCTGATTGCACCTTGGGCACACAAGTTAACTTTGAAGGCCTGCTCCCCACGATACACTGCGCACGATACCAATCGTAGCTCTTCAGACGATACCAGAACACCAACCAGTGTCAAATGAGCCAATTTTTTGGTTTTTATACTTTTTTTGGACAGAATTTAATCCTAGCTAATTTTAGGTAATTTTTTGGACATTTTTGGTGGTCTCGGCCTACTCCTACTTCACCTCTCTTCACTCCTCCTCTCCGTCTAACCTAACCCTAACTCCTCCTTCTCTCCCCTACTTGCCACAGGACAATTTCACCTCTACAAGTACGATTCTATCACACTCGATCTATAACCATCACGAAGGCACCTCGGCAGAGTGTTCCCCAGCAACGGCACCAAAAACGTGTGTACTTGTGTCTGGAAGACTCAAGGACTTGTGCCAATGAGACTGTACCTCAATTGCCACACAAGTGCGTATAGTGGGAAATTAACACACATTTAAATGTCAATCCGATAGAACGACCTAACCAAGTGTATGAAGATGTGTGCACACGTGATGGAAAATGAAGTGGCTAAGCTTGCATGCATGAGAAAAGACTAATCCACCTCTCACACTCACTTAAATGCTGAAAGTGTCTGCCGCGATACCTCTTACAGCAGTTTTTAGAAAATCAAAGATTTCTCCCAGCTCCAAACTCCGAATATAGTCAATAGGGGTTCTCATTTCAAAGCTCTCGACGAGATGCATCTATTGGAAGTGGTTTCACTTAATTATGACAACTCTGCTTCAAGTTATGGCCAAAATGGTGAATGGCGGGAAGTGCCCACACTCACGCCACAACTCCTACTAGTTCGCACACACACTACAGTAGTTCAAAATCAATGGGAAGGGGTAGACAACAGTCCTACACACACATTTCAAGCAATACACACACATACAAGACCAAAAAGAGGATCAAAATCTGCAAGGAAGAGGCAAATTCGAAATTTCAGAAGAGCTCCTTCTTCACAATGGCAAAAAGTCTCTACAAAGAGTCACAGGTGACTTATATACATGTGCCCTAAGTTTGGTCCTTTCACACGAGAGACCGGCACTTTATTACTAGAAAAGTGACTTTCCTACTAATTTACAAGGGATATTTTGCAACAAATTGGGATTATGCAACTAGAAGACTCCTCTAGTGCATTTACATGGTTTGAGGGAATTCTTGAAGACCTCAAAGAAGAAAAAAATATGCTCATCATTTTGAAAATTTTGGGACTCTACTCTTATGCTCCTTTGCTCTGCAACAGCATGATCCGCCGAATGAGGTAGGAACGATCACAATCTATGAGTTCAAAGATCTTGATAGCCCAGGCAAAGTGACCTATTTAGACAATACTTCAGAGAGGATCTTTGTGGTCTCAGAACATGGTAGGCATGCGTGCACTTGGAAGGGTGAATCTATCTTTTCCCAACCAAGATCTAATGTCTCGTATGGCCACCAAGGATCTGGAAAATCCCAAGCTCATGGAGCTCAAAGGGACAGAAGTCGAGACAGGCTAGAGGTAAGTTTTGCCAACCCCTTAGAGAATGAACCAGAACGAAGAAAGACAGAATGGAAGCTGAGAGACCTAGAGCCCCAAGGAACCGAAGAAATGCTGATGATTTTCTTCTGCCAAGGCCTAGAGAAAACACTAGGAGCTTGAGGCGGACTCAGCTAGTTAAGTCCATGAAAAATTACTTCGATGGCACGGGAGACCTATATGATCATGTGGCTGAGATCAGACAAGTCTTGAGAGCTGAACAAGTTGAGGACATATTCACGCAATACAATGCCTTTTGTCTAACCCTTAGGAACACCGCCTTTACGTGGTTTCAACCACTAAATGAGAGACAGTTCAGAAGCATAGACCATCTTCTAGAGGCATTCATTACTGAATTCTCTAAGAGTGGAATAAGGCATAATACTTCCTCACTGATTCACAGCTTCAAGCAGACCCCTCAAGAGACGGTTAGACTTGCAGGAAGAAGGTTTAGGCAATACCTAGAGAGATGCCCTGTTCCAGAGTTACCCACACCAACGAAACAAGTGGCTTTATTCTTAGATGGATTGTTGAGCACCAAGTTGAGATCATATGTGTACCTAAAGGACCCTAGGACCATAGAAGAATGCGTATGCATGTGCATAGACATTGAGGATAATCTAGGAGAGGAGCTAGAGCTTTCAAAAATCTACAAAGATTCAGATAGCTCTTCTGGCCTCTCTTCTAGACAATCTATGTCGATTGAGGAACTAGCAGAGAAAGTAGCTCAGAAACTAGGTGTCTAGAGCAAATAGATACCCCGATTTATCCTAGTGAGATGATGCTATACCTGTGGAGGTGACCATTTGGCAAGTGTATGTCCTATTATGGCTCAACCCCAAGTGAATCCTAGTAGCTAGTATTGCATGATAGAGCGAAGATACACCAACCACACCGCACAACACTGCCCCTATGACAAACAAACTGTGAGACAAAATTACCCTCAACCATATCCACAAGAGGGCAGGTACCAGAACCAGTATCCACCACATCAGTACGGTAGGCACCAGCAACCCTATCAGCCACCCTATCAAGGGTAGCAGAGACCTCAAACAGTTCTAGCACAGCAAACCCCTGCTCCAACTAATGTGATTCCAGTAAAGTATGCAACTGTAGAAGAAAACCTAAATAGAGCCATAGTCTGAGTCACTCCATTTCTTTTAGAAGGTGATCCCAGTTATCAGAGTTTTGATTCTACACATATTGATAGCCCCTAGGCCTACTACATGCAGCCACCTGAGCATAGTGAGTCCTACTATTGTGAAGAACCAAGTGAATCTAGTTGGGATCCAGAGTATGCAAATATCATGTACAAAAATCCCAACCCTAGACCTCAACCTAGGCAAGTAAGACCCCCATTTCCTAGAGGACCATGCTATAGATGTCAGGGAGATCACCTCATTTGTGATTGCCCAATGCCTACCCCTACACAACCCCAATCGGTGACAATTCAAGGTTTTTGTCAAGATTGCGGGAAGGAGCATCTCTTATGAGATTGCCCAAAGAACCCCAATAACATGTTGAAAATCACTCCTATCAATGTCATTGGGCTAGTACTAGACTCGACAGGGAGTGTAACTTCCACTGCACTAGTGCAAGTGGTCACCAGAGATCAGACTTTGCAGCAGAACCAAGGTTTAGGCCAAGAAAAGAGCATCGAGGTTAGTGAAACTGAGAGCTTAACCAAGAAACGGACGAGAGCCTGGAAAGATAGCCAAGAAAGAATGAAAAGACAATGGTCTAAGAAGATGAGCGAATTAGAAGAAACCATAAGAGAAACAAAAGCCAAGATTGTTGAGCTCACCTCTCAAACAAACTCTCACATACCACCACCACCACCTTCAACCCTATCACCATCTAATCCACCATCTTTCAACCCACCTCATACCAATCCACCACCCCCTAGAGTAGGATCAGTATTGGCTGACCCCACTCCTCATGACATAGACATGATGCTTAAGGCATATCAGGCCAGATCCAAGAAGGGCCAAACATGAAAGATCATGACAAATGTTACCCTAGAGCTGATCTAGAGATAGAGAGAACCAAGCTTTGTGCTAAAATGGTAGAATTGGCTCAGAGCATGTTTGAAGCCAATCGCCTTTTCAACTACTCTTGCTCAGCAAAGGCACAATTGCACCTTGATGGACTGTTAGAGAAGTTGGAGAGCATAATTGCAAGATCTGATAAGGAAGCCATATCCCAAGGAAGAGCCAAGGCAAGCGAAAGAATAAGCATTCCTCCAGGAAGCTTATGTGACTAATTCCACTGAACCAGACACATCATCTTCTATGAATCGGTATTCACCAGAATTCCTACGGGAGATTCAAGAAGAGAAATGGGCAAAAGAAAGTGAATTTCCTCCTCCCATTGAACTTGTGGATGACGTGCATGATCAATTCCCACAAGACATTCCTTATATTTATGGAGAGCAAGAGAGTACCCAATCTCAAGAGAGATTAGACTTTGAGTCTAATTCCTTGCAGGAACTACCCCATTTCATAGGTCCATGGGAAGTTAAGTCCACATATATGAGAGCACCCACGGTCATGGTAAGAAACGAAGATTCAGTCATCCCTAGGAACACAGAGGTCATAAAGAACACTAAAGTGCAGTGCAACCTCACTTTAGAAGAGCTACTCAAGGTTAGACCGGAATTATGGAAACATGTAGCCAATCAAGTACCAGAAGTAGCAAAACCTCGTTCCCAGGTAGGATCTCATAGAACAGTGCCTGAAATACCTTTGGATAAGATAGGAGACATGAGTGAAGGAGAAGAAGGAAACACCTACCTTCCCATTACCCATCAAGGATACACAACGAAGGCAATTCTGGACTCTCGTGCAGGAATTGCAATTGCTACCACTTCCCTATGGAAGCGTTGGGGTAAGCCAGCACTCAAGCCCACGAGAATGAAATTGCAGATGGTGGATGGTCACATTGAGAGACCCTTAGGACTGCTAGAAGGAATCACTCTCACTACATGTGGTGTTGAGTTCGAGCATACTTTTGCTATATGTGAATTTAGCAAAAATCATGCCTATGAGAGGATTTTGGGAAGGCCATTTATGCGACAGTTGCAAGTGGTACAAGATTGGGGAACCAATTCCTTGTATCTGCAACACTTAGGTGTCACGACCAAAGTTAACCTCAAGGATTACTCTCGTCGAGATGTCCCTCCCATCCAATGGAATCCCATCCATAGAGCCAAAGATGATACTAAGTCAGTGCATTCCATAGGATTAGGATCCTATGGATGCATGAAGACACTCACTTGTGGATGTGTAAAGTAGCCATATAAGAGGAGAAGAGAGAAAAAGCCAGAGAGGTAGGTGCGAAGGAAACTCATAGATCAACGCAAGACCTAGCCTATGCACCTGTAGTTTTCCTAGATGAGGAGTTTGAACCTCATGGTTGGGCAGAAATTCTAGCAACAATGGATGTAGCCATCAATGAAGAACAATGGACACCCCACTGTGATCAGGATGGCTATGACATTTCAGTCTTCTCAATAGAGCCAATCATGGGAGATTCGGTTCTGGAAGAATGTGAACCTAGCACTGATGCATTTGAAGATGCAAGTGACTCCGATCTAGAGTCAATCATTATGGACCCACCTTTTGCATCAGATGAAGAATACTTCTATGAAGTAGAAGTTCACCCCCAGAGACACGAAGAGCTTACCAATGATGTGAGGTTAACCACACAAATGGCCTCCAAGAGTGAAGGCAAGAAGAGGAAGAAGAAAGAAGTCACACCAGAAGAAGAAGAATCTTTGTTTGAGGTCGTGAAAAATTTTAAGAAGTATGAAATAGATGATAGGAGAGTCATGATAAGAATGACTAAACATGAGGCACAATCAGGGGAGGCCTATGATAACAAAGAAACCACCAAGAAAATAGTTGTAGCCATAGAAGAAGGAGAAGAGAGATGCACTTACATAGGAAATGACATGTCGAAAGAAGAAGAGCAAGAGTTGATAACCTTGCTAAGAGAATATAGAGATGTATTCGCTTGGAGCTACAAGGACTTGAAAGGTGTAGACCCTGACATATGCTCACACACTATCCCCATGACTTCAGATGCCAAACCCTCAAAACAAAACTCATACACTTATAATGATAATTATGCTACCAAGATCAAAGAAGAGATAGATCGCCTGGTGGAAGCTGGATTTATCTATGAAATTGAGCACACTGAGTGGGTATCACCCATTGTAGTAGTGCCCAAGAAGAATGGAAAGTTACGTGTATGCATCAACTTGAAGAAGGTTAATGCATTCACAATTCGAGATAACTATCTGCTTCCAATTACCGAGCATCTACTAGAACGAGTAGTAGGCAAGGAAGTGTACAGCTTCCTTGATGGATTTTTTTGCTACAATCAGGTAGCCATAGCTCCAGAAGATCAGCATAAGACAGCCTTTGCTACAGAGTGGGGCATATTCACCCTTAGGGTAATGCCATTTAGTCTTACCAATGCGCCAGCTACTTTTCAGAGGTTGATGTGTCATGTGTTTAAGGAATTCTTGAGCAAGAATTTGGAAGTCTATGTTGATGATCTTTGTGCCCATTCCAACATTAGACAGACACATATACCTGAACTCAGGCAAATCTTTGACAAATGTAGAGAATATCAAGTCTGTCTGAACCCAGAAAAGTGTGTTTTCATGGTCAGGCAAGGCAAGATCCTAGGACACATAGTGTCAAAGAATGGCATATCCACGGATGAGGAGAAAGTGAAAGCTATTGCACAACTACCTAGGCTAAAGAATGTCAAGGAAGTACAAGTTTTCATGGGCATTGTGGTTATTACCAACATTTTATACACATGTATGCCATCATTGCAAAGCCTCTGTATGACTTTTGACTAACTTTGAGTGGACTGAAGAGTGTGAGAACTCCTTCAATGAGCTTAAACGACGATTATGTTCAACAACAGACAACACCAAATTGGAACAAGCCATTCCATGTTCATGTGGATGCATCCAATTATGCCATTGGATGTGTGCTTGCACAAGCTACTGACGAAGGTAAGATGGATCTTCCAATTGCCTATGCTAGTAGACAGTTGAATGCAGCTGAATGAAACTATACAACCACTGAACGAGAAGGATTAGGCATGGTGTATGCGGTTAAAAAGTTTAGACATTATTTGCTTGCAAATAAGTTTAAATTTTTTTACTGATCATCAAGCATTGTTGTACTTGGTAAACAAACCATGCAATACAGGAAAATTGGTGAGATGTTTCCTCTTGCTAATGGAATACGACTTTGAGGTTGTGGTGAGGAAAGACAAAAATCATTTGAGAGCAGACCATCTCTCTAGGCTCACACCTGGAGAGGCCCCACAAAGAGTATCAGATGACCTTCTTGATGCTTACTTGTTTAATTTGGAAGTCGTGCCACAGTGGGCCAACCAGTATTGACATACGGGCCTAACCACTGAGTAATAAACACTCAAGATAGGGAGGTAGTAAAAGCCCAAAAGTACCATATCATGGCAAGGAGTATGTACAAGCATACAGATCAAGGGATATTAGCCTATTGTGTGGAAGAGGATGAGTATGCAAAATGGTTGCAATTAGCACATGTAGGTGCATTAGAGCAACATTCCTCAAGGCAACGAACCCTACATACACTAAGGAGACTCGGAGTGCATTGGCCAAGTATGGAAGCAGATGTTCATAAGTTGTGTAAGGAATGCCCAGTCTGTGTTATTAGACCACCTGTGGAGCACTCTACTCTGTACCAAGTGTCTCTAGTACCAGATTGGAGTGAACCATTAGTAGCCTTTCTAAGGATGAAAACATTCCCTCAAGGCATGACTCTGGCTAGGAGAAGAAGTTTAGAACAAGAAGCCCTAGACTATTCACTCATTGGAGATAACTTATATAAGCGTGGTAAAGATGGGTACCTCAGATTATGTGTCCATGAGAGTGAATACCTCAAGATATTGGAAACTGCTCACCAAGGTCTAGCAGGAGGACACTTTGGACCAGATCGGGTGATCAAGGCAATCCTATTTGTAGGATTATGGTGGCCAACCCTTCATATGGATGCACATACCTATGTGAAGAGGTGTGATGTTTGCCAACGAACTCAGTATCCTATACGCAAAGATGAGATGCCTTTGAAACCTATGATGGGTGGACGTGCATTCTCTAAGTGGGGAATAGACTTTGTAGGCCCTATTAACCCCCCAGCCAAGAGTTCACATGCTGAATACATCATCGTGGTCTAACCAAGTGGGTAGAAGTGAAAGCCACAACGAAGAACAATGCTCAAATGACAGCTAAGTTCTTTTTTGAGAATGTGTTCACTAGATATGGGCTACCCATTGAGCTAGTAAGTGATAGAGGCACTCACTTCTTGAATGAAGTCATTGAAAATCTTCTCCAATAATTCTTGGTAATACATAATAAGTCTACCCCTATCATCCAGAAGCTAATGGGCAAGCCGAGAGCACAAATAAGATTGTATGCAATGTGCTGACTAAATTGGTGAATAATAAACGCTCTGATTGGGATAAATAGCTACACCACGCTATTTGGGCATACAGAGTTGCCTATAAAATGGTACTCCAAGCCACACCCTTTTAGATGGTATTTGGCCAAAATGTAGTGGTACCATTGGACTTCTTGATACCTACATTGAAACCAACACAAGAGCATGACTGGACAGGCCATGAGCTGTCCTCTAGAATTTTTGACCTTGAATGACTAGATGAGACAAGATTAAGAGCGGCAGCAAGAATTTATGCAGCCAAGAAAAGACAAAAAGCCTATTTCAATGCACATGTGAAGGATAAGGGCTTGAAGGTAGGAGACCTAGTCCTAGTCTACACTTTGAAGCAACATGCACGGAAACTAGAGAAGAGAGGCTATGGACCAATGATTATCAATGGGATCTTGACAAGTGGAGCAGTTCAGTTAGTTACACTAGAAGGTGATGTTCTCCATAGTTACATTATCGGATGCAGAGTCAAACTATATTAAGAACCCCTCACTAAGGAAATGCTCAATCGACTCAACACTGCCAAGAAACGTAAGGAAGAAGAAAAGCGAATCCGAGAAGAAGCACAGGCAGAAGCTTTAGAACACATCCGAAGAATGAAGATGAGGAGACAGGGTAGAGATCAGCCTAGGTCTGATGCCTATCAAGCTCCAGGATATCATATGGCTATGTGTGAAGTCTCATGTATAAGTTCCCATAGAATAATTGACCGACGTCCTTTTGTGACTTTAGAGATAGGACAAAGAAATAGTGCAAGATTTGTACGAGCTTTGATTGACTTATGTGCAGCCACTAGTGCTGTTAAACTTTCTTACTGTCAAAAGCTAAAATTAAGTGTCAATCCTATAGAAGCATATCTGATAGGATTGGGAGGTGTGGAAACCCCTTGCATGGGCGAGGTGGAACTTCCCCACTACATTCAGGATGTTTTAATGACAGTTAAAGTATTAGTGTGTCAAGATGAGGATCTCACTGAACCTCTTGTCTTGGGTCAAGACTGGATCTATGATCATGGATTCAACCTAAACCTAATAAGTGGACTTCTTCAGGTCTGGGTGAATCAGAATCGCATCACACTAGAGTTAGAAAATGAAGCACTCAAGGAACTCGAAAAGGCACAAACTCCTGGTCCTTCTAGGAGTACACATGAAGATGATGATGCTATTCTTGTCCAAAACTATGTGATGCAGAGGGATGATTGTCTCAACAAAGAAGTCAAGGATAGGATGGAACTCCCTTCTTTTCCAAAGGCCATAGGAAGGCAACAACCAAAGGCGGATCAAATGAAGAAGAAGCAGATAATCTATGCTGGAATCCAAAAGAAAGTATGAAGCACGGTGTCTCAACCACCAAAACAAGTGTGGGTGTGGAAAGGTGACCAACCTGTTGCGGTCCAATCACAACCATGGGCTCAACTTCATATTAGTGAGCAACAACAGAACACTAATAAGAAGTCTCTCAAAAAGTCTTCTTCTAATGTGAAGTCCATCTCAGTACCCAAGAATTCGATGAAGGCTGACCCATAATCAACACAAATTTTGGTGCCTAAGACTTGCTTGCGGGCTCAAATGGCCACACAGAGAACACACCATGTATATCATGGTTCACTCACGCAGACAGCTGATGCCCACTCTTATTCGACATGCACAAACACATATTTTCCCATGGTCACGAGTAGAATCACTTGTAAATGGGTCCCTAAAAAGCCTCATTTCCAAGCTCGCACTCTTATCAAGCCCTCTAGAGTCTCCACAAAGTCAAAAGTGAAAGCCATCCAATGTGTTTGGTAGCCCAAAGCTTGTAACAAACCCCCCGACCCCCATTTGTAAATTCATCTCCACCTACTAACTGCAACATCCTTACACTAAATCTTTTCATTTAGCTCATAGGACTATTCATTCACTAACTACACACACAATCAATGGGCACTCATTGACCTACTAACCTATCACTAACCTCATGTTAATGTTGTAACGGGGATAAAAATTGTTCTATCTTGTCCATTATAATGTTAACACATGCTTCTATATTCTCACAGAACGAGCAAACAAGTAGTAACATGGCAGAAGCAGGAGGCACTAGCTCCCAGGTGGGATCCAGTACCCAAATAGTGGATATTGAAACTCTCCTCCTCAAACCACAACTCACCGAGAGGCCTCACGAACTCAGGGTGGTGCATGTCCTTCCCATTCAAAACCCTTCGCAAGGGCACACATCACAAGTTGGCAAACATGCACAGTGGTTCAGTGATGTTGCAGGTCCATTAGGAGAAGGCACATAATTCTGGGAAGTTGAATTAGAATTTAATGGAAAGTGGGGGAGGTATCATTTCTTCACCCAAGAATTCGAGAAATATCAGGATGCAGAAGTAATGAGATCTGTATGGAAAAAGGCGGGCTTGGACAACTATTTTAGAGCACTCTTACCTAAGCCTGATTTTCTACACTACTCCTACTTAATTAGCACGATCACTCCTAGTAGAGCCAAAGGGGGAGATAGTACATTTGTTCTCCCATCTCTAACACTAGGCCATGAAATGAAAAGATTTAAACTTACTCTCAATTTAGTACGGGAAGCATTGGACATGAATGGCATGCACATTCCCACAGAGAAAGAAACATTGATCCCTGGAAGAATGAAACACAAAGATCTTAACAAGTTAAAGGATATGGTTGCTATGACACCTACCATCACCCTCCACCTACGCACAATCATGCAACACTTCACCTTTCTAGCCCAGGAGTGCCTCACCATGCCACCCAAAAGAATTTGGTTTAGCTTGTACTTGGCAGAGACAGAAAACCTCACAATCAATCTACTGCTACATAAAACCAAGCTCTAAAGTAGTCTTGTGGATTTTATTAGTTATTAAAAATGGTATATGGAAGCTTGTGGATCTTATTAGTTATAAAAAATAACATGTGGAGGCATTCACATCTCCAAATTTAGAGCAAAAGTAGATAAAAGTAGATAAAAGTAAGAAGGAAAGGAGAGGTGTCTATTTCTAGACAAGGAAGGCGCTTCTATTGACAGCCTCTCAATAAAAAGAGTGGTTCTCTTAGTGTAAGTGTCCAAATTGGGTGTATTCTTGTTGTGTTGCAAAGCTTACAACTTGTACTATATAAGTAAATCAAATTTTCTACAAAATTAAATGAGAAAACTCTACGCAAGTAGGCGTTTTTGCAGATCTTCTTTCTTGTGTCTATCAGGTGCCTCATCAGAGACATACCTCTCTTCAAACTTTCATATTTCAGTCGTTATGAGGTCTTTTTGAGTGATTTCACTTGGAAGAGTTTCCTTGAAGTTTTTTTCTTTTGTACATCAGTTTTCAATTTAGACAATTAGTCATTCCTTGCTGTTGTAGGCTTCTTCTTAGCTTGACTTCAAGTTGTTGGTTTGGGATCTATACTCCACCTTTTTTGACATTTTTTGTTTCATGCTACTCAGAGTCTACTTTCAGGATATATGATGAGTTTTGTCAAATTCTGCTAAGAGAGTTTGTGGTGGTTATTTTTCTACAGTGACCTATTTCTGTTTTCTTGAAAGTTTGGAGGAAAGTTTGTATTTGAAGTTTGGAAATATTTGGTTGGTGTTTTGAAGATCTTGGGAGTTCTCATCATGTTTCATTGTGTACTTTGATGTTTAAAAGTTTGTAAACACAACATTGTGGTATCAGAGCTTTTGTTGTTTTATCAAATCTTTCATACAACTTATTGAATTATCTTGTTTGTTTACATCAATTTAACATGGCAGATTTGAGTGCATCGATTGAGAAGTTATCAGATGGGAGAAATTATCCCATGTGGCAATTTAGAATGGATTCTTATCTCACGTCTAAAGGTCTTTGGGGATTGATAACAGGTACATAAGTGAAGCTAATATTACGAGAAGCTCCTACACAAGCGGATCGAGCAAGAGAGCAAGAATGGATCGAAAGAGACAGAAGAGTTCTATGTATTATATCACAAACAATTTCCAATACTATGCTTGGGCATATAAGAGGTTTGAATACTAGTAGAGAGGCTTGGGAGTCTCTAGAAATGTTATTTGCAACTACCAACAGAGCAAGGCAAACACAACTTATTGGTGAGCTGAGAAGAGTAAAAAAGAAGCCACGACAATCAATTAATGATTATGTTCTTGAGGTAAAATCTCTTATTGAAGCATTAGCCTCTATTAATGCATCTCCTAGTGAGGATATAAAGTTTAATAGCATGTTAAATGGCTTGAGAGAAGATGAAAGATGGAAGTCTTTCATTACATCTATCATGACTCGAGAGAATCTACCATCCTTTGAAGATTTACAAACGCTCATGATGACTGAAGAAATCAACATAGAAGGTGGCAAATCTTATCATACACAAAGAGGTAGTCAAGGACAAGCTCTTTATACTTCATCAAACAGATCATGAGGTAGAGGAAATTGGAGAGGAGGAGGAAGATTCAACAATAATGCAAGAGGAAGAGGAAGCTTCAATGCTACTAGAGGAGGAAGAACAACACAACAAAGTCAACAGACTCAACCAAACCAGCAAGGTAGCTTTACTTGCCATTATTGTGGTAAAGTTGGTGATTATGCCAGGGATTTCTTCTCCACTCCGAATAGAAGAGGTGGTTTTAGAGGAAGACAAAGAGGAAGAGACCAAGATCACATGCATCACAACAACAACATAGTACAAGAGGAGGCTCAAACACAGAAAGAAAACGTTCTTATGGCTATGCATACAGAGACACATAAGAGGAAAGTAAACAACAAAACTTGGTATGTAGATAGTGGTTGCTCAAACCACATGAGTCACAACATGAATATGTTTGTGAACTTATACAAACCTGATTCAAGAGTCATAGTTGCTACAGGAGATAGTACTGAGCATGAAGTAGTTTACATTGGTGATTGTCCACTTAATGAACATGTAACTCTTAGAGATGTTTTTTTTGTTCCTACTATTACAAGAAATTTGAATTTAGTTGGATAGATGGAGGACAATGGAGTAAAGGTTTTGACAATAATCAGTGGCAGGCTTATTAGAAGAAGGATGGGAATTTTGTTATAAAAGGACAAAAGGTAAACAGATTATATACTTATGAAGTTGAAGTTCCAGATTATGCAGGATATACAATGGTAAATGGGACTCAAGTAAGTCAATTGGATTTATGGCATAAAAGATTAGGACACATCAGTGTTGGCAGATTAAAAGATATTGCAAAGAAATCATTGGTTGAAGGTTAACCACAACCACCTAAGCAAGATTTGGATTTTGTTTGTGAGGCATGTGAGTTTGGAAAATAGGTACGAATTCCTTTTTCAAAAGCAGGATTGCAAAGCAGAGGTATTTTGGACTTGATTCATACTGATGTATGGGATCCATCTCAAGAAGATTCCATGGCAGGTAGCAAGTACTTTGTAACATTTATTGATGACTTCTCAAAGTTTACATTCATTTATTTTATGAAATACAAATCTGAAGTGTTTGACATGTTCAAGAAGTTTAAATCATTGGTTGAAAAGCAAACAGGTCGAAGCATAAGAAGGTTGAGATCAGATGGAGGAGGTGAATATTTTTCTAATCAGTTTCTTGCATTTTTGGAGGAAGAAGGAATTAAAAAGGAGACTACAAACAGATACACACCTCAACAAAATGGTGTGGCCGAAAGAAGAAACAGGTCTATCTTGGAGATGGGTAGGTGCATGTTAAATGAAAAGGACTTACCACTTACTTTTTGGGCTGAAGCATGCAATATGGCAATTTAAGTGATGAACAGGTTACCACCTACTCAAAGTCATGTACAGAAAGCACCTTATGAATTGTTTTATGGATCAAAACCAGATATTGCTAATTCTAGAATTTTCGGAAGCATATGTTTTGTTCATGTTCCACAACAGTTAAGGTCAAAGTTGGATCCAAGGTCACAAAAAATGGTTTTCATTGGTATGGTAGAAGGGCAACCAGGATATAGATGTGTGAACCCAGATACGGGAGAGGTAATTGTTTCGAGAGATGTTATTTTTCATGAAGATAAATCTTGGTATAAACATGAATTCCAGGTAGATGAAGAAGAAACTACAAGAAGTCACGAAGAAGAGCCAAGTTCTCCAAGTTCACCAGAGAGTCAAATTACACATGAAGAGGTAACTCCCCCAATCAAAAGTTGAAGAAAATTCTCGATTTGATTTCAAAGGAAATTGAGTCACAAGAAGAAGAAAGTGAAGGTTCTACATCAAGAAGAACTCAAACTCAAAGGCAAGAAAAGCATGGTAGGACAAGAAGCCAATCAAGGTATCCAATAAGAGAAAGAAGGCAACCACAAAGATTTTCTCATGAAGCTTATATTGCAAAACTTCTTGAGGAGCAGGAACCAACAACTTTTAAAGAAGCATCAAAGGTAAAGAAATGGGTTAAAGCAATGGATGAAGAAATGACAACTTTGTGTGATAAAAATACATGGAGTTTAGTTCCAAGGCAACCTAACATGAAGGTAATTGGTAACACACGGGTGTACAGGATAAAGAGAAACAATGATGGTTCAGTAAGTAGATATAAAGCAAGGCTTGTTTGTAAAGGTTATGCACAGAGTTATGGCATCGATTATGAGGAGACATTTTCTCCTGTTGCCAAGATATCAACAATAAGGACATTAATAAGTGTTGCTGCAAGCAAGGTATGGAATCTTTATCAATTAGATATAAAAAATGCATTTCTCAATGGTGATTTAAAAGAAGATGTGTACATGGAGCAACCAGCAGGTTATGAAGATCCCAAGAAGCCTACACATGTAGGTAAACTCTTGAAAGCATTGTATGGTCTTAAGCAGGCTCCAAGGGCTTGGAATTTTAGATTGGTAAAGTTTCTTGAAAAGCAGGGATACAAGTGTTCGAATGCAGATACTTCTTTGTATGTTAAGGTTGAAGGATCATTGATTGTTTATATCTCAATTTATGTGGATGACTTGATAATAACAAGAAACAATGAAGGTGAGATAGCCAGGATTAAAGCAGAGCTTGGATCTAAATTTAAAATTTCAGATTTAGGAGAACTGACATACATTCTTGGAATCGAAGTTATGAAGAAGAAAGATGGCGTATATCTTCTACAAAGGAAGTATATTTCAGATTTGTTAAAGAAATATGGCATGGAGCATTGCAAGAGTATCAGTAATCCGATGGAACTCAATGTGAAGTACAGTGCTGAAGATGGTGAACCTTTAGAAGATCCACTTATCTATGGGTCTTTGATTGGTTCTCTTATATATGCAACTTTAACAAGGCCAGATATTACATTTAGTCTAAGTATATTGTCTCAATTCATGAACAAACCCATAGATGTTCATATGCAAGCAGCTAAAAGGGTCTTGAGATATTTGAAGGGTACATTAAATGAAGGTTTGGGCTATAAATATCATGAAGGTTTGGATTCGAAAGCATATAGTGATGCAGATTGGGTTGGAAATAAGGATGATAGAAGGAGTACAGGTGGATATTTGATATTTGCAGGTAATAATTTGGTTTCATGGAGTTCTAAAAAATAACCTACAGTGGCACTTTCAAGCACAGAAGCTGAATATAGAAGCCTTACAAATGCAACATGTGAGATTATGTGGTATTTGAAGCTTTATGAAGATATGAATCTATCTACAACACGTCCATTACTCTTTGGAGATAATGTAAGTTCATTACAGCTCACGTCTAATCCAGTGTACCATGCAAGAACCAAACACATTGAAGTACACTATCACTATATCCGAGAGAAGGTGGTGAATGAACTATCCGATGCCTCATCAGAGACATACCTCTCTTCAAACTTTCATATCTCAGTTGTTATGAGGTATTTTTGAGTGATTTTGCTTGGAGGAGTTTCCTTAGCTCTCATACTTTGTATCCATATCAAAATGTATCATAGATCTTGAAGTTTTCTTGCTTCTGTACATCAGTTTTCAATTCAGATAGTTTGTCATAAAATTGTAGGCTTCTTCTTACCTTGACTTCCAGCTATTGGTTTGGGAGCTATAATCCACCTTTTTTGACATTTTTTGTTTCTAAAAAATGCTATGCAAAGTCCACTTTCAGGATACATGATTAGTTTTGTCAAATTCTGCTCAGAGAGTTTCTGGTGGTTATTTTGCTACAGTGACCTATTTCTATTTTCTTGAAAGTTTGGAGGGAAGTTTGTTTTTGAAGTTTGGAAATATTTGGTTGGTGTTTTGAATATCTTGGGAGGTCTCATCATGTTTCATTGTGTACTTTGATGTTTACAAGTTTGTAAACACAACATCTACCCCACTGGATCATAGATCAAATCCACCTAGCACATCAGTGGTGGAATAAGAAACATAAAAATGAGCTTCATGGATGTTGTGCGCTGACAAGGATCATTTACAGGTGCTTAGCTTATGATGTGCCTATTCAAAGAGCACTAGTGTGGTCCCGAGCCCAGGAATTCCAGTGACGGCTATCAACAACAAGGCCACCTTCAAAGAAAATGAGGGGTTTAGTTCAAATACCCTGTGCACAAGCAAGGGGTGCCACCCTCACACTAGAGGTGACACCACGTCAGACCAAACATGTCCGTCCATTTACTATTCGCTTACCCAGACAAAGTGCAGAAGGACCCAATTTGGTTTTCCCTCCGATTCCATTGGACCTAGAGTTCCCATAAGGCTACACCCTAGACGATTTGATAGATGAAGAAATTGCCTGCATGATTAATGAAGCCAATCTTGAGACAGAAGCAAAACAAACCTGAGGACCACAGCCAATGAAAACGACTTCAACGCCTACCCAACCTGAAGTAGTGGAAGTAGACGAGGATGAAGAAGAGACTGACGGAGAGGAGATTGACGAGGAACATGACCAAGAGCTAGAAGAAATCACAGAACTAGCAAATGCCCTAGCATATGCTACCCAAATCAAAAGATTATATGAGACTATGAAGAGATTCCGAGAGCATCACAAGCTATCACTAGAAACAAGAAAGATGCTAATAAGTCAGATGTTAGGAGAAGAAGGAGTGGATGAAATGTTTATTGAATCCCTGAACCTGCACGCAGACCGGTTGGGCCTGGATGAAGCCATTCATTCAGCTATGGCCTATATTCATCGCTTTGAGAAACGACTACCTACTCGTCCCATGCGCTCTGGCAAGCAAATTCACATAGATGTATTGGCACCAGGAGATACCACACAGATGGAAGAACATTAGGCGGCACCATCATCACCACACTCCTCACCCATCACTGCACAATTCACTTCGCCCCATGACACAACCACCCCAACTTCCACAATCACCACATATGTTATGGGAATTCCCCTCTCTCCAGGCATCAATCTTGGAGGGGTTACTATGCCCACATTCAACACTATTCACGAACATCACATCCACCCCACCCACTGTCCCCATCTACATGGTCACACACACTTTTGACACCATGGAAACATCACCAACCACAGCACCACTCCCTCCCCACACACAACCACAATCTCCCATACCCCCTGCTCCCACATCACCACTTGATTCCACCTCATTCACGATTCCCTTTACCTTCCCCATTCCCCCTGCATCCTCTCCTTTCCCAGCATTCTTAAATGTAAATAATGTGTTTTCTACTTTACATCAATGTGTATATCAATTACAGAGCAAATATCAGACTCTCGAAGATCGTCATCGTCAACTAACTATAGACCACCAACAACTATAGAGGTGGCTTGTGACTATAGAGGAAGAAAACGCTGACCTCAATCAATGCTACACCACACTCGAACAGGCCCATCAAACCCTCCTGGAGACACCCCAACCATCAAAATCATCAAATGTCAAACAACTCGAAGCTTTACTCGAACTCTACCAAACTGATAATCTTAGAGTCCGGCGTAATTTGACCCTACTCAGAAAACACATGGCCACGGCACTCGAGGAGAACAAGCGATTGCAAAAGCAGAATGAAGAAAACCTAGAAGCTGCAATGGAAGGCTCCCCCCATGAGATCGACCCAGAACAGTTTAAAGCAGTCCCTTCAGATACAATGAAAACAATCCTGGAAAGCTATGCTGATCTGTTGGAAGCACATGATGATATGGAAAAGGAATGAGATGCACTGTGCTGCCAGCTTCGGGAGCAAGAAGAACAACCCAAGATCATAGAGTCAGCATCGACTTTAGAGGAGGTAAAGGTGTTAAAAGAGCAGGTTGAAGAATTGCAAAAGAAGCTACTTGAGTATGAAAGACAACCCTCTCCACTTATCGAACCAGAGCCAGATGAATTGGTGCCCATCGAAGTGGATGAGTCGTATGAGGAACCATATGTTCCTATGCCGATGCTGGGCGGCCAGCAAACATGGGAAGGAATGGACACCCTGGAAATCGAAGCACCTAAATGGCTTGAGAAACTCAAAAAGATAGCCAAAACCTATGAAGATCGAGTGGCAGTCCAAATCCAATCAATGGCTAAAGTGGAGGACACTATCATAAACTCCGAGTACTTCCGGAACATGTCACATCACCGCTGGATAGGCACTAACGGTGATCAATATGTGCCATATTGTGTGCTCTTGGTTGATTACAATGCAAAGATTCAACAAAGGTGTGGGAAAGCCCCAACTTTCTCCACTCAATTTGGTCCCGATGATCTACCTGAACGTGCTAAACAAGGGTGAACCTTTCAACCCACCTGGAGGATTCGTCTTCTCGAGACCTATCCAGAAATGGTTCGTACCTAGAATAACATGCCACTATTTATCAAGTATAATCTATGTTACGTTCCAGTCCTTCGAAGATGCACTTGGCCCGAGTTTACCATTGCTGTCAAGAACGTCAAAGGCTGTGCAAAGTGGTTGATTTATGTCTATCTAGCACCTCCACAAGGACAACCCTCGGTTGCTTGTATGTTTTCTACCATCCGTCACTGGAGCCTTAGACTACGGAACACCCCTGACGTGATGGCATAGATTGTGCATGAAAATCTTTGAATTAATGCTGATCACATTCAAAACATTCAAAAATATCAAAGACCCACATTTCTCAAGAGTGGACTTCACTGCAGGCAACCTAGACCTAGTATATGACATGAGCACCACCCCCTCAATCAAGATAATATATGCTTGGCACGCAATAATAAAATACCTCCAAACTTGCTTCAAACAAACTTTCAAGGAGATGTTCGTCATAGGGTTCTGGGAATATCACTCGAAAATATTCGTACCCAGGCCCTCACATCTCCTCCAACTGTTTGCTGTGGAGAGGACCTTACACTCAGATCAATTGTAGCTGCCACATCCGGACATTCCAGGGCCAGTAGATTAAGATGCATTATTAACAGACCTAGCACGGGGGCTGCGGCTGGAAGAACATCACCTAGCTTCAGATGTGGTGCAATACTATGTCACACGCTTAGCCAAACAAGGGTCTGTCAGAGACGACAGATGTGAGAGAGGGGGGGTGTTAGCAGCAGCCAAGGCACCCAAGGACCCACAAGACAAGGCAGCCAAAGAAGGGAGTCGGAGCAAGGAACAAGCAGACAAAGTAGTCAATGCAGATCTATCAAATAGGCCCCATAATTTTTCCATGAAGAAATACTTCCCAAATATTGATTTTAGTCACTCCACACCATTGTAAATACCATTCCACCTTTTTTTAGCTCCATTTTGTGCAAGTCAAGGAGTCCTTGAGCTTGAGGAGCAGTAGAAGTACCTACCTATCAATTTTCATAATTTTCTGAGCTCATTTGAGCCTCCAAATTAGCCTAGGAACCTAATTTTTAACTAGGCCAGACACTAGGTCTAGACAAGACCAAAGCTAAACAAAAACTATAAATAGATCTAGAGAGCTCATTTTTGAGGTTAGCTTGTTGTAGAATTGAACTTGTAATAGCACTTTTGAGAAATCTAAAGAACTCCATTGTCTCTCTTTGTTCTTGCCTTGTGTGCACGTGTGTGTATGTGTGTGCATGTTTGTGTGCTTCTCACTCACACACTTGTGCCATCACTTGTTCGAGGTCTTCATACCATCCTCACGTCTTCCCGGATTGACATTAAAGGAGGTGCTACTCATCACTGAGCTACACTGCCTTAAAAAATGACTTTTATCTTCAAGAAGTGTTTTTGTAGGATCAAAGTCAACAACTGCTCAATCATGCTATTTCTCCCCGGTTGACTAGCCCTAATGCATGTTTATTAGATCCGGATCTTGTACAGCAATTACTGAAGACATTACAGAAAAAGATAAAGCACAATTTTGAGGAAGTTAGAACCATGTATATTCAAGGAATTATGGATGAAGATTAGTTTGTAATTAGGGTTCAAGTCCACCTTGCGTGCCAGTGTTAGGCCACTGGATGAAGTTATGTAATTTTTAGCTTTTTTCTTTGTAAATACTTAGTCGAAACATTGTAATGGCCGAAGCAATGTAGCCTATATTGCATTAGTATAAAAGAGTATGTATTTGTGTCGCTTGGAGCAGGGAGAAGAAGGCACATGGTAGAACCTCATGGGACTACCTGTGGCAAACTAAAAGAATGCAGACTTGCAGTTATCTAGTTCTATGTATCTGCAGAAGTGGTGTCTAGTGTCATTGAATACAAATAAGTACTTTATTTTGGTCAAAGTGGTTAATTACTGCGGAAGTTAATTGAAGCTGGTCGATTGTATGTTGAAATCTTTTCTTTGATAAAGTATTGACTATGCGTAGCCTACTATTTAACATCCATGAATTGAGCAGTAGTTATTGCAAGTGAGTATTTCTGTGAAATTCATCTGCTGAGTGGTGTATTAGTCTGAAGATTGCATTCAAACATGTGATTGCCAAAAACCCGAGTATTAATCAATTAGATTTTTTGGTATCAGTATTGACGATGATAGTGAATAGTTAATTGTGTGGTGGGAAAATTATAATAGGGCCTCTGTTCACAGAGACCCCTTTCCAACCCAAGAACCCAGTAGTCACCTCATTCACTGTTATCTTCATTGGATATAGTAAGAGTAGGGTAGAGGAAAGAGAGAAATTAACAACTTCCTGCACGAGACTTCATTGTCTTGCTAAAGTCATTCCTTGAGGGAATGTTTTCGTCCTCAAGTATGTTACCATTGGTTCAATCCATTCTGGTGTGAGAGACACATGGTATAATGTGGCATGCTCCACAATTAGTCTTTCATAACAAACTCGACATTCTTTACATAGCCTATAGACATCTACTTCCATAGAAGGCCAATACACTCCTAGTCTATGCAGAGTCTACAATGTATGGTGTTTTGAATGATGTTGCTTTAATGCAGCTACATGTGCTAATTGCAACCAGTTCTTGTATTCTGATTTGTCTACACAACAAGCAAGAATTGTTTGATTATCTTGTTTATATATGCTTCCTACTAGTATCTAGTATCTTTGTGATTTGGTAATCTCTCCTTCTGTGATCCTAATCCTAGGATTCTTAGGTCCAAATGTAAGAACAAGGACACCGGACCTAGCCCATTTGGGTACTATCTCTAGATTGAACAGGTATGCATCTGGTAGTTCATCCGCTATTCCTTGAGGAGCATCTCTAGTAGTTAACCGTGAAAGGTGATCGGCTCTAAGGTGGGTCTTCCCCTTCTGGACTACTACTTCGAAGTCATACTCCATTAATAATAGAAACCATCTGTTGGTAGCACTCAGGGCACTCAAAGACCTACACGACAAGGAAGCCAACTAAGGGACTCAGAGTAGAGAGAAGGAACAAGTAGGCAAAGCAGTCAACAAAGATCCGACAAGTAGACCATTCAGTTTTTTCCAACCTAATCTCTTTTTAACAGTGATTTTCATCACTACATGAACATTGTAAATACTTCTCTTGGTAGATTCAACTCCATTTGTTCAAGTCGAGGAGTCCTCGAGCTTGAGGATTATTATAAGTATCTATGTGTCAATTTTCATAATTTTTAGAGCTCGTTTGAGCCTCCAAAATAGCCTAGGAACCTAATTTTTAACTAGGCGAGACAGTAGGTCAGGACAGGACCAAAGCTAGTCAAAAACTATAAAAAGAGCTAGAGAGCTCATTTTTGGGGTTAGCTTGTTAGTGATTTGAGCTTTTACATGAGACTTTTTGAGTAATCTAAAGAACTCCATTGTTTCTCTCTTTGATCTTGCCTTGTGTGCACGTGTATGTGTATGTGTGAGCATGTTTGTTGCTTCTCACTCACACACTTGTGCCATCACTTGTTCAAGATCTTCAACTCACCACTGAGATACACCAAATTTTGGCCCCGTTGCCGGGGATCGAGCTTTGAGGACAAGCGTGTGATGGTAAGACGTAGAGTTGAGATGTTGGAGTCATAGGTATTTTCTTCACTTTTCTCTATTTTCTTTTATTTTCTTCATCATCATCATCACCATCATCATCACCATCATCATCACCATCATCATCCTCACCATCTTCCACCTCCATCTCCACCTTTGCAATATTTTCAGCTTTTTGGTCATATCACCTTCCCCATCCCATTCCCCTCATGTCACTTGTGAGAGAGAGGGAGAGAGCGATTGTTTGGTTGTTGTTTTTGTGTGCTTTCTAAGATTTTTGCAGGAATCAACATCTCCAGCAATTGTACCAACTCCAACAGGTAGAAAATTTTGACTGTGCAGGTCCCGAGGTGTTGACTTCTGTCAATCGTGATCGACAAAAAAATTGAAAATTTTGCTAAACAAAGTACATAAACATGATGCTTAGCCCTAGGGGATCCTAAATCTATTTTCCATCAATCATGATTGACACGTCAATCGTGACCGACAAACGACGATCGACAGATCCCGACGGACCAGTCAATTGCAACCAACATGTCAATCGTGATCGATAGGGTCCACGATCCATTGACCACAATTGATAGAACCTTCGTGTGCCACGTGTCAATCGCCACTGACTCATCGATGGCAACTGACCTATCAATTGCGATCCACAGTCCCAAAGGACGTCTCCATCGTGACGGACACAGTCAATGATTGCTTGACCATGACCTACTGAATTTTTGGGCCACGTGTCAATCGTGATTGACGTATCAATCATGACGGACAATCACGTCGGACCTGTCAATTGTGACCAACCAGTCGATCGTGATGGACACATCAATCACGATTGACAGATCAATCGATCGCGATTGACAGGCAAATTGGGCATTTTTTCAGGGTTAAAAAAATTTTAGCTTATTTTTTGGCCAAATTAGGAAAATTAAGGGTCACTAGAACATAAGGAAACCTTAGAAAACATTGTGAGCTATTATTGAGTGCCTGTTTTACCTGTTTTGACTCCCAAGTGCCTGACTAGCCATAACTTCTTCATACGAACTTTGTTTGTTACAATTTTGGTCCCGTTGGAAAGCTTGTATAAGTGGAGTTCTATTATAAGTGTTTTTAAGTTGACCATCAATAGGTACTAGGCAGTGAGAATACTTTTTAGGGAAAAAAGGGAAAGCAATGGTCTATACTTTTCAGTGTATGTTGAAGGGTGTCTTTGTCTGTCAGTACATTGTGGTCAAATCCATTTTCTAACTTGTAAAATGTCACAGGTCTGTGGTGTGCAAGCAAGGATTTCAAGCAACTTAAGCAAGGTGATCAAGGAGCTTGGGCGAGCGCGTCTTGGGCTCGACTAGCAATGAAAAGGCAAAGGACTTGAGGTTGGAAATTCTCTTGAAACCTCCTCAGTCAATTCCTAGCTTAGGCTAAGTGCGAGTAGTGATAGAAGTTAGTCAAGGTGACGATAGCTAACTATCCAATGGAAGACTACTTAATCACTCAAGTTCAAGCAGAAATATAATCTCTTTGTGATCGATTTGACAGGAAGTTCAAGTGTGGCTAACTTAGAAAAACGTGAAGGCCCGTACAAAACTCAACTCGAATACATCAGGACCAACCGATTAGGCATTGGATTAGAACACCTAGTTGTTCAATTTGAGAATGGTGCATACCTAGACAAAGAAGGGACAATGTACGTAATCACCAACCAACTAGATAGAATAGATGAATTTGGTAATGTGATCCCAGAGGAAAACATAGATGACATAGAGCAAGGGAACTTAGGAAGAGAGCCTAGAACTCTGCGGGGCAAATCAGTCCTCACTAGAATCATCACGCCAGAATGGGTTCCCCAGGACAATAAGAGCTTAGATTGGCTCTTAAATTGAGAGACCAACAAAGCCTTTTGGAGGTATAAGCTTGACCAGCCTAATGAAGTAGGAATGCTCACAATTTATTAGTTAAAAGATCGTGATAGCCCAGGCAAAGTAACCTACCTAGACAATACTTCAGAGAGGATCTTTGTGGTCACAGAGCATGGTAGGCATGCCTACACTTGGAAGGGTGAATTTATTTTTCCCCAACCAAGATCTAATGTCTCTTATGGCCACCAAGGAGCTGGAACATCCCAAGCTCTGTTGGACTACAATGTCAAATAGTCCGATGGTCAAAAATCTGCATTGTTTAGACCATTTGAAGCTGTCTATTTTAATCCTTCTACAAGGAAAGAAGCACAGGCAGCGTGGCTAGGCAAAAAGCCTCTCAAGTTGCAGACGTGGGTTCAAACCCCGTAAAGTGCGATCGCATGAAGAAGTGAAAACGCAAAATTTTTTATATGCTTTTCGTAATGGCACGATAATAGAGACAACGGACCACGATAACAAGAAGACGCGTTTGTTTCCAATAGTGATCGTAGTTTTATTGCTTTTGGAGTGCTTTTATTCATGGAGACTCTACTATTCCCATAGCGATCGTAGTTTTATTGCTTTTGGAGTGCTTTTATTCATGGAGGCTCTACTATATAACAAGAGCAGTGGCTCATTGTCTATCATCCTTCACCTAGTATTCAATACAAGCTTGGAGCTTGGACCTCAATAGAGGTGGTGTTTCTTCTAGCACATGGGGCATCCATGGTGCTAACTTGAAGCATGTTGAGGAGCAGCTATGGAGTTCTTCTTAATGATTCTTCTTGGAGAAGATAAAGGGTGTGCTCACACTCTAGCTCATGGAGAGGAGGATATCTCTTGTTCATGGAAAGAAGACTTGGTCATTAGCAGCTTGATGGTGAGGATCGGCCATCTACATGTTGTAGTTGAAGATTGTCTTCTACAAGAAGATGTCGGGCTACGTCAAAGACATTGGATGGTGGTTAACATAAGATTTACATCTTATGTTAAGTATTCAGGTACATATTCTCTTTATGCACACAGGTACTACTTGGAGTTTATGGAGGCAGTAGCATCCATATCAGGAGGAGTCCTATTCGGCATAGGTACAAGAGAAACAATACATATATGCTTTATGCATATTTGGATGAGGTGTTTGAGAAGGTGTGTTCACATGAGTTTGAGGATTTCATGCAGCAAACTTGTTAGCATTCTTTGCTACTTTTTAAGTATGTGATCTTTTCACACACGTATCTGACTTAGGGTCTTCCATAGCCTAAGGTTAGATGAGGGTTTGTTGATTATCAGTTTGACACTGATCCTTCCTCTTTCAATCACTCATATTCACTCTTCTACAACCTATAAGGTCACACATCTCATGTATATTCAGATTTCCGCCCATACATCTGAATATGTTTGTTACATTTGTACGTTCACTCATTCATTCTCATCACATAGAGTGGTTGAGAGTTTTGCTCCCACGTTGTACATTGAACATTGGTATATATGATACTATGAGTAAGCGGTGGCTTACGTAACACCTTACACATGTTGTCACTCTAGCACAATGGTGAGTACCAACGTGAGGAGATACACCTCATAAATGTCAATCCGTGGAGACGTGAGGACCGGTATGAAGACCGTGAGCAAGTGATGGCACAAGTGCGTGAGTGAAAGCACACAAGCATGCACACACATACACACACACGCGCACAAAGTAAGAGCAAGGAGTGGAACAATGGAAGATGTTCAATTACACAAGAGCTCTCTTACAAGGCTGAAATCTACAACAAGCTAATCTCAAAAATGAGCTCTCCAGCCCTTTTTATAGTTTTTGAGTGGTTTTGGCCCTGTCCAGACCTAGTGTCCGACCTAGTTAAAAAATAGGTTCCAGGGCTTATTTGGGGGCTCAAACGGAGTCTAAAAATTATGAAAATTGGTAGGATGGTAGATCTAATACTCCTCAAGCTCGAGGACTCCTCGGCTTGAACAAAATGGAGTTACAAAAATGGAAAATGGTATTTAAAATGGTTTTTAGTGATAAAAATCACTATTTTTGTAGGGATTTCTTCTGAAAATTTGACAGGAGCTTCTTGGAGCTCCCTACTTGCTCCTTCTTCTTGTGTGTCTACTTCCTTGATGCACTTCCATGCTGTGTCCTTGACCTTGAGCTTCAACACTCCCCCCCCTCTTGAGTCTGTCGTCCCTGACAGACCGTTGTTGTCGTGGTTGTTCCATGTAGTACATTGAGAGGTAGTGTCCGTTACGTTCAACAGGGGCGATCCCTCTTCTCAATGTATCCTGGTCATTTGTCTGGGTCTTCACTTTGCCACTGTTATCTCTTGCAGTTTGTAGTCTCGTTGTACGTACTTCTGCCTTATACTCCATCTGGGTGGTGCATTTGTAAGTTTTCCAAAACTGCTAGCTGCTCAAAGGAGGTGGTCAATGTTGATTGTGAGCAACTCTCGGTGGTGATGGCTTCCTTGCGCTTGTTGTTGTCATCTTGATGTCGTCTGGTTCTTCCAAAGATGGCTTTTCATAGTTTTCATGCCAAGTACTTGTAACCCATAATGGATGATGGTTAAGTGCATTAGTGCATGGGTTGAACAAATTATGTGCCTTGTGCATGGCCTTGTAATGTGGCCCTACGTATGCGTACTTGGAAAATGCATGGCAAGAAGTATGGTGCAAGAGATTGGGTCTTGAGCTAAGTGCTCAAGGGTATGCTGACGAAGAGGTTTCCTAATCTATCATGGTTATAGTGTTGTTGAAACATACACGTCTTACCATGGTGAAGGGTCCGTTGATCTTCATCTCTTCGTGTTGTGGTTCCATCATGGTGTTTGACCATCCGCTTGTCCTTTTTGTTGAGGGATGTCCTTGCTGAAAGTCCGCTGATGATCATTTTTAAGCACAGTCCTCTTCTCTGCACAGTCCCTTTTTTTTTTTTTTGGAACACGATGGCATCAAACAAGAAGAAAGAGGTTAGTATCAATAACATATATTGCATGTGAAAATTGTGTCTCATGTGCCTGGGATTTCTCAATTGTGTCTATGCACGGCCATGTAAGGTGGCCCTATATTGATGCATACTTTGGAAATGCATGACCTGAATGGTGCAAACGACTTGGTTATGCCAAAGGCACATGGTTGCTGCTAGTCGAGGCTTTTGATGTTACTTGTATACTTGATGAATTCTTTGTTTGGAGGTGTCGATTGGATCTCGAAATGATGTAATCCTCCTAATGGGAACCCATTTCTGAATAGTATTTGGCCCTGTAGAGATCACCTCAGGCCAGTTCTTCTTCTGTTCTTACCCTTTGTTTTCCTTGGCTTCTTTGTTGAGACCTTTTGCATGGTGGGGAGCGTAGGCCGTTGCGTATGTAAGAGCTTCTTGGGTACCCACATCTGTAATCGCCCTTGTTGAGCTGTAGCTAATTTTTTAGGCACCCAAATTTGTACCTGATTGTGGTCGACCTTCATTGATAGCTGCGGTACCCAAATTTGATGGATTCTTTGTGCTTGACCCTGTCGTAGGTGCTTGGTCCTTCTGTAGTCATGGTCGATCTGGTTGGGTGGGAGTCCTTGAGGCAACATCGATGGGTGTACGCCTTTCTTTACCCAGATCTGTGTCATGCCCAACACTTCTTTCTTCTTGAGGGCTCTTTGTCTATTTGATAGACTGGCTGTCTTGCACTGTTTTGCTTGCTTCTGAGGTTGAGCTCCTGTGGATGCTTTGCTCTTTAAAAAACAAGAAGAGGGTTCATCTTGCCTTTGCGACTGTCCTTCCGTGATTGCGTCCTTCTGGATCATAGAGCTGTTGACATTTACGACATCTTGTTCGAGAAGATTAGCCTTAGGGGAACAAAGAGAGTGTGTGGTGTCAGTTTCAGTGGACCTGCGATTCTCCAATTCTAATGTAATGCATTGATCATATACCCAAACTTGAAGAAGTTGACTTCTTAGGTTCAAGTTGACAGCATGGTCGTAAATCCAATCTTGACCCAAGACAAGTGGTTCTGTGAGGTCCTCATCATGACACACTAGCATTTTGACTTTTATTGGAACATCTTGAAGGTAGATGGGAAGTTCCACCTCGCCCAAACAGGGTGTTTCCACGCCTCCTAATCCTATGAGATAGGCTTCTATGGGCTTGATGTCCAATTGCAGGTCTTGGCAGTATGAAAATCGAACTGCACTAGTTGCTGCTCCTGAGTCAACCAATGCTCTCACAGTCCTTACACTCTTTCCTTGTCCTACCTCTATAGTCACAAAGGGTCGTCGATCAATTATTTGAGAAGTAGTTATGCCCGATTTTTGGCACATGTCCATGTGATATTTTGGAGCCTTGGTGTTGACATCTAGGCCTAGCCGCCGTAACTTATTTCTTCTGATGCGCTCTCTTGCCTCCGCTTGTGCTTCTTCTCTAACCCTTAACTCCTCTTCTTTTCGCTTCTTAGCAGTGTTGAGTCTCGTGAGCATTTCCTCTGTAAGAGGTTCTTGATATAACTTGACTCGGCATCCACTAATATAGTTGGGTAGGACATCACCTTCTAAAGTGGCCAATTGAACTGCACCGCTAGTGGAGAGTCTATTAATGATCATGGGTCCATATCCTCGTTTCTCCAATTTGCGGGCATGTTGCTTTAGCGTATAAACCAGCACTAGATCTCCTTCCTTCAATCCTTTATCCTTTACATGGGCATCAAAGTATGCTTTTTGCCTTTTCTTTGCAGCATAAATGCCTGCTGCTGCCCGTAGCCTCGTCTCACCTAAGCGTTCTAGATCAAAGATCCTGGAAGACAACTCATGTCCATTCCACTCATGCTCTTGTGCTACTTTCAAGGCTGGGATTAGGAAGTCCAATGGTAGCATGGCATTCTGTCCAAAGACCATCTGAAATGGGGTAGCATTGAGTACCATTTTGTAGGCCACTCGGTATGCCCAAACAGCATGATGAAGTTGTTTGTCCCAATCAGAGCGTTTATTATTTACAAGTTTCGTCAATACGTTACATAGGATCTTATTCGTGCTCTCGGCTTGTCCATTGGCTTGTGGGTGATAAGGGGCAGACTTCTTGTGTATCACCATGAATTCTTGAAGGAGATGTTCAATGACCTCATTCAAGAAGTGCGTACCTCTATCACTAACCAACTCTATTGGTAACCCGTACCTAGTGAACACATTTTCAAATAAGAACTTAGCCGTTGTTTGAGCATCATTCTTTGTCGTGGCTTTTACTTCCACCCACTTTGTAAGGTAATCTGTGGCTACAATAATGTATTCTGCATGGGAGTTTCTAGCTGGGGGGTTAATAGGACCAACAAAGTCTATGCCCCACTTCGAGAATGCGCACCCTCCCATCATTGGCCTTAAAGGCATCTCATCTTTTCTTATCGGATACTAGGCACGTTGGCATGTGTCACATTTCTTCACATAAGTATGTGCATCCGTATGAAGAGTGGGCCACCAAAGTCCTGAGAATAGAATGGTCTTAATTACTATGTCAGGCCCAAAGTGTCCACCTGCAGCACCGCTGTGTGCAGTTTCTAAGACTTCCAAATAGTCTGATTCATGAACGCACAGTCTTAGGTAACCATCCTTGCCTCTTCGATATAGGTTGTCTCCTACTAAGGCATAGTCTTGAGCCTCTTGCTCCATGCTCCTTTTTCTTGCAAGACTAGCCTGATTGGGTAAAGTTCCCGATCTCATGAACGCAACCAATGGAGCACTCCAATCTGGGATTAATGACACGTGATAAAGAGTGGCATGCTCCACTGGGGGTCTCTTCTGGCACATTGGACAATTCTGGATCCACTCCTGTATTTCTTTGTCCATGCTAGGCCAATACACTCCTAAACGTTTTAGATTCTGCAATGTTCGTTGTTTAGAGTAATGATTTCCTAGCAATCCCTCATGGGCTTGTTGCAACCAACTAATATGTTCATCGTCCTCGACACAACAAGCTAATACGCCCTCTGGATCTTGTTTGTACATGCTTCCGGCCAATATTTGATACTTTTGTGATTTTACAATTTCTTCTTTGCTTGTTTTCACATTCTTATTTGCAGGACCGAAGGTTAGGACTGGTACCAACTTGTTTGCCCATTTAGGAACAACTTCCAAATTGAACAGATAAGCATCGGGCAATTCATCAGACACTCCTTGCGGTGGCTCTCCTGAAGTGATGCGAGAAAGATGGTCTGCCCTAAGATGGGTTCTACCTTTCCTGACAACCACTTCAAAGTCGTATTCCATTAGTAAGAGGAACCATCTCACCAAGCGGCCTGTATTGCAAGGTTTATTGACCAAATATAGTAAAGCTTGATGATCAGTGAAAAACTTGAACTTATTGGCCAATAGATAGTGTCTAAACTTCTTCACAGCGTATACCATGCCTAAGCCTTCTCTCTCCGTTGTGGTATAATTTCGTTCAGCTGCATTTAATTGCCTACTAGCATATGCTATCGGCAAATCTAGGTTTCCTTCACCTGTTGGTTGTGCTAGCACACATCCTATTGCATGATTGGAGGCATCTACATGGACATGGAATGGTTTACTCCAATCAGGAGTGGTCAGTATTGGTGCTGAGCACAAGCGTCTTTTTAGCTCGTTGAAGGAATTCTCGCATTCCTCGTTCCACTCAAAATTTGTTAACAACCCATAAAGAGGTTTAGCTATGATGGCATACATGTGGATAAACCTACGGTAATATCCACAATGGCCCATAAAGGCCTGTACCTCTTTAACATTTCTTGGTCTTGGCAACTCTGCTATCGCTCTTACCTTGTCTTCATCTGTTGAAATTCCATTCTTAGAAACAATGTGACCTAAGATTTTACCTTGTCGTACCATGAACACACACTTCTCTGGGTTCAGACACACTCGATAATCTCTACACTTGTTGATGATTTGTCTGAGCTCAGGGATGTGGTAACTTCTCTGTTGGGAATGCGCACATAAATCATCCACATATACTTCTAAGCTCTTCCGCAAGAACTCTTTGAAGACATGACACATGAGCCTTTGGAATGTTGCAGGTGCGTTGGTGAGCCCAAATGGCATCACACGAAATGCAAAAATTCCCCATTCTGTGGCAAAGGCCGTTTTGTGTTGATCTTCGGGGGCAATGGCTACTTGGTTGTAACCTGAAAATCCATCAAGGAAGCTATAAACTTCCTTGCCTGCAACACGCTCCAATAGATGTTCGGTGATTGGAAGTGGATAACTATCTCTGATCGTAGCGGCGTTAACTTTGTTAAGGTTAATGCACACTCGCAATTTCCCATTCTTCTTGGGCACCACTACAATAGGGGACACCCATTCAGTGTGCTCAATCTCATAAATGAATCCAGCTTCAATCAACCTGTCAATTTCCTCCTTTATTTTGGCTGCATAATTGTCATTATATGTGTAGGGCTTTTGTTTGGTGGGCTTGGCGTCAGCGGTCATCGGAATCGTATGAGAGCAAATCTTTGGATCTACTCCTTTCAAGTCTCTATAGTGCCATGCGAACACATCCCTATATTCCCTTAATAGAGCTACAAGCTCTGCTTCTTCTTTTGCACTTAGGTCGTCTCCTATGTACGTGCATCGCTCTTCGTTCCCTTCCATGGTCACTACAATTTTCTTGGTCTTTTCTTTATTGTCATATGCTTCTCCTATAATGGCCTCTCTCTTAGGCATTCGTACCAAAATTTTTCGGTCTTCCACTTCATATTTCTTGAAATTTTCTGGTACTTCAAACAATGATTCTTCCTCTTCTTGTTTCATTGCTTTTCTTTTCTTTTTCTTTTGACCTCCCTCACTTCCTTCCTTTGAAGTTATCGTTTTACCTCTTCCTCTGCGACCTTGCACATCCACAAGTGAGTATCTTCATGCAGCCAGGATGGATCAGGTGAACTTCCAGAATGCACAGAGATTGAATCTTTTTTTGCTTTGTGGATAGGATTCCACTGTAGGGGTGGTACATCTCTGAAGGTGTAATCCTTCAGATTGACCTTGGTGGTGACCCCTAAGTGCTGTAAGTACAAGGAGTTGGTTCCCCAATCCTGTACTATTTGCAATTGTCGTAGGAAGGGTCTTCCTAGGATCATCTCGTAGACATTATTTTTCTCAAAGTCACATATAGCAAATGTATGTTCAAACTCTACACCACAAGTGGTTAGAGTTATCCCTTCAAGCAATCCTAGAGGTCTTTCAAAATGACCATCTGCCATTTGAAGCCTCATTCTTGTTGGTCTTAATGTGGGTTTGCCCCATTGCTTCCACAGGGAGGTGGTCGCAATAGCAACACCAGCACCCGAATCTACAATTGCCTTGGTTGTGTAACCTTGATAGGTGATCGGAAGATAAGTATTACCTTCTTCACCTTCGCTCATGTCCCCTATCTTGTCGAGAGGTATCTCTGGAACTTTTTGCTTAGAGCCTACTTTTGGCATATTGGATTCAAGTTCTGGAACCTGATCCTTCACATGATTCCAAAGCTCAGGTTTTGCTTTGAGCAGCTCTTCCACAGTGAGATGACATTGAACCTTAGTGTTCTTCACAACATTAGTGTTTCTTGGAATCACTGAGTCTTCATTTCTTACCAATATTGTGGGAGCTCTGATTTGGATAGATTCAGATTCCCATGGGCCTATGAAATGAGGCAATTCTTGTAAAGAATTAGATTCAAAATCTAATCTTTCATCTTCTTGTTGCTCTGCTTGGTCTCCATAGATAGACGGAATGTCTTGGGGAAATTGATCATGAAGATCATCAATCTCAGGAATAGGAGGGGAATTACCCTTCTTCTTGGCCCATTTCTCTTCCTGTATTTCCCGCAAGAACTCTTGAGAGTACTGCTGAATTGAAGGAGGTATTCCAGCATCCGTGGAATTAGGAACATAAGCTCCCATTGGTGGTGAGCTTCCTCTTTCAATAACTGGTTGAGCCTGTGGAGGTAAAGAAACTTGTGGTTTGATTACCAACTGCTCTAATCTTTCTAGTAAGCCTTGGAAATGCAAATCCGGTTTGACAGAGTTTGTTTGATTGAACTTTTGACTAGTCTCAAGTATAGCTTGAGCTTGTTCTACCATTTTCATGCACATTTTCATCCGTTCAATCTCTAAATCTGCTCTAGGATAACTCTTGTCGAGGTTTGCCGCTGTTGGCCCTTCTTGAAGACGAGCCTGGTAGGCCTTGAACATCATGTCCAAGCCTTCTGGGGTTGGATCTGCAAGAACAGACCCTGGTTGTGGGTTATTTACAATGGGTGGTGGGGTGGAATGAGGTGGAGTGGATGGAGCTTCGGCATGCGAGGGGCTTTGAGATGCAATGTCTTCTATTTTTGTTTTGGTATCCCTTAGGCTTTCTTCTAGCTCGGATAGCTTTTTGTTCCACTTGCGATTAGCCTTCTCTCTGGTATCCTTCCATGTTCTTGGTTTCCTCTTACTAGGTTCTCCTGCCTCACTTGACTCCGATTGCTCAGATGGTTTTGCTTGTTGTGCAGCCTGTGCCCTAGTAACTGCCTGTACAGGAGCCACACTATTGCTACTTGAACTTGAATCTGCCACTAAGCCTACCACATTGATGGGTGTAACCTTGGGTGCACTAGAGGGGTTTCTCGGACACTCTCTAGGCAGATGTTCCTGGCCACACTCAGGACAAAAGCCTTGTATTGTAATGTTTTGCCCTTGTCCCAGAGCTGGTTGGTGGGGGCATTCACGAATGAAATGGTTGCCCTGACATCTAAAGCATGGTCCTCTAGGGGCTTGTGGTCTTACTTGTCTCAATTGGGGCCTAGGATTTGGATTCGTATACATGACATTGGAGTATTCTGGCTCGCAATTTTGTTCCATAGGTGGTGCCTCATATTGACACTGAGAAGTCTCACTTTGCTCAGGTGACTCTATATAATAAGCATGTGGACTATCTTCATGGAAGTAGTTTGAACCATGAGCATGAGAATCATTTTCTGAGACCAATGGGGTTAGTGGCACCAATGCTCTATTAGGGTTCTCCTCTGCCATCGTATATTTAACTGGGATCACATTGGCAGAAGTTGGCGGTTGGTTTCCTAGGACTGGTTGTGGCCTATATGGTGCCTGATATTGCTGCTGGTATTGAGGTTGATATTGTTGTGGCCTATAATATGGCTGTTGGTACTGATTCTGATACCTACCCTGCTGGTAAGGTTGCTGATAATTTTGTCTAACAGCATGCCTGTTATACGGACAATCTTGGGCCGTATGATTTGTGTATCTCCTCTCAATGGTGCAATATAGAGCATTAGGGTTTCCTTGGGGTTGAGTCGTCAACGGGCAAACATTAGCCAGGTGATCTCCTCCACATGTATAACATCGCTTCACTAAGGTGACCCTTGGCATTTGTCTATTTTGAACTCCTAGCTTTTTGGCCACTTGCTCAGCTATCTCATCTATCTCAGTGGAGGCTCCAGAGGTATGACTTGTAGAACTATCAGAGTCCTTATAGAGTTTGGATAGTCCTAACTCCTCACCCAAGTTGTCTTCTATGTCAATGCATATCCGTATACACTCTTCTATGGATCTAGGCTCTTTCAGGTATACATATGACCTTAATTTTGTGCTCAATAGGCCATCTAAAAACAGTGCCACCTGTTTGGCTGATGTGGGTAATTCTGGTACAGGGCATCTTTCCAAGTACTGTCTAAACCTTCTTCCTGCAAGTCGCACTGTTTCTTGGGGTGTCTGCTTGAAGCTGTGGATCAAGGATGATGTGTTATGCCTGATTCCGCTTTTGGAAAATTCCACAATGAACTCTTCTACCAGCTGACCTATCTCTCTATAGTTGTGACTGTTTAGAGGTTGAAACCAAGCTAAGGCAGTACCCTTAAGAGTCAAACCAAATGCCTCGAACTGGGTGAATAAGTCTTCAACCTGTTCAGCTCTTAGCACTTGTTTAAACTCCGCCACATGATCATAAGGATCTCCAAATCCATCAAAGTAGTTCTTCATTGTCTTAACCACTTGAGAGGGTCTAAGGGTTCTTGAGTGTTCTCGTGGTCTAGGCAATGGGAAATCATGATCATCTCTTTGATGTCTATGAACTCTATGTCTCTCCCTTTCAAGTCTTTCCGTTCCATATCCTGATCTGTCTCTGCCTATAGTGTCTGCAAAGCTTACCTCCGGTCTCTCTCTAGTTCTTTCTCTCTGGGTTTCATGAGCCTTGGATGATCCGGCTCCTTGGAGGCCCTGGGAAACATTAGATCTTGGTGGAGGGAAAATTGATTCACCTTGCCAAGTGTAAGCATGTCTGTCATGATCTGATACCAAGAATAATTTTTGAGATGTGTGATCTAGATAGACAACTTTCCCTGGTGTCTCTGGATCCTTGAATTCATAGATGGTGACTACTGGGCTGGGTTGATCTGGCCTAAATCTCCAAAAGGCTTCCTCCGTTTCTCTATTCACGAATAGTTCTATGCTTTTATTATCTTGAGGAATCCATTCTGGAGTGAGCACTCTGGTTAAGACTGACTTACCTCTAGGGGTCTTGGGTTCTCCTCCTAGGTCTCCTTGCTCTAGGTCTCCTATCTCATTCTCAGGAATGATATTTCCAAACTCATCTGTCCTATCTGGTAAGTTGGTAACCACATACATGGTTCCTTCCTTATCAATGTAAGCACCCTCTTCAAACTTGACCACTGGGTGTTCAAGTCCAAAGAGTTGGTCAGGATTTTTGAGTTGAACCACTGATCGCCTTAGACCATCCTCATAGATGCGAGCACCTAATTGGTTGGTCCGGATATACTCCAATTGGGTCTTATAGGGACCTTCTGGTGTCTGTAAATAGGCAGTGCCTGAGCTATGTGTGGGTCTCTCCATGCTAAAAGACGTTTCCGAGTCACTGGTTTCTGAACTTCGTGTGTAAGGATAACCACTAAGCTGTTGAGCCCAAGACTTGGATGTATGGTTGACACTAGCCTCAAATGACCTAATGCTTTGTCTATCCTTGCCTAAGTGTCAGCCAGATCTCAGGTTCATAAGCCTTGGTCTCTAGTCCCAAAGTTCTCTTCTGTTGCTCAAAATCCTTTGGAACACCTTGGTTTTCCAATTTTCCTGAGGGTCAACTTCTGGGGTTAAAACAGGGAAACAGGGCCTCTCAGGAAATGCTTCAAACCAGGCGATACGATACCAGATTTTCCACGATACGATACCTTTGTCTTACACGATACCCCTTCAGACGATACCACCTAGACGATACGATACCACTAGGATAACTGCGATCGCGATACCAACCTCACGATACGATACTGCTCTCTTAGGCGATACGATACTGAAAGTGGTCACGATACGATATCTCTAATTTGCACGATACGATACCAGAAATTTGACGCGATACGATACTAGTATAGTCCACGATACGATACCTCAAGGTGCACGATACGATACCAGAATCTCAGGCGATACGATACCACTTGGTCAACGATACGATACTCTGACCGTCGCGATACGATACCACTGAGGCAACTACGATCGCGATACCAACACTTGACGATACGATACCAGAATGGTATCGCGATACCTCAAGTGGGCATGCACGATACGATACCACTTAACCTCGCGATACGATACCAAAATTTAGACGATCGCGATACCAACTTGGCCGGCGATACGATACTGCACGGTCGACGATACGATACCAAGACTGGCACGATACGATACCGCTGGGGCGACCGTGATCGCGATACCAGCACTTAACGATACGATACCAAAATGGTATCGCGATACCTCAAGTGGGGCATGCACGATACGATACCTCAACAAGTGTCGTGATACACGGGAGTTCTGGTATCGCGATACCACAACTCAACCGGACACGATACTTGGAGATTTTGACACCCAAATTCAAAAATTTTTGCAGATTTGTGTACCTTGTGTCCACCTTGTCACTTCTATCAGCCTGTAGATGCAAAGTCACTCTCCAAAGTCACGATACAACGCTCGCGATACCAGGCGCTGTTCCTCTCACGTCGCAATACCACCGCTCAGATTCTAGTGTTTTTGAGAGTTTTCCAGTGTTTTTCTTCAGTGTTTTTGGTTCTCAGCTCCTCCTAAGCTTGTTCCTCACGGCCACGAGTAAAAAACGAGTGAATGTAGTGGCGAAAATGGAAAAAATCAGAGAATACGAAGAGGGAAGAAGATGATGATGAAGGTGAAGATGAAGAAGAAGAAAAAACTCAGAAACTAAACTGAAAATGGTGATTTTTTACCTTCCAACGTCGCTACTCTACGTCTTACCGTCACACGCTCGTCCTCCAAGCTCTCTCCCCGGCAACGGCGCCAAATTTGGTGTCACTCTAGCACAATGGTGAGTACCAACGTGAGGAGATACACCTCATAAATGTCAATCCGTGGAGACGTGAGGACCGGTATGAAGACCGTGAGCAAGTGATGGCACAAGTGCGTGAGTGAAAGCACACAAGCATGCACACACATACACACACACGTGCACAAAGTAAGAGCAAGGAGTGGAACAATGGAAGATGTTCAATTACACAAGAGCTCTCTTACAAGGCTGAAATCTACAACAAGCTAACCTCAAAAATGAGCTCTCCAGCCCTTTTTATAGTTTTTGAGTGGTTTTGGCCCTGTCCAGACCTAGTGTCCTGCCTAGTTAAAAAATAGGTTCCAGGGCTTATTTGGGGGCTCAAACGGAGTCTAAAAATTATGAAAATTGGTAGGATGGTAGATCTAATACTCCTCAAGCTCGAGGACTCCTCGGCTTGAACAAAATGGAGTTACAAAAATGGAAAATGGTATTTACAATGGTTTTTAGTGATAAAAATCACTATTTTTGTAGGGATTTCTTCTGAAAATTTGACAGGAGCTTCTTGGAGCTCCCTACTTGCTCCTTCTTCTTGTGTGTCTACTTCCTTGATGCGCTTCCATGCTGTGTCCTTGACCTTGAGCTTCAACACATGTCGTCTATTCTTTCTCTATCTTTGTCTCATCATCTGTATGATTAAGTTGTGGTATTTTCATGTTTTGTCAATATTGAAGAATGCTGGAATTAATGTTGTATATACTAGAACTATGGAACCATGGACCTGTGACATGAGCCAAGGGCCTACCTCACTTCCAACAAGCTATTGGAGCTCAAAGGGACAGGAGTAGAGATAAGCCGGAGGTGAGCTTTGCTAACCCACTGGCAAGAGAAAGGACGAGAATGAAGGCAGAGAGAATGGAAACAGAGAGACCTAGAGACCCAAGGAATCAAAGAAATGCAGATGAACTCCCTCTGCCAAGGCCTAGAGAACACACGAGGACTTTGAGGCCTACACAGCTGGTTACGTCCATGAAGAATTGCTTCGATGGCACAAGAGACCCATACGATCATGTGGCATAATTTAGGCAGGTTTTGAGAGCTGAACAAGTTGAAAACTTGTTCACTCAATACAATGCTTTTGGCCTAACTCTCAAGAACACTGCATTGACTTGGTTTCAACCGCCCCACCAAGGTCACTTCAGAAATATTGTTCAACTTCTTGAGGCATTCATCACTGAGTTTTCTAAGAGTGGCATCAAACACAACACCTCCTCACTGATCCATAGCTTCAAACAAACACCTCAAGAGACTATGAGTCTTGTAGGAAGAAGGTTTAGGCAATACTTAGAGAGATGTTCTGTGCCCGAGTTACCCACTCCAACCAAACAAGTGGCTTTATTCCTAGATGGGTTGTTGAGTACCAAATTGAGATCCTATGTGTACTTGAAGGACCCTAGGACCATAGAAGAGTGTGTATGCATGTGCATAGACATTGAGGATAACCTAGGGGAGGAATTAGAGCTTTCAAAAATCTACAGAGATTCAAATCGCTCTACTAGCCTCAATTCAAATCCATCCACATCTATTGAGGAACTTGTGGAGAAGGTCACTCAGTAGTTAGGAGTCTCAAGCAAACAAATACCAAGGTTTGCCCCAGTGAAAAGATGCTATACTTGTGGAGGTGACCATATGGAGAATGTATCTCCCATTATGGCTCAACCCCAAGTGAACCCTGGCAGCCAATATTGCACCATAGAATGAAGATACACTAACCACACTACACAAGACTGTCCCTATAACAAATAAACTATCAAACAAAATTATCCTCAGCCATAGCCACAATAGGGGAGATACCAGAACCAATACCCACCACAACAATATGGTAGACCACAACAAACCTATCAGAAACCCTACCAAACCCAACAAAGGCCTTACCCTGTGTTAGGTCAAAAACCTCCAACTCCATCCAATGTGATTCTAGTGAGCTAAGCAGCTACAGAAGAGAATCTGAATAGAGCCATAGTGCCAATAACACCATTGGTTTCAAAGAGTGATCCAAGTGATCATAGTTTCAACTCTACTCACATTGATAGCCCACATGCTTACTAAATGCAGTTCACCTGAGCATAATGAGTCCTATTATTATGAAGATCCGAGTGAACCTAGTTGGGATCCAGAGTATGCTAATGTCATGTATGCAAATCCCAACTCTAGACCTCAACCTAGGCAGGTAAGACCCCCTTTTCCTAGAGATGTGATAGATCATGACAAATGTTACCCTAGAGCTGATCTAGAGATAGAAAGAACCAAGCTTTGTGCTAAAATGGTTGTGTTGGCTCAGACCATGTTTGAAGTCAGTCGCCTCTTCAACTACTCTTGCTCAGATAGGACATAGTTGCACTTTGATGTACTGTTAGAGAGATTGGGCAGCTTAGTTGCAAGATCTGGCAAGGAAGCCACCTCCCAAGGAAGGGACAAGCCAAGTGAAAGAATAAGCATCCCCCCCCCAAGGAAGCTTATGTGCCTAATTCCACTGAACGAGACACCTCTTCTCTATGACTCTATATTCCCCAGAGTTCCTAAGAGAGATTCAAGAAGAGGAATGGGCTAAGGAAAGTGAAGCTCCTCCTCCCATTGAACTTGTGGATGAAGCGCATGATCAATTCCCACAAGACATTCCTTCCTTTTATGAAGAGTAGGAGAATGCCCAATCTCATGAGAGATTACACTTCGAGTCTAATTCCTTACAGGAGCCACCCCATTTCACAGGCACATGGGAAGCTAAGTCTACTTGTATGAGAGCACCCATGGTCATGGTAAGAAATGAAGACTCAATCATACCTAGGAATACAGAGGTAAGTGCAGTGCAATCTCACTTTAGAAGAGCTACTTAAGGTTAGGCTAGAATTATGGAAACATGTAGTTTCAACTAGGTGCTAGAAGTAGTAAAACCTCATTCCGAGGTAGGATCTCATAGAATAGTGCCAGAAATACCCTTGGACAAGATAAGAGACATGAGCGAAGAGAAGAAGGAAACACCTATTCCAATCACCCATCAAGGTTACACAACCAAGGCAATTTTGGACTCACGTACAGGAGTTGCAATTGCTACCACTTCCCTATGGAACCGTTGGAGCAAGCCACCACTCATGCCAACGAGAATGAAATTGCAGATGGACGATGGTCACATTGAGATACCCTTAGGACTGCTAGAAGGAATAACTCTCACTACATGTGCTGTTGAGTTCGAGCATACTTTTGCTATATGTGACTTTAGCAAGAATCAGGCCTATGAGATGATTTTGGGAAGACCATTTATGTGGCAGTTGCAAGTGGTACAAGATTGGGGAACCAATTCCTTGTATTTGCAACACTTAGGTGTTACAACCAAAGTCAATGTCAAGGATTACTCTCATAGAGACGTACCCCCTATTCAATGGAATCCCATCCATAGTGTTGATGCCAACACGACAAGAGCTTAACAAATTAAGCTGCAGAATTTTGTCGTATCGCAACAAGAACTAAGCTAAAGTGATGTTAGAACACCTCTATAATCATCAGTAGCTTAGCAGCCCAAAACTTTACCACTGTTTTAGTGAACTTCGAAAAATCACTTTACAGAAATCTTCGCATTTCCTTCAAGCTTTAATTTTGAGCTGATTTACTTCAAATTTTACACAATTGTGTTTGCTTACAGTTAGATAATCTTTTCGTTACTTAACTGTGTAAAAACTGAGTTTTTTAACTCACCAAAATTTCACCAAAATTTTCAAATGATTGTTGATGAAGTAAGGAAGTAATACCTGAGCTTTCTTCAGTAATTGAACTCTTTCTGAAGTTTAAGAAAAAACTTCACCAATTTTGGATGCCTTTTATAGTCAGACTTTGTACTGTGTGTACATGTTCCTTTTCACCGGATTTTTTGATCACCTTATAGTTGAGACTACTAGCTTCAAGGTAAGCTATCTCTCATGAAAAACTTTATACTGTGCTGCGAGATCTAACTCTCAGAAGTACCGGAAAATGTTTACTGAGAAAAACTGTAATTGTTAACTAACTTTCACAGTAACATGAAATTACTCAGATTTCTTCACATACGAAGAATACGCTCAATCTTCCACATGAACATGTGTTTTCTATTAGAGAAGATGTGTACAAAATAGCTTGGCCTCACTTTGCTCATAGCTATGGAAAACTCTCCTACTCTGAGTAGTTATTCCTTACCATCTCTCTCAGATGAATACCCGACATTTCAGGTTCTATTTTTCATCTCTACATACGCAATCTCTGGCGTCTTCTATATCACTATCCTCAGTTTCTATATGCGCTATTCTATTCTCTCCTCTCACCTCTATATTCCGGTTCTATGCTCTCTCTTATATACATTTTGATCCGAGATTTAAAAACTCGTTTTACTGGAAGTTTCTATGAACTATATTACAGTCATGAATTTGTCCCTTCACTGAGGTTTGATTTTCTGAATACTTTGTTTCTGCTTCTCTTTGTCTTCCTTCGTCTTTATGTCTATCTGTATGTCAAATTTGTGAGTGATTCTTCAACAGATCCCCCTCAATCACTAATTTGCATTCTCTGATCTTTCATATATTCTTCTTTCTTTTATACCTGCCATTTCTTTGAATCTGCTTGTCTTTACTGTATCCAAGCTCTTTGTCAAAATATCTGCAACCTGCTCTTTTGTAGCAGTGAATACTAATTCAATCTCCTTCTCCATTACCTTTTCCCTCAGGAAATGATATTGAATCTCTATGTGTTTTGTTCTTGCATGAAATACTGGATTTGCTACAAGATACAATGAGCTCATATTATCTCCATGTATGATAGGTATACCTTGATCAATACCCATGCTTTTGAACAAGGTTTGCATCCATATCACTTCTTTAGCTACTTCCACAAGTCCTTTATATTCTGCTTCTGTTGACGATAAAGCCACTGTATGCTGCTTCTTCGAACACCAGCTTACAAGCTTATCTCCTAGGTATATCATATACCCATGTGTGGACCTTCTGTCATCTTGACTTCCTGCCCAATCTGAGTCACTGTATGCTCTCAGCTTTATATCTGACTTATAAGGATAATATAATCCTTCCTTTATAGTTCTTTGATATATCTAAGAACTCTTTGTCCTGCAACCCAATGTTGATCCTTCAGACAATGCATGAACTGTGAGAGAACTCCCACTGCATAACTAAGATCCGGTCTTGTTAGTGTAGCATAAATTAAGCTTCCCACTAACGACTGATACTTCCTCATATCTTTAAACTCTACACCACCATATTTGCTGAGTTTATGATTTACTTCAAGCAGTGTAGCTCAATGATGAGTAGCACCTCCTTTAATGTCAATCCGGGAAGACGTGAGGATTGTATGAAGACCTCGAGCAAGTGGCGGCACAAGTGAGTGAGTGAGAAGCACACTAGCATGCACACACATACACACACACGCGCACACACGGCAAGACAAAGAGTGAGAATCAATGGAGCTTTTAGATTACTTTCAAAATGCTCTTACAAGTTCGTTTCAATTACAATCTAACCTCAAAAATGAGCTCTCTAGCTCTTTTTATAGTTTTTAACTAGTTTTTGGCCCTGTCCAGACCTAGTGTCCGGCCTAGTTAAAAATTAGGTTCCAGGACTTATTTGGGGGCTCAAACGAGATCTAAAAATTACGAAAATTGGTACGCAACTACTTCTAAGGCTCCTCAAGCTCAAGGACTCCTTGGCTTGCACAAAATGGAGCTACAAAAATGTGAAATGATATTTACAATGGTTGTTAGTGATAAAAATCACTGTTGTTGTAGGGATTTCTTCTAGTGATCTGCCATACATATCTTCGAGCTCCCTACTTGCTCTTCCTCCCTGCATGTCCATCTCTTTGATTTGCATTAATGTCTTGAAAAAATATTGGCCTACTTGCCAGATCTTCTTTGACTGCCCTGTTTGCTTGTGCTGTCCCTTCGCTCTGACTCCCTTCTTTGACTTTCACGTCTTGTAAGTCCTGGTGTACCAAGGCTACTGCCAACACCCCCCCCACTCTCGCGTCTGTCGCCCCTGACAGACCCTTGTCGAGCTGCTTTTTGGACGTAGTATTGTACAACATTGGCGGCGAGGTGGTGTTCTTCTAACCTGAGTCCCCTTGCTAGATCTGTCAGCAATGCATCCCAATTGACGGGCCCTGGGACATCTGGATGTGGCACCCGTAACTGTTCTGAGTGAATGGTTCGCTCCACAGCAAATAAATGGAGGAGATGTGAGGGTCTGGGTACAAATATTTCTGAGTGGTATTCCCAGAACCCTGTTATGAACATCTCTTCGAATGTTTGTTTAAAGCAGGCTGGGAGGTATTTTATTCTGGCGTGCCAAGCATAAATCACCTCTATGGAAGGAGTGGTGCTCATGTCATAAACTAAATCTTGGTTTCCTGTGAGGAATCCAACGCCTGAGAAGTGTGGGTCCTTGATATTCTTGAATGTCCTGAATGTAATAAGCATTAATTCAAAAATTTTCATGCACATCTGGGCCATCACATCAGGGGTATTCCTTAATCGGATGCTCCAGTGCCGTATAGTGGAAATCATGTAATTGACGGTGGGAGGCCCTTGAGGGGGTGCTAGATAGACGTAGTTTAACCATTTGGCGCATCCCTTGATATTCTTGACTGCAATGGTAAACTCTGGCCATGTGCGTCTGCGGAGTACAGGAACATAACAAGGGTTATATTTAATAAAAAGAGGCATATTCGTCCAGGTGCGAACCATCTCCGGGTAGGTTTCGAGGAGTCGGATCCTCCAAGTGGGTTGATGAATGGATCCTTTTTGAGCGCTCTCTGGGATGTCATCTGGCCCAAATTGTGTAGCAAACGTTGGAGGTTTGCCACATCTTTGTTGGATTTCTGCATTATAGTCCGCCAGGAGTATACAATATGGCACGTATTGATCATCATTGGTTCCGATCCATCTATGGTGAGACATGCTGCGGAAGTATTCTGATTTAATAATAGTGTCCTCTATCTTTGCCATAGATTGGATTTGAACTGCCACTCGATCTTCATGAGTTGATGCTGTTTTCTCTAGTGTTTGGAGCCACTCAGGTACTTCAATTTCTAACGTATCCATTCCTTCTGCGGTTTGCTCACCACCTGGCATTGGCATAGGAACGTATGGTTCCTCATACGTCTCATCTACCTCGATGGGTACCAAATCCTCGGGTTCTGGTTCGACAACTGGAGGGGGCTGCCTTTCGTGTGTGAGTAATCGTGCCTGTAATTCGGCCACCTGCTCTTTCAATGTCTTGACTTCCTCTGAAGTCGTGGTCGTTTTTGTGACTTTGGGTGCTGTCTGTTGCTCTTGGAGTTGATTGCGCAGCGCATCACGTTCCCTTTCCAAGTCATCATGAGCTTCTAATAGATCTGCATAGCTGTCCAAGATGGTCTTCATTGTCTCTGAGGGTACGGCTTTAAACTGCTCTGGATCAATTTCGTGGGGAGAGCCTTCCATTGCTGCTTCTAGATTGGCTTCATTTTGCTGCTGCAGTCTCTTGTTCTCTTCAAGGGCGGCCGCCATGTGTTTTCTGAGAAGTGCCAGGTTACGCCGGACTTTGAGATTATCGGCTTGGTATACTTCGAGCAAAGCTTCTAGTTGTTTGACACCGGATTCTGTCGATGGTTGGGGTGCCTCCAATAATGTTTGGTGAGCCTGCTCAAGCGTCGTGTAGCGTTGATTCAGTTCTGCATTTTCTGTTTGTAGAATGTGAAATTGTCTTTGTAAGTTCTGATGGTGCGTTGCCAGTTGTTGATACCGGTTGTCCAGAGCTTTGTACTCATTCTGGAGCTGGTATACACATTGATTTAATGCTAAAAATATGTTATTTACATTAAATAATGCTGGGAGGGGTGAAGATGCAGGGGGAATGGGGGCAGGAATGGGAGATGTGAATGATGTGGATGTAAGTGGAGAGGTGGGTGGAGGGGGTATGGGCGATGAGGGTGGCATGGGGGGAGGGAGCGGTGCTGTGGCAGGTGATGTTTCCATCGTGTCAACTGTTTGAGTGACGGTGTAGATGGGAATCGTGGGTGGAGTGGATGTGACATCGGTGAACAGGGTGGTGAAGGTGGGCATGGTGACTCCCCCGAATTGGATTCCCGGAGAGAGTGGGATGCCCATGACAATGGTAGTGGTAGTGGATGTGTTAGTGCTAGTGTCCTGTGGTGGAGTGAATTGTGTAGTGCGAGGTGGGGATGGTGGTGACAACGGTGCTTCCTGATATTCTTCTGCTTGCGCTGCCTCGCCTGGTGCTGGTGGATTGATGTGGATTTGCTTCCCGGACCTCCTGGGACGAACGGGAACCCTTTTCTCAAACCTGTGAATGTAGGCCACTGCCTCATGAATGGCCTCATCCAGTCCTACGGCGTCGGCATGAAGGTTCATGGACTCAATGAACAACTCGTCCACACCTTCCTCAGCTAGCAAGTCGTTCATGAGTCTTTTGCCCTGTTCTAGAGACATCTGATGCTGTTCCTGAACCAGTCGCATGGTTCGATATAGTCTCTTGATTTGTGCCGAATATGCTGGGGCACTTGCTAACTCGGAGAGTTCGTCATATTCTTGATGTTGTTCTTCGTCGGCTTCTTCTTCGTCTCCTCCTGCCTCTTGTTCATCTACATCGACTTCTACAACTTGTGGTTGGGTGGGGGACGATGTTGTTGTTTGGGGTTGTGGTTCCTGAGCTCGCTCTGCTTCAGCTTCGAGGTTAGAGTCATAGATTAATCTGGCAATTTCTTCATCCGTGAGGTCCTCAAGAGTAAATCCCTGTGGAAATTCCAAATCTGATGGAATGGGTGGAAACACCAGATTAGGTCCCTCTGTGCTTGGTCTTGGTAGCCGGATTGTGAATGGCCTAACTCGTCGTGTCTGGGGAGGGGTGATTTCTGGTGTAGTGGTAGCTCCCCTTGGTTGAGCACAGGGTAATTGGACTCCCCCCCTCATCTTCTTTGATGGGGGGCCTGCTGCTGATAGTCTTCTCTGGAATTCTTGGACTCGGGACCATACGAGTGCCCGCTGAACAGGCACGTCATAAGCCAAGCATCTATAGATTATTCTGGTCAGAGCACAACACCCGTGGAGCACATTCTTTTGTTTCTTGTTCCACCTTTGGTGCGCTAGGTGGATCTGATCTATGATCCAGTGTGGCACATTGATGGGCAGGCTTTCTGTCTCTGCCAGATACAAGCTGAACCATATTTTTTTCGGGGGCATTGTGAATCGTTCCTGGGCGGGGAAAGCAAAATGTTGCATGATGGTTCGCAGGTGAAGCGCAATGGTAGGTGTCATCGCTACCATGTCCTTCAACTTATTAAGATCTTTGTGCTTCATTCGACCTGGAACCATGGTTTCCTTTTCTGTTGGGATGTGCATGCCATACATACCCCATGCTTCTCTTACCAGATTGAGGGTCAACTTGAATCTTTTAAGCTCATTACCCGGCAGCAGTGATGGCAACACAAAAGTGCTGTCGCCTCCCTTGGCCCTGCTTGGCGTGATGGTACTGATCAGATATGAACATCGTAAAAAATCCGGCTTTGGTAAGTGAGTCCTGAAATAACTGTCCACACCCGCTTTGATCCAAACTGATCTCATGACTTCGGCATTTTGATAGCTTTCAAACTCGCGTGTGAAAAAGTGGTATCGACCCCATTTGCCATTGAATTCCAATTCTGCTTCCCAGAAATAGGTTCCATCGCCCAGTGGTCCCGCAACATCACTGAACCAATGCACATGCTTACCTACTTGAGAAGTGTGCCCTTGAGGAGGATCCTGAATGGGGAGCACATGCACGGCTTGAAGCTCTTGCGGTCTTGCGGTGAGACGTGGCTCAAGGAGAAGTGTTTCTATGTCCACAATCTGGGCACCAGATCCGGCTTGAGAACTGGTACCTGCTTCTGCCATGGCCCTGTTCGCTGGTTGGTTCTGTGAGAATATAGAACCAAGTGTTAACATCGTAATGGACAGAATAAATCCGTTGTTGTCCCTGTTACAACATTAACATGAGGTGGATGGTGAGTTAGTGGTTAGTAAGTGCATGAAGACAGTGTGTGTAGTTAGTGCTTGTGTTGTCCTAGGAGACTACTGCAGTTAGTAAGTGGGTATGGATTTACAAATTGGGGTCGGGGGGTTTTATTACAGGCCCTAGGCTGCCAAATGCAGTGAATGGGCTTTGCTTTCGGTTTCGGAGAGTCTCTAGAGAGCTTTCTCGGTGTCGTGGTTTGAGAACGAGGCCTTTTTGGGACCCATTTACAATTGATTACATGCACGCTCTTGGGTCTTGGTGTGCTCTTGAGAGTTGAGAACGAGTGAATACTGGCAGTATGCGTAGCTGCGTTATGCTGTTTAGGTTGTGGCCTCAGCGTAGCGACTTGTGCCATCAAGCAAGCCTTAGGCACCCAAATTTGTCTTGATTGTGGGCTAGCCTTCATCGACTTCTTGGGCACCCAAACATATTTCACGTTAGTAGAAGAATTTCCGAAAGACTTCTTATTAGTGTCGTGTTGTTGGTCACTAATAAGAGGCTTTGCTCGTGTGGTTGGCTTGAGTGCAACTAGGCGTTTGTCTTTCCGCACCCATACTTGTTCCACTTGCTGGGACATTTTGCTACACAGGTACTTTGGATCCCCGACATAGGTAGTACTCTGCTTCTTTGGCCTGTGATCCACCTTGGGTTGTTGCCTTCTTCTGGCCTTTGGAAAAGAAGGGAGTTCCTTTGCATCCCGGACTCCTTTTTTGCGAATATCCTTCCTCTGCAACACATAGTTTTGGACAAGAACAGCATGGTCAACTTCATGTGCACCCCTGGAAGGACCAGGAGTCTGTGCCTTTCCTAGTTCCTTGAGTGCTCCATTGTCTAATTCTACTGTAACTCGACTATGATTGACCCATACCTGAAGAAGTCCACTTCTTAGGTTTAAGTTGACTGCTTGGTCATAGATCCAATCTTGACCCAAGACAAGAGGTTCAGTGAGATCCTCATCCTGACACACCAGTACTTTAACTGTCATTGCCTCATCATGAATGTAGAGGGGAAGTTCCACCTCGCCCATGCAAGGGGTTTCCACGCCTCCCAATCCTATGAGATATGCTTCCACAGGATTGACAGTTAACTGTAGCTCTTGACAGTAAGACATTCTAACAGCACTAGTGGCTGCACCTGAGTCAATCAAGGCTCTTACGGTTTTTGCACTCTTTCCTTGTCCTATATCTAGGGTTACGAAAGGACGTCGATCAGTTATCCTATGTGAGCTGGTTCCTGCGACTTCACACATTGCCATATGATATCCTTGATCTGCATAGTCATTTGTCCTAGGCTGCTCTCTACCTTGTCTACGTAATTTCATCCTTCTGATGCGTTCTAAAGCTTCTGCTTGAGCTTCTTCTCTAACTCGCTTTTCTTCCTCTTTGCGTTTCTTAGCAGTGTTGAGTCGGCTGAGCATTTCCTCCGTGAGGGGTTCCTGGTACAACTTGACTCTGCAACCGCTAATGTAATTTGGGAGAACATCACCCTCTAATGTGGCCAATTGTACTGCTCCGCTTGTGGAGATCCTATTGATGATCATAGGTCCGTAGCCTCTCTTTTCTAGCTTCCTCGCGTGTTGTTTGAGTGTATAGACTAGGACTAGATCTCCTGCTTTCAAGCCTTTATCCTTCACATGGGCATCGAAATATGCCTTCTGTCTCTTCTTGGCGGCATATATTCCTGCAGCGGCTCTTAGTCTTGTTTCCCCTAATCGTTCAAGGTCGAAGATCCTAGAGGAGAGTTCGTGACCCGTCCATTCGTGCTCTTGTGCTACTCTCAATGTAGGAATCAAGAAGTCCAAGGGTAGCACAGCATTTTGGCCAAATACCATCTGAAAGGGAGTGGCTTGGAGTACCGTTTTGTAGGCAACTCGGTATGCCCAAACAGCATGGTGTAGCTGTTTGTCCCAATCAGAGCGTTTAGTGTTTACTAGTTTCGTCAGTACATTGCATAAAATCTTATTAGTGCTCTCAGCTTGTCCATTAGCTTGAGGGTGATAAGGGGCAGACTTCTTGTGTATTACCAAGAATTCTTGGAGTAGATTTTCAATCACTTCGTTCAAAAAATGAGTGCCTCTATCACTTACAAGCTCTATAGGTAGCCCGTATCTCGTGAATACATTCTCAAATAAGAATTTTGCAGTTGTTTGAGCATCGTTCTTTGTTGTAGCCTTTACCTCTACCCACTTGGTGAGATAATCTGTCGCAACAATGATGTATTCCGCGTGAGAACCCTTAGCTGGGGGATTAATAGGACCTACGAAGTCTATTCCCCACTTAGAGAATGCACGTCCACCCATCATAGGTTTCAGTGGCATCTCATCTTTGCATATAGGATACTGAGTCCTTTGACAGACATCACACCGTTTCACATAGGTATGTGCATCCATGTGAAGGGTAGGCCACCAGAAGCCCGCAAATAGTATTGCCTTGATTACCCGATCTGGTCCAAAGTGTCCTCCTGCTACACCTTGGTGAGCAGTTTCCAAGATCTTAAGATATTCACTCTCATGGACACACAGCCTCAGGTAACCATCCTTGCCGCGTTTGTATAGATTATCACCAATGAGTGAGTAATCCAAGGCTTCTTGTTCTAAACTCCTTTTCCTAGCCAGAGTCATGTCTGGAGGGAATGTGTTTGTCCTCAGGAATGATACTAGTGGTTCGCTCCAATCTGGCACAATGGATATTTGATAAAGAGTGGCATGTTCCACAGGTGGTTTAGTGCAACAGATTGGGCATTCCTTGCACAACTTTTGGACATCCGCTTCCATAGTTGGCCAATGCACTCCGAGTCTCTTTAGGGTCTGTAAAGTTCGTTGCTTTGAATGGTGTTGTTCTAGTGCACCTACATGTGCTAATTGCAACCATTTAGCATACTCATCCTCTTCTACGCAACAAGCCAAGATCCCTTGATCTGTGTGCTTGTACATGTTTCCTGCCATGATGTGGTACTTTTGGGCTCTTACAACCTCTCTATTCCGTGTGTTTATCACTGGATGATTAGGCCCGTATGTCAATACTGGCACTAATGGCTTAGCCCACTGCGGCACCACTTCCAAATTAAACAAGTAAGCATCAGGAAGGTCATCTGACACTCCTTGTGGGGCTTCTCCCGATGTGAGCCTAGAGAGGTGATCTGCTCGTAAGTGAGTCCTACCTTTTCTTACCACAACCTCAAAATCATATTCCATTAACAAGAGAAACCATCTTACTAATCTTCCTGTATTGCATGGCTTGTTTACTAGGTACAACAATGCCTGATGGTCCGTAAAAAATTTAAACTTATTTGCAAGCAAATAATGTCTAAACTTTTTAACTGCATATACCATGCCTAATCCTTCTCGCTCTGTAGTGGTGTAATTCCGTTCAGCCGCATTCAATTGTCTACTGGCATAGGCAATTGGAAGATCCATATTACCTTCACCAGTAGGTTGTGCAAGCACACATCCAATGGCATAATTGGATGCATCCACATGAACATGGAATGGCTTATTCCAATCTGGTGTGGTCAAGATTGGTGCTGAACATAATCTTCGTTTAAGCTCTTGGAAGGAATTCTCACATTCATCCGTCCACTCAAAGTTTGTCAGAAGTCCGTACATGGGCTTTGCAATGACAGCATACATGTGTATAAATCGTCGATAATAACCACAATGCCCCATGAAAGCTTGTACTTCTTTGACATTCTTTGGCCTAGGTAGCTCTGCTATGGCTCTCACTTTTTCTTCGTCGGTAGATATGCCATTCTTTGACACTATGTGTCCTAGAATCTTGCCTTGCCTGACCATAAAAACGCACTTTTCTGGGTTCAGGCAGACTTGGTATTCTCTACATTTGTCAAAGATTTGTCTGAGTTCAGGAATATGGGTTTGTCTAACATTGGAATGAGCACAGAGATCATCAACATAGACTTCTAAACTCTTTCTTAGGAACTCCTTAAACACATGGCACATCAGCCTCTAGAAGGTAGCTGGTGCATTGGTAAGCCCAAATGGCATTACTCTAAAAGCAAAAATGCCCCATTCTGTGGCAAAGGCTGTCTTATGCTGATCCTCTGGAGCTATGGCTACTTGATTGTAGCCCGAAAATCCATCAAGGAAGCTGTACACTTCCTTGCCTGCCACTCTTTCTAAGAGATGCTCTGTGATGGGAAGCGGATAGTTATCTCGAATTGTGGCGGCATTAACCTTTTTCAAGTTAATGCACACACGCAGCTTGCCATTCTTCTTGGGCACCACTACGATGGGGGATACCCATTCAGTGTGCTCAATTTCATAGATAAATCCAGCTTCAACCAATCTATCTATCTCTTCTTTGATCTTAGCAGCGTAATTATCGTTATAAGTATAGGGCTTTTGCTTAGAGGGTTTGGCATCTGAAGTCATGGGAATGGTGTGTGAGCATATGTCCGGGTCAACCCCTTTCAAATCCTTGTAGCTCCAAGCGAATACATCTCTGTATTCTCTTAGCAAGGCTATCAATTCGTACTCTTCTTCTTCTGTCAGGTCATGGCCTATGTACGTGCATCTCTCCTCTCCTTCTTCTATGGCCACTACTATTTTCTTGGTAGTTTCTTTGTTATCATAGGCCTCTCCTGATTGTGCCTCTCGTTTAGGCATTCTTATCATGACTCTCCTGTCATCTATCTCATACTTCTTAAAATTCTCTGGGGCCTCAAACAAAGATTCTTCCTCCTCTGGTGAGACTTCTTTCTTCTTTCGTTTCTTTCCTTCCTCCCTTGGGGTCATATGCGTTGCTAATCTTACATCATTTGTAACCTCTCCATGCCTCTGGGGTTGAAATTCTACTGCATGGAAGTATTCTTCATCTGATGCAAATGGTGGGTCCATAATGATTGACTCTAGATCGGAGTCACTTGCATCCTCAAATGCATCAGGGCTAGGTTCACATTCTTCTAGAACTGCCTCTCCCATGATCGGCTCTATGGAGAAGACTGAAATGTCATAGCCATCCTCATCACAGTGAGGTGTCCATTGTTCTTCATTGATGGCTACGTCCATTGTTGCTAGAATTTCTGCCCAACCGTGAGGTTCAAATTCTTCGTCTGGAAAAACTACAGGTGCATAGGCTGGGTCTTGGATTGACCTATGGGTTTCTTTCGCACCTACCTCTCTGGCTTTCTCTCTCTTCTCTTCTTCTACTGCTACCTTGCACATCCATAAGTGAGTATCTTCATGCATCCATGAGGATCCCGACCCTATGGAATGCACCGATTCTGTATCATCTTTGGCTCTATGGATGGGATTCCATTGGATAGGAGGGACATCTCTATGAGAATAATCCTTGAGATTGACTTTGGTTGTAACACCTAAGTGCTGCAGGTACAAAGAATTGGTCCCCCAATCCTGTACCACTTGCAACTGTCGCATGAATGGTCTTCCTAAAATCATCTCATAGGCATGATTTTTGCTGAAGTCACATATGGCAAAGGTATGTTCAAACTCGACACCACAAGTGGTGAGAGTTATTCTTTCTAGCAATCCTAGGGGTCTCTCTATGTGACCATCGGCCATTTGCAGTTTCATTCTCGTTGGCCTGAGTGCTGGCTTGCCCCAACGCTTCCATAAGGAGGTAGTGGCAATTGCAACTCCTGCACCTGAGTCCAAAATTGCCTTCGTGGTGTAGTCCTGGTAGGTGATGGGAAGATAGGTGTTCCCTTCTTCACCTTCACACATATCTCCTATCTTATCCAAGGGAATTTCCGGTACTGTCCTATGGGATCCTACCCGGGAACGAGGTTTTGCAGTTTCAGTTACTTGACTAGCTACATATTTCCGCGCGTTTGGTCTATCCTCAGGCAGTTCTTCCAAAGTGAGATCGCGTTGCACCTTGGTGTTCGTTACTACCTCCGTGTTCCCAGGTATGACTGAGTCGTCGTTCCTTACCATAACTGTGGGTGCTCTCATACATGTGGACTTTGCTTCCCATGGGCCTGTGAAGTGGGGTAGCTCCTGTATGGAATTAGACTCAAAGTCCAATCTCTCGTGAGATTGAGTACTCTCATGTTCCCCGTAAATAGATGGGATGTCTTGTGGGAACTGGTCGTGTGCATCGGCCACAAGTTCAAAAGGAGGGGCGACCTCGCTTTTGTTATCCCATTTGTCTTCTTGAATCTCTCGTAGGAAGTCTGGTGCAAACCGATTCATAGAAGAAGAAGTGTCTGGCTCTGTAGAATTAGGTACATATGCTACCTGGGAAGGAGGGCTTATTCTATTGTTGGCTCTTTCCTCGTTCTCATAGATAGCTGGAGCACAAGCTTCTTGGGGAGGAATGTGGGTTACCTGTGGAGGTACATAAGCTTTCGAGGGAGGCTCCTGTGACCTTTGGGGGGGAAGATAAGTTTCTTGGAAAGGCACGTGGGCTTCCTGAAGAGGCTGGCTTTTCCGTTCTCTTGCCCTTTCCTTTCTTTGAGGGGTAGGTTCCTTTTCTGACTGTGCAATTGGCCTCTCTAACCTTTCTAGAGAGGGAAAGGTGTCTGGTTTAGTGGAATTGGCCACATACACTTCCGATGGGGAATGATTCATGTTTTTGCTTGCTTTATCTTTTCCTTGATTTTTTTCTTCTTTGGCAGATCTTGCAATTATTTCCTCTAACTTCTCTAGGAATCCATCCAAGTGTAATTGCGTCTTGGCTGAGCCCGAGTAATTGAAAAGGCGACTGGCTTCAAACATAGTCTGAGCCAATGCAACCATTTTTGCGCACAGTTTGGTTCTTTCTATCTCTAGGTCAGCTCTAGGATAGCACTTGGCATGATCCGTGACGTTTGGCCCTTCTTGGATTCTGGCCTGATATGTTTTGAGCATCATGTCTATGTCTTCAGGAGTGGGATCAGCTAACACTGATCCTACCCTAGGAGGTGGTGGAATCGTATGACGTGGTGGGGAAGGTGGTGGGTCAGATGGAGATGGGAGTGGTGGCGGCAGGGTAGTGTGAGAGGGGATTTGAGAGGTGATTTCAGTTATCCTAGCTTTGGTTTCTCTTATGCTTTCCTCAAGTTCACTCATCTTTTTAGCCCATTGTCTTTTCATTCTTTCCCGACTATCTTTCCATGCTCTAGTCCTTTTCTTTGTTATGCTCTCGGTTTCACTAGCCTCTGAGCCCTTTTCCTGGTCTACACCCTGGTTTTGTTGCAGTGCTTGGGCTCTAGTGACTACCTGCACTGGTGCAGTGGAAGTGACGCTTCCTGAGGAATCTACAACCAAACCAATCACATTGATCGGAGTGATTTTTGGCATATTATTAGGATTCTTAGGGCAATCTCGTAAAAGGTGTTCTTTTCCACAATCTTGGCAAAAACCTTGGATAGTCACTGACTGGGGTTGTGTAGGTGGGGGCAAGGGACAATCACGAATGAGGTGATCTCCTTGACACCTGTAGCACGGTCCTCTTGGGAATGGAGGTCTTACTTGCCTAGGTTGAGGTCTGGGGTTGGGGTTTGCATACATGACGTTCGTGTAATCTGACTCCCAACTAGGTTCACTTGGTTCTTCACTATAGTAAGACTCACCATGTTCTGGAGACTGCATGTAGTAAGCCTGGGGACTATCGACATGTGTAGAATCAAAGCTATGGTCACTTGGGTCACTTTCTGAGATCAATGGGGTTACTGGTACTATGGCCCTATTCAGGTTTTCTTCTGCAACAGCATACTTTACTGGAATCACGTTAGCAGGGTTTGGGGGCTGTTGAGCTAGTACAGGTTGGGGTCTCTGTTGGGCCTGATATGGTTGCTGATAGGTTTGTTGGGGTCTAGCATATTGTGGTGGTGGATTTTGGTTCTGGTATCTGCCTTGTTGGTAGGGTTGCGGATAGGGTTGCCTAACTGCCTGCTTGTTGTATGGGCAATCTTGTGCGGTGTGATTGGTGTATCTCCGTTCTATGGTGCAGTACTGGCTACTCGGATTTACTTGGGGCTGAGCCATAATAGGGCAGACATTCGGCATATGGTCACCACCGCATGTATAGCACCTTTTCACAGGAGCAAACCTCGGGATTTGTTTGCTAGTTACACCTAATTTCTGAGCTACTTTTTCGGCAAGTTCCTCAATTGATGTGGACTGCATGGAAGAGTGACTAGATGCACTATCTGAATCTTTGTAGATCTTGGAGAGCTCTAGTTCTTCCCCTAAGTTATCTTCAATGTCAATGCACATGCGTACACATTCTTCTATGGTCCTAGGGTCCTTTAGATACACATAGGATCTCAATTTCGTACTCAGCAATCCATCAAGGAATAAGGCTACTTGTTTAGCAGATGTGGGTAGTTCCGAAATAGGGCACCTTTCCAGATATTGTCTAAATCTTCTTCCGACCAATCTGACAGTCTCTTGGGGGGTCTGTTTGAAGCTGTGGATCAATGAGGAGGTATTGTGTCTTATGCCACTCTTAGAGAACTCTACGATGAAAGCCTCTAGGAGTTGGTCTATGCTCCTGAACTGGCGTTCATCTAATGGCTGAAACCACGTAAGTGCTGTGTTCCTAAGGGTTAGACCGAAGGCATTGTACTGCGTGAACAGATCCTCAACTTGTTCGGCTCTCAAGACTTGCTTGAACTCTGCCACATGATCATAGGGATCTCCTGTGCCGTCAAAGTAATTCTTCATGGACTTAACTAGCTGGGTGGGTCTCAAAGTTCTTGTGTGCTCTCTAGGCCTCGGCAGAGGGAATCCATCTACATTTCTCTGGTTCCTGTGGGCTCTATGCATCTCAGGTTCTACCCTATTCGTCTCTGTTCTCGTTCTTTCTCTGCCCACTGGGTTGGCAAAACTTACTTCTGGTCTATCTCTACTTCTATCTCTTTGCGTACCATGAGCTTGGGAAGTTCCAGCCCCAGGGTGACCATAGGATACATTTGATCTTGGTTGGGGGAAAATAAATTCACCCTTCCAAGTGTAGGCATGCCTATCATTTTCTGTCACCACAAAGATCCGTTCTGAAGCATGATCTAAGTAGGTCACTCTGCCTGGGCTATCCGGATCCTTAAACTCATAGATCATGATATTTCCTATGTCTGTTGGCTGATTAGACTTATACCTCCAAAAGGCTTCATCAGTTTCTCGATTGAGGAGCAACTCTATGCTCTTGTTGTCTTGGGGGACCCATTCAGGCGTGATAATCCTAGTGAGAACTGATTTACCTCGAGGGGTTCTAGGTTCCGCACCCATGTTCCCTTGTTCCAGGTCACCTAAGTCCGCTTCTGAGATTACATTCCCGAAGTCATCTGTCCTATCCGGGTGACTAGTGACTACATATATAGTTCCTTCCTTGTCCAGGTATGCACCGTTTTCAAACTTGACAGCTGGGTGCTCTAGTCCTATGGATTGGTCAGGGTTTTTAATCTGGACCACGGATCTTCCTAGGCCGTCCTCATAGATGCTAGCACCTAGTCGGTTGGTCCTAAGATATTCCAGCTGTGTTTTGTAAGGGCCTTCTACCCTGTACAAATAAGGCACTCCTGAACTTCCCGTAGGTCTGTCCATGCCTTGGGACATTTCTGACTCACTGGTCTCAGAGCTAGGGTAGTATGAGTGGTGGCTCAACTGTTGGGCCCAAGACCTTGCAGTGTGATTGACACTAGCCTCTGAAGACCTAAGGCTTTGTCTTTCTCTTGCTAGGTGTCGTCCTGATCTAAGGTTCATATGCCTAACTGATTAGCCCAATTTTTTGCCCAGAGTACAACCTCGTTGCCGATCAATTGGTATCAGTTACTTGATTCGTTTTAGTTACTTATTGTGTTCATGGTCTTGTCTGATATCACGTCGTCAGGAACACTTGAGTGTTCTTCGTAATTTCAGGTTGATCGTTCCACGTTAGGTTCTTTCCTTTATGTTATCGACAGTACAGTAACTAAGTCTTTAGCTTGAACTTGAGTTTTTTGATAGTCTTCAACTTGATAACTGCCTATTGTCGCCCTGGCTGACTCCTATCACTAGTCGTTCTTAGCTTGAGCTAGGAAATGACAGAGGGAGTTGAGAATATTCCAACCTTACTTGTTGATCCATTGCTTTATGGTGCTCAAGAACCCGGTTCTCAAGCTTGCAAAGAAATCTTGCTTTGTATGCTCCAAGTTGCTCTCAATGGACCTATAAAAGTCCCACGGTTAGCTCAATGCTTATATTCAAAGGACAAAACCAACCACTTTCATTCATGTGACACAAACACACATCTGCATTGTGACTTTTAGGAAAATAATTCTAAAGACCCCTGACTTTGATCCCCCTGGGTATGGTCAACTTCAAAATACCCTCTCTGAAAATCAACACATTATCTTTATAAAAAACAGTTGAGGGCGTGTGGTATATGCCACGAGCTTTCCAACAAGCCCAAAAGCTCAAAAATTGGATTTTGTATGAAAAAGTTAGGACTGTTCAGGGTTTAGGGAGTTAAATCAGAATTCAATACAAGCTAACAGTCAAACAGGAATACTCGAGTAGCTTGTGGCACGGCCTCGCGATGCAATACTACACCCTGGTGTTTGTCCCACACTCAATCAAAATTTGGACCAATAATTTTGCCTTGAAAATTTGACCTAATTTGCCCTTCTAACGCGTTCGCAAAGTCTGTCGGTCGCGATTGACAGGTCAGTCGCGATCGACGTGTCGATCGCGATTGACAGGTCCGTCGTGGCTGTCAGTCGCGATTGACTGGTCAGTCGCGATTGACACGTGGCCGAAAAGTCAATCAATCGTGGTCAGAGCGTCTTTGACTCTGTCGGTCGCGATTGATGCGTCGATCGCGATTGACAGGTCGGTCGCGAGGGTCTGTCGATCGTGGTCAAACAGTCGTTGACCGTGTCGGTCGCGATTGACAGAGCCGTCGTGGCCTGTCCGTCGTGGTCAAACAGTCGTTGACTGTGTCGGTCGCGATTGATGAGTCGATCGCGATTGATGACTCGATCGCGATTGACACGTGTCACGCGTATGGTCAGTCGGTCGTGGTCAATCGGTCGTTGACTCTGTCGGTCGCGATTGACAGAGCCGTCGTGGGCTGTCGATCGCGATTGACGTGTCGATCGCGATTGACAGATCTGTCCGTCGTGGTTTGTCGATCGCGATTGACAGAGCGATCGCGATTGACAGAAATCTGTGGAATTTCAAAAAACTAAACACATTTTTGGGAAGCTCTAGGCCTGTAGGTCATGGATATGCACTTTGTTTAGCAATTAGAGCAATTTTTCTGTCGGTCGCGATTGACAGAGCTCGGCGACACACAGACAGTTACTCAGATTTCCGTACCTGCGCAGAGTGCTGGGGATGATGATGCGGCCTGTACCTGCAGAATGCTCACAAAACATGCAAAAAATAGCACATGCAAATTCGCTCTCTCGCTCTCTCTCACAAGTGAAATGAGGGAAATGAGGTGGAGATGGGGATATAGTCAAAAAACTGAAATTTTCGCGATGATGGAGATGGACGTGGGAGATGGTGATGATGATGATGATGATGAAGATGGTGAAGAAAGTAAAAGAAAATCGATGAGAGTGAAGAAAATACCTACAACTCCAACGCGTCAACTCTACGTCTTACCATCACACGCTCGTCCTCAAAGCTCGATCCCCGGCAACGGCGCCAAAATTTGGTGTAGCTCAATGATGAGTAGCACCTCCTTTAATGTCAATCCGGGAAGACGTGAGGATGGTATGAAGACCTCGAGCAAGTGGCGGCACAAGTGAGTGAGTGAGAAGCACACTAGCATGCACACACATACACACACACGCGCACACACGGCAAGACAAAGAGTGAGAATCAATGGAGCTTTTAGATTACTTTCAAAATGCTCTTACAAGTTCGTTTCAATTACAATCTAACCTCAAAAATGAGCTCTCTAGCTCTTTTTATAGTTTTTAACTAGTTTTTGGCCCTGTCCAGACCTAGTGTCCGGCCTAGTTAAAAATTAGGTTCCAGGACTTATTTGGGGGCTCAAACGAGATCTAAAAATTACGAAAATTGGTACGCAACTACTTCTAAGGCTCCTCAAGCTCAAGGACTCCTTGGCTTGCACAAAATGGAGCTACAAAAATGTGAAATGATATTTACAATGGTTGTTAGTGATAAAAATCACTGTTGTTGTAGGGATTTCTTCTAGTGATCTGCCATACATATCTTCGAGCTCCCTACTTGCTCTTCCTCCCTGCATGTCCATCTCTTTGATTTGCATTAATGTCTTGAAAAAATATTGGCCTACTTGCCAGATCTTCTTTGACTGCCCTGTTTGCTTGTGCTGTCCCTTCGCTCTGACTCCCTTCTTTGACTTTCACGTCTTGTAAGTCCTGGTGTACCAAGGCTACTGCCAACAAGCAGTGTTGAAGCTTCTCTGCAATTCTCCATGTTAAACTTCTTCAGTAAGTTTAGGAGATACCTTTCTTGCGAAACATATACACCATGATCTGTATATGTAACTTCCATCCCAAGAAAATATGATAATTTTCCTAGATCACTGATCTTGAACTCTTTTTCAAGCAGTCTCTTTACCTCTTTGATTCCTTCATCTGAGGTTCCTGTGATTATTATGTCATCTACATAAATACAAATGTAGATCATACCTTCATCTGCTCTCTGAACGAGTAGACTTGCATCAGCCTTCGAACTTTGGTATCTAAGATCATTGAGATACTTCACAAGTCTGTAATTCCAAGCTCTTGGAGCTTGCTTCAATCCATAGAGAGCTCTACTTAATCTGCAAACATGATCTGGGTAACTGGAACTTACAAACCCTTCAGGTTGTTCCATGTAAACCTCATCTGATATATATCCATTCAGAAATGCATTCTTTATATCCAGCTGACTTAGCTTCCATCCTTTTGATGCTGTTATAGCAATCAATGTCCTTATGGTTGACATATTTGCCACCGGACTAAACGTCTCATCATAATCTATGCCATGCGTCTGAGCATAGCCTTTGACCACCAGTCTAGCTTTGTATCTGGCAATCCTTCCATCTGCAAGTTTCTTAACTTTGTAAACCCATTTATTTCCAATCACTTTCTTACCATTTGGTTTTGGAACAAGTTCCCAAGTTTTGTTCTCTTCAAGAGCATTGAACTCCTCCTTCATTGCTTCTTCCCATTGTTTCTTACCTTTTGCTTCACCGTAATTATGAGGTTCTTTATCTTCCTTTACTAAGTAAGCATAATTTTTCTGAGTCAAATAAGAAGTGTCATAGGAATATCTTGTTGGTTGTTTCCTTACTCTGTTTGACCTTCTTAGCTCATATTCTTCATGTGTATCTGAATACACATCTTCATCACATCTTGGTTCATCTTCGTTTCTCATACCTGATCCAATCTTGGACGTACTTGCCTGCATATGATCTTCATCTCCATTCACCTGCATATGTGATTTTCCTTTTTCTTTCCTTCTTATCTCTTCTTCAAATGTTTCAACATTATGCTCTTTATCTGTATACCAGCTCTTTCCTTCATCAAATGTCACATGTCTGGAAACAGTAAACTGTTTGGTTAGAGGACTCCATAACCTGTGACCCATCTGTTTTTCATCATATCCAACAAACACGTATTTTTCAGCTTTTGGTTCAAGCTTATGTCTCAGTTGTGATGGTACATAAGCATAAGCAACTGATCCAGACACTTTACAGTGATCAAGTGTTGGTTTCTTGCCCCACCAAGCTTCATAAGGGGTCATCCCATTTCAAGCTATACATGGTAATCTATTTACCAGATATGTAGCTGTATTTACAGCCTCAGCCCAAAGATAGTTTGGACAATTCTTCTCCTTTAGCATTGCTCTTACAAACTCAACTAGAGTTTGATTTCTTCTTTCTGCTACTCCATTTTGTTGCGGTGTATACCTGCAAGTTATTTCTCTTTTGATACCTGCATTCCACAGATAATCATTGAACTCTCGAGAAAAATATTCTCCTCCTCCATCAGACCTTAGTCTTTTGAGTTTCTGTCCTGTAAGTCTTTCAGCATATACATGAAAATACGTGAAAGCTTCAAATACTTCTGACTTCTCTTTCAAAACATAAAGAGTTATCCATCTTGTTGCATCATCAATAAAAAGAACATAATACCTTGAGCCGCTGATAGATCCTTCTTTTGTTGGTCCCCATACATCTGTATATATGAGCTCTAACACACCATCGTGTTTGTACCCTTTCTTCTGAAATGGTAACCTGTGTGCTTTTCCCATCTGATAGGCTTTGCACTTATGAATCATATGTTGATTCTTCATATTTGGTAATCCTCTCACGGATTGTTTCTCCACCATAGTTTTGATTCCTGTTTCATTAAAATGTCCTAACCTCTTATGCCAGAGGTCTAACTCTGTAAATACCTCATCACCATGTGTGATCAAGGCTTGACCAACATTCCCTTGTACTTTAAGAGTAAAAATTCTACCTTCCTTTTTACCATGGACGATTTGTTTGTATCCTTTCTAGATCTTCAACAAATACTCCTTCATTTGTAAACCTGACTTGAAAACCTTTTTCTACTGTCTGACCCACACTGATCAGATCACCTGTCTGTACTGTATGATTTGAAATACCTCCTTCAAGTTCTGATAACAATTCTATATTTCCTGACAAATGATTTGAACAACCAGAGTCAATATAGAATACCTTGAGGTCTTCATTTTCTGACACACTTATCGAGTTCATCATCAATGTCGTATTTTCATCATTCTACGTATCATTCGCATAGTTGTAGTAAGTAATGTTGTGAGACTGATTCTGTCCCCAACTTCTTGCTCCACCTCTACCATATCCGCCTCTTTGGCTTTTTCTTCCTCTTTGATATCTTCCGCTTCTGCCTCTGCTGTTGTTATTCTGATTCTGACTTGATCCTTGAGAATTATGCTAGCAATCATGAGCCAAATGATTGCTTAATCCACAGATCCAACAAGCCTTCTTGTTGTTAGTCTGATTACCTCTTCCTCTACCTCTTTTTCTAACATTACCTCTTCCTCTTGCATAATTTGCTTGAGCAGTCACTTCTTCTTCACCTTTATCACCTTTCTTCTTATTCTTTATCACTTTTTCTTTACCTTTATCACCTTTCTTCTTATTCTTTGCATACATAGCCGAACTATGTCCTTTATCTCCATCTGTCTTCAAATCTTGCAACTGATTTAAATCTAGTACAAAATGATTTAAAGACAGTTCAGTTGAGAGTACGAAAGGTTTCCACCTTTCATCTCCTCTCAAACCTGCAAGCACTTGCGCTATTAACTTGTGATCTTCGATATCTTCATTAATCGATCCAAGACTGTCCGCCAAGTCTTTCATCTTAGTGACATAATCACTAATACTTTGACTTTGTTTTTTCTTGAACGTTGTGAACTCCGACCATAAGCTAGCCTTCCTAGCTTTCGTCGTATTTTGGAAATGATCTTCCAAAGCACTCCATATATCTTCTCCTTTCTCCAGACCTCTAATATGCAGTAGTAGATGATCTGTAACTGTATTGTAGATATAAGCTCTTGTTGTTGCATCTTTCTTCTGCCACAGCTTCAAGGCTTCTAACTCTTCTTTCTTTGGTTGACTGTCGTCTTCAAAAGTCGGCTTCTTTTCTTCTCCTGTCACATATATCATTAAGTCTTTACTCATAAGTAAAGCTTCCATGCGCATTACCCATGCGGGATAATTATCTCTGTCCAATTTGTCAATAGAGATATGATGTGCCATAATCTTCTTGTTTCTGTTACTTCTGGTGAGTGTAATGTTTTAAAAAATTTTACCTTTTACAAATCTTTACCCTTGAGAATTACTTCGGAACATTTCTTGACGCCGTTTATTAGGTTTCACCTTTCTTTGTGAAAATTCTTCAAATTCTCTTTCCGTTTCTTCTTCTGAGAAACCTTTCCTGCTTTTCAGATTCTTTTCTTGTTCTGGTACCACTTGTTGATCTTACTGCTCTGATACCACTTGTTGATGCCGACACAACAAGAGCTTAACAAATTAAGCTGCATAATTTTGTCGTATCGCAACAAGAACTAAGCTAAAGTGATATTAGAACACCTCTATAATCATCAGTAGCTTAGCAGCCCGAAACTTTACCACTGTTTTAGTGAACTTCAAAAAATCACTTTACAAAAAGCTTCGCATTTCCTTCAAGCTTTAATTATGAGCTGGTTTACTTCAAACTTTACACAACTATGTTTGCTTACAGTTAGATAATCTTTTCGTTACTTAACTGTGTAAAAACTGAGTTTTTAACTCACCAAAATTTCACCAGAACTTCACTGGACTCTTACCGGAATCTTACCGAAATCAACTGCAATTCTGTTTGTAATTACTTCAAATGATTGTTGATGAAGTAAGGAAGTAATACCTGAGCTTCCTTCAGTAATTGAACTCTTTCTGAAGTTTAAGAAAAAACTTCACCAGTTCTCGATGCCTTTTACGGTTAGACTTTGTACTGTGTGTACGTGTTCCTTTTCATCGGATTCTTTGATCACCTTATAGTTGAGACTACTAGCTTCAAGATAAGCTATCTCTCATGAAAAACTTTATACTGTGCTACGAGATCTACCTCTTAGAAGTACCGGAAAATGTTTACTAAGAAAAACTGCAACTGTTAACTAACTTTCACAGTAACATGAAATTACTCAGATTTCTTCACATACAAAGAATACGCTCAATCTTCCACATGAACATGTGTTTTCTATTAGAGAAGATGTGTACAAAATAGCTTGGCCTCACTTTGCTCATAGCTATGGAAAACTCTCCTACTCTGAGTAGTTATTCCTTACCATCTCTCTCAGATGAATACCCGACATTTCAGGTTCTATTTTTCATCTCTACATACGCAATCTCTGGCGTCTTCTATATCACTATCCTCAGTTTCTATATGCGCCATTCTATTCTCTCCTCTCACCTCTATATTCCGGTTCTATGCTCTCGCTTTATACATTTTGATCCGAGATTTAAAAACTTGTTTTATTGGAAGTTTCTATGAACTATATTACAATCATGAATTTGTCCCTTCATTGAGGTTTGATTTTCTGAATACTTTGTTTCTGCTTCTCTTTGTCTTCCTTCGTCTTTATGTCTATCTGTATGTCAAATTTGTGAGTGATTCTTCAACACATAGGGCCAAGGATGATACAAAATCAGTGCACTCCATAGGATCAGGATCCTCATGGATGCATGAAGACACCCACTTATGGATGTGCAAAGTAGCCATAGAAGAAGAGAAGAGAGAAAAAGCTAGAGAGGTAGGTGCAAAGGAAACTCATAGATCAATTCAAGACCCAACCTATGCACCTGTAGTATTTCCTGACGAAGAATTTGAACCTCATGGTTGGGTGGAAATTCTAGCAACAACGGATGTAGCCATCAATGAAGAACAATGGACACCGTGACGAGGATGGCTATGACATTTTAGTCTTCACAATAGAGCCAATCATGTGTGATTCGGTTATTGAAGAATGTGAACCTAGCACTGATGCATTCGAGGATGCAAGTGTAGCTCAAGCGTAAGCACCACCTCCTTTACTTGTCAATCCACGGAGACGTGAGGACCGGTATGAAGACCACGAGCAAGTGAAGGCACAAATGCGTGAGTGGAAGGACACAAACATGCACACACATACACACACACGCGCACAAGGCAAGATCAAAGAGAGGAACAATGGAAAGCTTTGATTGCAAAAGAGTTCCCTTACAAAGCTCTATTCCCTAACAAGCTAACCTCAAAAATGAGCTCTCTAGCTCTTTTTATAGTTTTTTGACTAGTTTTGGCCCTGTCCAGACCAGTGTTCAGCCTAGTTAAAAATTAGGTTCCAGGGCTTATTTGAGGGCTCAAATGAAGTCTAAAAATTATGAAAATTGATAGGATGATACTTCTAATACTCCTCAAGCTTGAGGACTCCTCGGCTTGAACAAAATGGAGTTACAAAAATAGAAAATGGTATTTACAATGGTTTTTAGTGATGGAAATCACTATTTTTGTAGGGGATTCTTCTAAAAATTTGACATGTACTTCTTGGAGCTCCCTACTTGCTCCTTCTTGTGTGTGTCCACCTTTCTGATGTGCTTCCATGCTTGTGCTTGACCTTGAGTTCCAACACTCCCCCCCCTCTTGAGTCTGTCGTCCCTGACAGACCCTTGTTGTAGTGGTTGTTCCAAGTAGTGCTTTGAGAGGGAGTGTCCCTTCTGTATGAACAAAAGTCGTCTGGCTTCCAGATGTGGCAGGGTTGGTTGTCCGGTTCTTCCTCTGTCACTGCGAGCCTTTGCTAGTTGTAGTGCCTTGGTATGTACATCTTCGTTGGATTCCAGCATGACTGTGTCGTTGTGAGTCTCCGTCCATGTCCTCTAGATCTTCCAAAGTTGATGTTCATAGTATTCATGCCAAGTACTCATAACCCATAATAGATGATGGGTAAGTGTGTTCGTGCATGGGTTGAGGAAAATATGTGCCTTGTGCACGGCCTTGTAATGTAGCCCTATGCATGCTTACTTGGAAAATGCATCGGAAGAAGTATGGTGCGAAAATTGGGGTTCTTGAGCTAAGTGCTCAAGGGTATGTCGACGAAGAGGTTTCCTAAGCTATCATGGTTATGATGTTTCCAAAGTAAAGATACGTACCATGGAGAAGGTCGATCAATGTTCATCTCTTCGTGTTGTACACTTGGCCTTTGGGAGGGAACATTGTTGATGAATGTCCATGGTGATGGTCCACTGATGAGATCTTTTGAATGGCTGATCCTGTCTCCTCTTTTCAAAGCATCATTTGCCAAATACTAAGAATTGAATTTCTTTATATTTCATTATACATACAAGGATTTGCATGGTACCAAAACTATCCCTTGCAGATATCTCCTTGGATGCTCTTGTACATATGGTAGTTAAACATCTCTCAAGTTGCGGACCTTCAAGCTCTTCATTCCTACCCTGGTAAGGGGGAACCATAGTTGTGGATGCCATGTTCATGCCAAGTTCTTGACATCTACCAGATAAGGCAGCAATTACATCATCTGCTAGCCGAGACACACTTTTATCCAAACTGATAAGTTTCGAGTAATCGATGGTTTGATCTTCAACTAAGCATGACTCATTCATGTTCCATGAGCGAAACCTGGGAAGAAGTTCTTTCTCTCTTTTTTTTTTTTTGAAACAATGTCACAAAACAAGAAGACAAAGTTTAGTATCAAAAAATGGTGTACATGTGTCAATGTGCTCTCGTGCATGGGACTTGCAATTGTGTCTATGCACGGCCATGTAATGTGGCCCTATATTAATGCATACTTTGGAAATGCATGACTTGAATGGTGCAAAAGACAAGGTTGTGCAAGGAGCACATGGTTGTCGCTCATCAAGGCTTTCGATGTTATTTGCGGATGTTGATGCCGACTTTGATGGAGGTATCCTGGGTCTCAAACTGATGTAATCCTCCTTATTGGAGTCCATTTTAGAACAGCATTTGGCACTGTAGAGATCAGTTCAGGCATCTTCCTCTTTGGATGCTTTCTGAACTGGGGTATCCAGTGTGATTGGTGCTTTGGTTCGGTGGAGGCTACTTGTACTTTTGGCTTCCAAACCCATAACCTTTTTACACATCTTCCTACTATGGTTGAAGAGGTGATTTGATCTTCTTTCAATCTCTGTATGCGGTTCTTACCCTTTCCTCTTTGTGGTTTCTTTGTTGAGACCTCTCGCATGTGGGAGAACATAGGTTGTTGTGGATGTAAGAGCTTCTTAGGTACCCACATCTCTAATTGCCCTTGTTGAGCTGCAGCTAATTTCTTAGGCACCCAAACTTATCGGATACCTTGTGGTTGAGCTTGCCCAAGCTTCTTCAGTCGTCTTCTGGCCTGGTTGGCTTGCGTGGATGGGATTTGTGGGGGCAAGGCTAGTGGTTGCTCTCCTTTGCATACCCAGATCTGCTTCATGCTCGAAACTACTTTCTTGTAGAAGGTTGTCTTTCTATTTGCTATAGCAGTTGTCTTGAATTGTTGTGCTTGCTTCTGAGGTTGAACTACTATGGATGCTTTGCTCTTCAAAAAAGAAGGAGGGTGTGCATGCCTTTGCAACTATCCTTCCATGATTGAGTCCTTCTGGATCATAGAGCTTTTGACACATACAACATCTTGCTCGTGAAGATTAGTCTTAGAGGAACTTAGAGAGTGTGTGGTGCCATGATCTGTGAGCATGTAGTTCTCTAATTCTAATGTAATGCATTGTTCATGTACCCAAACTTGAAGAAGTTGACTTCTTAGGTTCAAGTTGACTGCATTGTCATAAATCCAATCTTGTCCTAAGACAAGTGGTTCTGTAAGGTTCTCATCTTGACACACTAGCATTTTGACTTTCATTGGAACATCTTGAAGGTAGATGGGAAGTTCCACCTCGCCCAAACAAGGGGTTTCCACACCGCCCAATCCTATTAGATAAGCTTCTATGGGATTGATGTTCAACTGCAAGTTTTGGCAGTAGGATAGTCTAACTGCACTACTTGCTGCACCTCAGTCAATCAATGCTTTCACAGTCCTTGCACCCTTTCCTTGTCCTATCTCTATGGTCACAAAGGGACGTCGATCAATGACTTGAAAAGTAGTTATGCCCAATTTTTGGCACATATCCATGTGATATTTTGGGGCTTTTGAGTTGACATCTAGGCCTAGTCGCCTTAACTTATTTCGCCTAATACGCTCTCTGGCCTCTGCCTGTGCTTCTTCTCTCACCCTTAACTCCTCTTCTTTTCGCTTCTTAGCAGTGTTGAGTCTCGTAAGCATATCCTCTGTAAGAGGTTCTTGGTATAACTTGACTCTACATCCACTAATAAAGTTTGGCAAGATATCTCCTTCTAGAGTGGCTAACTGAACTGCACCACTAGTGGAAATTCTATTAATGATCATGGGTCCGTATCCTCTTTTTTCCAACTTATGGGCATGTTGCTTTAGTGTGTAAACCAACACTAGATCGCCCTCTTTCAGTCCCTTATCCTTGATGTGTGCATCAAAGTATGCCTTTTGTCTTTTCTTTGCAGCATAGATGCCTACCGCTGCGCGTAGCCTTGTCTCACCTAAGCGTTCTAGATCAAAGATCCTAGAGGACAACTCATGTCCATTCCACTCATGCTCTTGTGCTCCTTCTAAGGTTGGGGTGAGGAAGTCCAATGGTAGCACAGCATTCTGCCCGAAGACCATCTGAAATGGGGTGGCGTTGAGTACCGTTTTGTAGGCAACTCGATAAGCCCAAACAGCATGATGAAGTTGTTTGTCCCAATCAGAGCGTTTATTATTTACCAGTTTTGTCAATATATTACAGAGGATCTTATTGGTGCTCTCGGCTTGTCCGTTAGCTTGTGGGTGATAAGGGGTGGACTTCTTATGTATCACCAAGAATTCTTGGAGAAGACTTTCAATGAACTCATTCAAGAAGTGTGTGCCTCTATCGCTCACTAACTCTATTGGTAGCCCATATCTCGTGAACACATTCTCGAATAAGAACTTAGCCGTAGTCTGAGCATCATTCTTTGTTGTGGCTTTCACTTTGACCCACTTTGTAAGGTAATCTGTGGCTACAATAATATACTCTGAATGGGATTTTCTAGCTGGGGGGTTAATAGGACCTATGAAGTCTATGCCCCACTTCGAAAATGCATGCCCTCCCATCATTGGCCTCAAAGGAATCTCATCTTTTCTAACTAGATATTGTGCACGTTGGCATGTGTCACATTTCTTCACATAGGTATGAGCATCCATATGAAGAGTGGGCCACCAAAGTCCTGAGAATAGAATGGTCTTGATTACTCGATCAGGACCAAAGTGTCCACCTGCGACACCACTGTTTGCAGTTTCTAAGAGTTTCAAATAGTCTGATTCATGAACGCACAGTCTTAAGTAACCATCTTTGCCTCTTCGGTATAAGTTGTCTCCTACTAAGGCATAGCCTTGAGCCTCTTGCTCCATGCTTCGTCTTCTTGCTAGACTAGCCTCTTTGGGTAATCTTCCTGATCTCATAAACTCTACCAATGGAGCACTCCAATCTGGAATTAATGACACTTGATAAAGGGTGGCATGCTCCACTGGTGGTCTCTCTCTGCACATTGGACAATTCTTAATCCACTCATGTATTTCTTTGTCCATGCTAGGCCAATACACTCCTAAACGTTTTAGATTTTGTAATGTGCGCTGTTTAGAATAATGATTTCCTAGCAATCCTTCATGAGCTTGTTGCAACCAACTACTATGTTCATCATCTTCAACACAACAAGCTAATACACCCTCAGTATCTTGTTTGTACATGCTTCCTGCCAATATGTGATATTTTTTTGGTTTTACAATTTCTTCTTGTGATGTTTTAACATTCTTATTTGCGGGTCCAAAGGTTAGGACTGGTACCAACTTATTTGCCCATTTAGGAACAACTTCTAAATTAAACAGATATGCATCGGGTAATTCATCAGACACTCCTTGCCGTGAGTCTCCTGAAGTGATGCGAGAAAGGTGATCTGCCCGAAGGTGGGTTCTACCTTTCCCGACAACAACTTCAAAGTCATGTTCTATTAGTAAGAGGAACCATCTTACTAAGCGTCTAGTATTGCAAGGTTCATTGACCAAATATAACAAAGCTTGATGATCAGTGAAAAACTTGAACTTGTTGGCCAATAAATAGTGTCTAAACTTCGTCACAACCTATACCATGCCTAAGCCCTCTCGCTCAGTGGTGGTATAGTTTCGTTCAGCTACAGTTAGCTGTCTGCTAGCATAAGCTATGGGTAAATTTAAATTTCCTTCACCGATGGGTTGTGCTAGCACACATCCTATGGCATGATTGGATGCATCCACATGGACATGGAACGGTTTATTCCAATCAGGAGTGGTCAGTATTGGTGCTATGCACAAACGTTTCTTCAATTCATTGAAAGAATTCTCGCATTCGTCGTTCCACTCAAAATTAGACAACAAGGCATAAAGGGGTCTATCTATGATCGCGTACATGTGGATGAACCTACGGTAATATCCACAATGGCCCATAAAGGCTTGTACCTCTCTAACATTCCTTGGTCTTGGCAGCTCCGCTATGGCTCGTACCTCATCTTCATCTGTTGAGATTCCATTCTTAGAAACAATATGACCTAAGATTTTACCTTGACGCACCATGAATACACACTTTTCTGGGTTTAGACACACTCGATATTCTCTACACTTGTTGAAGATTTCTCTGAGCTCAGGGATGTGGTATCTTCTTTCTTGGGAATGGGCACATAAATCGTCCACATATACTTCTAAGCTCTTTCGCAAGAACTCTTTGAAGACATGACACATGAGCCTTTGGAATGTTGCAGGTGCATTGGTGAGCCCAAATGGCATCACACGAAATGTAAAGATCCCCTACTCCGTGGCAAAAGTTGTTTTGTGTTGATCTTCTGGGGCAATGGCTACTTGATTGTAACCTAAAAATCCATCAAGGAAGCTATAAACTTCCTTGCCTGCAACACGCTCCAATAGGTGTTCCGTGATTGGAAGCGGATAACTATCTCTGATTGTAGCAGCATTAACTTTTTTAAGGTTAATACACACTCGCAACTTCCCATTTTTCTTGGGCACCACTACAATGGGGGACACCCATGCAGTATGCTCAATCTCATGGATGAATCTAGCTTCAATCAGTCTATCAATTTCTTCTTTTATTTTGGTTGCATATGTATCATTATATGTGTAGGGCTTCTGTTTGGTGGGCTTGGCATCAGCAATCATGGGGATAGTATGAGAGCAAATTCTTGGATCTACCCCTTTCAAGTCTCTATAATGCCATGCAAACACATCCCTATATTCCCTTAATAGAGCTACGAGCTCCGTTTCTTCTCTTGCACTTAGGTCATCTCCTATACATGTGCATCTCTCTTCGTTCTCTTCAATGGTCACTACAATTTTCTTGGTCTTTTCTTTATTATCATATGATTCTCCTATGATGGCTCTCTCTTAGGCATTCGTACCAAAATTTTGCGGTCGTCAACTTCATATTTCATGAAGTTTTCTGGTACTTCAAACAATGATTCCTCCTCTTCTTGTTTCATTGCTTTTCTTTTCTTTTTCTTTTGACTACTCTCACTTCCATCCTTTGAATTTACCGTTTTAATGCTTGTGAGAGGTTCTTCTTCTCTCTAGTTAAACATGCCTACATCTTCTAAATAGTGCTTCTGTGAGTTAAAGCAACTATCCATCACAATGGACTCTAGATCATCGTCATTCTCTTCTTCTTCTATGACATCACTAGGGTCACATTCTTCTAGCAAGAGCTGACACATGAACACTGAAATATCATAACCCTCCTCATCACAATGAGGTGTCCATTGTTCTTCGTTGACAGCAATGTCCATGGTGGCTAAGATTTCTGGCCAGCCATGAGGCTCAAATTCCTCATCTGGAAAGATCATTGGTGTGTAGGCTGGGTCTCTAACTGGTCTATCTCCTGGAGAAGTTCCTCCTTCTCTTGCCTTCAAGCGTTTTTCCTCCTCCTCTGCGACCTTGCACATCCACAAATGAGTATCTTCATGCTGCCATGATGGATCACGTGAACACAGAATGCACAGAGATGGACTCTTCTTTCGCTTTGTGGATAGGATTCCATTGTAGGGGTGGTACATCTCTGAAGGAGTAATCCTTCAAATTGACCTTGGTGGTGACCCCTAAGTGTTGTAAGTACAAGGAGTTGGTTCCCCAATCCTGTACTATTTGCAATTGTCGTAGGAAGGGTCTTCCTAGGATCATCTCATAAACATTATTTTTCTCAAAGTCACATATAGCAAAGGTGTGTTCAAACTCTACACCACAAGTGGTTAGAGTTATCCCTTCTAGCAACCCCAAAGGTCTTTAAAAATGGCCGTCTTCCATTTGAAGCTTCATTCTAGTTGGTCTTAATGTGGGTTTGCCCCATTGCTTGCACAAAGAGGTGGTCACAATGGCAACACCAGCACCTGAATCTATGATTGCTTTGGTTGTGTAACCTTGGTAGGTGATTGTAACATACGTATTACCTTCTTCACCCTCACACATGTCTCCTATTTTATCGAGAGGTATCACTGGAACTTTTTGCTTAGAGCCTGTTTTTGGCCTATTGGAATCAAGTTCTGGGACCTGATCCTTCACATGATTCCATAGCTCAGGTTTTGCTTTGAGCAGCTCTTCTACAGTGAGATGACACTGAACCTTAGTGTTCTTCACGACATCAGTGTTCCTTGGAACCACTGAGTCTTCGTTTCTTACCAGTATTGTGGGAGCTCTGATATGAAGAGATTCAGATTCCCAAGGGCCTAGAAATTGAGGCAGTTCTTCTAAGGTATTAGATTCAAAATCTAATCTTTTGTCTTTTTGTTGTTCTGCTTCATCTCCGTAAATAGACGGAATGTCTTTGGGAAATTGATCATGAAGGTCATCAATGTCACGAATAGGAGGGGAATTACCCTTCTCCTTGGCCCATTTCTCTTCTTGTATTTCCCGCAAGAACTCTTGAAAGTACTGTTGAATTGAAGGAGGTATTCCAGCATCCGTGGAATTAGGAACATAAGCTCCCATCAGTGGTGAGCTTCTTCTCTCAATAACTGGTTGAGTCTCTGGAGGTAAAGAAACTTGTTGTTTGTTTACCAATTGCTCTAATCTTTCTAGTAAGCCCTAGAAATGCAAATCCGATTTGATAAAGTTTGTCTGATTGAACTTTTGACTAGTCTCAAGTATAGCTTGAGCTTGTTCTACCATTTTCATGCACATTTTCATCCGTTCAATCTCTAAATCCGCTCTAGGGTAACTCTTGTCTAGGTTTGCAGTTGTAGGCCCTTCTTGAAGTGGAGCCTAGTAGGCCTTGAACATCATGTCCAAGCCTTCTGGGGTTGGATCTGCTAGAACAGACCCTGGTTACGGCCTATTTACAATGGGTGGTGGGGTGGGATGAGGTGGAGTGGATGGAGTTTCGGCATGCGTGGGGTTTTGAGATGGGATGCCCTATTTTTGTTTTTGCGTCTTTAAAGCTTTCTTCTAGTTCCGATAACTTTTTATTCCACTTGCGATTGGCCTTCTCTCTGGTATCCTTCCATGTTCTTGTTTTCCTCTTACTAGGCTCTCCTGATTCACTCGACTCTGATTGTTCTGCTGGTTTATCCTGTTTTAAGGCTTGTGCTCTAGTGACATCTTGTATAGGAGCCACATTACTACTACTTGAACTTGAATCTGCCACTAAGCCTACCACATTAATGGGTGTAATCTTGGGTGCACTGGAGGGGTTTCTTGGACAATCTTTGGGGAGATGATCTTTGCCACATTCAGGACAAAAAGCTTGTATTATGATAGCCAGACCTTGACTCGGAGATGGTGGGTGGGGACAATCACGAATAAAATGGTCACCTTGACATCTGAAACAAGATCCTCTAGGGGCTTGTGGTCTCATTTGTCTCAATCGGGGCCTAGGGTTAGGGTTTGTGTACATGACATTGGAGTATTCTGGCTCCCAAATTTGCTCCATAGGTGGTGCCTCATATTGATACGAGTAAATATCACTATGCTCAGGCGACTCAGTGTAATAAGCATGTGAACTACCTTCATGGGAGTAGTCTGAACTATGAGCATGAGAGTCATTATCTGGTATCAATGGGGTTAGTGGGACCAATGCTCTATTTGGATTTTCCTCTCCCACAGCATACTTGACTGGAATCACGTTGGCAAGAGCTGGTGGTCGGTTTCCCAAGATTGGTTGTGGCCTATATTGTGCCTGATATTGTTGTTGTGGTCGATAATATGGCTGTTGGTATTGGTTCTGATACCTACCTTGTTGGTAAGGTTGCTGATAATTTTGTCTAACAGCCTGCCTATTGTAGGGACAATCTTGAGCCGTGTGGTTCATGTATTTTCTCTCAATAGTGCAATATGGAGCATTCCTTTCTCTAATGTTTTGGTTTTGCATTGGGCATACGTTAGCCATGTGGTCCCCTCCGCAAGTATAGCATCGGTTCAATGAGGTGATTCTTTGTGTTTGTCTATTTTGGACTCCCAGCTTCTTGGCAACTTGCTCAGCTATCTCATCTATTTCTGTGGAGATTTTTGAAGTATGACTAGTTGAACTATCAGAATCCTTATAGAGTTTGGACAATCCTAACTCCTCACCCAAGTTATCTTCTATGTCAATGCATGTCCGCACACACTCTTCTATGGATCTAGGCTCTTTCAAGTACACATATGATCTTAACTTTGTGCTCAGCAAGCCATCTAAGAACAATGCCACTTGTTTGGTAGGTGTGGGAAACTCTAGAAGAGGGCATGTGTTGAAGCTCAAAGTCAAGGACAAATCATGGAAGCACATCAAAAGGTGGACACACAAGGAAAGGGAGCAAGTAGGGAGCTCCAAGAAGTGTATGTCAAATTTCCAGAAGAATTCCCTACAAAAATAGTGATTTTCATCACTAAAAACCATTGTAAATACTATTATCTAATTTTAGTAACTCCATTTTGTTCAAGCCGAGGAGTCCTCGAGCTTGAGGAGTATTAGAAGCACCATCGTACCAATTTTCATAATTTTTAGACTTCGTTTGAGCCCTCAAATAAGCCCTGGAACCTAATTTTTAACTAGGCCGGACACTAGGTCTGGACAGGGCCAAAACTAGTCAAAAAACTATAAAAAGAGCTAGAGAGCTCATTTTTGGGGTTAGCTTGTTAGAGAATAGAACTTTTGTAAGAGCACTCTTTTGCAATCTAAGCTTTCCATTGTTCCTCTCTTTGATCTTACTTTGTGCGCGTGTGTGTGTATGTGTGTGCATGTTTGTGTGCTTTCACTCACACACTTGTGCCTTCACTTGCTCGTGGTCTTCATACCGGTCCTCACGTCTCCGCGGATTGACAAGTAAAGGAGGTGGTGCTTACGCTTGAGCTACACCAAATTTTGGCGCCGTTGCCGGGGAGAGTGCTTCGAGGACGAGCGTTGTGATGGTAAGATCGTAGATTTGCGACGTTGGAAGGTAAAAAAACTGTCATTTCAGTTCATTTTCTGTTTTTTCCTCTTCATCTTCATCATCATCATCATCTCCACCTTCTTCCATCTTCTTCTTCATAGAAATTTCTTGTTTTTTAGTGCATTTTCACCATTTTCATACCATTTTTCATGCATTATTGTGTGGGAAGGAGTTAGGAGGTGCAAGGGAGAGCAAGCGCTGTGTTTTTTTCATGATTTTCTGCTCATACGGAGCTCGCCATAGCCGGCGCTCATAAATTTGAATTTCCCGCCAAAAAACGCGATTCTGTGATGAAAATCGCGATTCTGTGAAAATTCAAAATTTTTTGAAAAATCACGATTTTCAGTTTTCCCGCCTAAAAGTTGGTTGAAAAGAATCGCGATTCTGTGTTTTTTCTCAAAAAAACACGATTCTCTGCTCAAAATCGCGATTTTCAAAAAACACGATTCTCTGCTCAAAATCGCGATTCTCACCAATCACGATTTTCAGCAAAAACACGATTTTGTGAAAAACACGACTTTCTGCTCAAAATCGCGATTCTCACAAATCACGATTTTCAGCGAAAAATACGATTTTGAGAAAAACACGATTCTCTATGCCAAAATCGCGATTTTCATGCCAAAAACACGATTTTGTGAAAAAGGCGATTCTGTGAAAACACGAATTTTTGCTCAAAATCGCGATTTTCAAAAACACGATTTTGTGCTCAACATCGCGATTTTCATGTCAAAAACACGATTCTGAGAAAACACGATTTTCAGTCAAAAACACGATTTTGTGAATCACGATTCTCTGAGTCAAAATCGCGATTCTCTAGAACACGATTTTGTGATCAAAATCGCGATTTTCAGAAACACGATTTTGTGATCAACATCGCGATTTTCAAATCACGATTTTGTGATCAACATCGCGATTTTCAAATCACGATTTTCTGCTCAAAATCGCGATTTTCTGCTCAAAATCGCGATTTTCATAAACACGATTTTGTGATCAACATCGCGATTTTCATGTCAAAAAACACGATTTTCAGAAACACGATTTTGTGATCAAAATCGCGATTTTCACAACACGATTTTCTACTCAAAATCGCGATTTTCAAAACACGATTTTGTGAAAACACGATTTTGTGAACACGATTCTGAAGGTACAAAATCGCGATTTTTTCAAAAGGTCCTGTTTGCCTGTTTTGACCCCCAGGAGCCTGAATTGGCATAACTTTTTCATCCCAAGTCCATTTTTAGAGCTCTATAGCTCGTTGGAAAGCTCGTTTCAAATCCTACACGACCTCAACTATTTTTTTCAAGAATAACGCGTTGATTTTGAGATAGGATAATTTGAAGTTCACCCTCAAGTGGGACTAGGGAACCAAGGGGACTCCAAAGAATTTTGAACCATACCAAGGGGAAAATTTGGACTCTTGACTAAAGCTTATGAACCTGAGATCTGGTAGACACTTAGGAAAGGATAAACAAAGCATTAGATCTTCTGAGGCTAGTGTCAACCATACATCCAAGTCTTGGGCACAACAACTAAGTGGTCATCTTTTACTAAGTTCAGACACAAGTGATTCAGAAATGTCTTTTAGTATGGGAAAACCTGCAGGTGGCTCAGGGACTGCCCATCTACAAACACCAGAAGGTCCCTATAAGACACAGTTGGAATATATTCGGACCAACCAATTAGGTGCTCGCATCTATGAGGATGGTCTGAGACGATCAGTGGTCCAACTCAAAAATCCAGATCAATCCTTTGGACTTGAACACCCAGTGGTCAAGTTCGAAGAGGGTTCATACATTGATAAGGAAGGAACCATGTATGTGGTCACCAACCTACCAGATAGGACTGATGAGTTTGGAAATGTCATTCCTGAGAATGAAATAGGAGACCTAGAACAAGGAAACGTAGGACAAGGACCCCAGACTCCTAGAGGTAAGTCAGTTTTGACCCGAGTGATCACTCCGGACTGGATCCCTCAAGACAACAAAAGCATAGAACTACTTTTGAATAGAGAAATAGAGGAAGCCTTTTGGAGGTTCAAGCCAGATCAACCTAGCCAATTGGGCATAGTTATCATCTATGAATTCAAAGATCCTGAGATACCAGGCAAAGTTGTCTACCTGGATAACACATCAGAGAAAATTTTCTTGGTAACAAAACATGATAGACATGCATATACTTGGAAGAATGAATTGATTTTCCCCCCACCAAGATCCAATGTTTCCCATGGCCTCCAAGGAATAGGGTCTTCCCACGCTCATGAAGCCCAGAGAGAAAGAACTAGAGAGAGACCTGAGGTAAGCTTTGCACACACCGTGGGCAGGAATAGATCAGGATTTGAAAATGAAAGACCTGAAAGAGAGAGACATCAAGCACATAGGCAACAAAGAGATGAACAGGATTTTCCATTGCCTAGACCCCGGGAGTACCCAAGAACCCTTAGACCCATTCAAGTGATCAAGGCAATGAAGAACTATTTCGATGGGACAGGGGATCCTTATGATCATGTGGCCGAGTACAAACAAGTGCTGAGAGCCGAACAAATTGAGGACTGGTTCACCCAGTACGAGGCATTTGGTTTGACCCTTAAAGGCACTGCCTTAGCTTGGTTTCAACCATTGAGTAGAAGCAGCTATCGCGATATAGGTCAACTGCTAGACGAATTCATTGTAGAATTTTCCAAGAGTGGTATCAGGCATAACACATCGTCCCTGATCCACAGTTTCAAGCAGACACCCCAAGAAACAGTGCGACTAGCAGGTAGAAGGTTCAGACAGTACCTAGAAAGATGCCCTACTCCAGAGTTACCCACACCAGCTAAACAAGTGGCTTTGTTCTTAGATGGCTTACTGAGCACAAAATTAAGATCATATGTGTACTTGAAAGAGCCTAGATCCATAGAAGAGTGCGTGCGGACGTGCATCGACATAGAAGATAACTTGGGTGAGGAGTTGGGATTGTCCAAACTCTACAAAGTTTCGGATAGTTCTACTAGTCATACTTCAAAGATCTCCACAGAAATAGAAGAGATAGCTGAGCAAGTTGCCAAGAAGCTGAGAGTCCAAAATAAACAAACACAGAGAGTCACTTCATTGAATCGGTGCTATACTTGCGGAGGTGACCACATGGCTAACGTATGCCCAATGCAAAACCAAAACATTAGAGAAAGGAATGCTCCATATTGCACTATTGAGAGAAAATACACAAACCACACGGCTCAAGATTGTCCCTACAATAGGCAGGCTGTTAGACAAAATTATCAGCAACCTTACCCACAAGGTAGGTATCAGAATCAATACCAACAGCCATATTATAGACCACAACAGCAATATCAGGTACCATATAGGCCACAACCTGTCTTGGGAAACCAACCACCAGCTCCAGCCAACGTGATTCCAGTCAAATATGCTGTGGGAGAGGAAAATCCAAATAGAGCATTGGTGCCCCTAACCCCATGGATACCAGATAATGATTCTCATGCTCATAGTTCAGACTACTCCCATGAAGGTAGTCCACATGCGTATTACACAGAGTCACCTGAACATAGGGAGATTTACTCGTATCAATATGAGGCGCCACCTATGGAGCAAAATTGGGAGCCAGAATACTCCAATGTCATGTACACAAATCCTAACCCTAGGCCCCAGTTGAGACAAATGAGACCACAAGCCCCTAGAGGATCTTGTTTCAGATGTCATGGTGACCATTTCATTCGTGACTGTCCCCACCCACCATCTCCGAGTCAAGGACAGGCTATCACAATACAGGCTTTTTGTCCTGATTGTGGCAAAGACCATCTCCCCAGAGATTTTCCAAGAAACCCCTCTAGTGCACCCAAGATTACACCCATTAATGTGGTAGGCTTAGTGGCAGATCCAAGTTCAAGTAGTAGCAATGTGGCTCCTATACGAGCTGTCACTAGAGCACAAGCCTTAAAACAGGATAAACCAGTAGAACAATCAGAGTCGAGTGAATCGGGAGAGCTTAGTAAGAGGAAAACAAGAACATGGAAGGATACCAGAGAGAAGGCCAATCGCAAGTGGAATAAAAAGTTATCGGAACTAGAAGAAAGCTTAAAAGAAGCGAAAACAAAAATAGAAGACATTGCATCTCAAAGCCCCTCGCATGCCGAAACTCCATCCACTCCACCTCATCCCACCCCACCACCCATTGTAAATAGACCGCAACCAGGGTCTGTTCTTGCAGATCCAACCCCAGAAGGCTTGGACATGATGTTCAAGGCCTACCAGGCTCGACTTCAAGAAGGGCCTACAGCGGCAAACCTAGACAAGAGTTACCCTAGAGCAGATTTAGAGATTGAACGGATGAAAATGTGCATGAAAATGGTAGAACAAGCTCAAGCCATACTTGAGACTAGTCAAAAGTTCAATCAGACAAACTCTATCAAATCAGATTTGCATTTCCAGGGCTTGCTAGAAAGATTAGAGCAATTGGTAAACAAACCACAAGTTTCTTTACCTCCACAGGCTCAACCAGTTATTGAAAGAGGAAGCTCACCACCAATGGGAGCTTATGTTCCTAATTCCACGGATCCAGGAATACCTCCTTCAATTCAACAGTACTCTCAAGAATTCTTGCGGGAAATACAAGAAGAGAAATGGGCCAAGGAGAAGGGTAATTCCCCTCCTATTCCTGAGATTGATGATCTTCATGATCAATTTCCCCAAGACATCCCATCTATTTACGAAGATGAAGCAGAACAACAAGAAGACGAAAGGTTAGATTTTGAATCTAATACCTTAGAAGAACTGCCTCAATTTCCAGGCCCATGGGAATCTGAATCTCTCCAGATTAGAGCTCCCACAATACTAGTAAGAAATGAAGACTCAGTGGTTCCAAGGAACACGGATGTCGTGAAGAACACTAAGGTTCAGTGTCATCTCACTGTAGAAGAGCTGCTCAAAGCAAAACCTGAGCTCTGGAATCATGTGAAGGATCAGGTTCCAGAACTTGATTCCAACATGCCAAAGGCAGGCTCCAAGCAAAGGGTACCAGAGATACCTCTAGACAAAATAGGGGACATGTGTGAGGGTGAAGAAGGTAATACTTATCTTCCAATCACCTACCAAGGTTACACAACCAAAGCAATCATAGATTCAGGTGCTGGTGTTGCTATTGCGACCACCTCCTTGTGGAAGCAATGGGGCAAGCCCACATTAAGACCAACTCGAATGAAGCTTCAAATGGCTGATGGTCATTTTGAAAGACCTCTAGGATTGCTAGAAGGGATCACTCTAACCACTTGTGGTGTAGAGTTTGAGCACACATTTGCTATATGTGACTTTGAGAAAAATAATGTCTATGAGATGATCCTAGGAAGACCCTTCCTACAACAATCGCAAATAGTACAAGATTGGGGAACTAACTCCTTGTATTTGCAGCACTTAGGGGTCACCACCAAGGTCAATTTGAAGGATTACACCTTCAGAGATGTACCACCCCTACAGTGGAATTCTATCCACAAAGTGAAAGAAGATTCCATCTCTGTGCATTCTGAAAGTTCACCTGATCCATCATGGCTGCATGAAGATACTCATTTGTGGATGTGCAAAGTCGCAAAGGAAGAGGAAAAACGTTTAAAGGCAAGAGAAGAAGGAACTTCGCTAGGAGATAGACCAGTTAGAGACCCAGCCTACACACCGATGATCTTTCCAGATGAGGAGTTTGAGCCTCATGGCTGGCCAGAAATCTTAGCCACCATGGACATTGCTGTCAATGAGGAACAGTGGACACCTCATTGTGATGAGGAGGGTTATGATATCTCAGTGTTCATGTGCCAACCCTTGCTAGAAGAATGTGACCCTAGTGATGTCATAGAAGAAGAAGAGAATGACGATGATCTGGAGTCTATTGTGATGGATAGTTGCTTTAACTCAGAGCAGCACTATCTAGAAGATATAGGAGTGTTCACCCAGAAAGAAGAAGAACCTCTCACAAGTATTAAAACAGTCAACTCAAAAGATGGAAGTGAGAGTAGTCAAAAGAAAAAGAAAAGAAAAGCAGTGAAACAAGAAAAGGAGGAATCATTGTTCGAAGTACCAGAAAACTTCAAGAAATATGAAGTTGACGACCGCAAAATTTTGGTACGAATGCCTAAGAGAGAGGCCATCATAGGAGAATCATATGATAATAAAGAAAAGACCAAGAAGATTGTAGTGACCATTGAAGAGAACGAAGAGAGATGCACATATATAGGAGATGACCTAAGTGCAAGAGAAGAAATGGAGCTCATAGCTCTATTAAGGGAATATAGGGATGTGTTTGCATGGCACTATAGAGACTTGAAAGGGGTAGATCCAAGAATTTGCTCTCATACTATCCCCATGACTGCTGATGCTAAGCCCACCAAACAGAAGCCCTACACATATAATGATACCTATGCAGCCAAAATAAAAGAAGAAATTGATAGGTTGATTGAAGGTGGATTCATCTATGAGATTGAGCATACCGAATGGGTGTCCCCCATTGTTGTGGTACCCAAGAAGAACGGGAAGTTGCGAGTGTGTATTAACCTTAAAAAAGTTAATGCCGCTACGATTAGAGATAGTTATCCACTTCCAATCACAGAACACCTTTTGGAGCGTGTTGCAGGCAAGGAAGTTTATAGCTTCCTTGATGGATTTTCAGGTTACAATCAAGTAGCCATTGCCCCAGAAGATCAACACAAAACAGCTTTTGCTACAGCGTGGGGAATCTTTGCATTTCGTGTGATGCCATTTGGGCTCACCAATGCACCTGCAACATTCCAAAGGCTCATGTGTCATGTCTTCAAAGAGTTCTTGCGAAAGAGCTTAGAAGTGTATGTGGATGATTTATGTGCTCATTCCCAAGAAAGAAGGGTTCACATCCCTGAGCTCAGACAAATCTTCAACAAGTGTAGAGAATATCGAGTGTGTCTAAACCCAGAAAAGTGTGTGTTTATGGTGCGTCAAGGTAAAATCTTAGGTCATATTGTTTCTAAGAATGGAATCTCAACAGATGAAGATAAGGTACGAGCCATAGCAGAGCTACCAAGGCCAAGGAATGTTAAAGAGGTACAAGCCTTTATGGGCCATTGTGGATATTACCGCAGGTTTATCCACATGTACGCGATCATAGCTAGACCCCTTTATGCCTTGTTGTCTAATTTTGAGTGGAACGACGAATGCGAGATTCTTTCAACGAACTGAAGAAATGTTTGTGCACGGCACCAATACTCACCACTCCTGATTGGAATAAACCATTCCATGTCCATGTGGATGCATCCAATCATGCCATAGGATGTGTGCTAGCACAACCCACAAGTGAAGGAAACTTAGATTTGCCCATAGCATATGCTAGTAGACAGCTCACTGCAGCTGAACGGAACTATACCACCACTGAGCGAGAGGGCTTAGGCATGGTATATGCTGTGAAGAAGTTTAGACACTATTTATTGGCCAACAAGTTCAAGTTTTTTACTGATCATCAAGCCTTGTTATATTTGGTCAATAAACCTTGCAATACTGGACGCTTAGTAAGATGGTTCCTCTTACTAATGGAATATGACTTTGAAGTTGTTGTCAGGAAAGGTAGAACCCACCTTCGGGCAGATCACCTTTCTCGCATCACTTCAGGAGAGTCACCGCAAGGAGTGTCTGATGAATTACCCGATGCTTATCTGTTCAATTTAGAAGTTGTTCCTAAATGGGCAAATAAGTTGGTACCAGTCCTAACCTTTGGCCCTGCAAATAAGAATGTGAAAACATCACAAGAAGAAATTGTAAAATCACAAAAATATCACATATTGGCAGGAAGCATGTACAAACAAGATACTGAGGGTGTATTAGCTTGTTGTGTCGAGGATGATGAACATAGTAGTTGGTTGCAGCAAGCTCATGAGGGATTGCTAGGAAATCACTATTCTAAACAACGAACATTGCAGAATTTGAAACGTTTAGGAGTGTATTGGCCTAGCATGGACAAAGAAATACATGAGTGGATCAAGAATTGTCCAATGTGCAGAGAGAGACCACCAGTGGAGCATACGACCCTTTATCAAGTATCATTAATTCCAGATTGGAGTGCTCCATTGGTAGAGTTTATGAGATCGGGAAGATTACCCAAAGAGGCCAGTCTAGCAAGAAGACGAAATATGGAGCAAGAGGCTCAAGGCTATGCCTTAGTAGGAGAGAACCTATACCGAAGAGGTAAAGATGGTTACTTAAGACTGTGCGTTCATGAATCAGACTATTTAAGGGTCTTAGAGACTGCACACAGTGGTGTTGCAGGTGGTCATTTTGGTCCTGACCGAGTGATCAAGACCATTCTCTTCTCAGGACTTTGGTGGCCCACTCTTCATATGGATGCACATACCTATGTGAAGAAATGTGACACATGCCAACGTGCACAATATCCAGTTAGAAAAGACGAGATGCCTTTGAGGCGAATGATGGGAGGGCGTGCATTTTCCAAGTGGGGCATAGACTTCATAGGTCCTATTAATCCCCCTGCTAGAAACTCCCATGCAGAGTATATTATTGTAGCCACAGAATACCTTACCAAGTGGGTAGAAGTGAAAGCCACAACAAAGAATGATGCTCAGACGACGGCTAAGTTCTTATTCGAGAATGTGTTCACGAGATATGGGCTACCAATAGAGTTAGTGAGCGATAGAGGCACGCACTTCTTGAATGAAGTCATTGAAAATCTTCTCCAAGAATTCTTGGTGATACATAAGAAATCTGCCCGCTATCACCCACAAGCTAACGGACAAGCCGAGAGTACCAATAAGATCCTTTGTAACGTATTGACAAAATTGGTAAATAATAAACGCTCTGATTGGGACAAACAACTTCATCATGCTATTTGGGCTTATCGAGTTGCCTACAAAATAGTACTCAATGCCACCCCATTTCAGATGGTCTTTGGACAGAATGCGGTGCTACCACTGGATTTCTTAATCCCTGCTTTAAAAGTAGCACAAGAGCATGAGTGGAATGGACATGAATTGTCATCTAGGATCTTTGATCTAGAACGCTTAGGTGAGACAAGGCTACGAGCGGCTGCAGGCATCTACGCTGCAAAGAAAAGGCAAAAGGCCTACTTCGATGCACACATTAAGGATAAGGGACTGAAAGAGGGAGATCTAGTGTTGGTATATACACTGAAACAACATGCCTGTAAGTTGGAAAAACGAGGATATGGACCCATGATCATTAACAGAATTTCCACTAGTGGCGCGGTTCAATTGGCTACTTTAGAAGGTGATATCTTGCCAAACTATATTAGTGGTTGTAGAGTCAAGTTATATCAAGAACCTCTTACAGAGGACATGCTAATGAGACTCAACACTGCTAAGAAACGAAAAGAAGAAGAGTTAAGAGTGAGAGAAGAAGCACAGGCAGAGGCTAGAGAGCGCATAAGGCGAAATAAGTTAAGACGACTTGGCCTAGATGTCAACTCAAAAGCTCCAAAATATCACATGGATATGTGCCAAAAGTCAGGCATAGCGACTTCTCAGGTCATTGACCGAAGACCCTTTGTGACCATAGAGATAGGACAAGGGAAGGGTGCAAGGACGGTGAAAGCATTGATTGACTCAGGTGCAGCAAGTAGTGCAGTTAGACTTTCCTACTGCCAAGACTTGCAGTTGAACATCAATTCCATAGAAGCTTATCTCATAGGATTGGGAGGTGTGGAAACCCCTTGTTTGGGCGAGGTGGAACTTCCCATCTACCTTCAAGATGTTCCAATGAAAGTCAAAGCGCTAGTATGTCAAGATGAGAACCTTACAGAACCACTTGTCTTGGGTCAAGATTGGATCTATGAACATGCAGTTAACTTAAACCTAAGAAGTCAAATTCTTCAAGTTTGGGTACATGAACAATGCATTACATTAGAATTAGAGAACTGCATGCTCCTAAATCATGGCACCACACACTCTCTTAGTTCTTCCAAGACTAATCATATGAAAGAAGATGTTGTATGTGTCAAAAGCTCTATGATGCAGAAGGAGTCAATCGGGGAAGACCAGGTTCGAAGGCGGGTGGATCTTCCTTCTTCCCCAAAGAATCAAGTAGCCACTGTTGTGAGTCCACCACACAAGCAAACAGAACCGTTCACGATAACTGCTACATCAAATAGAAAGACACCATTCGATAAAAAAGCAGTTATGAGCATGAAGCAGATATGGGTACGCAAAGGAGAGCAACCACCAGCCTTGCCCCCACAAATCCCATCCATGCAAACCAACCAGGCCAGAAGACGAAGGAAGCAGCTCAAACAAGCTCAATCACAAGGTATCCAACAAGTTTGGGTGCCTAAGAAGTTAGCTGCAGCTCAACAAGGGCAATTACAGATGTGGGTACCTAAGAAGCTCCTACATCCACAACAACCTTTGTTCTCCCACATGCAAAAGGTTTCAACAAAGAAGCCAAAAAGAGAAAAGGGTAAGAACCACGTACAGAAACCAAAGGAAGAGCAAATCAGCTCGTCAACATTAGTAGGAAGACATGCAAAAAGGATATGGGTTTGGAAGCCAAAAGTGCAAGTAGCCTCCACCGAACCAAAGCGTCAACCACAGTGGATACCACAGTTCAGAAAGCATCCAAAGAAAAAGACGCCTGAAGTGACCTCTACACTGCCAAATGATGTTCTAAAATGGACTCCAATAAGGAGGATTACATCAGTTCGAGACTCAATGGATACCTCCACCAAGGTCGGCATCAACCTCCGCAAATAACATCGAAAGCCTCGAACGAGCAACAACCATGTGCTCCTTGCACAACCCTGTCTTTTGCACCATTCAGGTCATGCATTTCCAAAGTATGCATTAATATAGGGCCACATTACACGGCCGTGCATAGACACACTTGAGAATCCCATGCACAAGAGCACAGTGACATATGTCAAACTTTTCTATTGATACTAACTTTTGTGTTCTTGTTGGTGATATCCTTTCCCCAAAAAAAAAAAAAAAAAAAAAAAAAAAAGAAGTGGGAGAGAGTTTGTTCCCAGGTTTGGTTTATGAAACATGAATGAGTCATGCTTAGTTGAAGGTGGAACTGTTGATTACTAGGCATTTATCAACTTGGATAGAAGTGTGTCTCGGCCAATAGTGAAATTATTGCTGCCTTATCTGGTAGATGACAAGCACTTGGCATGAAGATGGCATCTACAACTATGATTTTCTATCACCATGATAGGAATGAAGAGCTTGAAGGTCTGCAACTTGAGTGATGCTTAACTACTTCATGTACCAGAGCATCCAAGGAGATATCTGCAAAAGGTAATTTTGGAGGTGAAGACTCCTGCATATGGTGAGCTAAAGAGAATATGTGAAACTCAGCTTGGTGTAGTTAACCGATGTTGCTTGCCAAGGAATATAAAGCAATTCAATTCTCAGTATTTCCTGAACCAGTATGGAACAGTAGCACTGGTGAATGGTCTATGTCAATCAACATGGTAATCTCTTAGAAACCGGCACGTGTCCAATATTCCTCTGAGTGTCAATATAGGGAAGTGAACGTGCATGAGCCCAAGCTCAGAAATGCACATTGTTAGTGACAAATGTTGCTTTGAACAGAGGAGAGGGGATCCACCACTCAAAAAATCTCATCAGTGGACAATCAACATGGACATTCATCAACAAGGTTCCATCCCAAAGGCCGATCGTACAACACGAAGAGACAAACATCCATCAACCTTCTCCATGGTAAGTATCTTTACTCTGGAAACACCATAACCATGATAGTTTAGGAAACCTCTTCGTCAGCATACCCTTGAGCACTTAGCTCAAGAACTGCAATTTTTGCACCATACTTCTTCCAATGCATTTTCCAAGTAAGCATGCGTAAGGCTACATTACAAGGCCGTGCACAAGGCACATACTTTTTTCAACCCAGGCACGAACACACTTACCCATCATTCATTATGGGTTATGAGTAGTTGGCATGACTGCTCTCAACATCATCTTTGGAAGAGCTAGCGGACGTCATGGGAACAACATCCATATCTCTGAAGCAAATTGAAGCCAGAAGTTGCTCCAAATCACTCTTGACAACCTCTTTTGAGCAACTTGCAGTTTTGAAAGCTCACGACACATTCTTGCTGGAATCCAAGGAACCAGCTCATACAACGGATGGACACCACCTCTCAAAGCACTACATGGAACAGCCCTTCCAACAAGGGTCTGTCAGGGACGACAGACTCGAGAGGGAGGGGAGTGTTGAAGCTCAAAGTCAAGGACAAATCATGGAAGCACATCAAAAGGTGGACACACAAGGAAAGGGAGCAAGTAGGGAGCTCCAAGAAGTGTATGTCAAATTTCCAGAAGAATTCCCTACAAAAATAGTGATTTTCATCACTAAAAACCATTGTAAATACCATTATCTATTTTTAGTAACTCCATTTTGTTCAAGCCGAGGAGTCCTCGAGCTTGAGGAGTATTAGAAGCACCATCGTACCAATTTTCATAATTTTTAGACTTCGTTTGAGCCCTCAAATAAGCCCTGGAACCTAATTTTTAACTAGGCCGGACACTAGGTCTGGACAGGGCCAAAACTAGTCAAAAAACTATAAAAAGAGCTAGAGAGCTCATTTTTGGGGTTAGCTTGTTAGAGAATAGAACTTTTGTAAGAGCACTCTTTTGCAATCTAAGCTTTCCATTGTTCCTCTCTTTGATCTTACTTTGTGCGCGTGTGTGTGTATGTGTGTGCATGTTTGTGTGCTTTCACTCACACACTTGTGCCTTCACTTGCTCGTGGTCTTCATACCGGTCCTCACGTCTCCGCGGATTGACAAGTAAAGGAGGTGGTGCTTACGCTTGAGCTACACCTTTCTAAGTAGTGTCTGAACCTTCTTCTTGCTAATCGCACTGTTTCTTGGGGTGTCTACTTGAAACTGTGGATCAAAGATGATGTGTTATGCCTGATACCACTCTTGGAAAATTCTACAATGAATTCATCTAGTAGCTGACCTATATCACGACAGTTGCGACTACTCAATGGTTAAAACCAAGCCAAGGCAGTGCCCTTAAGAGTCAAACCAAATGCCTTGTACTGGGTGAACAAATCCTCAACTTGTTCAGCTCTTAACACTTGTTTGAACTCGACCACATGATCATAAGGATCTCCTGTCCCGTCAAAATAATTCTTCATTGCCTTGATTACTTGAGTGGGTCTAAGGGTTCTTGTGTGCTCTCGGGGTCTAGGCAATGGAAAATCCTGTTCATCTCTTTGTTGCCTATGTGCTTGATGTCTCTCTCTTTCAGGTCTTTCATTTTCAAATCATGATCTATTCTTGCCCACGGTGTGTGCAAAACTTACCTCAGGTCTCTCTCTAGTTCTTTCTCTCTGGGCTTCATGAGCTTGAGATGAACCTTCTCCCTGGAGGCGATGGGAAACATTGGATCTTGGTGGAGGGAAAATCAATTCACTCTTCCACGTATATGCATCTCTATCATGTTCTGTTACCAAGAATATCTTCTTTGATGTGTTATCAGGTAGACAACTTTGCCTGGTATCTCTAGATCCTTGAACTCGTAGATGATGACTATGCCCAGTTGGCTAGGTTGATCTGGCTTGAATCTCCAAAAGGCTTCCTCTGTTTCTCTATTCAAGAATAGTTCTATGATTTTGTTGTCTTGAGGGATCCAGTCTGGAGTGATCACTCTGGTCAAAACTGACTTACCTCTAGGAGTCTAGGGTCCTTGTCCTACATTTCCTTGTTCTAGGTCTCCTATCTCATTCTCATGAATGATATTTCCAAACTCATCGGTCCTATCTGGTAGGTTGATGACCACATACATGGTTCCTTCCTTATCAATGTATGAACCTTCTTCAAACTTGACCACCGGGTGTTCAAGTCTAAAGGATTGGTCTGGATTTTTGAGTTGGACCACTGATCGCCTCAGGCCATCCTCATAGATGCGAGCACCTAATAGGTTAGTTCGAATATATTTCAATTGTGTCTTATAGGGACCTTCTGGTGTTTGTAGATGGGCAGTTCCTGAGCCACTTGCAGGTTTCCCCATGCTAAAAGACATTTCTGAGTCACTTGTGTCAGAGTTTAGTACGTAAGGACAATCACTTAGTTGATGTGCCCAAGACTTAGCTGTATGGTTGACACTGGACTGAGAAGATCTAATGCTTATCCTTGCCTAGGTGTCTACTAGATCTCAGGTTCATAAGCTTTGGCTAAGAGTCCAAAATTTCCCCTTGGTATGGTTCAAAAATCCTTTGGAGTCCCCTTGGGTTCTAGGTCCCACCTGAAGGTCAACTTCAAATTATCCTATCTGAAAATCAACACATTATTCTTACAAAAAACAGTTGAGGCCGTGTAGGATTCAAAACGAGCTTTCCAACGAGCTATAGAGCTCAAAAAATTTATGTCAAATCAGGCTCCTAGGGGTCAAAACAGGCAAACAGGAACTTTTCGAAAAAATCGTGATTTTTTGAAATCAAGAGAATCGCGATTTTGTGAAGTCAGAGAATCGCGATGCTGTGAAGTCAGAGAATCGCGATTGTGTGAAATCAGGGAATCATGATTGTGTGAAGTCAGAGAATCACGATTGTTTGAAATCAGAGAATCGCGATTGTGTGAAGTCAGAGAACCGCGATTGTGTGAAGTCAGAGAATCGCGATGCTATGAAATCACAGAATCGTGATTTTGTACCTTGAGAATCGTGTTTTCACAAAATCGTGATTTATGAGAATCGCGATTTTGAGCAGAGAATCATGATTTGTGAGAATCGCGATTTTGAGCAGAGAATTGTGTTTGATCACAATTGTGTTTTTGGCTGAAAATCGTGATTTGTGAGAATCGCGATTTTGAGCATAACTAGAGAATCGTGTCTTTAGAGAATCGTGCTTTTAGAGAATCGCGATGCTATGAAATCAGAGAATCGCAATGCTGTGAATCCCAAGAGAATCGTGATTTTGAAGAACTTCAAGAGAATCACGATTCTGAGCAAAGAATCGTGTTTTTGAAAATCGCGATTCTGAGCAGAGAATCGTGTTTTTGAAAATCGTGTTTTATCGTGTTTTTGCTGAAAATTGCGATTTATGAGAATCGTGATTTTGAGCAGAGAATCGTGTTGTTGAGAATCGCGATTTTGAGCAGAGAATCGTGTTTTTTTAGCTGAAAATCGTGATTTGTGAGAATCGCGATTTTGAGCACAACCACAGAATCACGATTCTGAGAATGACCCTAGAATCGTGTTTCCTTCAGAGGGTTTTAGGCGGGAAATAGAATCGTGATTTTTCAAAAAAAATTGAATTTTTCACAGAATCGCGATTTTCTTCACAGAATCGTGTTTTTTTGGTAGGAAATTCAAATTTTTGAGCGCCGAGCAATGGCGAGCTCCGTATGTGCAGAAAATCATGAAAAAAACATAGCGCTTGCTCTCCCTTGCACCTCCTAACTCCTTCTCACACAATAATGCATGAAAAATGGTATGAAAATGGTGAAAATGCACTAAAAAACAAGAAAGTTCTATGAAGAAGAAGAAGGTGGAGATGATGATGATGATGAAGATGAAGAAGAAAACTCAGAAAATGAACAGAAATGACAGTTTTTTTACCTTCCAACGTTGCAAATCTATGATCTTACCATCACAACACTCGTCCTCGAAGCTCTATTCCCGGCAACGGTGCCAAAATTTGGTGTAGCTCAAGCGTAAGCACCACCTCCTTTACTTGTCAATCCGCGGAGACATGAGGACAGGTATGAAGACCACGAGCAAGTGGAGGCACAAATGCGTGAGTGAAAGCACACAAACATGCACACACATACACACACATGCACAAGGCAAGATCAAAGAGAGGAACAATGAAAAGCTTCGATTGCAAAAGAGTTCTCTTACAAAAGCTCTATTCCCTAACAAGCTAACCTCAAAAATGAGCTCTCTAGCTCTTTTTATAGTTTTTTTACTAGTTTTGGCTCTGTCTAGACCTAGTGTCCGGCCTAGTTAAAAATTAGGTTCCAGGACTCAAGCGTAAGCACCACCTCCTTTACTTATCAATCCGCGGAGACGTGAGGACGGGTATGAAGACCACGAGCAAGTGAAGGCACAAGTGTGTGAGTGAAAGCACACCAACATGCACACACATACACACACATGCACACAAGGCAAGATCAAAGAGAGGAACAATGGAAAGCTTCGATTGCAAAAGAGTTCCCTTACAAAAGCTCTATTCCCTAACAAGCTTACCCCAAAAAAGAGCTCTCTAGCTCTTTTTATAGTTTTTTGACTAGTTTTGGCCCTGTCCAGACCTAGTGTCCCGCCTAGTTAAAAATTAGGTTCCAGGGCTTATTTGAGGGCTCAAATGAAGTCTGAAAATTATGAAAATTGATAGGATGATATTTCTAATACTCCTCAAGCTCGAGGACTCCTCGGCTTGAACAAAATGGAGTTACAAAAATAGAAAATGGTATTTACAATGGTTTTTAGTGATGGAAATTACTATTTTTGTAGGGGATTCTTCTAAAAATTTGACATGTACTTCTTGGAGCTCCCTGCTTGCTCCTTCTTGTGTGTGTCCACCTTTCTGATGTGCTTCCATGCTTGTGCTTGAACTTGAGTTCCAAAAACATACAACATCTTGCTCGTGAAGATTAGTCTTAGAGGAACTAAGAGAGTACGTGGTGCCATGATCTGTGAGCATGCAGTTCTCTAATTCTAATGTAATGCATTGTTCATGTACCCAAACTTAAGGAATTTGACTTCTTAGGTTTAAGTTAATTGCATTGTCATAGATCCAATCTTGACCCAAGACAAGTGGTTCTGTAAGGTTCTCATCTTGACACACTAGCACTTTGACGTTCATTGGAACATCTTGAAGGTAGATGGGAAGTTCCACCTCGCCCAAACAAGGGGTTTCTACACCTCTCAATCCTATGAGATAAGCTTCTATGGGATTGATGTTCAACTGCAAGTCTTGGCAGTAGGATAGTCTAACTGCACTACTTGTTGCACCTGAGTCAATCAATGCTATCACAGTCCTTGCACCCTTTCCTTGTCCTATCTCTATGGTCACAAAGGGACATCGATCAATGACTTGAGAAGTAATTATGCCTGATTTTTGGCACATATCCATGTGATATTTTGGGGCTTTTGAGTTGACATCTAGGCCTAGTCACCTTAACTTATTTCGCCTAATACGCTCTCTGGCCTCTGCCTGTGCTTCTTCCCTCACCCTTAACTCCTCTTCTTTTCGCTTCTTAGCAATGTTGAGCCTCGTAAGCATATCCTCTCTAAGAGGTTCTTGGTATAACTTGACTCTACATCCACTACTATAGTTTGGCAAGATATCTCATTCTAGAGTGGCCAATTGAACAGCACCGCTAGTGGAAATTCTATTAATGATCATGGGTCCATATCCTTGCTTTTCCAATTTACGGGCATGTTGCTTTAGCGTATACACCAACACTAATTCTCCTTCTTTCAATCCTTTATCCTTGATGTGTGCATCGAAGTATGCTTTTTGTCTTTTCTTTGTAGCATAGATGCTTGCTGCCGCTCGTAGCCTCATCTCACCTAAACGTTCTAGATCAAAGATCCTAGAGGACAACTCATGTCCATTCCACTCATGCTCTTGTGCTACTTTTAAGGCTGGGATGAGGAAGTCCAATGGTAGCACAACATTCTGTCCGAAGACCATCTGAAATGGGATGGCATTGAGTATCGTTTTGTAGGCAACTCGATAAGCCCAAACAGCATGATGAAGTTGTTTTTCCCAATCAGAGCGTTTATTATTTACCAGTTTTGTCAATACGTTACAGAGGATCTTATTGGTGCTCTCGGCTTGTCCGTTAGCTTGTGGGTGATAAGGGGCAGACTTCTTATGTATCACCAAGAATTCTTGGAGAAGATTTTCAATGACCTCATTCAAGAAGTGTGTGCCTCTATCGCTCACTAACTCTATTGGTAGCCCATATCTTGTGAACACATTCTCGAATAAGAACTTAGCCGTAGTCTGAGCATCATTCTCTATTGTGGCTTTCACTTCTACCCACTTTTTAAGGTAATCTGTGGCTACAATAATGTACTCTGCATGGGAGTTTCTAGCTGGGGGGTTAATAGGACCTACAAAGTCTATACCCCACTTCGAGAATGCACGTCCTCCCATCATTGGCCTCAAAGGTATCTCGTCTTTTCTAACTGGATATTGTGCACGTTGGCATGTGTCACATTTCTTCACATAGGTATGAGCATCCATATGAAGAGTGGGCCACCAAAGTCCTGGGAATAGAATGGTCTTGATTACTCGATCAGGACCGAAGTGTCCACCTGCAACACCATTGTGTGCAGTTTCTAAGAATTTCAAATAGTCTGATTCGTGAACGCACAATCTTAGATAACCATCCTTGCTTCTTCCATATAAATTGTCTCCAACTAAAACATAGTCCTGAGCCTCTTGCTCCATGCTTCATCTTCTTGCTAGACTAGCCTCTTTGGGTACGGTTCCCGATCTCATAAACTCTACCAATGGAGCACTCCAATCAAGAATTAATGACACTCGATAAAGGGTGGCATGCTCCACTAGTGGTCTCTCTCTGCACATTGAAAAATTCTTAATCCACTCATGTATTTCTTTGTCCATGCTAGGCCAATGCACTCCTAAACATTTTAGATTTTGTAATGTGCACTGTTTAGAATAATGATTTCCTAGCAATCCTTCATGAGCTTGTTGCAACCAACTACTATGTTCATCGTCCTCAACACAACAAGCTAATACACCCTCAGTATCTTGTTTGTGCATGCTTCTTACCAATATGTGATATTTTTGTGATTTTATAATTTCTTCTTGTGATGTTTTCACATTCTTATTTGCAAGGTCGAAGGTTAGGATTGGTACCAACTTATTTGCCCATTTAGGATTAACTTCTAAATTGAACAGATAAGCATCGGGTAATTCATGAGACACTCCTTGCGGTGACTCTCCTGAAGTGATGCAAGAAAGGTGATCTACCCGAAGGTGGGTTCTACCTTTCCTGCCAACAACTTCAAAGTCATATTCCATTAGTAAGAGGAGCCATCTTACTAAGCGTCCAGGTTTATTGACCAAATATAACAAAGCTTGATGATCAGTGAAAAACTTGAACTTGTTGGCCAATAAATAGTGTCTAAACTTCTTCACAGCATATACCATGCCTAAGCCCTCTCGCTCAATTGTGGTATAGTTTCATTCAGCTGTGGTGAGCTATCTACTAGCATATGCTATGCGCAAATCTAAGTTTCCTTCACTTGTGGGTTGTGCTAGCACACATCCTATGGCGTGATTGGATGCATCCACATGGACATGGAATGGTTTATTCCATTGTAGTGGTGCCCAAGAAGAACGGGAAGTTAAAAAAGTTAATGCCGCTACGATCAAAGATAGTTATCCTCTTCCAATCACGGAACACCTATTGGAGCGTGTTGCAGGCGAGGAAGTTTATAGCTTCCTTTATGGATTTTCCGGTTACAATCAAGTAGCCATTGCCTCAGAAGATCAACACAATATAGCTTTTGCCATAGAGTGGGGAATCTTTGCATTTTGTGGGATGCCATTTGGGCTCCCCAATGCACCTGCAACATTCCAAAGGCTCATGTGTCATGTCTTCAAAGAGTTCTTGTGAAAGAGCTTAGAAGTGTATGTGGATGATTTATGTGCTCATTCCCAAGAAAGAAGATTTCACATCCCTGAGCTCAAACAAATCTTCAACAAGTGTAGAGAATATCGAGTGTGTCTGAACCCAAAAAAGTGTGTGTTCATGGTGCGTCAAGGTAAAATCTTAGGTCATATTGTTTCTAAGAATGGAATCTCAACAGATGAAGATAAGGTATGAGCCATAGCGAAGCTTCCAAGGCCAAGGAATGTTAAAGAGGTACAAGCCTTTATGGGCCATTGTGAATATTACCGTAGGTTTATCCACATGTACGCGATCATAGCTAGACCCCTTTATGCCTTGTTGTCTAATCATGAGTGGAATGGCGAATGTGAGAATTCTTTCAATGAACTGAAGAAATGTCTGTGCACAACATTATGCTCAATCTCATAGATGAATCCAGCTTCAATCAGCCTATCAATTTCTTCTTTTATTTTGGCTGCATATGTATCATTATATGTGTAGGGCTTCTATTTGGTGGGCTTGGCATCAGAAGTCATGGGGATAGTATGAGAGCAAATTCTTGGATCTACCCCTTTCAAGTCTCTATAGTGCCACGCAAACACATCCCTATATTCCCTTAATAGAGCTACGAGCTCCATTTCTTCTCTTGCACTTAGGTCATCTCCTATATATGTGCATCTCTCTTCGTTCTCTTCAATGGTCACTACAATTTTCTTGGTCTTTTCTTTATTATCATATGATTCTCCTATGATGGCCTCTCTCTTAGGCATTCGTACCAAAATTATTTGGTTGTCAACTTCATATTTCTTGAAGTTTTCTGGTACTTCAAACAATGATTCCTCCTCTTCTTGTTTCACTACTTTTCTTTTCTTTTTTCTTCTGACTGCTCTCACTTCCATCCTTTGAATTTACCGTTTTAATACTTATGAGAGGTTCTTCTTCTTTCTGGGTGAACACTCCTATATCTTCTAGATAGTGCTGCTCTGAGTTAAAGCAACTATCCATCACAATGGACTCTATATCATCGTCATTCTCTTCTTCTTCTATGACATCACTAGGGTCACATTCTTCTAGCAAGGGCTGACACATGAACACTGAAATATCATAACCCTCCTCATCACAATGTGGTGTCCATTGTTCTTCATTGACAGCAATGTCCATGGTGGCTAAGATTTCTGGCCAGCCATGAGGCTCAAATTCCTCATCTTGAAAGATCATCGGTGTGTAGGCTGGGTCTCTAACTGGTCTATCTCTTGGCAAAGTTCCTTCTTCTCTTGCCTTGAACCGTTTTTCCTCTTCCTCTACGACCTTGCACATCCACAAATGAGTATCTTCATGGAGCCATGATGGATTAGGTGAACTTTCAGAATGCACAGAGATGGAATCTTCTTTCGCTTTGTGGATAGGATTCCACTGTAGGGGTGGTACATCTCTGAAGGAGTAATCCTTCAAATTGACCTTGGTGGTGACCCCTAAGTGTTGTAAGTACAAGGAGTTGGTTCCCCAATCCTGTATTGGGTCTTCCTAGGATCATCTCATAAACATTATTTTTCTCAAAGTCACATATAGCAAATGTGTGCTCAAACTCTGCACCACAAGTGGTTAGAGTTATCCCTTCGAGCAATCCTAGAGGTCTTTCAAAATGACTGTCGGCCATTTGAAGCTTCATTCTAGTTGGTCTTAATGTGGGTTTGCCCCATTGCTTCCACAAGGAGGTGGTCGCAATAGCAACACCAGCACCTGAATCTATGATTGCTTTGGTTGTGTAACCTTGGTAGGTGATCGGAAGATAATTATTACCTTCTTCACCCTCACATATGTCCCCTATTTTGTCTAAGATGTATCTTTGGGACTTTTTGCTTAGAGCCTGATTTTGTCATTTTGGAATCAAGTTCTCGAACCTGATCTTTCACATGATCCCATAGTTCAAGTTTTTCTTTTAGCAGCTCTTCTACCATGAGATGACATTGAACCTTAGTGTTCTTCACGACATCAGTGTTCCTTGGGACCACTGAGTCTTCATGTCTGACGAGTATTGTGGGAGCTCTGATCTGAAGAGATTCAGATTCCCATGGTCCTAGAAATTGAGGCAGTTCTTCTAAGGTATTAGATTCAAAATCTAACCTTTCATCTTCTTGTTGCTCCACTTGATCACCATAAATGGATGGAATGTCTTGGGGAAATTGATCATGAAGATCATCAATCTCAGGAATAGGAGGGGAGTTACCCTTCTCCTTGGCCCATTTCTCTTCTTGTATTTCCAACATCCGTGGACTTAGGAACATAAGCTCCCATTGGTGGTGGGCTTCCTCTTTCAATAACAGGTTGAGCCTGTGGAGGTAAAGAAACTTGTGGTTTGTTTACCAACTGCTCTAATCTTTCTAGTAAGCCCTGGAAATGCAAATCCGGTTTGACAGAGTTTGTCTGATTGAACTTTTGACTAGTTTCGAGTATAGCTTGAGCTTGTTCTACCATTTTCATGCACATTTTCATCCGTTCAATCTCTAAATCCGCTCTAGGGTAACTCTTGTCTAGGTTTGCAGCTGTTGGCCCTTCTTGAAGTCGATCCTGGTAGGCCTTGAACATCATGTCCAAGCCTTCTGGAGTTGGATCTGCAAGAATAGACCCTGGTTGCGGTCTATTTACAATGGGTGGTGGGGTGAGATGAGGTGGAGTGGATGGAGTTTCGGGCATGCGAGGGACTTTGAGATGCAATGTCTTCTATTTTTGTTTTTGCATCTTTCTGGCTTTCTTCTAGTTCGGATAACTTTTTGTTCCACTTGCGATTGGCCTTCCCTCTCGTATCTTTCCATGTTCTTGTTTTTTGCTTGCTAGGCTCTCCTGATTCACTTGACTCTGATTGTTCAACTGGCTTATCCTGTTTTAGCGCTTGGGCCCTAGTGACTGCCTGTACAGGAGCCACATTACTACTACTAGCACTTGAATCCACCACTAAGCCTACCACATTAATGGGTGTAACCTTCGGTGCACTAGAGGGGTTTCTTGGACAATCTCTAGGGAGATGGTCTTTACCACACTCAAGACAAAAGGCTTGTATCATGATGTTCTGTCCTTGGCCCAGAGTTGGTGAGTGGGGACATTCACGAATGAAATGGTCACCCTGGCATCTAAAACATGGTCCTCTAGGGGCTTGTGCTCTTACCTGTCTCAATTGGGGCCTGGGTTGGGATTCGTATACATGACATTGGAATATTCTGGCTCCCAATTTTGTTCCATAGGTGGTGCCTCATATGGATACGAGTAAATCTCACTATGCTCAGGTGACTCTATGTAATAAGCATGTGGACTACCTTCATGGGAGTAGTCTGAGCTATGAGCATGAGAGTTATTATTTGGTATCAATGGGGTTAATGGCACCAATGCTCTATTAAGGTTCTCTTCTGCCACTGCATACTTAACTAGAATTGTATTGGCAGGAGCTGGTGGTTGGTTTCCAAAGACTGGTTGTGGCCTATATGGTGCCTGATATTGCTGTTGTGGTCTATAATATGGCTGTTGGTATTGGTTCTGATACCTTCTTTGTGGGTAAGGTTACTGATAATTCTGTCTAACAGTGTGCCTATTGTAGGGGCAATCTTGATCCATATGGTTTGTGTACTTCCTTTCAATAGTGCAATATGGGATATTCCTTTCTCTCATGTTCTGGTTGTGCGATAGGCATACGTTAGCCATGTGGTCACCTCTGCAAGTATAACACTGATTCAATGGGGTGACTCTTGGTGTTTGTCTATTTTGGACTCCTAGTTTCTTGGCAACTTGCTCAACTATCTCATCTATTTCCGTGGAGACTCTTGAAGTATGACTAGTAGAACTATCAGAATCTTGATAGAGTTTGGATAGTCCTAACTCCTCACCCAAGTTGTCTTCTATGTCAATGCAGGTCTGCACATACTCTTCTATGGATCTAGGCTCTTATTGAGCTGTCTATACAATGCTACATATCATGACTATACAATAAAAACATATCATGTACATGCTGTGAACAACAGAGACTATACAACTCTAATGATGAGATGAGAGGTGCACTAGGTACATCTCTCTCTCCTTGAATATAAACTTTACTTCCATTCTTTTCAAACTCGAGTGTGTTATTTTGATAGCTGCGTTTAAGTGTATCTCCCAACCCCCATAGCCACTCTCTTCCTAAGACTAGATCTGTCCTCTCCATGTTCATAATTTGGAAGTCCATATGATTTGTATAATCCTGCATCTTGACTTCCAAATTGGATACCATAGTATCCCATATTCTTTTATCTTTCCCTTGCATCATAGATACAATGTATTTATGTGCACTAGGCTGCTGGGGAATCTTCAATTTCTTGACCAAAGCATAGTTTATGAAGTTATGAGTGGCAGAGTCATCTATCATGACTCGCACCCTGGTCCCGTATACACTACCATGTAGCTTGACCAAGTCATGTGGTCGAAACTGCGGTGACCACAATGACTGAGTCAAACAACACGTGTGCTCTATATCCTCGTGCATCACCTCCACTCCCTTGCAGCTAGAGCTGCCATGAATGGGAAGGGTCTGCACTAGGTGGACCGCCTTTTTGCCCCTTTCAGGAGCCGTACTAGACTCTGGTCCTTTCTTCTTTTCTTCCCCCTTCTTGAGTGGACAGTTCCACTGCAAATGACTAGGGGATAGGCAAGGTTCTCTCTTTTGGCCTTCTCAAACTGGTGTGTGGATAGCTTAGGCCCTTGTGATCTTTGTTTTTTAATAAAAACCTTGTTTTTCCCAAAAGGCAACTTTTTCTTAAATTTAGTGGTACTAAGAGGTTTAAGGGGCTGATCCGTCTCCATAGGAGTATACTGAGGATGGTTATGGTCCTCATATATCTGTGCATATTTGATCGCCTCCTCAAACGTCTTAGGCGCATTCCTCCTGACTTCCCTCTTTATGGCTTTATCCAAGCCCCTAACAAACCCTCTGGTCTTCTGAAAATCATCTAGACCCTTAAGCTTCAAAGTGATCTCTCTATAGTGGGATAGATAGACTGAAAGAGGCCTGCCTCTTTGAGTAATCCTATCCCACTCATCCCAATTCCTCTCCTCTTCATTTTCAGGAAGAAACTCTTTTAGGAAAAGAGTCTCAAACTGAGTCCAGTCACTAGGGATAGAGTTTGCCTCCTTAAGACTCATCCACCACTTATAAGCACGTGGGCCGAGGGAAAGACTTGCCTCTAGCACACGATACTCAGGTGGGGTGCCCTTCAATTGATGCAAATCATGCCACTTTTGTAAAAAAGTGTAGATTGCATCCTTATTCCTGTCTCGGTCATCCCCCGTGAAGGTAGGTGGCTTCAAGTCTTTCAGGAGGGGAGCTTCCCTAGAGCTCTCTCCTTTATGCTTACTAGGAAGAGAAGTCTCTTTCCTAGTAATGTCTAGAGGAATGGTAAGAGTCTCTCTTTCCTTCCTAGCTAGGAAAGAGGTGACACTAGTCTCAAGGGAGATCATTTGAGACTTAAGCTGTTGTATAAGAGATGTAATGCTACCCAAATCTTTCTCTAACTTAAGGGTTTGCTCTTTCAAATCAATGAATTGGTCACGAGTGACAAATTCATCTATAAGCTCTTCATAAGTATACTCTTGCTGTGAAGGCTCTTTTTCTTCTACATTCTCTTCTATTTCTTGTCCTAACTCTACTTCTTCCATCCTAGCATCCGGATCCTCTAGTTGCTCCCTAGGTGGAGAAGTGGTCTCAACTACTTGTTTGCCTTTAGTTTCCATGTTTAAGTACCCTTCCCCCGTTTGCTAACTAGAGAGTATGAAAATGAATGGAAGTAGAGTTTAAATATGCAAGAAGAAGAGAAATATAACACAAGAGCACTTCCCTGATACAAAGTAGAGTTGCGGAAGCGTAATCCAAGTGGTCTTTGATGCTTCAAGCCGCTGATTTTGATTCCTCGCCAATCCCAAAAGAAAATTGGAAATGTCCGCTTGGTCCGGGGAGGTTCTAGACACCATAAACCATCCAAAACAACACCAAAAGTGCGTAGGAAAAACCCCAAACGGGCAAACCGAGTGCAACTGAATAATTTCAGAGATATTCCGATCCTCGCCAGTCCACAAATTGTTGCCCAGCACCTGCACTTCAAGAATTTGAGACTATCCCAAGTGAAAAAAATTGGATTTGGGGTCCGGACGATGAAAAACTAGGCCCGGGAGTGGCCACCTAGTTCCTGCTGAAGCGCTGCAGAGAGATTTTGATGGGGAAAATCTCGTCCAAATCCATCACCGATGGTCTCTGAGCGAAGCTTGGAAACGTAGCTTCGAAATGTGACCAAGATTTGCAAAATCCGATAGGGTATGAAGAAGATATGGTACAGAGAAGTGGGGTATGTCACCGATGGTAAGTGAAAAACTTCCTCTTCATGAATAGATGAGTTTGAGAAGCTCAAAACTGAGGAATGAAAGCCTCTTTCATCAATCCAACACCCCCATCCCACAACCACAGCCCATATTACATTGATGCATCATAATTTTCCCAAAATCTTGGCTTATAATGTGCTTTCTATCTCCCCAATATTAGGAAAAAAATCGAAAAATCAGCTGCTATAATACCTTTGGCAATTCTCTGAGATGGGTCATGGTCGTGAAGCAGCGAATTGAGGCCGATTTATCCCATATGCAGGTGCATACAGCAAGGATATGGGCATATATATGAGGCTAAAAGGGCATACCCTTCATCCTTGAGGAGGGGAGGAGGGGCTTGGTCTTCTCAGCAGCTGCCCGTCGGCTGTCCTCTGGCCGCCCGTCGCCTGGGATGCCTCGGTATGCGTGTTGTTTTCTCCTGTTGTGTGGCGCATCCGTCGCCTGTTCCCTGGCTCGGATACCAATGTTGGATGGGTCCCGATGAGTCCCCTCACTTTTGGGGAAGCTCTCAAAGCTCAGAACTCGAGGAGAACCTCTTCAGAGATGCGCGCGAGCACGGAGATCGATGTCTTCAGTTCCGCCCAGCCACGTAGTGATCATTAGTTACTCTCTCTCTCTCTCTTCATAATTTTGAGTCATCCCCCCACATGGCTTCACACATGGGTGCCACATGGCCCTCATGTGTGAGCCCACCTAATAATAAACTTAGAGGTGGTTCACACCTCCCTTAGGGATACTCCATGACAGTTTCATCCCAAGGGGAGATCACTATCGCCAGATTTGCATGCTTTTTTTGACTCTAATTGGGCTAGTTGCTATGACACTCATGTGTCCACTAGTGGCTTTTGCTTCATGCTTGGTAGTGCATGTATATCTTGGTTGAGCAAGAAGCAGCCTATTGTGGCCACTTCCAGTTGTGAGGCTAAGTATAGGGTAGCTTTGACAGCGACTGTTGAGTGTGTGTGGCTCAGATGCCTTATGGCTGATTTGGGTGTTGGTCAGTCTTCTGCCACGACCATCTTCACTGACAATAAGAGCCCATTGGCAGTTGTGAGGAACCCTGTGTTCCATGCTCGCACTAAGCACATTGAGGTCCATTATCTTTATGTCAGGGAGAGGTTCTCTGCTAGGGAGATTAGCTTGGCATATGTGCCCACGCAGGAGACCATTGTAGACCTTTTTATGAAGGCTCTGGCTAGGGAGAAGTTTGAAGCTTTCCGCAAAGCTTTGGGCTTACTTCCTTTTGTAGAGTGATTTCCACATAGCTTGGCACTTCCTTATACATGAGTGCCAGCTACTTGTTCACCGCATCAATCCCAAGGGGGATTTGTTGATATATTTAGGTATTGATGTGTGTGAACACTCTAGGACCACCGGGCACTTTTTTCCCTCTTTAGGAGGTGTTTTTTCCCCGGCTTGTATATACGCGTATTGCCTTAGTGGGCTACTTATCTTTGTACATTCTATAGTAATACATTCAATATTATGTGTTGTGCTCCAAGCTTCTTCTTCTTCCTTGTGCTATTCGCATGCTTCCGAAGACGTCTAACTCCAATAGTATGAAGACCATGAGTGAGTGAAGGCACAAGTGTGTGAGTGAAAGCACACAAGCATGCACACACATACACACCACAAGGTAAGAGCAAAGAGAGGAACAATGGAAGGATTTCGATTACAAAAGAGTTCTCTTACAAAAGCTCAAGTCCACAACAAGCTAACTATCTCACAAGCTAACCCAAAAATGAGCTCTCTAGCTCTTTTTATAGTAATTTGAGTAGTTTTGGCCCTGTCCACACGTAGTGTCCAGCCTAGTTAAAAATTAGGTTCCAAGGCTTATTTGAGGGATCAAAGGAGTCTAAAAATTATGAAAATTGGTAGGATGATACTTCTAATACTCCTCAAGCTTGAGGACTCCTCGGCTTGAACAAAATGGAGTTGCAAAAAGGTGAAATGATATTTACAATGGTTTGAGTGATCAAAATCACTATTTTTGTAGGGGATTCTTCTGAACATTTGACATACACTTCTTGGAGCTCCCTACTTGCTCCCTCTTCCTGTGTGTCCACTTTTCTGATGTGCTTCCATGCTTGTGCTTGACCTTGCAATTTGACCTTGAGTTCCAACTGGAATGCATTGACTCCGTGTCATCTGTGTTTCTATAGATAGGCTTCCACTATATAGAGGGCACATCTCTATGAGAGTAATCCTTGAGATTGAATTTGGTTGTAACACCTAAATGTTGCAAATACAAAGAATTGGTTCCCCAATCATGTACTACTTGCAACTATCTCATGAAGGATCTTCCCAAAATCATTTCATAGGCCTGGTTTTTACTAAAGTCATAGATGGCAAAAGTATGCCCGAACTATACACCACAAGTAGTGAGAGTTATTCCTTCTAACAGACTAAAGGAAATTACCCCTTTAAATTTTTACCAAAAATGTCTGTCTATCGTGATAGATGGGTGTGTGTCGCAATAGATGGTCTCTACTATGCATGGTTGTCTATCATGATAGATGGGTGTCTGTCATGATAGATGGGTGTCTGTCGCAATAGATGGATGTCTGTCATGATAGACAGTGTCTATCGTCTATCGTGGTTTTGGAATGCCATGATAGACAAGTGTCCCTCACGATAGACACTATCTGTCATCTATTGTGGAGGGTCTATCATGATAGATGGGTGTCTATCTCAATAGACACTATCCATCGTCTATCATGCTCTCTGTCTATCGTGATAGAGTGTCTGTCACGATAGATGGTGTCTATTATCTCTCATGGTTTTGATCTATCACGATAGATGGGTGTCTATCATGATAGAGGATGTATGTCATCTATCATGGAGGATGTGTGTCATCATAGAAACGTGTCTATCACAATAGATGGTGACTATCGTCTATCATGGATTTGGTATGTCGCAATAGATGGGTGTCTATTGCAATAAACAATGTTTGTCCTCTATCATGGAGCATTTCTATTGCAATAGACATGTGTCTGTTGCAATAAATGGGTGTATGTCATGATAGACGAGTGTCTATCGTTTGTCATGGATTTGATCTGTCACCATAGATAGAAAAAATGAAAATTTTTTTGATGTTTCTAGTGATTTAGGATGCTCTTGTGGTGCAGCTTATTGTGCCATGCATGAAAACAAGAAATACAAACTTTCTCTCTCTATCACGACAAAGAGAGGTCATCATCTTGGGACCTGTGCAGAGGTCTATCATACTTGCATAAGCTACTAGAGACGATGATACAACCAAATCCTTCAACAAAAGCTCAAAAACACACAAAAACCAAATGCATAATTGCTCTAAAATGAGGGGAATGAACTAGGGAAGGGCATATGACCAAAAAATTGAAAATTTAGCGAAGATGGAGATGGAGGTAGGAGATGGTGAGGATGATGATGCTGATGGTGGTGGTGAAGAAAGTAAGAAACATTAATGAAAAGTAAGGAAAATATCTATGACTCCAACACCTCAACTCTACATCTTACCATCACATGCTCATCCTTGAAGCTCTCTCCCCGGCAACAACACCAAATTTTGTATCACTCTAGCATAGTGGTAAGTAGCAACGTGAGGAGATCCACCTCCTAAATGTCAATCCATGGAGACATGAGGATTGGTATGATGACCATGAGCAAGTGAAGGCACAAGTGCATGAGTGAGAAGCACACTAGCCTGCACACACATAGACACATGCACACAAGGCAAGAACACAGAGAGGAACAATGAAGTGCTTTCTATTACTCATGAAGTCTCTTCAAAAACTCAAATCTCTAACAAGCTAACTAGAAATATGAGCTCTCTAACTCTTTTTATAGTTTTTTACTAGCTTTTGGCCTTGTCTAGACCTAGTGTCTAGCCTAGTTAAAAATTAGGTTCTATGGCTCATTTGAGGGCTCAAACACAGTTTAAAAATATGAAAATTGGTATGTAGGTGCTTCTAATACTCCTCAAGCTCGAGGACTCCTTGGATTGAAAAAAATGGAGTTTTATCTACCAAAATTGGTATTTAGAATGTTTGTGTAGTAATGAAAATCACTTTTGATTAAAAATAATTATGAAAAAAAAAAGATTAGGCCTCTTATGCTTTGGATTGTACTTGACTGCTCTATCTCCTCATTGCTTGTAGGCAACACCCTTATGAGAAGCAAGGAAATCTCAATCTACAACATGCATAATATAGACTAATCTTCATGTAGCAAAACAAAGACTAAGTCCTCAAATGTTAAGGCATTTGGATTTCCTTTCAATCAAAGAATAGAAGTAGAACTCTCATATGAATCTAGAAGACCATTCACAACAGTCTACACAAGTGAACTGTCTGGCAAGACTTCGTCAATAGAAATCAACTACTCCTTCAAATCTTTGGTCTTTTTCAAGAAACTCTCCATGGAATCTCCTTCATTCATGTGCTCAGTATCCAATTAGTTTGGGAGATAAGCAACACGAGGCTCGTTCCTTGCCTGGTATTAAGTGGTAAGTGTATCCCAAGCATCCTTTGCTATTTTGCAAGAGTGAATGTGAGGAATAATGACACATTTGATAGAAAATTCTATCAATGCATGTGCCTCAGCATCTCTGCCATCCCAACAAAGTTTCTTTGTAGTATGTGGAGCAAGAACCATAGCATGAACACGAACCTAAAGATCATTGTCTTCAATGCCATTTTCATCACCGTCAGTAACTATATTTGCATGTGTAGTATGACGTTTCTCAAAACCCTACACAATATTCCATAGCCCTTTTGTGACCAATACACGATGTATCATATATGCCCATAATGGTTAATTGGTAGCATCCAACTTATCCTTGATAGCCAACATATGGAATACATCACTACTTTCAGCCATGGTCACTAACAAAAGTACCCTAATGCAAAAAAATGAATGTATCTCAAAATGTTCAATAGAACTACCCTGTCCAGTTCTAACTAAACTTGTAGCAGACTTCCAGGTTCTCACATTGGCAAACCAAAAATTGTATATAGGTTTGACACAAAAAGATGAAATTACTTGCATAGGCATTGTGATACTGCATTCAAAGGATAAAATGAGCTCAGATCATGATATCGATACCATAGAGATAAGTGGTTTTGAACCCACACTCGCCTTCAGTATGCTCACCAATTTTCATGCGATTTCAAGACTATGATCGGAGGGGTGTCGATGACACCCTAGATGAAGTGGCGACCTACTTTGATACCAATAGTTGTTGTTTGAGGTCTATGGAAGCACGTGAATAGCACAAGGAAGAAGAAGAAGCTTGGAGCACAAGACACAATACTGAATGTATTACCAAGAGAATGTACAAAGATAAGTAACCCATTAGGGTTACAGACATATGTATGATCTGGGGGAAAAAACCTCCTAAAGAGGGAGAAAAGTACCCCAATGGTCTTTGTGTGTTCACACACATCGCTACCAAAATATATCAACAATCTTCCTCCAAGTCTTCTAATAGAAGAATGATAGGTCTTTCCTAGGACCAATGTGTTGGCTACCATAGTCAGTAAAAGCTTGAACTGCTCTTTGGAAAAGAGCTCAACCTGTGAAATGTTGCAGAGAAAAGAATAGACTTTTTAGGCTTTCCAACAAGCCATAGAACAATTATTATGGAGAAGGTGAGGTATGTCAAAGACCTTGCACAAAATATATTAATAACTCTCCAAATAGGAAACTTGTACTTATGTGTACTCTCCATACACATGCGCTTGCAAATATGCATAGAACAAACTGATGAGGTTTCAATATCAATATAATCAATGAGAATAAAGACTTGATACTAATGTTATACTCAAAAGAAATCCTATAAGAGTATGTAAAAGGTGAGCTATATTTCCTATAAAACGAGAAACTACACAATTAGATATAGATGATCAATGACCTTTGCCTATGAGAAATTCTAGCTAGCAAGGGAATAGATTAGCTAGAGGGTACCTAATACCTAGCTTATATGTTAGTACATTTGGCAAGCCTTGATGCTTGAACAAATATCAAAGGTTTACTTCACTACTTGGGTGTGACTATCCATAAGTCATCTGGGAACACCTCTTGTAAAATCCATGAGTTTAACCCAAGATAAATGTAAAAGGAAAAGTTTGAGAGAATCTTGTGACGTTACAAGTTTTACTTCATACCAACTAAGTGGTTGGAATAAAATCAATTAGAATCCTAAAGGATAGGATCACTTTTAGGTAGCAGATTCAAAATTCAAATTGAAGACACATCTATAAAAGAGCCTGACTTTTAGTCACAAGGAGAAGAGCAAGAAGAAGGACACATTGAGCTTAAAGCTTGTGGGTACATTAAGCCCACACATGTGTGAGTAATCCTACATCATCTCCCTTGTATCATACATTCATAATAAAATACTTTTGATTCAGTTTATGCAAGTCATTTGGTATCTACTGTTGTCTGCTACTAAGTGCTCATTTCAATGAATTTCTTTTGTGGAGTTCTCTACGAATACTTACCCAATGGATGATATTCAACTTGGGATATGTAGCTTATATAATCTAGTTCTCAGGTATCAATTTTCATATCATTTGATTCAGTACTCTGTGAGATAACATCTCTACAAGTCACCTATGTCTCCTGTTGCAGAGCAAAGGAGTAAAAGAGAAGAGCCCCAAAATTTTTGAATTAATGGGCATATTTTTCTTCTTCAAAGTCCTAGAGAATTCCCTCAAGCCATGTAAATGCACTAGAGGAGTCCTCTAGTTGCATAATCCCAATTTGTTGTAAAATATCCCTTGTAAATTAGTAGGAAATTCACTTTTTTGGAATAAAGAGCCGGTCTCTTGTGTGAAAGGACCAAACTTAGGGCACATGTATATAAGTCACTTTGTGACTCTTTGTAGAGACTTTTTGCCATTGTGAAGAAGGAGCTCTCCAAAATTTCGAATTTGCCTCTTTCTTGCAGATTTCCATCTTCTCTTTGATATTGTATGTGTGTGTAATGCTTGAATGTGTGTGTAGGACTGTTGTCTACCCCTCCCCACTGTTTTTGAGCTACTGTAGTGTGTGTGTGAGCTTGTAAGAGTTGTGGCGAGAGTGTGGATGCTTCCCACCATTCACTATTTTGGTCATAACTTGAAGCAGAGTTATCAAAATCGAGTGAGACCACTTCCAATAGATGCGTCTTGTCGAGAGCTTCGAAACGAGTACCCTATTGACTATATTCGGAGTTCGGAGCTGGGAGAAATTCTTGATTTTTTGAAAACTATTGTAAGAGGTATCACGGCAGACACTTTCAATTTCTCAGTGAGCTTGAGAGGTGGATTAGTCTTTTCTCATTCATAGCAGCTGAACCACTTCATGTTCCATCATGTGTGCACTTGTCCTCATACACTTGGTTAGGTCGTTCGATCGGATTGACATTTAAATGTGTGTTAATTTCCCACTATATGCACTTGTGTTGCAATAGAGGTACAGTCTCATTGGCACGAGTCCTTGAGTCTTCTTGACTCAAGTACACACGTTTTTGGCACCGTTGCCAGGGAACACTCAGCCAAGGTGCCTTCGTGATGGTTATAGATCGAGTGTGATGGAATCGTACTTGTAGAAGTGAACTCGTTCCATGGCAAGTAGTCAATCACTTCAGCACTTGTTACTTCGCATCCCAGAGGTGTGTGTAATGAGTTTTTAGGTTTAGGGTTAGTAGGAAGGGAGAGGAGGAGTTAGGGTTAGGTGAGAAGGAGAGGAGAAGTGAAGAGAGGTGAAGTAGGAGTAGGCCAAGACCACTGAAAAAGCCCAAACAATTTACCCAAAATTAGTAATGTTCAGTTTCTATCACAAAAAGTATAAAAACCAAAAAATTTGACTCATTTGACACTTCACAGTGTTCTGGTATTGCCTGCGAGCAGCGACCGGTATCGCGTGTGAAGTATCGTGTAATTCAGGCCTTTAAAACTAGAACTTGAGCTCAAGGTGCAAGCTAGACAGTACTAAGGTAAGATTCCACAAAGTATTTTGAATAAAAACACACTAAAAGTGCACAAATGAGTGATTAAATTCATGCGCGGTATCGCGGGGGGGGGGGGGGGGGGGACTAGTTGTTAATCGAATTTCTTTGTGAGGGACAAGGGCCTAGGAGTGAAGAGGTGTGTGAGGAGAGCAAGGGGGTGCAAAACTTTTTGAATTTTTTAGGCTTTTTGGCTTGAGTATCGCGATCGGTTGAGTTTTGGTATCGCGATACCAAAATTCCCTTGTATCGCGATACTCGCCAAGGTATCGTATCATTGGATACCAGTCTTGGTATCGCAATACCAATCTGGTATCATGTCACCAAGTTGGTATCGCGATCTCACTTTACCCAGTAGTATCGTATCGTTACTTACTGTGGTATCGTATCGTCCACTTGCCTGATTCGTATCGCGATACCACCTTCAGTATCGTATCGCCTTGGTTCTCAAGTATCGTATCGCGAGGACCTTGGTATCGTATCGTCTATGATCGTGGTGTCGTATCGTTAATCCCAGAAGTATCGTATCACCCACTTCCTAGTGTAGTATCGCGATACCATAACTGGTATCGTATCGTACAAGTTGGTGGTATTGTATTGCCACTTGTCTTGGTATCATATCGTCTCATTGTCGGGAGTCGTATCGTGATACCAAGTTGGTATCGTATCGGCGTATGTTCTAGTATCGTATCGCTTGAGCAATCTTGTATCATATCGCGGGGCTTCCAATATCGTATCGTGTGAAAGAGGTGGTATCGTATCGTGACCAAAATCAGTATCGTATCGTCTCGTCTCGGTGCTCAGGTATCGTATTGCAAGGATTGTTGGTATCGTATCGTGGCACTAGTTCAGTATCGTATCGCCTGCTATAGCAAGTATCGTATCGTGTAGATTCCAAGTATCGTATCGTGGCCAGCTCGGTATCGCCTAGTGCAATATCGCCTGGAAGTGGTATCGGCCAGTGTGGTTGAAGCATTTTGTCAAGTAACTTGAGCCTTTGGAGGAGCCACTCAAGGAGAGCATCTGAGACTTAGAGAGTCTTAGGAGGGTGAATGAACTTGAGGTCAAGGAGAGTGCTAAGTAGCCGAAGAAGTGTCATGTCTTCTGTGGGAAGTGCTGCCCAGGTTAGTCACCACTCTGCCTATTCAGAGACCTCTAGTGACTTAGAGGAGGAAATACCCATGGCTTCGGAAGACATGCAGGGTCCAACTCCAAGTAGAAATTTCATGACTACTGTTGAGGGAGAGTACCGTACTTCCTTGCAGTATGTCTCTACCAATGCCCAGGAGATCCCCATCTACCTGGATGGCTTAAATAGATCTGTGGCTAGGATGGTAACTTCCATGAATGCCACAATCGTGCCCCAACCTACTGTCAAGTACGAAGGAGGAGCATACGTAGACAAAATTGGTCACATCTACATCGTGACTCAATTTCCTAAAATGATCAATGAAAGGGGAGAATTAGTGGAACCAGAAAAGTCCAAAAGAACAAACCCTGAAGAGCTAGTGACTACCCCTAGAGGCAGATCCCAAGTACCTCGAGTCTTGAGAGGAGACTTGATACCTCAAGACGACTATTTATTGGAAGTCTATATGATCCATGGATCAGACTTACTACTTCAAACAGACTTACCGGCTCCAGGGAGAGAAGAAAGCCCCATGACATTTTATGAGCTAAAGGATCCAGAAGATGAAGCTAGACTCACATACTTGGACAAAAATCAAAGGAGATATTGGCTAGTGAGTGCCTTAGATAGGGCTCCGCTGAGATACATGGGTGTGCCTATATTCCCTCAGAGAGATCAGGCAACTACTTCGCAAAACCCTTTTGGAAATCAACAAGAGATAGAACATACCACATCAGGGCAGACCAGCCAACGAAGTGTGCCAAACCGTACTCATGTGCAATTTGCAACTCCAGGAGTGCAAACACATAATCAGGCCCACGTAGGGGTAGGTAATCAGTACCGACCACCCATAAGACCACGACCACTAGTAGGAGGGCAGTCGGGAATGCCCCTAGTTAGACCAGCAGTCCCTGTCTTCCCTGTGATGCCGAGACCACCAGAACCAATGAGAAGACTGAGACCTATACAAGTGGCCAAGTGTGTAAGAAATCATTATGATGGATTAGGAGAACCTTACGATCACATTGCCGAATTTAAACAAGTTCTAAGGGCAGAACAAGTAGACGACTTCTTTGTGCAATATGAGTCTTTTGGACTCACCCTCACAGGAACGACTCTAACTTGGTTCCAGCCATTGGACCCTAATCAATTTGGGAACATGGAGCAATTCTTTCAAGAATTCATTGGGGAATTCACAAAGAGAGGGATCAAACACAATTCCGCGTCTTTAATCCATAGTTTTAAACAGAACCCTAATGAAACAGTGAAAACAGCAGCTCGAAGATTCATTAATTTTTGATGCCCTGTTGTAGAGAGACCCACTCAACAAAAAATGATTTCATTATTTTTTGATGGACTCACGATTGGAACCCTAAGGACCTTAGTGTATGTGAAAAGACTAAAAACTTTGAGTGAATGTCTTCAAGAATGCATTGACCTAGAAGATAACCTAGCTGAGGACCTCAAAAGTACACCCAGCCCCACTAAATCAGAAGACTCACGAAGTACCATTACTTCCAACTCTAGTAATATGGAGGAATTGGCTGAATTATTGGCAAAAAAACTAGGAGTCCAGGGACAAAGAACTTATCAACACCCAACTCAAAGAGTGCCTATGCTACGAAGATATAGCCTATCTCAAGGAGATCACCCCACACACGTGTGTGCGAGGAGGGACCGGTGCACATCAAAACTACCCATACAATAGACAACACCAACCAGGAACCGCTTTGTACTGCCACATAGAACAAAAATACACTAATCACACCACTAAAAGTTGTCCATTCAATCGGCAAGCAAGACCATTCCAACCACCACAGTATCGACCATATGGATATCCACCTAGAGAGCAAGGCAGAGAGATGCCCAGATACTATCCAACACCAGTAGGAGTATCAAGACCATATGAACAAGCACCATATCCACCACCACAGCCAGTGTTAGGACCACAACTGTCACAACCTCAACAAGTAGTACCTGTGAAGTATACTCAACCCGAAGAGAATTTGGAGAGAGCCATAGTGCCAGCATCATCTACAATCAATGAGGAATCAGTGAACCCTGGATATGAGCTCCCACCAGGAGATTACTACCCATATGAAGCCAATATGTTAGATTACGAACCAACCTATGATTCGGCTTATTATCGATATGGAAACTATGACCCAAGCCATGGCATTGAGGTCACAACTCTAATGTATACCGCTCCTAAAGCACAACCACCCATGAGACCAACCATTAGACCACCTATACCAAGAGGACCTTGTTATAGGTGCGGAGGAGACCATTTTATTAGAGAGTGCCCTCGACCTTACAATCCACCACCACCTAGGACTTGGGAAGGATATTGCAAAGATTGTGGAAAGGAACATCTTTTCAGAGATTGCCCTAAGAATCCAACCAAGGTCCAGGACACTACACCTATCAATGTCATTGAAGTGATAGAAGGGTCTGGAAGTGATAAGGAATATACTGTGCCATTGAAGGCCATTACTAGAGCTCATATAAGGCAACAAAAAGGAAAACAACGAGAACGGGAACAAGAGAGCAATAAAATCGTAAGTCCTAAAGTTCAGGTAGTGGAAGATTCTGAAGATCCACAAGAGAGTGCACAGAACACCAAAGCTCAAAAAAGGAAGGAAAGAAGAGAAAAACTCAAAAATAAATGGACAAAAGATGAGAGTCAGAAAAGTAAAAAACAAACCCAAAACAGAAGGGAACATAAAGAACAAGGGATCCAAGAGGAGACCCCAGTGTCACCACTTATCCAAGAGAAAGAGAAACCAGGATCAATTCTAGCTGACTCAAAACCAGACGACTTAGACATGTGGCTGAAAGCTTACCACGCTAGAATTAAGACTCGGCCGAATATAGAGCAACACGAGAGACTTTACCCACAAGGGGAGCTGGAAAAGGAAAGACTAGCGATATGTGGGAAACTTATAGAGGTAGCACAAGCAACCCTAGAAAAGACTATCCCAGCTCTACCCGAGACAAGGATAACAGATGATCAATACGAGGAATGTGCCCAATCCAAAGGTAAAGAACTCAAGGAGAAGGGAAACATAGATGAGCAATTGGAAACTCAAGAGGAACCTCTGTCAATAATACCGGATTTAGAGGCAGAATGGCCGAAGGAATTATGGAAGAGACTTCGAGAAGAACAATGTAAGAAAAATGGAGTATCGAAACCTCCTTTCGAGGAAATAGATGTAGAAGTTTATCAACCTAGTACCAACTTAGAGGAAGTATATGAGGAAGTATCAAGACTCGATAGGAGGAGGGAGGAAACCGTGAGTATTTCCACCTTACCGAATTACATGGGAGAATACGAAAAGGAGTCTATAATAGTACGAGCACCCACAGTACATGGAAAAAGAAAAGGGAACTCTGAAAAAAGTTCACACAATCTAACGGAACTCAAGAAAACAAAAGTACAATGCAAGTTGACTGTGGAAGAGTTGCTTCAACTTAAGCCACAATTATGGAAACAATTAGCAAGCCATTTAGAATTAGAGCCAAAGAAGGAAGAAAAGGAAGGAAAGGAAAGAGAGAACACATCTAAAAGACAAATCCCAGTGGATAAAGTGGGAGAGTTTAGTGAAGGAGACGAAGGTAATACGTGTCTGTCTGTCACTTACAATGGGTACATGACCAAGGCTATACTAGACACGGGAGTCGGGGTAGGAATTGCCACCAAGGAGATTTGGGAGAAATGGGGAAAACCTGCCTTACGACCCACACGCATGAAGCTCCAATTAGCAGACGGGCATGTGGAGAAACCCTTAGGAATATTGGAAAGAATCAAATTAACCACCTGTGGAGTAGAATTTGAACACACATTAGCCATCTGTAAGTTCGAGGAAGCTAACAACTATGAAATGATATTGGGACGACCCTTTATGAGACAAATGCGGGTAGTGCAAGACTGGGGAAGAGATTCATTGTACCTACAACATCAAAGAAACACGAACAAGATAAAATTCCATACATTTGCTTATCGAGATGTCCCTCCACTACAGTGGAATCCCATACGCAAGGAGGAAGATGACCTATCCATGCACAGTGTTGGGTCGAGCGTTCAATCTTGGATGCACGAGGATGCTCAGTTATGGATGTGCAAAGAGGCCAAGAAGGAGGAGAATAAAAGAAAACTGTGGCCGATAGGACATCCTAACTACCAACCAGTAGAGGACCCTGATTACATGCCTCAAATCTTTCCTAATGAGACCTGACCCGCATGGATGGATGGAAATCTTAGCCACCTTAGATGTGTGCGTGAATGAGGAAGTTTTGACAATGAACGAGTGCATAGATGAGGAAGGCTATGATGTAAATCTTTATATGGTTGTTCTTCAAGAAGTAGAAGAAGGGGAAGTTTTGGAAAAAGAATGGAAAGAGGAATATGAGAGTATAGAAATGGAACCGGAATTCGACTCCGAAGAGAGTTACCTAGACACCATTCAAAGTAAAGAAGGACAACAACCAACAAAGATCTTAGCAATCAAAGCTGCTCCCCTGGTACAAGAACAAGTGGAAGACATGAGCAAGACGGAACCAAACCCAGATCTTTTTGAAGTCCCTGAACATTTTAAAAAATATGAAGTAGAAGAAAGAAAGGTGGCCATTCAAATGCCTAAACGAGAGGTGATAGACGGAGAAGCATACGACAACAAAGAACAAACAAAAAAGATTGTGGTAACAGTGGAAGACAGAGAAGAGCGATGTACATACATAGGCAAAGATGTATCAATTGAAGAGGAAGAAGAACTCATACAACTTATCCAAGAATATCGAGATGTGTTTGCATGGACATATAAGGATCTTAAGGGTGTGGAACCCAACATTTGTTCTCATCGAATACCGATGACTGCAGACGCAAAACCCTCTAAACAATGCCCTTATACGTATAATGAGGTTTATGCAGCCAAAATTAAGGAAGAAATTGACAAACTACTAGCTGCAGGATTCATATATGAGATAGAACACACCGATTGGGTATCGCCTTTAGTTGTTGTGCCGAAGAAAAATGGAAAATTGAGGGTGTGCATTAACTTGAAAAAGGTCAATGCAGCCACCATACGTGATAGCTACCCGTTACCCATCACAGACCATCTATTGGAGAGAGTAACAGGAAAGGAAGTCTATAGCTTCTTGGATGGATTCTCCGGATACAACCAAGTAGCTATTGCTACTGAGGATCAACATAAGACCGCATTCGCGACCGAATGGGGAGTCTATGCTTTCAGAGTGATGCCTTTTGGACTCACTAATGCACCTGCTACTTTTCAACGATTGATGTGTCATGTTTTCAAGGAATTCCTGAAAAAAGTATGGAAGTGTATGTAGATGATCTATGTACATACTCGAATCAAAGACGGGATCACATTCCCGAATTGAGAAAAATATTTAACAAATGCTGTCAGTATCCAGTCTGCCTAAACCCAGAAAAGTGTGTCTTGATGGTGAGACAAGGGAAGATCTTAGGACACATAGTCTCAAGAAATGGAATATCCATGGATGAGGACAAGATCAAGGTCATTTTAGAGCTTCCTAGACCAAAGAATGCAAAAGAGGTACAAGCTTTTATGGGACATTGTGGATATTACCGTCGGTTCATTCACATGTATGCCATAATAGCCAAACCCCTGTATGGTCTCTTAACTCAATTCACTTGGACTGAGGAGTGCGAGAAAGCATTCAATGAATTAAAAAAAAGACTTAGCATAGCCCCAATTCTGAAAACGCCCAATTGGAACAAGCCATTTCATATTCACGTGGATGCGTCTAATTATGCAATCGGATGTATCTTAGCCCAACCAACCGATGAAGGAAAGCTAGATCACCCAATTGCCTATGCGAGTAGACAACGAAATCAAGCGGAAAGGAATTATACCACTACTGAACGAGAAGGGTTAGGAATGGTCTATGCAGTGAAGAAATTCAGACACTATCTTTTAGCCAACAATTTCAAGTTCTTCATAGACCATCAGGCCTTACTGTACTTGGTTAATAAACCCTGTAACACGGGAAGATTAGTAAGATGGTTCTTACTGTTAATGGAGTTCGACTTTGAAGTGGTAGTAAAAAAGGGAAACACGCATGTAAGAGCCGACCACCTTTCTAGGTTAACCCACGGAGAACCTCCAAGTGGAATACCCGATGATCTGCCAGATACTTACTTGTTCAATTTGGAAGTGTGTCCAAAGTGGGCAGAGAAATTAATTCCTATACTCACCCATGGCCCACACCACTCAATCAATAAGAATAGCAAAAAGGAAATTCTTCAATCAAGAAATTTGCATATTATTGCTGGAAGCGTGTACTATAAGGATCCCAATGGAGTGTTGCTAAGATGTGCCGAGGAGGATGAACAAAAGCAACTAATTGAGCAAGCACATGTGAACAAATGGAGAACACACCAAGGAACGTATGGAACCATTCGGGAATTGAAAAGATTAGGAGTGTACTGGCCTGACATGCCCAAGGACGTCCATGACTACATGAGTAATTGTGCAGAATGCCAGGAGACAATCCCGGAGGATCATATGTCCATACCATTTTCAACCATAGCACCCAATTGGAGTCAAACATTGGTTAAATTTCTAAAGAATAGAGAACATGAGGAGGGAATAAGTTTGAGACTAGAAGATGATCCCTAGAAGAAATGAGCAAGGATTACGTACTTATGGGAAAACAATTGTTTACGAGAGGAAAGGATAACCAATTACGATTATGTGTGCATGAAGGAGCATGAAGGAGAGTATCTACCCATATTAGAGATGGCACACACAGGTGCCACGGGAGGTCATTTTTCAGCTGAGAGAACTGTCAAAATGATCCTCTTCGTCGGCTTGTGGTGGCCAACTCTACATATGGATGCGGAGACTTATGTACAAAGCTGTGAAACATGCCAAAGGGCTAAATACCCAATTAGGAGAGATGACATGCCATTAAGACCTATGGTGTGTGCGAGAGCATTCTCCAAGTGGGGTATCGACTTCATAGGACCCATCAACCAACCAGCCAAAGGCTCTCATGCAGAGTACATTATAGTAGCCACAGATTACTTGACCAAATGGGTAGAAGCAAAAGCTACAAGAAAGAACGATGCTCAGACCACTGCTAAATTCCTTTTCGAGAATATATTCACTCGTTTCGGATTACCAATTGAGATTGTGAGTGACCAAGGAACGCACTTTCTTAATGAAGTAATAGAGTCGCTAATGAATGAATTTTTAGTGATTCACAAAAAATCAGCCCCATACCATCCCCAAGCCAATGGTCAAGCGGAAAGTTCCAACAAGGTATTATGTACTGTATTGACAAAGATTGTCAATAATGGAAGGTCGGATTGGGACAAACAATTGCATCATGCAATTTGGGCCTTCCGAGTAGCATATAAGACTGCCATTGGAACTACCCCATTCAATTTAGTGTATGGGCAGAACGCTATTTTGCCGATTGATTTTTTAATCCCAACCTTGAGAGTAGCCCAACAGTATGAATGGAACGGACATGAGTTATCCCAACAACTCTACCAAATCGAGAAGTTACATGAAACTAGGTTACAAGCAGTGGCAGGAATCTACGTAGCCAAAAGAAGACAAAAGGCATATTATGATGCACATATAAAAGACAAAGGACTTAAAGAGGGAGACTTAGTCTTGGTGTACACCTTAAAACAACATGCCAAGAAATTACAAAAACGCGGATATGGACCTCTGATCATCAATAGAATATCTACTAGTGGAGCAGTTAATCTAGCCACTCTAGATGGAGACGTTCTTCCTAACTACATAAGTGGATGTAGAGTTAAAAGGTTCATGGAGCCATTGACGGATCAAATGTTAGCACGTCTAGTAGGTGCTCAAAATAGGAAGAAAGAGGAAGAACGGATTAGAGAGGAGGCCCGACAAGAAGCCCTAGGACGCATTAAGAAAAGGAAAGAATGGATAAGACAACGAGATGAACGCTATCTCCAAGGAGAAGAGCCTATCCCTATGGCCAACTACCAAGTCCATGACTCGGACACGACGAAGTCATATATGTCACAGCCTTACCTGAACCTAGGGATCGGCAAGACAGAATACAAATTGATAGATGCATTGATAGACTCAGGAGCAGGACTTAGTTGCATATGAAATACAGACATAAAAGATCTGCAATTGAGTATGAATTCCACAAGAGCCCGATTGATAGGAATTGGAGGTCAAACCCTAGAAGGCATTGGAACAACAGTAGTATCCCTCCACCTAGGAAATTCCTCCATGGAACAAAGATTCTTAGTGTGCAAAGATGAGGATTTAATAGAAGAATTAATCCTCGGACAGGACTGGATCATTGAGAACGAAGTAAGCATCAACCTAGCTCAAGGCTATGTTTCTGCCAAGATCGGGCACAAAGAAATTTTCAGCTTATTAGGAGAGAAACCTTTACTTCAACCAAAGGTAGTCGAGAGTTCTGAGAGCTGCCAAGAAAAGACACTGGAAAGTGATCCCAATCCTCATATCTCAGAAACCAATCTAGAAGACAAAGAAAGTTCAAACTATACAATGTCTACAGAAGAATCGAAATCACCACATTCAGGTGAGGAACAACAAGGCACTAAGGAAACCAACTCTCCTGGAGCTCCTCACCCAGCCAAAAGATCACCATATTGGAAAACAACAAGTAGATACTTGTTGGCACACAAAGCAACAGAGGAATCATGCACAATACGGCAACAAGGCCAGATCATTTTTCCCCATGGGTTATGTACAACTCAAGTGATTTTAATCACTACACAAACATTGTAAATCCCGTTTTTGGTAGAATAGACTCCATTTTGTGCAAGCCGAGGAGTCCTCGAGCTTGAGGAGTATTAGAAGTACCATCGTACCAGTTTTCATAATTTTTAGACTTCGTTTGAGCCCTCAAATAAGCCCTGGAACCTAATTTTTAACTAGGCCGGACACTAGGTCTGGACAGGGCCAAAGCTAGTCAAAAACTATAAAAAGAGCTAGAGAGCTCATTTTTGAGGTTGGATTGTAATTGAAACGAACTTGTAAGAGCTATTGAAAGTAATCTAAAGAACTCCATTGATTCTCTCTCTTTGTCTTGCCGTGTGTGCGCGTGTGTGTGTATGTGTGTGCATGCTTGTGTGCTTCTCACTCACGCACTTGTGCCGCCACTTGCTCGAGGTCTTCATACCATCCTCACGTCTTCCCGGATTGACATTAAAGGAGGTGCTACTCATCACTGAGCTACACCAAATTTTGGCGCCGTTGCCGGGGATCGAGCTTTGAGGACGAGCGTGTGATGGTAAGACGTAGAGTTGACGCGTTGGAGTTGTAGGTATTTTCTTCACTCTCATCGGTTTTCTTTTACTTTCTTCACCATCTTCATCATCATCATCACCATCTCCCACATCCATCTCCATCATCGCGAAAATTTCAGTTTTTTTACTATATCCCCATCTCCACCTCATTTCCCTCATTTCACTTGTGAGAGAGAGCGAGAGAGCGAATTTGCATGCGCTGTTTTTTGCATGTTTCTTGAGCTATTTTGCAGGTTTTTTGCTGTACCATCATCCCCAGCAGTGTGCGCAGGTACGACAGGCTCTGCACAGGTCCCGGGACGACAAACTCTGTCTATCGCGACAGACAGAAAATCTTAACATTTTGTGAATGCATGATTAGCACTGTAACCTACACCTTGAGGGCACTCTAGATCACTAGAAGTTTTTCAAAAATTTGCGTTTTTTCAGTCTATCGCGACAGACACCGTCTATCGCGACAGACACTGTCTATCGCGACAGACACCGTCTATCGCGACAGACAGAGACCCACGACAGACACCGTCTATCGCGACAGACAGAATTTCACGACAGATAGCGTCTATCGCGACAGACACCGTCTATCGCGACAGACAGAAATCTGCGACAGACACTGTCTATCGCGACAGACAGAATTTCACGACAGATAGCGTCTATCGCGACAGACACCGTCTATCGCGACAGACAGAAATCCGCGACAGACACTGTCTATCGCGATAGACAGAATTTCACGACAGATAGCATCTATCGCGACAGACACCGTCTATCGCGACAGACAGAAATCCGCGACAGACACTGTCTATCGCGACAGACAGAATTTCACGACAGATAGCGTCTATCGCGACAGACATCGTCTATCGCGACAGACACCGTCTATCGCGACAGACAGAAATCCACGATAGACACTGTCTATCGCGACAGACACCGTCTATCGCGACAGATAGCCCCCACGATAGATTGTGTCTATCGCGACAGACACCGTCTATCGCGATAGACAGACATTTTCGGCAAAAAATTAAGGAGTGAATTTTTGGAAATTTAGGCTAAATTTTGGGCATATTTGCACTTTCATGTACTCATATACTTACGAAGGCCTTAGAAAATGTATTAAAACCCCCGAAAGGTTCTGTCTGTCTAGTCAACCCCCTAAACCCTGAACGGTCATAACTTTTTCATACGAAATCCATTTTCTGAGCTCTAGGGCTTGTCGGAAAGCTCGTGACATAGGATATTTGGAAGTTGACACACAGAGGGGTAGAAACACCAAGGGAGTTCTAGAGGAAATTTCTAGCAATACAAAAGGGGGAACAAGGGTCATTAAAAAAGTGTCTGAAATAAATTGTCTGTCAGTTGAGAGGTCTACTTGGAGCTAATCTTGGGATTTATGCAGGCCTATTGAGAAGCAATTGAGAGTATCCAAGCAAGGGTGTTGCGCACGCTTGAGAATCAACTTCTCGAGCACTAAAGAGCAAGGTTCGGCAAGAAAGGTCGGAATATTCTCAACTCCTCTTCGTCAATTCCTAGCTTAGGCTAAGAACGATTAGAAGTAGGAGTAAGTCAGGGCGAGGATAGGCCACTATCAAGTTGAAGACTACCTAAAAACTCAAGTTCAAGCTAAAAACTTAATCTCTGTACTGTCGACAACATAAAGGAAAGAACCTAACGTGGAACGATCAACCTGAAAGTACGAAGAACATTCAAGTATTCCTGACGACGTAATAACAGATAAGACTTTAAACACGAGGAATAACTAAAAAGAATCAAGTGACTGGTACCAATTGATCGGCAACGAGGTTGTACTCTGAAAAAAAAAAAAAAAAAAAAAAATTGGGCTAATCCGTTAGGCATATGAACCTTAGATCAGGACGACACCTAGTAAGAGAGAGACAAAGCCTTAGGTCTTCAGAGGCTAGTGTCAATCACACTGCAAGGTCTTGGGCCCAGCAGTTGAGTCGCCACTCTCATTACCCTAGCTCTGATACCAGTGAGTCAGAGATGTCTCAAGGCATGGACAGACCTACGGGAAGTTCAGGTGTGCCTTACTTGTACAGGGTAGAAGGCCCTTACAAAACACAGTTGGAATACCTTAGGACCAACCGATTAGGTGCTAGCATCTATGAGGACGGCCTAGGAAGATCCGTGGTCCAGATTAAAAACCCTGACCAATCCATAGGACTAGAGCACCCAGCTGTCAAGTTTGAAAACGGTGCATACCTGGACAAGGAAGGAACCATATACGTAGTCACCAGTCATCCAGATAGGACAGATGAATTTGGAAATGTAATTTCAGAAGCGGACTTAGGTGACGTGGAACAAGGAAACATGGGAGTGGAACCTAGAACCCCTCGAGGTAAATCAGTTCTCACTAGGATTATCACGCCTGAGTGGGTCCCCCAAGATAACAAGTGCATAGATTTGCTTCTCAATCGAGAAACGGACGAAGCCTTTTGGAGGTATAAACCGGATCACCCAAGTGATATAGGAACAATCATGATCTATGAGTTTAAGGATCCAGATAGCCAAGGTAGAGTGACCTACTTAGACCACACTTCAGAGAGGATCTTTGTGGTGACAGAAAATGATAGGCATGCTTACACATGGAAGGGCGAATTCATTTTCCCCCAACCAAGGTCAAATGTATCCTATGGTCACCCTGGAGCTGGAACATCCCAGGCTCATGGTATGCAAAGAGACAGAAGTAAAGATAGACCAGAAGTAAGTTTTGCCAATCCAGTGGGCAGAGAAAGAACGAGGACGGAGACGAATAGGGTAGAACCTGAGATGCTTAGAGCCCACAGGAACCAAAGAAATGTAGATGGATTCCCTCTGCCGAGGCCTAGAGAGCACACAAGAACTTTGAGACCCACCCAGCTAGTTAAATCCATGAAGAATTACTTTGACGACACAGGAGATCCCTATGATCATGTGGCGGAGTTCAAGCAAGTCTTGAGAGCTGAACAAGTTGAGGATCTATTCACGCAGTACAATGCCTTCGGTCTAACCCTGAGGAATACGGCACTTACATGGTTTCAGCCATTGGATGAGCGCCAGTTCAGGAGCATAGACCAACTCCTAGAAGCATTTATTATTGAGTTCTCCAAGAGTGGCATAAGACACAACACCTCCTCACTGATTCACAGCTTCAAGCAAACCCCTCAAGAGACTGTGAGACTTGCAGGAAGAAGATTTAGACAATATCTTGAAAGGTGCCCTATTTCGGAGCTACCCACATCTGCTAAACAAGTAGCCTTATTCCTTGACGGATTACTGAGTCCAAAATTGAGATCCTACGTGTATCTGAAAGACCCTAGGACTATAGAAGAGTGTGTACGTATGTGCATTGACATTGAAGATAACCTAGGAGAAGAGCTAGAGCTGTCCAAAATTTACAAAGATTCAGATAGTGCATCTAGTCAATCTTCCACACAAGCCACATCAATTGAGGAACTTTCCGAAAAAGTAGCCCATAAATTAGGTGTAACTAGCAAACAAATCCCAAGGTTTGCCCCTGTGAAAAGATGCTATACATGCGGTGGTGACCACATGGCGAATGTCTGCCCTATTATGGCTCAACCCCAAGTAAACCCTAGTAGCCAGTACTGCACCATAGAACGGAGATACACCAACCACACCGCACAAGATTGCCCATACAACAAGCAGGCGGTTAGGCAACCCTACCCTCAGCCCTACCAACAAGGCAGATACCAGAACCAGTACCCTCCACAACTATATGGCAGGCCACAACAGAATTTCCAACCTCAATATCAAAACCAACAAAGGCCTCAGCCTGTGCTAGCACAACAACCCCCAGCCCCAGCTAATGTGATTCCGGTAAAGTATACTGCTGCAGAAGAGAACCTGAATAGAGCTATAGTCCCTGTAACATCCTTGCTTTCTGAAAGTGACCCGAGTGACCATAGCTTTGATTCTACACATGTTGATAGCCCCCAGGCCTACTACATGCAGTCTCGTGAGCATGGTGAGTCCTATTATAGCGAAGAGACAAACGAACCTAGTTGGGAGTCAGATTACACGAACGTCATGTATGCAAACCCCAACCCTAGGCCTCAATCTAGGCAGGTAAGACCTCCATTCCCAAGAGGACCGTGCTACAGATGCCAAGGAGATCACCTCATTCGTGATTGTCCCTTGCCTCCACCTACACAACCCCAGTCAGTGACGATCCAAGGCTTCTGCCAAGATTGTGGAAAAGAGCATCTCTTACGAGATTGCCCAAAGAACCCCAGTAATATGCCAAAAATCACGCCCATCAATGTTATTGAGTTAGTGGTAGATTCCAGCGGAAGTGTTACTTCCATTGCACCCGTACAGGTAGTCACGAGGGCTCAAGCAGTGAAGCAAAACCAAGGGGTAGGCAAGGAAAAGAGCCCAGACACTAGCGATACTGAGAGCCAAAATAAAAAGAGAACAAGAGCTTGGAGAGATAGCCGCGAACGCATGAAAAGGCAATGGGCAAAGAAGATGAGTGAACTTGAGGAAAGTCTACGAGAAACCAAGGCTAAAATCATAGAGATCACATCTCAACCGCACTCTCACACATTCCCACCGCTACCACCCCCATCACTCTCCATCCCTCCACCCTCTAAGACACCCCACGTAACCCACCCACCACCCCAAACAGGATCAGTATTAGCTGATCCCACTCCCGAAGACATAGACATGATGCTTAAGGCATATCAGGCCAGAATCCAAGACGGGCCAAACGTCACGGATCATGACAAGTGCTATCCTAGAGCTGACCTAGAGATAGAAAGAACCAAACTGTGCGCGAAAATGGTCGCACTGGCTCAGACTATGTTTGAAGCCAGTCGCCTTTTCAATTACTCGGGCTCAGCCAAAACGCAATTACACTTGGATGGATTCCTAGAGAAATTAGAGAGAATAATTGCAAGATCTGCCAAGGACGAAAAAAATCAAGAGAGAGAGAAATCAAGCAAAAACATGAACCATTACCCATCGGAAGTTTATGCGGCCAATTCCACTAAACCAGACAACTTCCCCTCCTTAGAAGGAATAGAGAGGCTAATTGCACAGGCAGAAAAGGAACCTACCCCTCAAAGAAAGGAAAGGGCAAGAGAACGGATAAGCCAGCCTCTTTAGGAAGCCCATGTGCCTCCTCAAGAAGCTTATCTTCCCCCCCAAAAGGCAGATGAGCCTCCCTCGGAAGCTCACGTACCTCCACAGTCTGCCTACATTCCTTCTCAGGGAGTGTATGAGCCTGCTCGAAAGAGTAATAGAATAAGCAATCCTCCCCAAGGAACTTGTGCTCCAGCCATTTATGAGAGCAAGGAAAGAGCCAACGGAAGAATAAGCCCTCCTTCCCAGGTTGCTTATGCGCCTAATTCTACTGAGCCAGGCACTTCTTCTTCTATGAATCGGTTTGCACCAGACTTCCTACGAGAGATTCAAGAAGACAAATGGGATAACGAAAGTGAAGTCGCCCCTCCCTTTGAACTTGTGGATGATGCACACGACCAATTCCCACAAGACATCCCATCCATTTACGGGGAACAGGAGAGTACTCAGTCTCATGAGAGATTGGACTTTGAGTCTAATTCCATACAGGAGCTACCCCACTTCACAGGTCCATGGGAAGCAAAGTCCACATATATGAGGGCACCCACAGTCATGGTAAGGAACGACGACTCAGTCATACCTAGGAACACAGAGGTAGTGAAGAACACTAACGTGCAGTGTAATCTCAAGTTAGAAGAGCTACTCAAGGTTAGACCTGAATTATGGAAACATGTAGCCAAACAAGTACCAGAGATAGCAAAATCTCGTTCCCAGGTAGGATCCCATAGGACAGTGCCAGAAATCCCCTTGGATAAGATAGGAGATATGTGTGAAGGTGAAGAAGGGAACACCTATCTTCCCATCACCTACCAGGAATACACCACCAAGGCAATTTTGGACTCAGGTGCAGGAGTTGCAATTGCCACCACCTCCTTATGGAAGCGTTGGGGTAAGCCAGCACTCATGCCAACGAGGATGAAATTGCAAATGGCCGATGGTCACATAGAGAGACCCTTAGGATTGCTAGAAGGAATAACTCTCACCACTTGTGGTGTCGAGTTTGAGCATAGCTTTGCTATATGTGACTTCAACAAAAATCATGCCTATGAGATGATTTTGGGAAGACCATTCATGCGACAGTTGCAAGTGGTACAGGATTGGGGGACCAATTCTTTGTACTTGCAGCACTTAGGTGTTACAACCAAAGTCAATCTCAAGGATTATTCTCATAGAGATGTCCCTCCTATCCAATGGAATCCCATCCATAGAGCCAAAGATGATACAGAATCGGTGCATTCCATAGGGTTTGGATCCTCATGGATGCATGAAGATACTCACTTATGGATGTGCAAGGTAGCAGTAGAAGAAGAGAAGAGAGAGAAAGCCAGAGAGGTAGGTGCGAACGAAACTCATAGACCCATTCAAGACCCAGCCTATGCACCTATAGTTTTTCCAGATGAGGAGTTTGAACCCCATGGCTGGGCGGAAATTTTAGCAACAATGGACGTAGCCATCAATGAAGAACAATGGACACCTCACTGTGATGAGGACGGCTATGATATTTCAGTCTTCTCCATAGAGCCAATCATGGGAGAGGCAGTCCTAGAAGAATGCGAACCTAGCCCTGATGCATTTGAGGATGCAAGTGACTCCGATCTAGAGTCAATCATTATGGACCCACCATTTGCATCAGATGAAGAATACTTCCATGAGGTAGAATTTCAAACCCAGAGGCATGGAGAGCTGACAAATGACGTAAGATTAGCAACACATGTGAGCCCGAAGGAAGAAGGGAAGAAACGAAAGAAGAGAGAAGCCTCACCAGAAGAGGAAGAATCTTTGTTTGAGGTCCCCGAAAATTTTAAGAAGTATGAGATAGATGACAGGAGAGTCATGATAAGAATGCCTAAACGGGAGGCACAATCAGGAGAGGCCTATGATAACAAAGAAACTACCAAGAAAATAGTAGTGGCCATAGAAGAAGGAGAGGAGAGATGCACGTATATAGGCCATGACCTGACAGAAGAAGAAGAGCACGAATTGATTGCCTTGCTAAGAGAATACAGAGATGTATTCGCTTGGAGTTACAAGGATTTGAAAGGGGTTGACCCGGACATATGCTCGCACACCATCCCCATGACTTCAGACGCCAAACCCTCTAAGCAAAAGCCTTATACATATAACGATAATTACACTGCTAAGATCAAAGAAGAGATAGATAGACTGGTTGAAGCTGGATTTATCTACGAAATTGAGCACACTGAATGGGTATCCCCCATCGTAGTGGTGCCCAAGAAGAATGGCAAGCTGCGTGTGTGCATTAACTTGAAAAAGGTTAATGCCGCCACGATTCGAGATAACTATCCGCTTCCCATCACAGAACATCTCTTAGAAAGAGTGGCAGGCAAGGAAGTGTACAGCTTCCTTGATGGATTTTCTGGCTACAATCAAGTAGCCATAGCTCCAGAGGATCAGCATAAGACAGCCTTTGCCACAGAATGGGGCATTTTTGCTTTTAGAGTAATGCCATTTGGGCTTACCAATGCACCAACTACCTTCCAGAGGCTGATGTGCCATGTGTTTAAGGAGTTCCTGAGGAAGAGTTTAGAAGTCTATGTTGACGATCTTTGTGCTCATTCCAATGTTACACAAACCCATATTCCTGAACTCAGACAAATCTTCGACAAATGTAGAGAATATCAAGTCTGCCTGAACCCAGAAAAGTGCGTTTTTATGGTCAGGCAAGGTAAGATTCTAGGACACATAGTGTCAAAGAATGGCATATCTACTGACGAAGAGAAAGTGAGAGCCATAGCAGAGCTACCTAGGCCCAAGAATGTCAAGGAAGTACAAGCTTTCATAGGGCACTGTGGTTATTACCGACGATTTATCCACATGTATGCTGTCATCGCAAAGCCCATGTACGGACTCTTGACTAACTTTGAGTGGACTGATGAATGTGAGAATTCCTTCCAGGAGCTTAAACGAAGATTGTGTTCAGCACCAATCTTGACCACACCAGATTGGAATAAGCCATTCCATGTTCATGTTGATGCATCCAATTATGCCATTGGATGTGTGCTTGCACAACCTACTGGTGAAGGTAATATGGATCTTCCAATCGCCTATGCCAGTAGACAATTGAATGCGGCTGAACGGAATTACACCACCACAGAGCGAGAAGGATTAGGCATGGTGTATGCAGTTAAGAAATTTAGACACTATTTGCTTGCAAATAAGTTTAAATTTTTTACTGATCATCAGGCATTGTTATATCTTGTAAACAAGCCATGCAATACAGGAAGATTAGTGAGATGGTTTCTCTTGCTAATGGAATACGATTTTGAGGTTGTGGTAAGGAAAGGTAGGACTCATTTGAGAGCCGATCATCTCTCTAGGCTCACATCGGGAGAAGCCCCACAAGGAGTGTCAGATGACCTTCCTGATGCTTACTTGTTTAATTTGGAAGTTATACCGCAGTGGGCTAAGCCATTGGTACCAGTATTGACCTACGGGCCTAATCATCCAGTCGTAAATACACGGAATAGAGAGGTTGTAAAAGCCCAAAAGTACCACATCATGGCAGGAAGCATGTACAAGCACACAGATCAAGGGATCTTGGCTTGTTGTGTAGAAGAGGATGAGTACGCTAAATGGTTGCAATTAGCACATGTAGGTGCGTTAGAGCAACACCATTCAAAGCAACGAACTTTACAGACTCTAAAGAGATTCGGAGTGCATTGGCCAACTATGGAAGCGGATGTCCAAAAGTTGTGCAAGGAATGCCCAATCTGTTGCACTAAACCACCTGTGGAACATGCCACTCTCTATCAAGTATCCATTGCGCCAGATTGGAGCGAACCACTAGTATCATTCCTGAGGACAAACACATTCCCTCCAGACATGACTCTGGCTAGGAAAAGGAGTTTAGAACAAGAAGCCTTGGATTACTCACTCATTGGTGATAATCTATATAAGCGTGGTAAAGATGGTTACTTGAGACTATGTGTCCACGAAAGTGAATATCTGAAGATCTTGGAAACTGCTCACCAAGGTGTAGCAGGAGGACACTTTGGACCGGATCGGGTGATCAAGGCAATCCTATTTGCAGGCTTCTGGTGGCCTACCCTTCACATGGATGCACATACCTATGTGAAACGGTGTGATGTCTGTCAAAGGACTCAGTATCCTATACGCAAAGATGAGATGCCACTGAAACCTATGATGGGTGGCCGTGCATTCTCTAAGTGGGGAATAGACTTCGTAGGTCCTATTAATCCCCCAGCTAGAGGTTCTCATGCGGAATACATCATTGTTGCAACAGATTATCTCACCAAGTGGGTAGAGGTAAAGGCTACGACAAAGAACGATGCTCAAACAACTGCCAAATTCTTGTTTGAGAATGTATTCACAAGATACGGGCTACCTATAGAGCTTGTAAGTGATAGAGGCACTCATTTCTTGAACGAAGTGATTGAAAATCTACTCCAACAATTCTTGGTAATACACAAGAAGTCTGCCCCTTATCACCCTCAAGCTAATGGGCAAGCTGAGAGCACCAATAAGATCTTATGCAATGTACTGACGAAATTAGTGAACACTAAACGCTCTGATTGGGACAAACAGCTACACCATGCTGTTTGGGCATATCGAGTTGCCTACAAAACGGTACTCCAAGCCACCCCCTTTCAGATGGTATTTGGCCAAAATGCTGTGCTACCCTTGGACTTCTTGATCCCTACATTGAGAGTAGCACAAGAGTACGAATGGACAGGTCATGAGCTCTCCTCTAGGATCCTTGACCTTGAACGATTAGGAGAAACAAGACTGAGAGCTGCCGCAGGAATATATGCAGCCAAGAAGAGACAGAAAGCATATTTCGATGCCCATGTGAAGGATAAAGGCTTGAAAGCAGGAGATCTAGTCTTAGTCTATACACTAAAACAACACGCGAGGAAGCTAGAAAAGAGAGGCTACGGACCTATGATCATCAATAGGATCTCCACGAGTGGAGCAGTACAATTAGCCACGCTAGAAGGTGATCTCCTCCCAAACTATATTAGCGGTTGTAGAGTCAAGTTGTATCAGGAACCCCTCACGGAGGAAATGCTCAGCCAACTCAACACTGCTAAGAAACGCAAAGAGGAAGAAAAGCGCATTCGAGAAGAGGCTCAAGCAGAAGCTTTAGAACGCATCAGAAGGATGAAGTTACGAAGACAATGCCGAGATCAGACTAGAACAGTTGACCATGCAGATCAAGGATATCCCATGGCCATGTGTGAAGTTGCAGGAACAAGCTCGAATAGAATAGTTGATAGACGTCCTTTCATAACCGTAGATATAGGACAAGGAAAGAGTGCAAGGACCGTAAGAGCCTTGATTGACTCAGGTGCTGCCACTAGTGCTGTTAAGTTGTCTTACTGTCAAGAGTTGCAGTTACTTGTCAATCCTGTGGAAGCATATCTCATAGGATTGGGAGGCGTGGAAACCCCTTGCATGGGCGAGGTGGAACTTCCCCTCTACATTCACGATGAGGCAATGACCGTTAAAGTACTAGTGTGTCAAGATGAGGATCTCACTGAACCTCTCGTCTTGGGTCAAGACTGGATCTATGACCAAGCAGTCAATCTAAACCTAAGAAGTGGACTTCTCCAGGTTTGGGTCAATCATAGTCGAGTTACAGTAGAATTAGACAATGGAGCACTCAAGGAACTAGGAAAGGCATAGACTCCTGGTCCTTCCAGGGGTACACATGAAGATGACCATGCTGTTCTTGTTCAAAACACTGTGTTGCAGAGGAATGATATTTGCAAAAAAGGAGTCAGGGATGCAACGGAACTCCCTTCTTTTCCAAAGGCCAGAAGGAGGCAGCAACCAAAGGTGGATCACAGGCAGAAGAAGCAGAGTACTACCTATGTACGAGATCAAAAGTACCTGCGCAGCAGAATGTCCCAGAAATTAAACCAGGTGTGGGCGCGGAAAGGCGAACAACCGATTGCACCACCGTCAACTACACGGGCAAAACCTCTTATTAGTAACCAACAACACGACGCTAATAAGAAGTCTTTCAGAAATTCTTCCGCTAAAGTAAAATCTATTTGGGTGCACAAGAAGTCGATGAAGGCAGGCCCACAATCAAGACAAATTTGGGTGCCTAAGGCTTGCTTGAGGGCACAAGTTGTTATGCCAAGGCCACAACCTATTCAGCATAACTCGACTACGAGAACAACCAGTATTCCCTCGTTCTCAACACTTAGGAACACACCAAGACCCAAGAGCATGCATGTAATCACTTATAAGTGGGTCCCTAAAAGGCCCCATGCCCAAACCACGGCACCGAGACAGCTCTCTAGAGTCTCGACGAAACCGAAAGCAACGCCCATTCACTGCATTTGGCAGTCTAAGACCTGTAATAAACCCCCCGATCCCAACTTGTAAATTCACCCCCACTTACTAACGGCATTAGTCTCCTAGGAATACACAGACATTAACTACACTCACTGTCTTCGTGCACTTACTAACCACTAACTCACCATCTACCTCATGATTAATGTTGTAACGGGGACAAAAACGGATTTATTCTGTCCATTACGATGTTAACACATGATTCTATATTCTCACAGAATCAGAAGGCAAGAAGAAAAATGGCAGATGCGACAGGTTCGGGCTCACAAGTAGGGATACTTACTGCAGGAATTGATGTGGATAGCCTACCTGTGGACGTGCCCCCGACTGAACGACCAGTGGAGATGCAACACCTTCAGCAACTCCCGGTGCCAGATCCACCTACAGGAATCACGGAAAGAGTCCATGCCAATTCTCATTGGTTCAATGGCATGCCCGGTCCATTAGGAGAGGCCAAGTATATCTGGGAGTCTAAATGCGAGTATGACAGATCATGGGTGCGATTCCAATTTTTCTCCAAGGAGTTCGAGACTTTACAGAACACCGAAGATCTCCAGACCATATGGCAACGAGCAGGGTTAGCGGAATATTTTGAAGCCCCACTACCTAAACCCGACCTCCTCCGATGTTACTATCTGGTCTCCACATTACAAGCTCATGAAGATAAGGACCAACCCGGATCATTTGTTCTCCCCTCATTGCTGGGCAACAACGAGTTGAAGAGGTTTGAACTTACTGCGGAGCTGGTGAGTGATGCTTTAAATATGCATGGCACGCATGTACCCTCAGAAAAGGATGCTCTCGTTCCCACCAACATGAAGGACAGGAAACTAGTGAAGCTGAAAGACATGGCAGCACTCACCCCAAATGTGTCCATCCCTCTCCGCATGTGCATGCAACATTTCGCCTTCCCCGGCCAAGACCGATTCACGCAACCACACAAGAAGATCTGGTTTGCTCTCTACTTGGCGGAAGCAGGTGCGTTACCTATTAAGCTACCAGTGTGGATTATAGATCAGCTGTATGAAGCAAACAAACGGGCTTCTAGGAAATTAGTGGTGAATGGATGCTGTGCAATCACACGCATCATTTACCGATGCTTGGCATATGATGTCCCCATTGAGCGTGCCTTAACTTGGGCACAATTACAAATGTTTAAAAGGCTCAAGACGTCCACACATCAGTCCAAGCGCATGAGGGGCGCGATCCCTTGTGTCCAGACAAGGGAAGTCCTGACTACTCCTGAGGCATCACCATTAAGAGAGGGCACTGTACCTCCCTTTACCATTAGGATACCCAGGTCGGAATCTGACACTACGACACAACCTACCCCATCGGCTCCTCCTGTTACACCTGAATTCGAATTTGCTGCCACTGGAGAGGCTGAAGGACTGGACCCCCAGGATTTCGAAGCATTCCTACAAAGCACACAATTCTCTGATGTGGAGTTTTATTCAGAGGCAGAGGAGCAGGGCACATCCTCACGAAGAAGAAGAAAATCTACAGACGGTAGACATGTCCATTGGAGTGACACTCCGCAAAGTCAACAACACGGACACCCGGAAGAAGAAGAAGCGTATGAAGAGGACACCACTGAAGCCCCAGCATATACAGCAGAACTCCGAAGGCTGTATCAGATTATGGAAAGAGTGCGATCGCAGCAATTACTCACTGAACAGAGCAGCAGAGTACTTATGACTCAGTTGTTGGAAGAAGCGGGAGTTGACTCAGAGTACAGGGAGGGTCTCTTATTGATGGCAGAAACATATGGAGTTGTAGAAGCTGTGCGCACTGCCATTCAGAGGCCTTCAGTTCAATATGACCCACGAAGGTTCCAGACCCGACCTCGCTCAGGTAAAAATATCCAAATTCCCGTTACAGTTGCAGAAGAGCCAACTACTACACCAACCTCCCAAACAGCTAGTCAACAGCACCCCGCCACCCAGGAGGAGTTCACCGAACCACTACCATCCACTCCCCCACCATCACCTCCTAGAAGAGAAACAGTGGAAACCACATCGACTGCTCAACCCACCGACCCCACCTTCACCTTCCGTACTCCCATCTCCAGTGCCACCCTATTCTCTACCACTGATAACCCGATCTTTGAAGCAAACCCCATCACTACACAACCCACCGAAACCCTTCCCGAGCCTGCCCTAGGACAACCATCCCCAATGCCTTCAGCCACGGGTCATCCTGACCCCAGATCCACATTCATGGGCTTCCCTACTACCACGCAACCCTTTCCACCCTTCTCAAATTTACGACCCCAACCCCCGATATCCCTTTCTCCATTTCTACAATCCCTCCAGGACATCTTTGCTAGAGCTTTTCAACCAGGCTCTCAACCATTCCCTGCCTTTTCAGCTCCCCACCCCACTTCGCATCTATTCACCACTTCCACACACACACCACCTACCATACCAATGTATATGGCAGACCCCACACCCACATCCACTCCTGAAGGTATGGACATTTCACCACCCACGGCACCTCCACCCACGGTTTCACCTCCTCCCGTTCCCCCTCCACCAATTTCACCCACACACACAACTTCCGTAGACACATCATTCACTGTCTCCCTTCCCCAATTCCCTTCCCATGCATCTCCCACGATAAACAACCCACACTCATCTATAGGAAGTGCACTGGACACCATGTTGGCTTGTATATCAAATTTAAGAACAGATTACATTCAGCTCCAGCAACAAAACGAACGCCTGCAAGAGCACTCAGCGACACTACAGCACCGCCTTGCGGCACTAGAAGAGGAGAACGCCCACCTCCACACACAGTTCCAAACCCTCCAAGAAGCCCATAATACATTGGAGGTACAACTACAGAACGTAGATCAGGAAGCGGTGCAGGTGGTAGAAGGTCACCTACGGACACAGCTGGAACGCAACTCAAAACTTCAGCGAAATATGGCGCTACTTAAACGCCATCTTGCGGCTGCTCAGGAAGAGAACAGACGTCTGCAAATACAAAATCAAGAGAACCTGGAGGCAGCTATTGAAAGCACACCGGGGGCACCCATCAGCCCATCCAAGTTTCAAGCAGTGACCCCCGATAATATCAAGATTATATTGGAAGATTATGCCATGCTGCTCGAAGCACATGATAAGCTATCGGAGGAGCTAGGACAACTGAAGCAGGAACACCAACAAGGACCAACAGCTGCCCCTCCAACCACCCCCTCTGCGGCTTCGCTTCTCAACGCAGAAGCCATAAAAGATCTCCAGGAACAGGTAACTGAATTGCAAACACGCCTACTACAATATGAGAGACCATCTTCCCCCCCGGAGGCTCCCACGGACGAAGAAGTTGTGCAAATTCCTGTGGAACAAACGTTTGATGAAGAATATGATCCGCAACCATTCCCAAGAGGCCAACAAACAGAAGAAGCACAGGACACGTTCGAGGCACCACGGCCGCCATGGTTACGACAAGTGGAGGAAATAGGGACTTCGCATGAAGAGCGCACCGTAGTGCAAAATCAGGCCATGAGGGTCATAGAGGAGTCTGTGTTACAATCAGCTTACTTCAAGAACTTGTCATCGAGACGCCTGATTCTCTCATCGGAACTCCAATACAGGCCGTATTATATTATCTTGGCTGATTATAATGCAGAAATACAAAGAGTCACGGGTCAGATTCCTACTTTTGCGACCCAATTTCAACCCGAAGACCTTCCTCCAGAGGTGCGAAAAGGCAAGATTCGTCAACCAACATGGCGGCAGAAACTTTTAGAGACCTATCCAGAAATGCTACGCACATGGAACAACGCGCCGTTGCACCTCCTGTACAACCCATGCTACGGTCCAGTCCCTCGCCGCAGGTCGTGGAAGGCATTTAATATCAAGGTACAGAACAATGCCCCATGCAAGGAATGGCTGAACTACCCGTACATCGCGCCACCACAAGGACCACCATCGGTGGCATATATGATGGGAACCATCCGCCACTGGATGCCGCGCTTGAAGCCCATTCCAGATGTAGCAGCGCAAATGATGCTTAAAATCTTAGATATGATGCAAGTAGTGCTGAAGACCTTTAGAAATGCAGCCGCACCACAGGTACGTCTTCCGGGGTTTAGCAATGGAAATTACGACTTGGTGTATGACATGAGCACCACCCCCAGTATCCGTGTGGCTTACGCTTGGCATGCGCGCATCAAATACCTCCCCGCCTGCTACAAACAGACCTTCGAAGAAATGTTCAGATCAGGTTTCTGGGAGTATCACTCGGAGATTTTCGCACCAAAGCCGACACATCTGCTTCAACTGTTTGCTTGTGAACAAGCAATGTATTCAGAGTACTACACCACCCCGCAACCAGAGACCCCCGGTGCAATAAATTGGGAGGCATTGGAAGCCGATCTAGCAAGAGGCTTAAGGATAGGAGAACACGAACTGGCCACCAATGTCATCCAATATTACATCGACCACCCGCGAGAACAAAGGTCTGTCAGGGGCGACAGACGCTAGGAAGGGGGGAGTGTTGGCACACAAAGCAACAGAGGAATCATGCACAATACGGCAACAAGGCCAGATCATTTTTCCCCATGGGTTATGTACAACTCAAGTGATTTTAATCACTACACAAACATTGTAAATCCCGTTTTTGGTACAATAGACTCCATTTTGTGCAAGCCGAGGAGTCCTCGAGCTTGAGGAGTATTAGAAGTACCATCATACCAATTTTCATAATTTTTAGACTTCGTTTGAGCCCTCAAATAAGCCCTGGAACCTAATTTTTAACTAGGCCGGACACTAGGTCTGGACAGGGCCAAAGCTAGTCAAAAACTATAAAAAGAGCTAGAGAGCTCATTTTTGAGGTTGGATTGTAATTGAAACGAACTTGTAAGAGCTATTGAAAGTAATCTAAAGAACTCCATTGATTCTCTCTCTTTGTCTTGCCGTGTGTGCGCGTGTGTGTGTATGTGTGTGCATGCTTGTGTGCTTCTCACTCACGCACTTGTGCCGCCACTTGCTCGAGGTCTTCATACCATCCTCACGTCTTCCCGGATTGACATTAAAGGAGGTGCTACTCATCACTGAGCTACAACCCGCAATGTAGGATTTTTCTCCAAAACTTTTCTTCTCCAAACAAGCTGTGCAGCTTCAAATTCTTCTTGAGTATAGTTGAACGTGTCATTTTTGAATTGCAATTGTTCGTCTGGATTTTTTGTGTGATTCTCTTTATGTATTTTCTGGTTTTCTCTTTCAATAATCCATAAGGAATATTGAAAGGCTTCATGATCGTCTCCAAATCTTTACCTTTAATCTTTGCTTCTTTCATAACTTTGCCGTTCCTTCTAACCTATTTCTGCAGTGTATGGCATTGGATGATCATCATGTGTTTCCGCCATCTGCTCTTTCATTGGAGAATTATAATCGGGGGAGATAGAGGACGTACCTCTACCCCATCAGTAGGATTTTCGTTTGTCGGCTCTACTGGTGTCCCGATTGATGCTTTCTCTTCTGCTTTGGTCTCTAATTGTGCTATGTGTTCAGTCTTCTCTTTAATTTCTTGCATAGCTACTCTGAGTGCTTCTTTTGCTGCAAGCAGTTCATTACCAATTTCTGCTACATGATCCATATTTTCACTGTAACTCACTGCAAGTTTTCCATTGGCAATGTTTAACTGTTTCGTGAGCTCTTTAGTTTCATTCCTGTATTTGTGTTCCCATTCTTCTCTTAGGGTTTGCTCTTGTTTCAGCAGATCTGCATATTTCTCAATCTGATCTCTTAATTCTTTTTGGTCAATAGCTCTAGTCTCTTGTTTTTCGATAGGCTGGTCATATAGTAATGCCTTCATCAGTTCTTTATTGCGGCTGCGTAAGCTATCGTTTTCCTCCATATACACCTTAAGTTGTGTTTCGAGCAAGTTGCTTCGAGCTTTCATTCTCTCTTTGTCGGCTTCACAGGCTTCATGTAATCTTTGTAAGTCTGTCAGTCGTGCCTAGAGTTGATGATGTTGGTGCATCAATGTATCACATTGTGTTTTTACTGCGAGTAACTCCGTTCCTTTGGCTATAATCTCTTTCTGGGCCTGGATGAGCTCTGCAGACAATTGTTCACTCATGATTTGAAACTGATTCTTCTCCCGCATAGCCTTGTCATAATCTGCATCGATGTCCATCATTTGCTGTTGTGTGTCCATGGCCGTTTGTATCATTTGCTTGACAACAGGTTTTAATTGAGTAACATCCACATTCAACCATGTGGTAGGGATACTAGGTTTTGCTCCTGTTGTCACATCTTTCCCTTGTGCCACGTGTAACTTAGTATCATGGGGCTGCCTAATATGAAGTTGGATCCTTGACTCAGCCTCCATGTGGTCAATCTTGCCTTGAGGTGTATCATCGGGCACTTCAATCACGGTTGGCTCTTTGTTTTGTAGTAGGCCTGAGTCTTGGTTGATTGGAGTTTGTATTTCCTCTTTGATAGGTGGTTTTGCATCTTTATTAGTTATTGGAGCTTCCTTGATGCTGACCTTTGACTTTTCATTTAATTGAATTACGTGCTCTGGTTCAGTGGATTCTTCCATGCTCTTTGCGTGCTGTTGGTTGTTAGGTGTGACTTCGACTTGATTGATCTCTATCCAATCCTCATTGTGTGTTTCTGTTCATATGTCAATATCCAGTGTGTCCTTCTCAGGGCTTGATTCCTCATTAGAGCTTGATTCCTCCAACCCTATTTCTTTGTATCTGGAAGGTACTTGATGAGTATGTTCTTTATCCTTCTGTTTCTTTTCCTAGCTAGCCTGTCTGTAATGGTGACCTTGAATATTCAAATTTACTTGCCCACGCATATACTGATGCGTTTCTTCCAGGGCTACAGAGAGGTCTCTCTTGGTTATTGGCTGTTGTGTCATAGGAATCTTCGGTAACACATATGTTCTCTTTGATTGTGGTGTCTCTTGAGCTTCTTGCTCTCTTAGGTGTTTAGTTCCTCTCATAGGTGTCTTTGAACTGGTTCCTACTTCAACAACGATGACTGTTTTCTTTTTCTTTGGAACGGTTGCTGACTTTACATATTTGGCCATCTCAGTTGAGGTTGGTATCAAGTGTAAGCAATCCTTCATTTCAAGTGCCTCATAAATGAGTAAGGTCAATGCCGAAATTCCATTCAAGAACTTTTTCTAACTCCACTTCTTCTTCGCTTCAAATAGGCATTCTTGAACATATGGAGTCATGTTGACTTGATTTCCTACTTGCCTCATAGCATGTGAGAGTAGCTGCATAACAATCTTTTGAGGTGTTGTGTATCTATGCATACTTGGAAAGCAAAAATGTTGGTGAACTAAGCGAACAGAGTCTTTAATATCCGTTCTGTTGATTTCCAAAAATGTTCTCTTTTTTGGATCATGACATTCATCTTTGACATTCGTGAGTCCCTCTTGATTCCATCCGAAAGCTCTTTTAATTAGCTCATGAGTGAATTGAATGGTTTTCCATGTACCCACTTTATCCAATACTCTTGCCTCTGGGACTGACATCTTATTCGATGCAGATTGAAGTGTATTCATTACTTGCGTACATCTCTGGAAATCTGGCAGATATATTGGCAATCTTAGGAATGCATCAATTCCTGCTTGTGTCTAGACATCCGTCATGCGCGGTAATCCTTGTATGATAGTCTTGAAATCTTGTGACATGATAGGGAAGTAGTGATCCCTGTCCATAATCTTGATGGTCGCCATGAAAAGAAACTCGGACACTGGTTGATCATCAAGAAACCTATGACCTCTTGCCTTAGTTATTGATTCCAAGGGAAGAAGCAGGACCTCTTCCTCTTGCGTGGCTTTGGAATTAGAAGATGCCATCTGCACTCAATATAGAGTATGAATTAGTGGTAAGATAGTATTAAAAATCATCCTTCATTTGTCTTTCATTAGATTGGCAATGCTCCGCGTGAATAGTGTCGTCCCTTCCCCGTGGGTGTGAGAAAGGTAATACCTGGGATTTTTCCTACTTTTAGATATTTTTATGTTTTAATCTGAAAGAAAAACAGAAAGGTCAGTTCATAGCCGAAGCAGTTATTGATTTTTTAGTAAGTTTCTTTAGCTTATGTACAAGTGCTCTCCTATTTCCCAAGAGGGACATGTGCTTCACTATCCTGAAATAGAAGAAAATTGTGCCGAATGCTTGGCCTTTTAATGTGGCCCTATTATGCATACTTTGGGTTTTGGTAACTCCAAATGTGTGCAACTCGAATTACTTGGTTGATGCAAACAGCTAGTCTTGCCTTTCAGCATCCAGATCTGCTTCACACTATTGGGACAGATTGTATTCCTAACATTCCTGAAGAATATGGTGCTTCTCATGTTGTACGTCTGCTTTATCTACTTTTTGAATCTTGGAATGGTGTTTGAAGCACATGTAGACTCCTTCTCTATCTTGTAACAGTTTAGCTTCTGTCGTTTTGCCTTTAGACCATACTGATTTTCCTTAAGCATTGGTTTGTCCTTTTTTATGATTGTCATTTGAATACATGACTTGGGAATCCATATTTGTGTGTGGGCTGGTTGGGCGGCTACCAATTTCTTTGGAATCTATATTCTAGCAATTCTTTGTGGACCTCAGTGTCCAAAGTGATTTACTCGCTTGTTCGATGGGTCGTTCTGATGTCGATAATGTTTCTGTTGTTGAAGATATGCAGCCACTTGATCCTTCCTTATCCAAGCCTGTCTAGTGTAAGGAATGGGGTATATTCTAATAGGTGCACACTTGTGATTACCCGGAGAACTAGTCTCTCTTGTGCGTGGTTCTTCGTTAAAGCTGTTTTTAGATAGAATGATACTCTTGTGACTTGCTAGATTAGAAGATGGTGTGCAAGCAGAATTCAGTGTATCCTCACATGAAATACTTGATGAAGGGGTTTCCATAGTGCTAGTGAACATACATTCATCACTGTGTTCATTTGAGTGAGTTTTTGGTTCTATACTTGCGGCTTTGATTGGTTGTTCGTCTAGCATGCTGAATACTTCACGATGTCCTATCTTGGCCGAGATTTATCCTAAGGCCAATCGCATAGTTACTTCATATTCGTATATCCAGTCTTGACCTAACACGAGCTCTTCCAATAAGTCCTGATCGTGACATACTAAAAGTTTTTGTTCCATTGTGTTGTTTCCAAGGAGTAGAAGTAAAGTGATCTCTCCGATACACTGTGTGATCTTTCCCCCTATTCCAATCAGCTGTGCCTTAGATGGACATAATTCTTCCTTAAGTTTCTGGGTTAATGAAAATGTGATACAACTTACAGCAGCTTCTGTGTCAATGAGTGCATCCACTAAGTGGTACTCTTTTTTCTAGCTCCCAAATTCAAATATGGATGCTTCCTTTGTTGCCCTAGGTTTTCAATGGCCCCAAAATTAGCCATTGGGACGAGTTCCTCTCCTAGTCGATATCTCTCATTCTCTCTCATCCATTCTTTTCGTTTTCTTATTCGCTCTAACGCTTCTTGTCTGGCTTCCTCTTGTATTCTTTCTTCCTCTAGGCGCCTATTCTTACCCATTATCAATCGTGATATTATTTCCTCAGTTAATGGCTCTAGATATTTTTTCACTCGACATCCACTGATATAATTTGGCAGTACTTCTCCATCTAGAGTTGGTAAGCTGATGGCTCTGCTGGTGGATATGTGATTGATGATTAACAGGCCATATCCTCTTTTTTGTAGTTTCTTTGCGTGTTGTTTCAAAGTATAAACCAAAACTAAATCTCCTTCCTTCAAATTTTTATCTTTAATATGAGCATCAAAATATGCTTTCTATCGCCTTTTAGCAGCATAAATCCCTGCTACTACTTGTAACCTAGTTTCATGTAACTTCTCTATTTGATCCAATTGAGCTGAGAGTTCATGTCCCGTCCACTCATAAGTTGTTGCTACTCTGAGAGTGGGTATTAAGAAATCAATTGGCAAAATAGCATTTTGTCCATACACGAAGTTAAACGGAGTAGTTCCTATGGCGGTCTTGTAAGCTACTCGGAATGCCCATAAAGCGTGATGTAACTGTTTATCCCAATTAGATCTACCATTGTTTACAATTTTAGTGAGAACTGTGCACAAGATTTTATTTGAACTTTCGGCTTGTCCATTGGCTTGTGGGTGATAAGGGGCTGATTTCTTATGAATTGCCAAGAATTCATTCAGTAAGGCTTCTATAACTTCATTCACAAAGTGTGTGCCTCTATCACTCACAATTTCTATCGGCAATCCAAATCTAGTGAAAACGTTCTCGAAGAGAAACTTGGCCATAGTTCTTGCATCATTTTTCTTGGTTGCTTTGGCTTCAACCCATTTGGTCAGGTAGTCTGTGGCTACAATTATATACTCGGCATGGGATCCTTTAGCTGGGGGGCTAATAGGTCCTATGAAGTCTATTCCCCATTTAGTAAAAGCTCTAGCACTCATCATGGGTTTCAGTGGCATCTCGTCTCTTCTAATTGGATATTTCATTCATTGACAAATATCACATCTTTGCACATATGTTGCTGCATCTTGGTGTAGAGTTGGCCACCACATCCCAGCAAAGAGAATCATTTTTGCAGTTTTATCTGCAGAGAAATGTCCTCCTGCAGCTCTTGTATGTGCCATCTCTAAGACAGCAAGATACTCGTCTTCATGAATGCACATTCGCAAATGATTATCTCTTCCTCATTTAAAGAGTTGTTTTCCTATAAGAGAAAAATCCATTCTTTGTTCGGTGAGTGCACGTTTCCTTGCTAGAGTGGCTCCTTCTGGGTACTCTTGGGTGTTTAAGAACTTCACCAGAGGCATGCTCCATCTCGGTGCTACGGTGGAGTAGCATAAGTTAGAGTTCTCTTTTGGATTCCGTTCTTGACAAGTTGGGCAGGCTGATACATAGTTATGCGCATCCCTCTGCATGGTTGGCCAATATATGCCCAATCTCCTCAGTGTTTGCCATGTTCCGTTTGCATTTAGATGAGTTTTCCATTGATTTACATGTGCTTTTTGAAGCCACATTTCTTGTTCCTCTTCTTCTACGCATCTCATGAATAATCCACTTGAGTCTTGGTGATACAAACTTCTATCAATTGATAGCTAATGGATAGCTATCATGAATTGTAGTTCCATTTATTTTCTTCAGGTTAATACACACTCTTAATTTCCCATTCTTTTTTTTCGTAATGTAGGTTTTCCCCATGGCTTCCACAAAGAGGAGGTCACAATCGCAACACCACCACCTAAATCTAAGATAGCTTTGGTTGTGTAACCTTGGTAGGTGATTGGAAGATAAATTTTACCTTCTTCACCTTCACTCATGTCTCCTATTTTGTCTAGAGGTATCTCTGGGACTTTTTGCTTAGGGCCTACTTTTTGCATATTGGAATCAAGTTTTGGAACTTGATCTGCCACATGATTCCATAACTCAAGTTTACTTTGATCAGCTCTTCCAAGGTGAGATGGCATTGAACCTTGTTCTTCATGACATCAGTGTTCCTTGGAACCACTGAGTCTTCATTTCTTACCAATATTGTGGGAGCTCTAATCTGAAGAGATTCAAATTCCCATGGGCCTGTGAATTGAGGAACCTCTTGTAAAGAATTAGATTCAAAATCTAATATTACTTCTTCTTGTTGCTCTACTTGGTCTCCATAAATAGATGGAATGACTTGGGGAAACTGATCATGAAGGTCATCAATCTCAAGAATAGGAGGGGGATTACCCTTCTTCTTGGCCCATTTCTCTTCTTGTATTTCCCACAAGAACTCTTGTGAGTACTGTTCAATTGAAAGAGGTGTTCCTTCATTTATGGAATCAAGAATGTAAGCTTTTGTTGGTGGTGAGCAACAACTGGTTGAGCCTGTGGAGGTAAACAAACTTGCAGCTTGTTTACCAACTGCTCTAATCTTTCTAGTAAGCCCTAGAAATGCAAACTGGTTTGATAGAATTTGTTTGATTAAACATTTGACTGGTCTCAAGCATAGCTTGAGCTACTTCTACCATTTTTATGCACATTTTTGTCCGTTCAATCTCTAAATCTGCTCTAGGGTAGTCTTTTCTAGGTTTATAGCTCTTGGTCCTTCTTGAAGTCGAGCCAGGTAGGCCTTGAACATCATTTCCAAGTTTTTAGGGGTTGCATCTGCAAGAACATACCTTGGTTGCGGTTTATTTACAATGAGTGGTGGGGTGGGATGAGGTGGAGTGGATGGAGCTTCCACATGCGAGGGGTTTTGAGATGCAATGTCTTCTATTTTTGTTTTTGCATCTTTTAGGCTTTCTTCTAGTTTATATAACTTTTTATTCCACTTGCGATTGGTTCTCTCCCTGGTATCCTTCCATGTTCTTGTTTTCCTCTTACTAGGCTCTGTTGATTCACTTGGTGAGGTATGCCAAAGAGCTAAGTACCCTATTAGAAGACACGACATGCCTCTAAGACCCATGGTTTGTGCGAGAGCCTTTTCCAAATGGGTTATTGATTTCATAGGACCAATTAATCCACTAGCTAAAGGATCACACACTGAGTACATAATAGTGGCAACAGATTATCTAACTAAATGGGTAGAAGCAAAAGCAACTAGAAAGAATGATGCTCAAACCTTGGCAAAGTTTCTCTTTGAGAACATATTTACTCGCTTTCGACTACCCATAGAGATAGTAAGTGATAGAGGAACGCAATTAATTAATGAAGTGATAGAGTCCTTAATGAATGAATTCCTTGTGATTCATAAAAAATCAGCCACTTATCACCCTCAAGCCAATGGTCAAGCATAAAGTTCCAATAAGGTGTTGTGTACAGTGTTCACAAAGATAGTCAATACTGGAAGGTCAGATTGGGTCAAACAATTGCATCATGCAATTTGGGCCTTTTGTGTGGCTTACAAAATAGCCATTGGAGCTACTCCTTTTAACCTAGTTTATGGACAAAATGCAATCTTGCCAATCGATGTTTTGGTACCTACTTTACGAGTAGCACAACAGTATGAGTGGACATGACATGAGCGATCAAAGCAACTAGAGCAAATTGACAAATTATGCAAAACAAGACTACAAACAATTGCGGGACTTTATATGAAGAAACTACAAAAACACAGATATGGACCTTTACTGATTAATAGAATCTCATCTAGCGGAGTAGTGAATCTAGCCACCTTAGATGGAGATATACTTCCCAACTACATAAGTGGTTGTCGAGTAAAATGATATATGGAGTCATTGACGGATCAGATGTTATCATGACTCGTAAGAGCTCAGAATCAAAAGAAAGAAGAAGAGATAATTAGAGAAGAAGCACGTCAAGAAGCCCTCGAGCGTATCAAGAAATGGAAGGAGTGGATAAAACAAAGGGATGAAGGATATCTAGAGGGGGACGAACCCATACCCATGGCCAAGTCAATAAGACTGGCAAGGAAAGCCCTAGTAGATCTCAACCATATTTAAACCTAGGGATTGGAACCATAGAGTACCAGTTGATAGATAACCTGATTGACTCAGGAGCATCCCTAAGTTGTATACAAAAGATGTTAATCACACACCTTCAAACGAACATAAGTCCCACTAAAGCATGCAGGATAGTCATTGGAGGCCAAGTTATAGAGTGTGTTGGAGAAGCCCTAATATCCCTCCACCTAGGAAATTCTTTGATGGAACAAAGAGTTTTGGTATGTAAGGATGAAGACCTAATAGAAAATCTAATCCTAGGGCAAGACTAGATCATTGAGAATGAAGTGAGCATTCATCTAGAACAAGGATACATATATGCCAAAATAGAACATAAAGAAATTTTTAGCTTGTTAGAAGAAAGACCTTCTCAAATTCATGAGATTATCAAGCTTGAGAAAGAAACCCTAGAAAAGGAATTAGAAGATGAATCAAGCGAAAGCATACCCAAAGAATGCGCTAGTCTAGAACTGCCTGCAAATAGGGATGTGTTGCATGATGATATGACCACCTTTCCCATGAGAGATGAATCCAAGAGAGAAAGTGAGGATAATGCTTCTATATTAACCTACTCAAAGAGAAGAACATCCACATGGAGTTCTACTACTTGAGCATCATATCCATGGAACACTCGTCTGCAATGGGTCAGCAAGGATCAAATGAAGGAACCAAAGAAGCCAACACAGAAACAGGTCAGCCACCCAATGAAGGCAAGGAGAGACAAACATTCCTCATCATTGCAATTAGAACCACAAAGGCTCCTAAGTGTATGCTTCCAAAATCATTAGTAGCAGCTCAAAAGACACATCAATGCATATGGATCCCAAAGAAATTCAAACAAACTACAACTCAAGAACTTGAGAGACTCAACGAGCTATCATGCCTACAAAGTGAAGCAAAGAAGTCTAGAAGAACCCATCAAGGGCACAAAAGGAACACGACATCAACCAATCAGACTTCAAGAAAGAAGGCAACAAGGACTAGAGAATGACAAGAATGACATAACCAAATACCTCAAGCACCAACTACAACATGGATATGGAGACCAAAGAAGCAGCAAGAAGAGGCACGACAGAAAAAGCTCGATTCCACTTGCACTCATGAGGAATCCAATGCACCTAGAGTATGCATGATAGGGCCACATTACAAGGCCATGCATTTGGCACATTATCTATTCATCAAAACTAGTGGTGCACCTTTCCATCATTGGAATAGGTCTTAGATTCTACTTTCATAGGAATGAACCTACAGTGTAAATAAATAAATGCTTCCACTAGAACTAACCTTCGTTTTCTTTGAGGAGTAAAAAAAAAACCAAAAGAAGTGTGGTAACAGATCTTACTTACTTAAGAAAGGGGAATCGGAGAGATGAGAAATCGACACACCACTAAACCATAGATAACACATCAATTGGTTTCTGCTAGAAGTTAATTCTCACTATTACAAGTGCAGATGGCTTTTGAGGATTCCAAAGCAATTATTCAAGAAGAAGTGTTGGAGTTTCCTTTGGAGAGTGTGACCAAAGCCAAAGTTCATTGGTTTCACGAGGATCAACTTCCTGGGATTATCTTTTCTTAGTGAGAATAAAGATTATGGACACCAACCATCAGTTCCCGATCATGTCTCAAGATTTCAAAGTCATGTATCAACTCCCATCAATAGTGGATATAATGACAAAGGTGTTGGTGCAACTCAACCACCAATTGATGTTTTGGGTAAAGATTTGAAGTCAAAGGATGAAGAAAAGATCAACAATTGAAGATTGAAGATAGAGCATGTTCAGGAAATGAAGACTTGTATACATATGTACATTAATTTGTGTTCACATAGGTGATAATACAAAGCACAATGTGAAGTCAATTGGACTAGTGAAGGCCAAGGATGGAAGTACTCTTTTGAGTAAGGTCTTGTATGTTCCTACAATTCCAAAGAATCTGATAAGTGTAGGGCAAATTGTTGAAAAAGGTTATGAAGTAAGGTTCACTAATGATGGAGTTCACATGATTGGAACAACCTGAATCTATGTAGAAAACATGCTCATCAGATTTACCTTGTGGCATGGCCATATTCATGATTAGCAATGAGTCCTCTTAATTTGATTCTTTTGTGTAGATATTGAATTCTCTTCTTCCCCTATTGTCGCCTTGATAGTTTGAATGGTTGTAATTGTTGTGGTTTCCATGGTAATTGTTGAACCTTCCTCTTGAGTAGCCATAACTTCCTCTATTGTAGCCTCTACCTCTTTGATTCTTGGAATTACACAAATAGAGCATGAATTAGAGTCTTGGGATCTCCCCCTACCTTGTCTTCCTCCTCTGTCTCTACCTCTACCATATCTTCATCTACCTGCATAGTTAGCTTGATGTGTACCTGCTTCATCATCCAGTTTCTTTCCTCTTCCTTTGTTTTCTTTGGACTTGCTTTTATCAGTATACAAAGTTGAAGATTGATTACCTTTGGAGCTTTCTCCATTCTTGAAAAGCTTGGCCTCTTGAGTAAGTAGTTGTCGTATGAGTGTGTTGAAATTTGGTACATGCATATCCATGTATAGATCCATAGCTATGGTGAATGCTTCCCACTTGTCATCTACCTTCGAGCCATTGATGACCTGCCTTACAATTTGCTCTTCATCTATTACCTCTCAAATGCTTCCCAACTAATATGCTATGTCCTTGAGCTTTGTGCCGAAATCAGTCACATTTTGTTTGGGAGCTTTCTTGAGAGTTGTGAAGTCTAGCCATAGTTGATGCTTCCTGGCCTTTGTACTCGAAGAGAAGAAGGCTTCAAGTGCATTTCACACTTCGTGAGATGTTTTACAACTTCTAATGTGAGGCAAAACAAAATTTGAGATAGAGTTGAGGAGATAAAACCTTGCAAGTGTATCCTTGGAGCACCATGTGCTCAATCTTTCTTGCTCTTCTTGTGTTGGTTGACCTTTGTTCCTGAAACTTGGCATAACTTCATCTCTAGCTATATAACCATATAAATTCCTTCCTTGAAGATAATCTTCCATCATTAATGACTAGGCTGAGTAGTTACCTCTATCTAATTTGTCAATTGATGAAGGAAATCCATCTGCCATGTTGTCCAACCTTGCTCTGATACCACTATGAAGAGATGGATTTGTAGTTGATGAAGATGAAGTGGTGCTGCAAAAACTTTGCACTACACTAGCCAAATGAACTTTAGAAATATGTGATGGGCCCCTTTAGCTTGCCAAAGGATGTATTAGACCCCCTATGTACCTTGGACAATTAGTCTCAAAAAGATGAATCAAAACAGATAAGTTGAAGTAGATTCAAGAGCCAAAAACATGCTATTTATGTTCATACACCTGTTCAAAGTTTTGAACAATTCTCTCGCCACAGCAGGAATTAACTTAATTCCTTTTGGGGAACTCTTGTACACTTAATACGCTAAAAATCATGAGTTATTTGATAAAAAAATATGAACCACACAAAGAGAAAAGAACTTAGCAAGTCATAGGACAATCCCGACTTTCACGGGGTATAGCAGTACTCAAACCCATGCGCAAAAAAATAGCAATATCTCATGATTCAAGAATGCAATGCTTATGAAAGTTTGTAGGAATATACTAGACATTATGCAAATTCTAAAAAGCTTTGAATCCTGGAACATGGTGAAGTACACACTGAGAAACAACTCTGAGAGGATGACTATTTTGAGAGTAGTGCTCATAGAGAAGTAGAAAATGAAGTGATATAGTCGACTTCAAATGAACATAGTTGATGATTGAAATATCCAATTGGAATGAACATTTGTGACTATAGAGTAGACGTGGAGGGCTAACTTTACCAAGTTGAATCATTGAAAGTGATACACCAAGCTCAGAGAAATGATCTCTGCAATCTGACTGAGAAAACTGAGAGATATGGTAGTGAACAATACACTTCACAAGAGCAGGAAAATATGAACTCAAATGATCATGAAAATGAAAGTATATTGATTGTAAAATACAATGGCGTTACTGATACATATGTGTGCCTTGAAACCACACCTTGATATGGCATAAAGCTCAGCTCATGGAGGTCTTCTAAACGCAACTAAAGAGCCATGTATTTATAGTCATCTTTGGAACCAAGATCTAAATTTGAATCTTGCATAAAATCACCCTCCAATCTTTTGGTGATTGATTCTCCTAATCACCTAATCAAAATTCATGGATTTTCTTTCCTTTTTCAACAAGTGAACTCAACCACTTAGATTCCTTTACTTTTACATCAAGTTAAGTCTTCAAAAATTACAAGAGGTAGTTCACAAGTGAACTCTACAAGGAGTTTACATTTCCTTTAAATTTCGTAAGCCTATTGGTGACCCAAGCCATCACTTGGACTTGCCATGGACTTGTTCCAACATAAATGTGGTGCATGTCAGTTTGGTAAATCACACAAGTTATGTTTTACAAAGAAAGGCTATATGCATGAGGATTATTTGGAGCTTGTCCACACAGATCTGTGGGGACCAAGCAAGGACCCTTCAATTTCAGGCTCAAGATTCTATGTGTCATTTATTGATGATTTCAGTAGGTGGACTATCTTGTATTTCATGAAACATAAGGATGAAGTGTTAAGATGTTTCAAAAAATATCTTGCAATCGTGGAAAATCAAACGGGAAAGGGTTTAAAGAGGATAAGGTTAGATGGAGGAGGTGAGTACTTCTCCAATGAGTTTGATGCATTTTTGCAGGATACAGGTATCAAGAGAGAGATCACAACTAGATATACTCTTGAGCAAAATGGTAGTAGAGAGGAGGAATAGATTGATTGTGGAAGTAGCTAGATCTATGCTAAATAAAAAGAAGTTTCCTAATTACTTGTGGGCAGAGGCTGTGTCTACTACCACTTATCTTATTAACAGGTTACCTTCTAAGTCCCTTGATGGGATGACCCCCCTATGAGGCATGGAATGGTAGGAGACTATCACTTGAACATTGCAGAATATTTGCTTGTGTTGCTTATGTGCATGTTCCATCTCAAATCAGAGGTAAGTTAGACCCTAAGGCAGAGAAATGTATCTTCATAGGGTATGATATAAATTAAAAGGGGTACAGGTTTTATAATCCATCCAAAAAAGGTTTTATGGTGAGTAGAGATATTGTGTTTGATGAGAATGACTCTTGGTTTGAAAGTGAATGCAGGAAGGTCAAATTGCCATATGACTTGGAAGCAGAATTTCCAAGCCTCACCAAGGAGGAGCCAAGTACAATTGAAGACATCAAATCAAATGATGAGTACACCATCAACTTGGAAGAGTTTAGAGCATGGAAATCAAAAGCAAGGTCAAGATGAAGAGGTTGGAGGACATACCTGAGTCATCCAACCAAACCTTAAGGAGATCACAAAGAGAGAGAGTAAGAAGCCAATCAGATATGGGTACGATACTTCATTAGTCACTAAGCATTCTATTTATCTTGCTAAGGATTTATCACTTGAAGAACCTTCTTCATATGAAGATGCAAGTACCAAAGTAGAATGGAATGATGCTATGGATGAAGAAATAGAAGCACTCCAAGAGAATGACACTTGGGAGCTAGTACCCAAGAATGCATCAATGAAGGTTTTTTGTTCTAAGTGGCTTTACAAAATCAAAAGGAACTCAGATGGATCCATAAACAAGTACAAAGCTAGGCTTACGGGTAAGGGTATTGCAGAAACCCATGGAATAAACTATGAAGAAACCTTTTCACCAGTGGCTAAGATGCCAACCATCGGAGTATTGGTAAGTGTAACTGCATCTAGAAATTGGAATATGTATCAACTAGATGTGAAAAATGCTTTTCTCAATGGGTGGATTTCAGAGGAGGTTTACATGGCTTAACCTCCCAGCTATGAAGATCCAAGCAAGGTAAATCATGTATGCAAATTAAAGAAAGCTCTTTATGGTTTGAAGCAGGCACCTAGGGCATGGAACCATAGGGTAACAACCTATCTTCAAGACCAAGTATTCATGATGAGCAAGGCAGATTCTTCTCTGTTTATCAAGAGGAGTAATTCAAAAATGATATATTTATGTGTATATATGGATGACATCATTCTTACAGGTAGTGATGCCAATGGCATCAAACAAATAAAAAACGAGATGATGTAGGAGTTTAAGATTAGTGACCTAGGGTTTCTGAAATATTTTCTTGGACTTGAGTTGGTATACACTAACTCTCAAATCTACAACACTCAAAGGAAATATGTGTAGGACATGTCAAAGAAGTTCCACTTGGAGGATGAAAAAGTAGCTAGCATCCCTATGGAGGTAAATCATAAATTGAGTGCTCATGAAGGTGATTTGCTTGAAGACGTTGCAGGTTATCAAAGCATAGTTGGGAGTCTAAACTATGCAACATTAACAAGGATTGACATATGTTATGGAATAAGTGTTCTGAGCCAATTCATGCATAAACCTAGAGCTCCTCACTTGGAAGATACTAAAAGAATTTTGAAGTACCTCAAAGGTACTCAGAATCAAGGTCTTTACTTCCCATACACATCAGATTTGGACATAAAGTTGTACTTAGATGTTGATTGGGTAGGATATAAGGATGATAGAATAAGTACTTCGGGATATTTATCTTTTACAGGTGATAAACCCATCTCATGGTCTTCTAAGAAGCAACCAACTGTTGCTCTATCTTCAATAGAGACTAAATATAGGGTATTAGCAAATGCTGCACAAGAAGCTGTTTGGATTAGATTGCTTTATTCAGATTTGGGACTTCACACTCATTCACCAATGATCTTTGGTGATAACACTAGTTCTTTGCATCTTGCAACCAACCCCATTCATCATGCAAGAACTAAGCATATAGAAGTGCACTATCACTATGTTAGAGAGAAACTCTTGAGCAAAGAGATTCAACTAGCATATGTATCTACAAATAGGCAGTGTGTTGATTTATTAACCAAAGCACTTGATGGTACTAAACTTTGCTAGTTTAAAACCATGATTGGATTAAAAGATATTCAAGAAGATTGATGAAGCAATGCAAGCCAAGATGTTTGGCTTGAGGGGGAGCTATCTGTGCAAATGATCAAGCCTACATGTTTGGCTTAGCATGGAAGACAATGTGTGGAACTAGCACTTGATGATTCATGTGAACTATAGCTTGTAACTACTTGGTCATTTATCGTTGTAAAAGATTAATTCCTTGGAGAATCTTGTAAAAGCTTATATCTCATGGAGTTAGGAAGAATATTAGCTACATCTCCAAATTGAAGGAATATCTCCTAAATTAGTGGAGTTACTTTTTGATTGGAGCCAAGTTTGAACTCAAAATTCAAATTTAGAAGAAATACTTATAAAAAGACCTTGTAAAATCTCGCAGGTAGTGTGCCTCATTCTGAGATCATTCCTTGATCATTTGTAGAGCTTGAGTAGCTCACACCATAGCTCACTCAGTTCATCATTGAGCATCATTACAATGCCAATGACTTTGTATAGTCATGTTCTATAATACATATAGCTCATTGAACATCTCTGTCTACTTCTCTGCTATGACTAGTAAAAAACAATCAACTTCTTCTAGTCATATCTCAGTGAATACTCAACCATTTTACATAACCATTCACTTATTGGAACCAACTTAAAGTTTACTTTATGCTATCAAAATTTCATGGTATTTAGTTCAGGCATCTGGGAGAAATCATCTTTGAAGTGCTCATTGGTCATCTACTAGTTGTTCCCTAAAAAGTCTGGGGTAACATGTAATTTGCTAAAGTTATTCCTCAGAGCATAGTTGATCATTTTAAATGATTCCACTTGCAATCATTAGCTATCTAAGCTAATTGAATTCCCTCAAAAGGAATTTTGTGAATTGTTACTGTACTGTGAGCTGTGAGTAAAAAAGCCAACAGGTGTATGGACTAAAATAGCAAGTTTTTCAACACTAGCTATTCTTGAACTAGTCTGTTTTGGATTAATTGTTTCAAGCATCAACTCCAAAGTACATATGTACTTTCTTGGTGTTATTTGCAAGCTAAAAAGGCCTACTTTATAACTCTGAATTGTATCAGGGCTGGTACAAAGTAGGCTTTAGCAGTACCACCTCGCTTCCTTGAGGTATCCATCCATCTCTTCCAACATACCAGCTAATGCAAAAGGCAAATTTTCTCTTTAAGTAACATATTTAAACCATCCATAAACCATATGTGCACCACATCTTCTAGAGGTCGCTCATATTTTGGAATATGATGTAGACTGCTCCGAAATAGAGAAGCATAATGCAAAACCATTTGAGTTGGCTAATGTACCATATATTGTAATGTAATAGATAACTCACCTATGGTTTTGGCCTCTCAAAATTTTCATAAAAATGCTATTTTTGAAGCATCATATGTTGCAAAATGGTCTAGGGAAAATTCTCTTAACTAATCAAGTGCTTCACCACCAAGAGTGGCATGGGAATACCTGAACTTTCCTGGCATCATCCTGATTGCTTTCTAATAAATCATATTGTGTATAAAAAAGTCAAACATGAACATTGGCATCATCATGTATTCTTCCACTAAATCGATTGAATTGCATTCTGCTTACTTGATGAACTAGTATTGCCATTTTAATCGAACCTTGCCCATACCTCTACTCTTCATCAGTGGGTATCCATGGTAATTCATCTTCTTCAAGTTTTATATCTTCTTGGGAATCCTTCTTGACTAAGACACCAACCTACCTTTGTAGTACTATCTGCTTTTCATCGATCTGCTCCATCCAAAAAGAATCCAAAAGGTCGAGGACCACATCCTAATCCAAGGGTCTTCCTTCTCATTTCTTGTCTGATTCCCCCTTAGCTTGTCAACCTTCTACACCTTCTTCTTGCAACTTCGCTACTTCAAAAGCTGCCTACACCTCAAGAAGTTGTGCCACCAATGGGTATGGTAATACCTCTTTATCTACGAAAGCCCACAATTTCTCTGATATGGGGTCACTTCCAAAAACTCCACCTCCCAAATTGTCTATATTTTGTGAGGTAGAGGATTGTGTCATTGCAAATATCTCCTTCTTTTCTTGATACTTTGGAAACCAATTACCTGATCTTGTTGGCATGATCCTTCTCCATGGCACTATGTAACCTTCAATACCATCCTAATTGCACTTATTGTGTTTAACACCTTCCACTTATGCTCCTAGGACTCAGAGACAAAGAAAGCTTCTCCCTTCCTTCTATCCCTAAAGGGATCATTCAAAAGGTGAAAAGGACATTGAGGTTTCGAAGGTGACAAGAACTATGACATCCCATCCGTCTTAGACTCATACATTTTTATTACTTTACTATAGTTTGCTGAGACATCTATATTACTTTACTATCCTACTCTTGTTTGGTGAAGGTGAAATTTCTGAAAGATGTATGCTTCTGATTGATAGGCCTCCTTACTCTTGAAATCATGTATGAAGAACTTGGTAAATTCACATAGTTGTAAGCCTCCTTTCTAATGTAACATAGATTTAAGTTGTTCATTTATGTCATAGTTGTCGATCTTACTACTATGACTTCTTTCTCTTGGGTTCTCTAGAAGTCCATTTGTGCTATCAAAATATGGTGAAATTGGGTCATTTGTATTTTGGAAAAAGGAAGAAGGTCTAGGTAGTCCAAAGTCATGGCTTGCACATTGTCTCCCTAGTCTCCTCATACAGAATTAACCCTAGTTGAACTATTGATGCTTTACATTTTTTGGCATGCCCAGTGGGACCAAGGATTTGTAGCTCATCATCAATAGCCGCTTGCTATCTATGACCCGAAATTGTTCATGGCCTGCATCACTTAGTCGAAAATGGAGCATTACCACTAGAGGAATGTTCCAAGGAAAACAATGAAGTATAAATGAGTTAGAAATGGCTCAAGGCAATCTAGGAGTGATTCTTTTTGGAATTGATATCAATTTTCCTATTTTTAAAGGAGCCTCGGTGGAAGATCTAGATGATCATATTAGGCAATTTTTTGCGTTATGTAAAAGTAGAGGGTTAGAAGGGAGAACCAATGCACATGGGTCTCTTCCTAGTAACTTTAGATGGACTAGCCCATAAATGGTTTAGCCAATTCAAGGATAACCATTTTGCAACATGGGATGAAATGAAGGCTCAATTTCCTTTTGCATTTAGACCAGCAAAACTCCATAGAACAAGATTTGGATGATTTAAAAAATTTGAATCTCACAAAAGATGAGACTTTTCCAAAACAAATGACCTAGACAAAGGCGCTGGTGGCTAGCTTAGTGGCAGCTTGAGAAGATTTTCAGATAAAGAAATGGCTGGAAAAAGTGCTACTGATGAGCACTAGGCACAAGATCCAAAACTTCTTAGCATCGAGCACCTCCAATGAATCTTTTATCATCATGGACACAAGAATCAAACGGGCCAGAGTGCACTTTAATGACACTCATCACACCTAGAGTGGTGGGTTGATCTCCAATGGCAATATTTGCTCTCTAGCAGAGGACATGGTGGCTAAGCTATGAAGAGAAATTCAAGAACTAAGGGAGTGAGAGACAAGGGAAAGTCTCTCATGTACTATATGCTACCAATAGGGGCATCACAAATCGAGTGTACAAACAAAATATTCTACCAATCTCTAGGAAATGGGGACATGAAGCTAGAAATCGCTACTACTTGAAGGGGGTGGCGGAACCCCAAGCACCTGCAACTCAAGAGAACCAGATAGATAGGTGCCACCCATGGTGCTGATGACCTAGAAAATAACGGCTCCAAGGCCTATTTCGAGTAACATTCCAGTAGCTTCTACTTTTAATGTTACACCCACTAACACAGGTAGGCATAACAACATGAGTGATCAAGCCTTAATGTTCAAAAATAGGCCTCGGTGGCCTATGGTATGTGTTGAAGCTGAAGGTCAAGGACAAAGCACAGGAGCACATCAAAGAGGTGGACACACAAGAAGAAGGAGCAAGTAGGGAGCTCCAAGAAGTGTATGTCAAATTTTCAGAAGAAATCCCTATAAAAATAGTGATTTTCATCACTAAAAACCATGGTAAATACCATTTTCTATTTTTGTAAGTCCATTTTGTTCAAGCTGAGGAGTCCTCAAGCTTGAGGAGTATTAGAAGTATCATCCTACCAATTTTCATAATTTTTAGACTTCATTTGAGCCCTCAAATAAGCCCTGGAACCTATTTTTTAACTAAGCCGGACACTAGGTTTAGACAGGGCCAAAAGTAGTAAAAAAACTATAAAAAGAGCTAGAGAGCTCATTTTTGAGGTTAGCTTGTTAGAGAATAGAGCTTTTGTAAGAGAACTCTTTTGCAATCAAAGCTTTCCATTGTTCCTCTCTTGATCTTACCTTGTGCATGTGTGTTTGTATGTGTGTGCCTATTTGTGTGCTTTCACTCTCACACTTGTGCCTTCACTTGCTCGTGGTCTTCATACCGGTCCTCACGTCTCCGTGGATTGACAAGTAAAGGAGGTGGTGCTTACGCTTGAGCTACACCAAATTTTGGCACCATTGCCGGGGAGAGAGCTTCGAGGACGAGCGTTGTGATGGTAAGATCGTAGATTTGCGACGTTGGAAGGTAAAAAAACTATCATTTTTGTTCATTTTCTGATTTTTCTTCTTCATCTTCATCATCATCACCATCTCCATCTTCTTCCATCTTCTTCTTCATAGAAATTTCTTGTTTTTTAGTGCATTTTCGCCATTTTCATACCATCTTTCATGCATGATTGTGTGAGAAGGAGTTAGGAGGTGCAAGGGAGAGCAAGCACCTGTGTTTTTTCATGATTTTCTGCACATATGGAGCTCACCATTTCTCGGCACTCAAAAATTCAAAGTTCGCGCCAAAAAACACAATTCTGTGATGAAAATCGTGATTCTATGAAAAATTCAATTTTTTGGAAAATCACGATTTTCTATTTCCGCCTAAAAGCTCTCTGAAGGAAACATGATTCTGAGGTCATTCTCTGAATCGCGATTCTCTAGTTGTGCTCAGAATCACGATTCTCTAAGTTTTTCAAAAACACGATTCTCTGGTAACCCTTAGAAGCGTGATTTATTTTGGTGATTCTTAAAAAATACGATTCTGAGCAAAAACACGATTTTTAGCCAAAAACATGATTGTGATCAAACACGATTCTCTGTTGGCAATCGCGATCTTCAAAAACACGATTTTCATTCAAAATCGCGATTTTCATGTCAAAAAAACGACTTTGAGAAAACACGATTCTCTGTGGCTCCAAAATTGCGATTTTCTAAAACATGATTTTCATCCAAGGTACAAAATCGCGATTTTCAAAACACGATTTTCATCCAAGGTACAAAATCACGATTTTCAGAACAGGATTTTCAAAAACACGATTTTCATCCAAGGTACAAAATCGCGATTTTCAGAACACGATTTTCAAAAACACGATTTTCATCCAAGGTACATAATTGCGATTGTCATATTAGGTGCTCAGCATCGCGATTCTCATGATTTCACAACATCGCGATTCTCTTGATTTCACAGCATCGCGATTCTCTTGATTTCACAGCATCACGATTCTCTTTATTTCAGAGCATCGCGATTCTCTTGATTTCACAGCATCGCGATTCTCTTGATTTCAAAGTATCACGATTCTCATGATTTCACAAAATCGCGATTTTCACACAAAATCGTGATTTTTCCAAAAGGTCTTGTTTGCTTGTTTTGACCCCCAGGAGCGTGATTTGACTAATCTGAAGTTGACCCTCAGGTGGGACTAGGGAACCAAGGGGACTCCAAAGGATTTTGAACCATACCAAGGGGGAATTTTGGACTCTTAACCAAATCTTATGAACATGAGATCTGGTAGACACCTAGGTAAGGATAGACAAAGCATTAGATCTTCTCAGTCTAGTGTCAACCATACAGCTAAGTCTTGGGCACAACAACTAAGTGGTTGTCCTTACGTACTAAACTCTGACACAAGTGACTCAGAAATGTCTTTTAGCATGGGGAAACCTGCAGGTGGCTCAAGAACTGCCCATCTACAAACACCAGAAGGTCCCTATAAGACACAATTTGGAATATATTCGGACCAACCGATTAGGTGCTCGCATCCATGAGGATGGCCTAAGGCGATCAGTGGTCCAACTCAAAAATCCAGATCAACCCTTTGGACTTAAACACCCGGTGGTCAATTTTGAAGAGGATTCATACATTCATGAGGAAGGAACCATGTATGTGGTCACCAACCTACCAGATAGGACCGATGAGTTTGGAAATATCATTCATGAGAATGAGATAGGAGACCTAGAACAAGGAAATGTAGGACAAGGACCCCAGACTCCTAGAGGTAAGTCAGATTTGACCAGAGTGATCACTCTAGATTGGATCCCTCAAGACAACAAAAGCATAGAACTATTCTTGAATAGAGAAACAGAGGAAGCCTTTTGGAGATTCAAGCCAAATCAACCTAGCCAATTGGGCATAGTCATCATCTACGAGTTCAAGGATCTAGAGATACCAGGCAAATTTGTCTACCTGGATAACACATAAGAGAAGATGTTCTTGGTAACAAAACACGATAGACATGCATATACTTGGAAGAGTGAATTGATTTTCCCTCCACCAAGATCCAATGTTTCCCATGGCCTCCAAGGAGTAGGATCATCCCAAGCTCATGAAGCCCAGAGAGAAAGAAATAGAGAGAGACCTGAGGTAAGTTTTGCACACACTGTGGGCAGAAATAGATTAGGATTTCAAAATGAAAGAACTAAAAGAGAGAGACATCAAGCACATAGGCAACAAAGAGATGAACATGATTTTCCATTGCCTAGACCCCGAGAGCACACAAGAACCCTTAGACCCACTCAAGTGATCAAGGCAATGAAGAACTATTTTGATGGAACAGGAGATCCTTATGATCATGTGGCCGAGTTCAAACAAGTGTTAAGAGCTAAGCATGTTGAGGATTTGTTCACCCAGTACAAGGGATTTGGTTTGACTCTTAAGGGCACTGCCTTGGCTTGGTTTCAACCACTTTGATCCACAGTTTCAAGCAGACACCCCAAGAAACAGTGCAACTAGGAGGTAGAAGGTTCAGACAGTACCTAGAAAGATGCCCTGCTCCAAAGTTACCCACACCAGCCAAACAAGTGGCTTTGTTCTTAGATGGCTTACTGAGCATAAAGTTAAGATCATATGTGTACTTGAAAGAGCCTAGATCCATAGAAGAGTGTGTGCGGACATGCATTGACATAGAAGATAACTTGGGTGAGGAGTTAGGATTGTCCAAACTCTATAAGGATTCTGATACAACTGGGTTGAACGGCGGTCACAACTACCACGAGGATGGTCAAACGGTGGCCAACAACCACATACAACAATTTTGGGATTTATATGTCCCTACATGTTGCTGCCAGGGGTTGAACCCTCGCCCCTGCCTCAAGAGGCAAGAGGCCCAACCACCAGGCCAGCGAACCGGGACTCACAATCCAAATATTGCAATCCCAAGGGACGAGCCTCATAAGAATAGAATGCTAAGCAAGGGTGACAAAGGAAAGATGCATGCAATAGTTTTGGTCAAAGAAGATCTCTCTACGACCTAACCAGGACCTAGACAGAGAACGCAAGCAACACGATGGAGTGAATGAATGACTAAAGGAGAGCTAGAAAGGTCAAGATCAAGCATGTAATGGAGTTGGGAACAACCAAGTAGGATTCAAACTCCTAGACGAGAGCACCTATTTATTGAGAGCCACAAGGAGAGAATATGGAGCTGCAATAGGTGACAAGTGGAATGTTTGTTGAAAGAATTCCCAAATTTACAAACACTCCTTCGTGTGGGGAAAAATTCAAAAATTCGCTTGGATGGGGATATGAGAAACTAGAAGCTCGCTTAGCTATGCTAAAGGATGAACCTTTGCCTCTTGTAAATGTATCTAGGCTCTAGGTATACCAAACTTAGAACAAAGAAAAAACATCATTGTACATATCTCAACTTCTCGATAATAGTAGAAATCTAAATATCTCATCGATCTCCCTCTTCTAGTCCTTGGATCTAGGGTAGAATATCGCATCACACATCTTTTTTATTCCATACTCTTCTTTTGTCTACTCCGAGGCCAAGCGAATTTTAGAAGTGGGCACTATACATCCCATGCATGTTCACAATACCAAATCTTGCAAGAATATCTTTTCCATACAATTTTGGGCCATTTTTAGAGTCATTTCACTCTCAAAAATTAGGAGGCAGCTAGTCAGAAGCAAATGATAGCAGCAACTATGAAGAATTGTATGTATACATTCTAGAAGCAACCAACTACAAAGATTTTCACCTATGGATTTCGGAAGCAACCAACTACAAAGAACTACATCTATGGATTCTAAAAGCAACCAACTATGAAGCAATGCACCTATGGATTAAAGAAGCAAGTATCGACCAGATCCGATTAGTGTCTACCCAAAATATTGTTATGCACTCGTGAGTATTTCAATGATGCATAAGCATTGATGAGTGAGGCGTTAGCTACAACCGAAACCCACATCCCAAACTTAAGTTCACCATCTATAATGCCTTTTGTGGGGTGCAAATCCAAGATTTGAGTATAATTCACTTGTGCAAATGGATAGATTGGTGAATCAAAGCTATCATGACACAGTATGGAGAAGCTAGAAACTACTTATATAAAAGGAGCCTTAGAAGAGGCATCGAGAGATATAGATACATACATACATGCATAGGGAGAGGGAAGATAGATATAGGGGTTCACACACATATGTAGTGACACATCATGGAGACAAGGGAAGAAAGGGAGAAGGATAGGCATATATACCCAGTTGTGGGACATCATAGTGGTGGGAAGGAAGCATTGTTGTGAATATAGGAGAAGTGCAAGGGTAAGGGGAGGATATATACATATCATTAGGTGTCAAGAGCACATTGCACCATTGGTAGGATATCCCTTCATATGATGCACAACAAAACGCACGTAAACATAGGCATGCTCATATAGAAACTCTAGAAAAAGGAGGAGATATGATGCAAGAATGGAGGGAGAGGTAGCAAGGAAGCAAATTCGCATAGCAATGGGAACGCATGTGTAGGAAGAGTCAGGTAAGCTCAAAAAGGTGATGGGCAACAATGTAGTGGAGAAGGTCTTAAAGTATATAGGATAGTTGATGGTTCTAGTAGGATTAAAGAAATTGCCTACACTATCAAGGAGAAATTGCACAATGGTGAGAACCACGTTAAGAAGCTCCACCTCCTTAATGTCAATCTGCGGAGGAGATAGGAGCGATATGAAGATCGTGAATGTGAGATGAAGTGAGAGTGAAGGTGAGAAGCATATAGATGCACACACATACACACACACACACACACACACTACGGAGAGACAAGCAAGACACAATGGAAGGTGAGAAATCAAATCTATTACTCAAGAACACTCTTACAACTCAAAATAGCTCTAAGCTCTTCTCTACTCCAACAAGCTAACCTCAAAAATGAGCTCTCTAGCTCTTCTTATAGATTCTAGACTAGTTTTGACCAGTTTCACATCTAGTGACCGGCATAGTTAAAAAATAGGTTCTAGGTGCTCTTTGAAAGGGTAAACGGTGTCTAAAAATAACCAAAATTGATACGCTCATTCTACCTAAGCTCCTCAAGCTCGAGGACTCCTGGGCTTGCACAAAATGGAGCTATAAATTACAAAAAGGGTTTTTTCTATGTTACATATGTTACAATAGTAATGAAAATCACTCTTGGAGGTTTTGAAGAATATTTATAAAACATAAATCTTTGAAAAATTGATTCGACTGACTCCCTGCTTTATCTTTACATGCTTCCGCGTCTTCTATGCCTCTGGCTACTGCCAACACCCCCCTCCCTCTCGCTTCTGTCGTCCTCGACAGAACCTTGTTGTGCGGTCTGTCGGATGTAGTTCTGTAGGAGGTCTTGAGCGAGGGTGTGCTCTGATATGCGAATGCCTCGGGCCAGATCGGCCTCGAGTTTCTCCCAATCGATTGGTTGTGGTTCATTTGATGGTGGGAGTCGATAGTGTGTGGAATATACCATCTGTTCACAGGCAAATAGTTGCAAGAGGTGTGTAGGCCTGCTCATGAACACTTCCGAATGGTATTCCCAGAATCCGGTTGTGAACATTTCTTCGAAGGTTTGCTTGTAGCACATCGGTAAGTATTTGATTCTGCAATGCCAGGCATAACACACCTGTAGCGATGGCGTTGTACTCATATCATATGCAAGATCAAGATTTCCATGCTCGAAGCCCGGGGTGTTTACATGAGGTGCCTTAACACGACCGAAGACTTTAAAAACCATTTGCATCATGTCAAATATCTTGACAGTCATGTGTGCTGCTATATCATCCATATGTTTCAAGCAAGGGAGCCAGTGACGAATCGTGGCCATCATATATCCAACTGTTGGTGGTCCTGTGGGTGGCCTGAAGTATGGGTAGTTTAACCAATCCTCGCATTGCCTGTTGTTCTGTACTTTAATAGCGAATGCCTTCAAGGAGCGGCGACGTGGCACTGGTCCCCAACATGGGTTATACTTTAAGTGTAAAGGTGCCTTAACCCAAGTACTCATCATTTCAGGATACTCTTGTAATAGATTCTTGCGCCATTCCGGTTGATAGATTTCTCCTTGCTACGCATCTAATGGCAAATCGTCCGGTTCAAATTGAGTTGCGTGGGAGGGCTTTTTGCCTGTTTCTTTCTCTATGGCTAACTGATATTCTTCCATTAACATGAAATAAGGTTTATACTGTAGCTCGTGCCCTGATATGTATCTGCGCAGGGCCAAGTGAGCAAAGTAGGGGGACTGTAAAATGCGTTCTTCAATCATTGCCATGGCGTGTAACTGCGGCTCTACCCATGCTGAGTGGGTTGTCCCAAGTTCTTCTATCGTCTTCATCCATGCGGGAGTTGGAAGTTCGAAAGTCCTCTGGCCTTCAGCCGTAATGTGTCTGCTTGGGATGGGTTGGGGCTCATAGGCTTCTTCAAAAGTTTCCTCCACCGGAATAGTGACTGTTTCTTCCTCTGCTGGTAGGTCCGGTGGGGATTCTGGTCTGGGTGGTGCTTCATATACTTCTATCCATGATTGAAGAGTAGATACATGGGCCCGTAATGCGTTGAGTTCCTCTAGGATGTCAGTAGATGGGTCCACAAGAGCTGGTAGGCCTTGTGGTATTGGTGCTCTTAACTGCAATATCTTGTTTTCATCTTTGAGTTTCTGAAACTCCTCGTTCATGCTGTCGTACTCATCTAACAATCTGATATGATCATCTAACAACATTTTCATTGATTCTGAGGGCACGGCCTTAAAGCGACTAGGGCTTAATGGTTGGTCAGGTTGATCAAGGGCAGCTTCTAAATTTTCTCTGTTCTGCTCTTGTAAGCGCTGGTTTTCTTCTTTTGCTGCTGCCAAGTGTCGTCTGAGTAAGCCCATGTTCCGTGTAAGCGTCGCATTGTGAATTGTCTAGGCCCTTAACACTAGTTCTGTACTAGGACACTTGAGTGTCCTGGGACACTTAAGTGTCCTGCTTTAACACAAAATTTATTGATTTTTCTTGATGACACCCTTGAGGCTTTGGTGGCATACTCACTTGGATTTGTTAGCGCACATCATGTACTTTTAGAGAAAAATATAACCTTTGACATTTTACAACTTCACATGTGTTATTAAATGAAGAAGAAAATGGGGATTTTTGAAAACTCAACTTTTTGCATAACTGAAAAAATAACACAATTCAAACATTTTGACAAATTGGTATGTTTTGGGAAATGGAAAGCTATTCATTGACTTTTTTAGTGTAAAGCAAGTGTCTAGGGTTCTTTGGAGAAGGTTTAACACTTACATAAGTGATAAACATGGACTCAAACCTTGTCTTCTCTAGAGCACTGCCATTTATCGCACCTTTTAAAGAATGGCTCACTATAACTTGTGTGTAAGTGAGATTGTTGAGAATTGGCAAGTTATCAATGGATAACCTTCATACTAATTGAATGCATATTTTTATTCAAAGTTAGAAGGCCTCCACTTTGAACTAATAGCCATTCCATTTGGTGCTGACTTTCATGCTGAATTGGCAAAGCATATATTTCTATGTTCACAAAAAGAACATAGGTCCAAAGGTGGAATAAAAAATTATGATGAAAAATAATAATTATTTAAATGATATTCTAAGTATTAAACCTTCCAAAATATGCTTTCATGCCATGTTTCATTCTTAATCTCATCGAATAATATGTGATCCACAATGGTGATTGTGATAAGAATGAAAATAATTGGCATACATATTTCCTTTGACAAAAAGAAGATGGCATCCATGATGGGAATGATGAAATGTTTTCAAATGATCCTTATCATTTTATGATATCAAAGATTATATCAAAGGCTTTTGAGTATGTGTCCACAAACTATTCATGATTGTATGTATAGAATTTGGTTGATGCCCACACAACAAAAGATTCTTGGTTCTCTCCAAAGACATGAAAATTTTGGTGGATTTCAATAAATTATTTAGCCTCGTATATGTAAGCTTTGGTTTTTTATGTCACACATTTTTTACTTGGTAACTTGAATGTGTACACTTTGAATGATGTCCATAAATTCTTTTGAGTCATATATTGGCTTTAGTTTTCTATTTTTGGTGACTAGAGTCATATGAGTTGATTTTATATGTGTATAACTTGGTTGTTGTCTTCATAACTTGTTTGATTGTTGGCACCTTTGTACACTTCTATGGATTCCCATAAGTTTGTTTGAACCATAATTAGAACTAGTTGCTGTTTTTGGTGTACAGAGTCAAAATAATTGATTTTATTTGAATTGAAATGATTTTTCTAAGTGATTTTGAGACTCATACCATGTGATCTATGTTTCAAGGAATGTGTATAATTTTTTCTTTCATATGATGAATTTTTTTCTTTTGATAAAAATACATTTGATCAGGAATTTTCATCCTGTTCACTACCATAGCATGTTGAGAGGCTATTTAGATGAACACAAAACATGATTTATTGTGTTTTATATTTTTGCATTAACCTTTGAATTATATTTAATATGTGTGTTAAAGGATTTTTTCAAATTCTCTTTGTAGAAGGTATGTGATTTTTTGGAAAATTGTCAAAAAAGGACACTTAAGTGTCCTGTTTTGGTACCAAACTAGTGTTAACATATTATCAAGATCAGCAGTGGCTTTTTTGGTTTTCTCTTCACTATCTAGTTCTAGTTTATGATATGCCTCTCGTAGTTCTTGGTAGCGAGTATTCAATGAGGCATTCTCGATCAACAATGAATTAAGCTGCGACTGTAAATTGTTGGTTGTCCTCTGCAGCGTCTGATAATTATTTCCAAGGGAAATGAACTCATTTCTTACTTGATTCATGCATGTGAACATCTGTCGGAATGCAGTATCTATAGTGAGTGATAATATTAACGATGTGCTAAGCGAAGATGCAGTAGGTGTAGATGCAAAGGGAATGGGGAATGGGGCTGGAAAAGTGGATGCTGTGGTGATTGTGGAAAATTGTGGTGTGCTTAAATATTGTGGTGCCACAAATGAAGTGAGAGGAGGTGCAGTGGGTGGTGATATATCCATATCACTGGATGTGGTGTCAAGTGCGGTGAATGTGAATAGTGGTGTGATCGTGGGTAAGTGTGTGGGTGTAAATACAGGATTTACAAAGGTTGACGAGTAATTTACAGAGGGGTTGTCTTGGACGGCTTGGTGGAAAGGGGAGTTACGGTGGGTCGGGGAGGTGAGACTGGGGAGAAGGTTAATGGAGGTGGGAATGGGAAAAGGGGTCTTGGAGGTGTGGGGGAGGACGGAAAGGATGGAGGGAAAATTGGATTGGATAGAAAGGTGGGTGTGCTAGGGGTAGGCTAGGTTGAGTGGGTGCGGGAATTGTGGGATGAATGGGAGTAAGGACGACTTCTACTACTCCGCCGGAGAAGGAGGATGTTGTTCTGGGAGAAGGAGGGTGTATGGGGGAGACTGGATGGATGGGAGGTGAAGGAGGAGCGGTTGGGGTGGTAGGTACTTCAACAACTATGGTGGTATGTACAGCAGTAGTACGGGGTGGGGAGTCGATGATAATGGTGTCTTCTGCCAATAAGCCTTCAGGGATGAGGCGCGCTTCTCGTGCCTGTTCTGAAGATTGACCGCTAGTGGGTACCCGAATGTATTCACCAGGTTTGGTAAGTAGACGGATTCTATGAGGGTCATCCTGCGGTAACGGTTTTCTCTGCAAATATCGTAAGGCTTCTGTGGATCCCACTGATTTGACAAGTTCTCGGAAGCCTCTGATGTATACTTCTTCAAATCCGCCTGAGACAAGTTCCTATTCTATAAGTGCTTGACTCTCCTCCTCAATCAATTTCTTGCGTGCCCAAACTTTTTCCATGGTGCGATACAATTTTTTGATGACTAGCGTATAAGCTGCTGCTTCAAAGGTTTCATCTTCATGCGTACTGGTATCTCCTTGGGTGTCCATGTGCTGTCCTTGTTCCTCTGTCTGTCCATGCTCTTGGGATTTGTGAGTGCCCTGGCTGGCTTCGTCATCGTCTTCATCTTCGTCAGTTTCCGTTCTTTCTTCCTCGGAACTAGACACTATTTGTCCTTGTGGTTGGTCTCGGGGCGTGGTCGAGTAACTTGGCCACTCATATTCTTGAGAAAAGATCTGACCTTCTGAAAACTGAAATTCATTGGAGAAAGCGTCTTGCATTTCGAAATCAAACGTTGTATCTATGGGTTCCGCTTCCAAGTTAGGTATGGAAAAAGAAAAAGCTTCCGCACCAATAGTCATGGGAACTTCTGCTGTAGTGGTGGTCGGTTCCTGAACTGATGTTGGCTGTGAGGTGACTGCACTGGTAGTGCCTTCCGTTACAACTGGTCTTGATAATCGTATGCGAATAGGTTGTACCGATGGAGTGGCTTGTATCGGAGACTGCTCTGGAGAGGGTTGTGGTGAGGGTGATTCTGGCACCTGAAGGGAGGGGATAGTTCCTCTCATTCGCTTTCCTGCTCTTCCTTTGCTGGCCTTCCTAGCTTTCTTTCTTGTTCCCTTGAATGCTTTCAGCTCTTCGCTTGTCATTGCATGCTCGATAGGTAAATCATAGGCCAGACACATGTATACAATGCGCGTGAGAGCGCAACATCCATTGATGACCTTCTTTCGTTCCCATGTGTGTTGTGCTAAGTAGAGCTGATCAATGATCTAGCTTGCTAGATCAACTGTCTAGGGTCCAGTACATGCTAAATATAAACCAAACCATATGTGCTTGTGAGGCATTGTGAATCTGTCCTGAGCGGGGAAAGCAAAATGTTGCATACATATCCGCAGTGGTTTTGAAAGCTCAGGTGTGATCGCCAAAATCTCTTCCCATTTAGTAACGTCTCCACTTTCAATGGCTCTGGAACCAGCCTTTCTCGTTCCGTTGGCGTGTGGGTTCCATGAATCTTGATGGCAGCTCGAATCAAATCTTTAGAAAGATAAAATCTTTTATATGGTGGATCGTTCACTAAGGATGGCAAAATAAAAGTGCCGGGCAGATCCTTGTTCTCAGAAGCTGTCAAAGTTGTGACTAAGTAATAGCATCTGTAGAAGTCAGGTTTAGGCAAAGAATCACTAAAATACTCTGTAAACCCTGCTCTTGCCCAAACATGCGTTAGGTCTTCTGTGTTCTGTAGTCCTTCGAACTCTCTAGAGAAGAACTGATATTTGCCCTAGGTACCGTCATCAAACGTCAAATTAGCCTCGAATATAAAATCAGCATCCGCCAATGGTCCTGCTAGCCCTTGAAACCAGTAAGAATTGCGATGAATCTTCTCAGTATACCCTCTAGGAGGATTGTCAACAGGCATGGGTCCTGGGAAACCTTGAAATTCTAGCGGTTGAGCCGTCGGATGGGGCTCAGCAAGTAATTCACCAATAGCAGCCCTAGGTACACTGGGTCCAGCTTCTGATGGCCCTTCTGCCTGCATGATGAATGGTGCGAATGCGTAGTAGATATGCTACATAAGATTAACACATTAGTATGGAAATTAATCATGATCCCATGAAAGTGAGACCGTAATCCCTTTCCATAGCCGATGTGTAACCCGTGTAGCTAAGTGTTGTGATGTGATTGATGCAATGCTTCTTGCAGAACTAGTGCAGGTCTCTAGACACCTATATGTTTTCAGATATTGCATGCAGTGCTTTGATGAGATGTTATTACAAGCGTTGTTGGGTTATAGTGTGTGGATTCGTACAAGGTTCAGTTGTGAATGAGTTATTACAAGGTTGTAGATTAATCAGGGTGGGAGTTATGTTAGATAAGGGAGTCGTAGAGGGCGTCTGGATACGTTTCGGTACCCAATTCCTAAGAGTTTGTGAGCGGGTGATAGGTTTCTTCTGAGGGACAAAAGTTGAGATCGGATGTGGTGGGGTTAAATGGTGAGGAGATTTCTGAGGGGTATATATTACATGGCTTGAGGGTTGAGCTATAATACACTGTTTGGGTACCCAAATCTGCATGGGTGTGGGTCGGTTTGTAAGGTACTTCTTGGCAATCCAAATTTGTCGAGTGTTCGTACTCGTAGAAGAAGGTCGAGTAGACTTTGAATACTGACTCTGAATTGTCTTTAACTTCTTCGTATCAATGTCTGCATTTTTGAAATCAGTCGGTGCGTTCTGTCCTTTTGGCACCCATATTTGTCTCGTGCCACTTGCTTTGGATATTGCTGCTTTCTTTGTGTCGTCTGATATTGTCGTCGGCCTGGGTTCCTTTGCCGTGGTTGACTCTTTTGTGGTTGAGGTTGAGAGGTCCGATGGACACTCTGCTTTGGAAAAGAAGGGAGGTCCAACACTTGCGAAACTTGCTCATTAGGAAGTGCTCCATTTTGTACTTTTAATCTAGACCGGTCCGCAGTAAGTGTGGAAGGATGGGCACCGCAGTTGATAGTGTCCATTTGGCCACTGATGTAACCCTCCTGACTACTGATGGTGTCCATTTGACCAAGCTGTTGGGTGGTTGACCCTTCTAATTTGCAGGAAGCCCAAGGGAAAATCTCCTGACGTCCTTCTGATTGACAATTGTCCATAGCCAAGCCCGCGTGGGTTGGTGTAGACATAACGTGACTGATCTGACCAAAGATCTTTCGGCCTTCCATCGCATGTTGTTCATAGGGTCTAGGGTCGCGTACTTCAGGCGAACCGTCGTTAGGGAAGTCAAGCGATATCACTCGCTTCTGAACTAAGGCTCCAATCTGTAAGGAGCCTTGTCTAAGATTTAGGTCCACTGAGTGATTGTATAGCCAATCTTGGCCAAGGATTAGGTGTTCTATCAGGTCGTTGTCATGGCACACTAGTAGCTTTGTGGTCATAGTCACATCATGTATGAGGATAGGAAGGTCCACCTCACCCATGCAGAGGGTTTCCATTCCTCCTAGCCCTATGAGGTATGCCTCAATTGGCCGCATTTCTATTCTTGAGTCCTTATAGTGGGACCATCTAATCGCACTAGTCGTAGCACCTGAATCAATTAAAGCCCTGAGCTCTTGGCAAGGGTTGCCGTGCTCTAGCCTGACTGTAACGAATGGTCTCCTGTCCACTATGCTAGGATGAGTACTTGACTTTGCTTGACACATGGCCATGGGGTATCTGGGTGTTGTTTTCAGATGGTTATAATGTTCTCTCCCTAGTCCTTGTCTTCTTAACTTCATGCGCTTAATGCGTTCTATAGCTTCTGCCTAAGCTTCAGCTCGTATTCTATCTTCTTCCTCCTTACGCTTCTTTGCCAACGTGAGTCGTCTAAGCATATCCTCACTAAGAGGTTACTGATATAACTTGACTCTACAGCCACTAATGTAATTAGGCATTATGTCTCCTTCTAAGGTGGCTAATTGTACTGCTCCACTTGTTGAGAGTCTGTTAATGATCATAGGTCCATAACCTCGCTTTTCTAACTTCCGTGCGTGTTGTTTCAGCGTATATACTAGAACTAAATCTCCTTCTTTCAAGCCTTTATCTTTCACATGTGCATCAAAATATGCTTTCTGTCGCTTCTTTGCCGCATATATCCCTGCTACCGCTTTCAACCTGGTTTCTCCTAATCATTCCAAGTCCATTATTCTTGCTGATAATTCATGGCCAGTCCACTGATGTTTTTGTGCAACCTTAAGGGTCGGTATCAAGAAGTCCAAAGGAAGCATAGCATTCTGACCAAAAACCATCTGAAAGGGAGTTGCATTGAGTACCGTCTTGTAGGGCACTCGATATGCCCAAACAACATGGTGTAACTGTTTGTCCCAATCTGAAAACGTTTGTTGTTCACGAGTTTCGTCAGTACGTTACAAAGGATCTTGTTAGTGCTTTCAGCTTGACCATTGGCCTGAGGATGATATGGTGCGGATTTCTTGTGAATCACCATAAAATCCTGTAACAAATATTCAATGACTTGGTTTAGAAAGTGAGTTCCTCGATCGCTCACTAACTCTATAGGCAATCCATATCTTGTAAAGACATTTTCAAATAAGAATTTTGCAGTCGTGTGTGCATCATTCTTTTTCGTGGCTTTTGCCTACCCATTTGGTAAGATAATCTATCGCAACAATAATGTATTCATCATGTGTACCTTTTGCAGGGGGGTTAATGGGTCCTACAAAGTCTATACCCCACTTAGAAAATGCACGTCCGCCCATCATGGGTTTCAATGGCATTTCATCTCTGCGAGAGGAAATTGAGTTCTTTGGCACACATCACATCTCTTAACATAGGTATGTGCATCCATGTGAAGAGTGGGCCACCATAATCCTGCAAAGAGGATGGCTTTGATTATCCTATCTGGTCCAAAATGACCTCCTGCCACACCTTGGTGTGCAGTCTCTAGTACGCTCAAGTAATCGCTTTCATGAACACATTGTCTTAGGTATCCATCTTGTCCTCGTTTGTATAGATTGTCACCAATAAGTGAATAGTCCTGAGCTTCTTGCTCTAGACTTCGTTGTCGTGCTAAGGTCATTCCTTGAGGGAATGTTTTCGTCCTCAAGTACGTCACTAAAGGTTCACTCCATTTTGGTGTGAGAGACACATGATATAACGTAGCATGTTCTACGGGTGGTCTTTCACAACAGACATGGCATTCTTTACATAACTTGTAGACATTTGCTTCCATAGAAGGCCAATAGACACCTAGTCTATGCAGAGTCTGCAATGTACGCTGTTTTGAGTGATGTTGCTTAAATGCACCTACATGTGCTAATTGCAACCAATTTGCATGTTCTCATTCGTCTACACAACAAGCAAGAATCTTTTGATTATCCTGTTTATATATGCTTCCTGCTATGATTTGGTATCTTTGAGACTTGGTAATCTCTCCTTCCTTGATCCTTATCCTAGGATTTTTGGGTCCATATGTTAGAATAGGGACAATAGGCTTAGCCCATTCATGTGCTATCTCAAGGTTAAATAAATATGCATCGGGTAATTCATCAGCTATTCCTTGAGGAGCTTCTCCTGTGGTTAATCTGGAGAGGTGGTCAGCTCTGAGATGTGTCTTTCCTTTCCTGACTACTACTTCAAAATCATACTCCATGAGTAATAGAAACCAACGTATTAATCGTCCTGTGTTACATGTTTTGTTGACTAAGTACAATAGGCCTTGATGATCTGTAAAGAACTTGAACTTGTTTACCAACAAACAATGCCTGAATTTCTTTACCGCATAGATCATCCCTAATCCTTCTCGTTCCGTAGTGGTGTAATTTCTTTCTGCTACGTTCAACTGTCTGCTCGCGTAAGCTATGGGAAGATCTATATTTCCTTCATTCGTGGGTTGTGCTAACACACATCCTATGGCGTAATTGGATGCATCCACATGTACACGGAATGGTTTACTCCAATCCGGGGTTGTCAATATAGGCGCTAAGCACAAATGTCGTTTAAGTTCATTGAATGAATTCTCGCATTCGTCTGTCCATTCAAAATGGTTCAAAAGAGAGTACAAAGGCTTGGCTATGATTGCATACATGTGTATGAATCGTCTATAATAACCGCAACGGCCCATAAATGCCTGTACTTCTTTTACGTTAGTAGGTCTAGGTAGATCGGCAATTACTTTCACCTTTTCTTCGTCCGTAGAGATTCCATTCTTTGACACAATGTGTCCTAAAATTTTTCCTTGTCTGACCATGAAAACACACTTTTCTGGGTTCAAACAAACCTGATATTCTCGACATTTGTCAAATACTTGTCTTAACTCTGGGATATGTGTCTGTCTCTCATTTGAATGTGCACATAAGTCATCGACATAAACTTCCAAATTCTTACGTAAGAATTCCTTAAAAACATGACACATGAGTCGTTGGAAAGTAGCGGGTGCATTTGTTAAGCCAAATGGCATCACACGAAATGCAAATATGCCCCATTCAGTGGCAAAAGCCATCTTGTGTTGGTCTTCTGGAGCAATGGCTACTTGATTATAGCCTGAGAAACCATCAAGAAAGCTGTAAACTTCCTTGCCCGCAACTCTTTCCAATAAGTGTTCTGTGATAGGAAGAGGATTACTATCTCTAATTGTGGCAGCATTAACTTTTTTAAGGTTAATACACACATGCAAGTTTCCATTCTTCTTGGGAACAACCACAATGGGGAATACCCATTCGGTATGCTCAATTTCGTAAATGAATCCTGCTTCTATCAAGCGATCTATTTCTTCTTTAATCTTCGCAGCGTAGTTATCATTGTAAGTGTATGGTTTTTGTTTCGTAGGTTTTGCATCTGGAGTCATAGGGATTCTATGAGAACATATATCTGGGTCTACTCCTTTCAGGTCTTTGTAACTCCAAGCGAACACATCTCTATATTCGCACAATAGGGCAACTAACTCTTCTTCTTCTTCTGTCGTCAAATCATGCCCTATGTATCTCATTTTTATTCTTCTCCTTCTATGGCAACTATGATTTTTTTGGTTTTCTCTTGGTTATCATATACTTCTCCAATGTCAGCTTTTCTATTAGGCATTCGTACCATGATTCGTCTATCTTCTATTTCATATTTCTTGAAGTTGTCACGAACTTCAAATAGAGACTCTTCTTCCTCTGACATGGTTTCTTTCTTCTTTCTTTTCTTACCTTCACTCTTGGCAGTCACTTGTGTGGCTATTCTCACATCATTCATAATTTCTTCGTGTGTCTGAGGGTAAGTTTCTACTTTGTAAAACTATTCTTCTTCTGATGCAAAGGGTGGGTCCATAATAATTGACTCTAAATCAAAATCACTCGCATACTCAAATGCATCAGTGCTAGGTTCACATTCTTCAATAATCGAGTCACACATGATTGGCTCTATCGTGAAGACAGAAATGTCATAGCCATCCTCGTCACAGTGGGGTGTCCATTGTTCTTCATTGATGGCTACATCCATGGTTGCTAGGATTTCTGCCCAACCATGGGGTTCAAACTCCTCATCTGGAAATACTACATGTGTGTAAGCTGGGTCTTGAAGGGTTCGTGGATGTTGTTCTGCACCTAAAGTCCTGGCTTCTAACCGTTCTTCTTCTTGTTTTACTACTTTACACATCCATAAATGAGTGTCCTCGTGCAACCATGAGGGGTCCGACTCTAATGAGTGTACCGATTCCGTTTCTACTTGTGTTTTATGGATGGTATTCCATTGTATTGGGGGTACGTTGAGTTGCATTCCCTTCCAGTAAATAAGTTATTATCAAACTTGGTGAGATCCCCATTCCACTATTGACTCATGGAAACACTCCATGTAAAATATCCATACCCATTTTTGAAATGTGAATTACAGTAGAAATATATAGGAAGAACACATGCTGAGCTCACTCACAAATAAAGTAGAATAGGTGCAATCGTTTTTAGAAAATGAAGCAGCTACGGATGGAAGTAAGTAACGGCCTTCTATTGTAAGGATAGGGGGAGATATATATATATATATATATATATATATATATATATATATATATATATATATATATATATATATATAGAGAGAGAGAGAGAGAGAGAGAGAGAGAGAGAGTAGTTTACACGTTGCTTTCATGAATGAGATAGGAGGCAAGAATGGAGGGATAGGTAGCAAGAAAGCATAATCACAGAGAAACGTGAATGCATGTGAAGGTAGAAGACTTGAGGAAGCTCGAAAAGGTGATGGTCAATGACACAGTGGAGAATATGAAGAACAAGGTGATATGATAGTTGATGGTTCTAGTAGGATTAGAGAAATTGCTTACAATGTCGAGAATGAAGACAAATATGTCGCTAGTGGGGTGATGAGTGCTCACTAAGAAGGATGAAAGCAAGCTAAACTGCATGTGCTTGAGAAAGAATGGCAGGAGAATCTCGTGTATTGACATCTCAAAGAAGAACGAAGTGGCTGGATCTAGATCCTCAACCCTGAAGGATATTATGGTTGGAAAATCCAAAAGGTCTACATGTCATTTACCAATGGATTGAGACAAACGCATAGGAGGTCAAGGACTGGTGAGATAGTGATTTTGTTGTAGGATGGGTCAGAGGGAACCAACAAACGATAGGTGGAGAAATGTTTAGCGAGCTTCCACTTCTGCTCCTAGGACACAGATATAGAGAAAGCTTCTTCCTGCCTTCTAGACCTCAAGGGCTCATTCTAGAGGTGGAAGGGACACCAAGGTTCAAAAGTGATAGAAAGGGTGACATCCCATCCATCTTAGACATAGACATTTGTATTACTTTACTATAGTTTGCTTAGACATTTGTATCACTTTAATATCCTGCTCTTTTTTGTTGAAGGTGAATTTTTTGTAAGGTTTAAGCTTTTGAGTGGAAGCCTCCTTCCTCTTGAAATCATGTAAGAAGGACTTGGTGGATTCATGTGGTTGTAAATCTCTTTCCTCAAGTAATATAAATCTCAATTGGTCATTTATTGTCTACTTGCCATTCTTGTTGTTCAGACTAATTTCTCTTGGGCTTTCTATAGGTCCACTTGTGCTATCAAAATATGGTCAATTGGGCAATGCTTAAGGCCAAAAAAGGAAGAAGATTTATGCTTTCTAGAGTCATGGTCAGCATGCTACCTCGCTAGTCTCCTCATACAAAATCTACCCCAGTTGAACCACGGATGTTATACAACCCTGATGTATGGTTTCATCTTGTTCCAACTCTCCATAAGGAAGTCCTTCCACCTAGGAAGTCCCACAAGGATAAGAGAAGATTTGTTTCTCAGAATCAACTTTTCCTAGGAAGTTTCCAACATGCACCAGGCTTTGATCATTCACTTGGTTGCCATCCCCCTCAAGTCTAGGATGCCTAGCCCATCTGAATCTTTTGGGTTAGCACAAATGGCCTATTTCATTTCAGATAGACCTCTCCTATTGGGATCACTTGTCCAAAGGAAACTTTTGCAAGTTCTTTCTAATTTCACTAAATCTTTGTTTTTCAGTCTCCAACATGCCAAAAAATAGATAAGAGATGAAAGAATTTAGGTGTTCATCAACATGGCATGCCTTGCTAAGTTAAGTTGCATGTATGTCTTGTTGGTGTATGAAACACCACAAGAACTAAGCTAAAGTGATACTAGAATACCTCCATAATCATCATTAGCTTAGCAATACTCTAAATTTGAAAACTTTATCACTGAACTTAGTGAATTTCAAAAATTTACTTCTTGGAAATCTGTGCCTTTTCTTCCAGCTTCAAATCTGATTTGTATTAGCTTGATCTTTGTAAATTCTTTTGATCCCTTGCTAATAGAAGTTCTTGCTAATGTTAAGCAACACATATCATGCAAAACTTTCAAGTAATATCATCAAAATCTTCTTATTTCACTTCAACATTTGAACAATGTCTGAAATCTGAAAAATGACTTCATCGATTTGACATACCTTCACTGTTAGACTCATTTCTCTGAGTATGCGTCCCGTTTTGTAAAGATCTTTTGACCCATTGTAGTTGAAGGTAGTAGCTTTAAAATGAGCTATCACTCATTAAAAACTTTACACTATACTGTCATATCTGACCTTAAGAAGATCAGGAAAAATTGTGCCAGAAAACTCGTAACTGTCCACTAACTTACACACTAATATGAAATCACTTAGAACTCAATGCACAAGAGGAATTAGATCAAATCCTTCTACACAAAGGTGTGTTGTATATCAGAGAAGATGTGTACAAAATGGCTTGGCCTAATTCTGCTCATAGCCATGGAAAACTCTCATACACTGAGTAGTTTCTCTTCAACATCTCTCTCAGAAAAACCCGACTTTTCCTATTCACATAAGGATTACAAAATTGAGTTCTCTCTTCATTTTTTAACTCAAATTAACTTATATACATATAGTTCACATACTCCTAGACTCAAATTCGTAAGTTTTGAAGTTCTATGTCAAGACTAGACTTTTAATTTTGCACTACAATACAAGAGTGAATTTGTCCCTTCACTTAGGCTTAATTTTCTGAGTGCTTTGCCTTCACTTCTCCTTGCCTTTCTTTTTCCTTCATATATCTTCATATATTCATGTCTAATTAGTGAGTGAAGTCCCAACATGTCTAGTAAGTAAGTTTATTATCAAGCTTGGTGAGATTCTTGTTCCACTATTGACTCATGGAAACATCAAAAGCAATCCGAATTATGTGCAATGGAAGATATGTCCATTGACGAATTGTTAACATCCCCGATTGACCAAAAACTATGAATACTTTTGGTTCCCCCATACACATATCCTATTCCGTTAACCGTCTATAGTCTCTCACTTTATGACCTATACGTGAATCTCCTCTTGATGTTTGCGCGTGTGTATGTATGTATGTATGCATGCATGTATGTATGTGTGTGTGCATGTATGTATGTGTGTATGTATGCATGCATGTATGTGTGTATATGTATGCGTGTGTGTATGCATGCATGCATGTATGGATCTATCTATCTCTCTCTATCCATATATATATATATATATATATATATATATATATATATATATATATATATATATATATATATATATATACATACATATATGTGTGTGTGTGTATAAGGTAGAGGCTATGGATGGATAAGGTAGAGGAAGTGCAAATGATGAGGAGAGAGAGAGATAGATAGATAGATAGAGAGAGATTGATTGAGAGCAGTTGACACATTGCTTTCATGAATGAATCTATTTCCACAAAGTACACTCAGGCAAATCATATATTGAGTAGGAGGGCGACATGTGTTGACACTCAACCACAATTATCACCCTTTTAACGGTCATTGTCCCCCAAATTGACAATGAATAACAGTTTTAATAATCAGATTTCAAGTTTGTCAAACAAGAGCTGGAATAAAAAATACATTGCTCATTGTTCATCACATGAAGTCTTCTTCGTGTGAAGTGTATGTATGCGTATAATGCTGCTTTAGGCTTCAGATGATGTTCGTTTAGCTTGTGTATGAATGATGCAAGAAGTCTAAATTTCAATATTCCTTGTTATGTCTATCTAGATCAATCATTAAATAATCCCTCTTCCTCTCTATGTAGTTCAATTAGTAAGAGCAATCATTGACACCCTTGACCAATGACAAAAAAGAAGAATGATTCAAACCATTTGCCTAGTTTGAATGATCAATAGAAGAGGATTCTATCTTAGGCACTTTGTGGTAGGCTTTTAGCACACACCTTATTGATCATGTGGACACACATGCAGTGGGAGGTTTATCAAGGATGTCAAGCCTACCTTGGCATGCCCTCATGCAAGCTTTTGAAATATATAAGACATCATGAATTACATTCTCAATGATGTCATCATTGATTATGTTAGAAGTTCTTGATCCAGAAACTACAAAGGAGGTTCTTCCATAGGGATCCTTAGCCTTCACAATACCTGCCTTGGAAGCTCAAAGACTCTTGTCATCCAGATAAGTACAATCCGTTTCTGGTTTGAATCCTTGTCTACTATAGAGTTTTAAGCAATCATATCATGTTTCAATTATTGTGTTCTTACAAGACTATTACATATGCTTATTAAAACTCCAACCAGAGAGAAGCTTCAAATTATAGAATAACTAACAAACTTATCAAAATATTATATATGCTTATCAAAACTCAGCAAAGGAACCCAAAAATAGCATGAAACAAAATCTGAATGGTGATCATTCAAAATTTGGAGGATCCTTTCACCCAAAAAAAGAAACTTTATCTACATGCAATCTTGTACATATTTAGATAATCACTCCAAGATTAGACTCATACGAACCTTCCTATAAAAACAAGCTGTATTATGTTTGAAGATGCAAATTTCAAATGTGTAAAGAAAACTTTAAAATGTGCTATAAGATAATCGTACTACCTCTACTTAAAAAACTAATAGGTGACCTCACATAGTATAAAACGTACACCATAAGACATCAAAGTAGAATTGACGGGATGATTTCAAGGAAATTTTACTCACCATGTGTGAAGTAAAAAATATAAGCCTTTTAGAGGAATGTCCCCTATGAATCTCTATCACTTCTGTGAATTGTAACTTCAATAGAAAAATATGCTTCAGAAAATTCTATCATTGACTAATAAAATGGTTAAAGTTTTCTACAAAAAATTTTCAGAACACTCTTCTAAAGCTTCTACAGCTACCACAAGTCAAATCTCTTCAAAAGAACTTATAAAACTTCAGATTTACTTCAATAAGTAAACCTATATCTGAAAGAGACTTTCTCTGTAGGCGACTTTTACATATGTAACTTTAAACTACTTGGTTCTCTAAATCTACAACCCATTTAATCAAATGCTTTTAGACATAGATGGCTTACTTTCCAACTTGGATTTTGAGTCCTCATTTGTGTAAAACTTTACACTCTACACTGAGATCTGATCAAATTATTGACAATCAAATTTGCATTAGTTTCAGAAGTCACTTAATACATTTACACATAGAAATGTTCCTAATCACAATTCTCTTAGCCTATTTGCAATTGACTCTCAAAACTTGACCATAGATGCATTAACTATGGACTTAGACACATACAAAAGGATTTCTAAAATGATCAAGCACAGAAGAAGAAATAGAGAAAAGATCGACATGCAATTCTTAGAAAAAATTCTTCTATTCAACTCATCTTACATCTGATGAATAATTCTCATACAAATTATGATCTACTCCTCTCTATATCATCTATACTTCTTCTCATATATGTATCCAGTCCACATACAAGTATATATAGACATATATATACATACTCGTCAGTATTACAAAAGTATTTATGAACTAATTACAAACTTAATGTACACATGTATACAAATCACTTTCCTTTGATTCTTCTCTTTACTTCATGGTTCATCCTTTGTTCTTTTCTTTATCCTTCACTCTTCATTCTTCATTGTAATCATGAATTAATGATTCTCCTGCTCCAACAGCTCCCCCTCAATCTTTTTGCAAGTTGTACTTCATCACCTAGATTATGCTCAATGTCTATGCACATGTATATGCATTGATCTATGGTTGTCAATTCTTTTAGATACACATAGGATATCAATTTAGCACTCAACAATCCATCTATGAAAAATGCCACTTGTTTGGCTGGTGTAGGTAGCTCTGGCATAGGACATCTCTCTAGGTATTGTCTAAATCTGCTTCCTGCAAGTCGAATTGTTTCTTGAGGTGTTTGTTTGAAGCTATGTATCAAACACGAGGTGTTGTGTCTAATGCCACTTTTGGAGAATTCAGTAATGAATGCTCCTAGCAACTGGTCTATATTCCTCAATTGACCTTGGTGTAGTGGTTGAAACCACATTGAGGTAGTGTTCTCGAGAGTTAGACCGAAGGTGTGGTATTGAGTGAACAGGTCTTTAACTTGTTCTGCTCTAAAAACTTGTCTGAACTCTGCTACATGATCATAAGGATCTCTAGTGCCATCGAAGTAATTCCTCATAGATTTGACCAGTTGGGTAGGCCTCAAGATTTGGGGGTGTTCTATAGGCCTAGGCAAGGGAAACTCATCCATGCCTCTTTGATGTCTCAGATTTCTATGTCTCTCCTAATCTACTCTTTCTGCATCTAATCCTGATCGCTTTGTTCCTAAGGGGTTTGCAAAGCTAACTTCAAGTCTCTCTCTAGCTCTTTCCCTCTGGATTTCATGATTCTGGGATGATCTTGCTCCTTAGGCCATGGGAAACATTAGATCTCGATGGAGGGAAAATCATTTTGCCCTTCCAAGTGTATGCATGCTTGCCATGCTCAGTTACCAAGAACATTCTCTTCGATGTGTTATCTAAATAAACAACTTTTCCAGGTATCTTTGGATCTTTGAGCTCGTAGATGGTGACTCCACCTATTTTGCTAAGTTGATCTATCTTGAATATGCAAAAAGCTTCCTCTATTTCTCTATTGAGGAATAGCTCTCTACTTTTTTTGTCTTGGGGAACCCACTCTTGACTAATCACTCTGTTCAAGACAAACTTACCTCGAGGAGTCTTGGGTTCTTTTCCTAGGTCTCCTTGCTCTATGTCTTCTATCTCATTCTCAAGAATGACATTTCCAAACTCATGTGTCATGACTGGTAAGCTGGTAACCATGTACGTGGTTCCTTGCTTATCAATATATGAACCCTCTTTGAATTTAACCACTAGGTGTTCAAGCTTGAAGGGTTGAAATTTCCTATGATTCTAAGATTGTGATCGAAGGGATGATGACAATGCCCTAGATGAGGCAGGCAAAATGCAGCATTCCTCCTTCCCAAAAGATGGTTCAATTCGAGCTACTAAAAAATTGTGGCTTGTTCATAGTGATGTCTGTGGTCCTATGCAAACACCTTCTTTTGGGAACTATCTTTACTTTGTGACTTTCACCGATGATTTTTTGAGGCATGCCTGAGTATATCAATTGAAAGAAAAGTCCGAAGTGTTTATGTGCTTCAAATAGTTTTTGGTTTTGGCTAAAAATCTATTAGCATGTAAAATGAGCACCCTTCGTTCTGATCGGGGGGGGGGGGGGGGGACATATGTCTTCTAAATTTAATGCATTTATGGCTAAACATCGGATAAAACATCAATGTATTGTGTCACATACACCTCAACAAAACGGAGTTGCTGAACGGAAGAACAAGTCACTCATGGAGATCGTGAGGTGTATGGTCAAGAGTCAGGCTTTACCACATAGTTTCTAGCTTGAGGTTATCATGTGTGTATCATATGTACTTAACGCTATTGTAGCAGTACAATCATTAATTCATGATTACAATGAAGAATGAAGAGTGAAGGATAAAGAAAAGAACAAAGGATGAAGCGTGAAGTAAAGAGAAGAATCAAAGGAACACTCTTTTGAAGAACTTTCACTTGTAGTAACTGAAAAAACATTCAAAGGGTGTTGTGACAAAGTTTCATAGAAAACGTTAACCATTTTATTATTTAATGAAATAATTTTGTGAACAGACGTTTCCGAGTGAAGTTACAATTCACAGAAGTAATAGAGATTCATAATTTGGTAAAGATTGAAGAGGTTTTGAGTTATGCTTGATATAGAGGTGTTCTAAACTCAAATGTAGTTACTCATTTGGAGATTAATCATCTCCATTATGGTATCAGAGCAGATTTGATCAAAGTTGAAGGAAAGGAAGACCCCGACTCGTACAAACATACAAAATTCAACATTTGAAGAGTCAAAAGGACAGTGTAAAGGAAAAGCTAAAAGGAGACACATGAGAGCAATCAAAAGGAGTAAAAGTATAAGCTAAGGTACATTCATTACTCATAAGGTTGAAGATTTAATAGTACAAGTGAAGAAAGAATGGGAGATAGTCTCCAAATTGAGATGTTGGACAGAGAGAACTATCCAGCTTGGTCTATGAGGATGGAAGCTTATCTTATGAGCAAAGATTTGATAGGATATATTAGAGGAGAAGAAGAAAAGCCAAAATTCAAAGATCCTAGTGTTCCTACTAGGGAGGAGTTTGTAGACTTAAAGGTTTGGATGAAAAAGGATGCTCAAACAAGGAGCATTATCTATATGGCAGTGAATGATTACTTGTTTCCTCACATTAGAGGATTTGAATGTGCAAGTGATATCTTTGGAGGAGCATTTTCAGAATACAACAAAGTCAATGAAAGAATCACTATGGGTAGAGTTTACCACATTCAAGAAGAAGGCCTCACAATCAATATCTGATTATGTGACAAAGATGAAAGACATTGGTTCCTCTTGATTTTGTAAATCCATCTAGAACCAATAACCTTCATTGATGCATTCTTGGGTACTAGTTCCCAAGTATCATTCTCTTGGAGTGCTTCTATTTTTTCATCCATAGCTTCCTTCCATTATGCTTTGGTACTTGCTTCTTCATATGAAGAAGGTTCTTCAAGTGATAAATCTTTAGCAAGATAAATGGAATGCTTAGTAACTAATGAAGTATCATATGCATATCTGATTGGCTTCTTACTCTCTCTTTTTTATCTCCTCAAAGCTTGGTTGGATGATCTAGGTATGTCTTCCAACCTCTTCATCTTGGCCTTGCACTTTGATTTCCATGCTTTGAACTCTTCCAAGTTGATGGTTTCCTTGTCATCTGACTTGATGTCTTCAATTGTGCTTGGGTCCTCCTTGGTGAGACTTGGAAATTCTTCTTCCAACTCGTATGGTAATTTGACCTTCCTGCATTCACTTTCAAACCAAGAATCATTCTCATCAAACATAACATCTCTACTAAACATAAAACCTTTAATGGATGGATTATAAAACATGTACCCTTCCTGATTTAAATCATACCCTATGAAGACACACTGCTCTCCCTTAGGGTCTAGCTTACCTCTAATTTGAGATGGAACATGCACATAAGCAACACATCCAAATATTCTACAATGATCATCCCATGCTTCATATGGGGCATCTCATCAAGGGATTTGGATGGTAACCTGTTAATAAGATAAGTGGCAGTAGAAACACTCTCTACCAACAAATAGTTAGGCATTTTCTCTTCATTAAGCATTGATCTAGCTACTTCCACAATCAACCCGTTTCTCCTCTCTGGTACTCCAATTTGCTCAGGAGTATACCTAGTAGTAGGCTCCCTTTTGATGCCTCTGTCCTATAAAAATGCATCAAATTCATTGGAGACATACTCACCTCCTCTATTTGAACTTATCCTTTTTAGAATCCTTCCTGTTTGCTTCTCCACAAGTGCAAGATACTTCTTCAAACAACTGAACACTTCATCTTTATGTTTCATGAAATACAAGATAGTCCACCTACTGAAATCATCAATGAATGACACATAGTACCTTGAGCCTGAAATTGAAGGGTCCTTGCTTTGTCCCCACACATCTCTGTGGACAAGTTCCAAGTAGTCTTCATGCATATAACCTTTCTTTGTAGAGGGTAACCTGTGCGATGTACCAAATTGACAAGCACCACATTTATGGATCATGTGTTGCTTGGATACATTAGGTATCCCAAGCACACATTGAGACAAATGTTCTCTCACCAATGTTCCCTAATCTTTTATGCCAAATCTCTAACTGAGACAATGTTTGATCCTTGTAATTATAAAGTGCAATGTTTCTAGTGTCCTCAAGCTCAAATGTAAATAATCTACCTGTTATTTCTCCCTTGGCAATTCTCTTGAATCCATGTTGGGGATACTCCACAAAAGCTCCATATTTGTTGAACCTAACCTCCAAACCCTTTTTCTGTATCTGTCCAACACTCATCAAATTCTTTGTGATAGTAGGTACATAAAGAACCCTGCTCAACAAATTTCTACCTTGACCACTGAATGCTTGGTGTCATCACTTGTCTGTTTCCCTTAGGCTCCTCAAGATAAAAAAGAAGAGCTACATTGCATGCTACATGGTTTGAACACCCTAAGTCAATATAGAAGAGGTACTCATTATTCATACCTTGTTTTGAAGTCATATTCATAATGAGGAGAGAATCCTCTTTATCCTCTATATAATTGTTGGTCTTTTCTTGATTTGTATCCTCCTTGATAGTTGTTGTTGTAATTGTTGGTGTAGCCATGGTTGTATCCTTGATTATGGTTGAATCTTCCTCTTGATTGTGAGTAGCCAACTCTTTGAAATCCTCTTCCTCTCTGATTCTTGAAGTTCCTATAGCACTCATTTGTTGTGTGATTAGACAATCCACATATGTTGCATGAGGAAGAGTTGAAAGGTCTCCCCCTACCTTGCTTACCTCCTCTACCCCTTCCTCTTGAGTTCCTACTCCTCCCTGCATAGTTAGCTTGAGAAGTAGTACCTTCATATTCAACCTTTTTGGTCTTTCCTTTGTCTTTGGATTTTCCTTTATCTGTATATAGGGCAAAAGAATTGTTACCTCTTGATGGTTCTCCAGTTTTGTTGAGCTTGGCTTCATGAGTAAAGAGTTGTCCCATGAGTGTGGTAAGATTTGGAATTTTCATGTCCATGTAAAGGTCCATAGCAGTTGTGAAAGCTTCCCACTTATCATCTGCCTTGATGCCATTGATTATTTGTCTCACTATTTGCTCCTCTTCAATCTCCTCTCCTATGCTTGCCAATTGATCAGCCACATCTTTAACCTTGGTCACATATTCTAAAACATTCTACTTAGGTTGCTTCCTTTGAGTAGTAAACTCAATCCACAATTGATTTTTGTTAGCTCTTGTATTGGAAGAAAAATATGAAGATAATGTATCCCAAGTCTCTTGGGAAGTTTTACAATTCCTAATGTGAGGAAGAAGGAAGTCAAAAATTAAGTTAAGTAGATATGACCTTGCTAAAGCATCTTTGGCACACCATGAGTTGAGTCTCTCTAGCTCCTCTCTTGTAGGTTTTCCTTTGCTTCTGAATATGGGCATCTCCTCATCTCCTGATATGTATCCATAGAGACTCCTTCCTTATAGAGAGATCTTCATCGTCAAGGACCATGCTGGATAATTTTTTATGTCCAATATGTCAATAAAAGAGGGGAAATCATCTCCCATTTTACCTTAACTTGCTATAATACCACAGTTGGAAGAGATGGATGGATACCTCAAGGAAGTGAGATGGTACTGCAAAAACCTACTTTGTAGCTGCCCTATTTCACTTCAGATTTTGATAGTAGGCCCTTCTAGCTTGCAAATAATACCAAAAAAGTACATATGTGCTTTGGAGTTGATCCTTCAAACAATTGAATCAAAACAGACTACTTGACAAATAGCTAGTGTCCCAAAACTTGCTATTTTGGTATAGACACCTGCTCGTTCTTTTGCTCAGTGCTCCCACTATAGTAGCAACTGATTAGAATCCTTTTGAAGGAGCTTAATAAGCTTAGATAGCTAATGTGTGCAAGTGGAATCCCTTAAAATGATAAACCATACACTGAGAAATCAATTTAGCACTTCAAGTCTTACCCTCGACTTTTACGGATTGAGCAGTAATTGGCTAGAGAGCACTTCGATGCATATTTCTTCCAAATGGCTGAAGCAAAAGCTTTGACCTTTTGGCAGCATAAACTAGATTTTGAGCTGGTTCCAACAAGCTATAGACCGCTCAAAATGGTGGAGAAATCATTGGGATATGATCAAGCAAAGTTAACTTTTTTGAGTAGTCATAGCAGAGAATTGAACATAAATGATCAATGAAGTATATCTATTATGGCACATGATTTTACAATATCATTGGCATTATGTTAATACCCAATGATAGCAAAATGAGTAGGCTATAGGGTATGCTACTTAAATCCTACAAATGATCAGTGGAAGAGCTCCAAGATAAATCCACAGAACCGTGACTTTTACAAGCTCTTTTTATAATGCATTCTTCATTCAAATTTGAATTTGAATTCAAATTTGGCTCCATCTAAAAATGTTCCCTATGATTCACGAGTTATTCCTTCATTGAGATTCGTAACTTACCCTTCTCCTAACTCCACAAGATACATGCACTTACAAGATTCTCTCAAGGTCAAAAAACTTTTACAAGTGGTAAATGATCAAAGATTACAAGCTATGGCTCATATTATACATCACGTAATTATACACATTTTTTTCTTCCATGCCTAGCCAAATGTGAAGGCTTGGAAGTTGCACCAACAAAAAATAGGGTTCTGTGCTAATTGTATGCTGTTAAGATTATCACAATAGATGGTGATAGGGTTTTGCACTTCCACACCTAAATCTGCAAGTAGCTAGAAAAATTGAATTTCAAGTCCAATAGTGTAGCTTGGATCAGGCCTCGTAATTGTGAGATATATCAAACTTCCCACAATTTTCCTGTATATAGTAGCATTTTCCAATGCTTCACGTGATGTACTAGTATCGAACTTCAAATTTTGATATAATGGCATAGAAATCGGCTTATGATCATCCATACCATACTTTTGCAGCATATTCAAGGCATATTGACTTTGTGACATCCATATACCTGTCTCTATATGTATAGACTCAATGCCCAAGAAATAGCGCAACACACCAAGATCTTTCATGTCAAATTCTTGCATAAGAAGTTGCTTTACCTCTTTGATGCTTTCTTCATTATCACCACCTACAATCAAGTCATCAACATAGATAGCCACAATTGTGATGCCATCATCACCCTTCCTTGCATACAGTGAATGATCTACATCACACATAGAAAATCCAATCGTGGTCAAGTAATCAACAATCCTTGCATGCCATGCACGAGGCACTAGCTTCAACCCATACAAAGCCTTTTGCAACCTATAGACATATTCTGGATGCTTTGAATCCTCATATCGTTGTGGCTAGTCCGTGTATACTTCTTCCTGTACTCACCATGTAGAAAAGCATTCTTCACATCCATCTGATGCAATGTCCACCCTTTTGTTCTAGCTAATGCAACAAGTGTTCTCACAGGAGACATTTTAGCTACAAGGCTGAATGTTTCCTCATAATCAATGCCATAAGTTTGTGTACACCCTTTTGTTACCAAACATGCTTTATACCTGCTTATGCTACGATCAAAATTGTGCTTTACCTTGTAAACCCACTTGTAGCGTATGGGTTTCTTTCCTTGTGGCACACGAATCAGCTTCCATGTATTGTTTCCATAAAGTGCAACCATCTCCTCATCCATGACTTTTTTCCAATCTGCATTTCCAATTGCATCTTCAAAACAAGAAGGTTCAGCATCTTATATTAACTTTACGATGTAGGCACAATGACAAGCCATGTAGTTATCATATCTCAATCTTTGCATTGAATTTCGTATCCTCCGAGATCTTCTTGGTCTTGGGTAACTTCTCCTTGTATCATCTACATGTACCTTTCTTACTCTTGGAGTCTTCACAGAGGGCAATCCAACTTCCTCATCAAGACTCTTTTTTGAACCACTTGAATCTCCATCAACATCTACTTGCTCAGAACTGGGCTTTCCTTAGGAGTTTGAATCCTCACCAAGATTCTTTTCTTCAATAATCAGCATGGATACCAAATCAACAAAATTCAGGAATATTTTCTTTGGTTTGTATAGAAGTTCTTAACCGCTTATATGCAACTCCTAAACCATGAATGCACACTTCCACCTTATCATCATCATCTACATTCACACCAATAGATGCAAGTGACTCATATATGCTTTTGATTTTTAGGGTTTCATCACTTACCGATATGCCCTTCTTCTCCAATGTATGTAGCTCGTTCTTGAGTTGCAATTTCCATGCCTTTGTATTGGTCTCATACAATGTGACCAAACTATTCCAAGCCTCTTTCATAGTCTTGACATCTTGTATGTGCCCAATCATGATATCTTATATGCTATAAAATAGACAATACATTACCTTTCGTGCTCCTCTCCATTCCTCATATGCTCTTAACTGGTCCGTAGTCCGATTCCTCTCTAGTAACTGTGAAGCATTTTTGTTCTCTCCTTAGATGTACTTCCAGTAGCCTTTTCCCATTAGGAAATTCACCATTCTGAATCTCCAAGCATGGAAGTTGTTCTTGTCCAGCGTTTCGCTCATAAGTTGACTCATTCCATCTACATTTGCCAGTTCTGCAGCAATTCACAACACTACAAGCAACACATCTACGTGAACACTGTCGCACTATGACATGACAGTTCGATCTCAAAAAAACATAGTTTTCATGTATCAATAGTCGCTTGAAATTCTAGATCTAGAAAATACGAGTGTTGTCCAACAGGACGCAAGTTACAATTTTGCAAATTGACCTGGCTTTTTTGTGGGCCCCACCTTGCATGCGCAAAATGGAGGTCGAGATGGCTCCGAAATGCTAATGTGATAAAAATGAGTGTCTAAAGGGATAAACCTCAAAAATGTTTTCAGGTCTTCTACCATCAAACCAATTTTCATAGCAATCTGAGGTCATTTGTGAATCGCGCTTTCTCCATGCCTTCTCACATACTCTTCACGGTCGGCCTTCTCCATGAGCTCTCTATAGCCACACTGGCTCTCATATCATGTCACGAGTTATGGAATTGATTAATCTCCAAGAGAACAAGTTATCCTTGATGTTAGAGCACCTCTATATCAAGAGCAACTCATAAATACAATCAATTTTGGAAATCTATTGCCAAACTATCAAGAGTTGAGTCAACTATGAAGAAACGCATTACGTAGAAAAGTCTACTACACTTAATTCACTCATTGAATGATCAAATGTGTAAAGTTTTCAATGAAACTTTATTTAAAGTGACTGCTAAATTTTTCACACCTCCTCCAAGTTAAATCGCTTCAATAGATCCATAGATCTTGAGATTTCCTCTAAACAATGTACCTATGTCCGAAACTATTCTTCTATGTAGTCAACTTTAACACTTGCAACTTCTAATGCATAGTTCTCCCAAATTAGGCCCTATTTATTTTTTACACTGAGGAGGGAGAGCTTATCAAAACTCTGATCATCGAGATTGCACCTATTTCAGAAGACACTTATCACTTCTTCACATACAAATGTTCCTACTTACAATTCTCTTAGCCTGATTACAATTAGACTCTCAAATCTTGACCATAGATGTATTGACTATGGACTTAGAAATCTACAAAAGGATTTCTAAAATAATCAAGCATATGAAGAGAGATGAAGAAAAGATGGCGACAGATTTTCAAAAGTTTTCTTCTATTCTCATGGAAAACATCTGATTGATGAATCTCATACATTCATCACCCTTTTTCTTCTTCTACTTATCTATATTTGTTCTATATCTCTTCTCTCTCCTATGTCCAAACTCTATACTAGTATATATAGGCATATGTGTACATACTCATCACCATTACAAAGACATAAATGAACAAATTAGAAGCTTAATGTACATGTATATACAAGTCTTCACCTTTTGATCATGCACTCATCTTCAAGTCTTAGATTTTGATCTTTGCTTTACTCTTTGACTTCAAACCTTGTCCAAATCATCAATTGGTGATTGTCCTGCACCAACAGCTCCTCGTCAATCATGAACTGTGACTTTCTCCATCTTCATTATACATGCCATGTCTTTGAACCTCTACAACTTAGGTCCATACAAGCTTTTGGTTAACATATCTACAATCTGATCTTTTGTAGAAATGTGTATGACTTCACTTCCTTTATCAATCACCTTCTCTCTCAAGACATGATATTGGATCTCAATATGTTTAGTCCTTGCATGAAACATAGGGTTAGCAATTAGATAGAATGAACTCATATTATCTCCATAAATAGTGGGTGTACTCTGATTGATGTCAAAACTCTTCATGAGAGTGTTCAACCATATAACCTCCTTTGCAGCTTCAACCATACCTTTATATTCTGATTCTGTAGATGACAAAGCAATTGTATGTTGCTTCTTAAAACATCAAGAGATTAATTTATCTCCCACATAACATAGATATCCATATGTTGACCTCCTATCATCAGAGTTACTTGCCCAATCTGCATCACTATATATCTTGATTTTTGTATTTGATGTGAATCCATAATACAAACCTTCTTTGTGTTGGGAAAGATGGATGGACACTCCAAGAAATGAGTAGGTACTGCTAATCCCTGCTTTGTATCAGCCCTCTTTTGTTTCAGAGTTGAGTTGTAGGCTCTCTTAGCTTTCCAATGACACTAAACAAGTGCCTATGTACTTTCGAAATGATGTGAGAAATGATTGATTCAAAACAGACTACTTCGAAGTTCAAGAATTAATGAAAACCTTCTATTTTTGTTCGTATACCTGCTGCTTGTTAAGCTCACTGCTTCCAGTACAATAGGAATTAGAAACATTCCTTTTGGAGATATTAAATTAGCTTAATGAGCTAATGATTCCAAGTGGAATCACTTGAAATGATGCACTATACACAGATCAATCAATTTAGCAATCAAATCATTACCCCCGATTTTTTAGGACCTCTACAAAGTTTGACCAGTGACCACCTCAACGCACTTTTCTCCAAATATACTGAATACAATGTCTTCAAAATGTGTCCGCATGTAGAGGACTTGGAGCGGATTCCAACAAGCTATAGAACATTGAAAATGTTGGAGAGATGGCTGAGATATGAGCAATACAAAGTGACTGTTGTAAGTGACAATGACAGAGAGATCAACAACTGTAATAAATGATCTATTGTATTATGACACAATGTTGTACATGATCATTGGCATGATAATCAATGCTCAATGATAGATAGAGGTGTAGGCTATGATGTGAGCCTTACTCCTTTACAAATTGATTAACAAAAACTCGGGATAGTAGTGATCTCTACCATGTGTGTTTTACATCCATCTTTTATAGATGTTCCATTCAAAAGTTGAATTTGAATTCCATTTTCGCTCTCACTAAAAGTGTTCCCCTAATCTAGTAGATATTCTCTCCAAATAAACTCGTAATTTTTCAATCCAACAAACTCTAGGAGTGTAGTGGTATTTACAATTATTTTTCTAAGTCAAATAGACTTTTACAAGTGGTAAGAAAGTAAACAATCCATAGCAATGGTTCTCATGGGTCTTCAAGCATTTGCACATAAGGTTTTAATGTCTAGCCAAGTGTGTAGGCTTGGTATTTGCACCAACACTTTGAGTGTACCCTTAATGTATTTTAGCACCCTTTGTTCTACAATCCAATGTTCTTTCCTAGGACAATGCATAAATTGAGACAACACTCCAACTGCATATGACAAATCAGGCCTAGTCAATGTAGCATAGATTAGACTACCAACCAAACTTTGATACAGCTCCTCCATATCTGCTCAATTTATGATTCACCTCCATTGGAGTAGGTGCTACCCTGCAATCTTCCATTTTAAATTGAATAGCAAATTCTTCAAATACCTTTCTTAATTCACATACACTCCATGTTGAGTATATGAAATCTCCATTCCCAAGAAATATGACAAGTCTCCCCAGTCACTAATCTTGAACTCTTTCTCTATCTGCTTCTTAAGACTTTGTGTGCCCTTCTCATCTATACCTATAAGAATTATGTCATCAACATATATGCAAATGTAAATAAACCCATCGTCACTTGCTTTAACAAGCAGGCTACTATCTGCCTTAGACACTTGGAAACCAAGCTCCTTAAGAACTTCACGGCATTGGATCAAGGTGGATTTACAAGGTAAAGAAGAATTATGATGGTTTAATTAATAGGTACAAATCAAGGCTTGTAGCCAAAGGATTTGCACAAACCCAAGGTATTGATTATGAGTAAACTTTTCGATCGTTGCAAAAATGCCTACTAGTAGAGTACTCATGAGTGTTGCATCTTCCAAGAATTGGAAGATATAACTAATGGATGTTAAAAATGATTTCTTAAATGTTTGGATATCATAGGAGGTATATATGGCTCAACCTCTTGGCTTTGAAGATCAAATGTACCCTGAACAAGTGTGTAGATTGAGGAAAGGCTTGTATGGCTTGAAGCAAGGTCCTAGAGCTTGGAATCCTAGACTTTTCACTTACTTGCAAGATAAAGGTTTTATTGTAAGCAAGGCAGATCCTTCCCTCTTCATTAAGAGGAATCATTCAGAGTTCATATACCTTTGTGTATATGTGGATGATATAATGATTAAAGGAAATGATGCAGATGGAATTAGGAAGATCAAAGCTAAGATGAAGGAAGAGTTCAAGATCAGTGATGTTGGATTGCTCACTTACTTCCTAGGTTTAGAAGTGGTCTATATAGAGAAAGGTATGTTCCTCACTCAAAGAAAGTATCTTGGAGACATGCTCTCTAAGTTCAAAATGGAAAATACAAAGGCTACATGTATACCCATGGAGGTAAATCTGAAGCTAAGTGGTCATGAAGGTGAACTAATTTGAAGATGTGATTATCTATAAAAGTCTAGTTGGAAGCTCGATTTATGCTACTCTAACTAGAGTAGATATCTGCTATGGAGTTAGTGTGCTCAGTCAGTTCATGCACACTCAAGGAAGCCTCATACGGAGGCAGCCAAGAGAATCATAAAGTATTTGAAGGGTGCAATCAATGAAGGATTATACTATCCATATACATCTGATATAGTTGTTAAACTTTGATGCAGATTGGGCAAGCTCTAAAGATGATAGGAGAAGCAAATCTCGATATCTTACTTTTGTAGGTACAAATTTTATCTCATGGTCTTCAAAGAAGCAACCCAGAATTTCTCTTTCATCAATAAAGGGTGAATATAAAGGACTTGAAAATGCTACAAAAGAAGTTATGTGGATTAGAACCCTATACGCAAGTTTAGGGTTGAACACTTCAACTACACATATATTTGGAGACAATATTAGCTCATTACATCTTGTTGCTAACCCTATCTATCATGCTAGGACTAAGCATATAGAAGTTCACTACCATATGTCAGAGAGAAGATTATGAGCAAAGAGTTTCAACTCTCATACATATGAACTCCTCAATAATATGTAGATATGATGAAAAAGGCCTTGGATGGAAGCAAATTAAACAAATTCAAATCAATGATTGCATTGTAGAAAATCATGAAGGGTTGAATACTCAAGCATCTTAGTCTTGAGGGAGAGCTATTGGTGCAATTAGCAAGCCTAAGTTCTATGTTAATGACCCGAGACTACATAACTATTCATCATCTCACATAGAAAATCAAGTGAACCCATGACTTATTTGGTAGAGGAATCAAATCAATTACATCCCTAAGGTGTAGGATCAATTTAAGGTGAGGGAAAATTCAAATTCAGACTCAAGACATGTGTATAAATATACATATTTTTAGTCATCGGATAGGTGAGCAATTCTGAGAGGAATTGAGCTACACGCTTCAGCATACATTGTGCTCACACTACCTATGCGTAGTCTACTATACTTCCCTTCTATAATATGTTCATTAACATATACATTTTGATACGTTTCTTCAAGTACATTTCTAACTAGTCTACTATTGCATCTTCATCATTACAGGGACATTGTGGGATTGATTCCTCTGCTTAAACTTATTCATTTGCTATACTTTAAGTTGGAATAGTTAGATGGAAGTGTCTTATATCTACATGTCAAGTTTCATTAAGTTTGGGTCAGTAGATCTTGAGATATGAGGAAAGGAATGTCATTGTGTCTGCACACCTTCTAGATCCTGAAAAGTCAAGATGACCTCCTCACTTGTTAGATTTATTTCTCAGTATATGGTACAACTAAATTGATCAAATAACTTTATTTAGTTAGATATACACTCCAATTAGATGTGTTAAAAAACTCTCTGGTAAGTTCATACCAAGTTGTGAGCTTTGAGCATAATATTGAGAACTTTTATTCCCAAAATAGAAGGTTCTTCACATTTCTTGCATATTCTAGCTATCTATTTTGGTGCAAACAATTGCGATTGATGCTACAAAGTACTTGTTGGATATTTATGCATCATTGGGAAGCTGGAGAGTTGTATTAAGCATCCCATAATTTATATTGGTAGATGTAGGGATAATTTTGTGTAGCACCAGCTCATCTCTAGAACCTATTTCTCCATCTTCACACACTTTTCTCTTCAACCTTCCTAATGTAATGGAATTGAATTATGTGTCCTTTCTTCTTGCAATGGAAGCATTCTCCATTTAACTTATCTTCTCCATTCTTCTTTTTACCCCCATCTTTTTCATTTTTACCTACTTTTACATTTGATATATATGCGTCTCCTTTTTTTTCACTACTCCATGCCTTCATCTGTAGTTCTTCCTCCATGAGTAAGGCTCCGAATTCTTAAAAAATTAAGAGGTTTAAACCAATTAACCAAACCTTGAAACTTCTGTGGAAAATTTCTAAGACAACATGAAGTTGGCTCCTCACTTGAGTTTTGTATGCTTTATCCTTCTATTTGATCCCATAGATGCTTCATGCAGATAATAAATGCCTTTGCACTTTCCCATGAGAAGCCTTTCTATTTCTAGCTGATTCCTAAATTTCTAAATATCGTTTTGATTACTAGTTTCATATAGAATTCTAAATTAATTACATGTTTCAAAATCCTTTACAATATGCTCAATCAACTTAGAAGCACTACAAGTAGTACTTGTAACTAGAAGACATAGTGTATGTGTATTTCTAGATTTCAACACACATAGATGATCAATATCTAGATCATTTGATTAGGGTTATTTGTGTAAGGTGTTTCTTGAGGCTCATTATGAGTCCCAAGCAAAATCTCCCAAATCTCATATGAATCAAGGATATAAGTGATTTCAAACTTCCACATGGTTTAATTTGTACCACCAAGCCTACAGGAAGAGAATTTCTTTTTCCCTTTGCTAGATTATCAAAGCAATGGTAATAGCCAAAGCTATTCATTAGCTTATCCAATGAGCATAGAGGTGCAATAAACCAAATGAAATTCTGATGCATATAAAGAGACAAAGAATATTTTCTATCATTTTAGTGAATTCTCAAGCAATATAGAGAAGGAAAGATAGGAAATAGGTGATTGACCATAAAGAGTATAAGAGGAGAGCTCTTCCCAATTGTGGTTCATCGATTTGGGTGGAGAAAATAGGAAGCATTCAACATAAATAGAATTCAAACGAAAAATTGGAATAAAAAATATCCTTGAAGCATACTGTTTGCAGCAACAAAAGGCATAGATGTAGAGGAAGCATGTAGAGCCGGACTAGAAAGAGTCATGGGGAGCCATGCAGTCATTTTCTCAAAGAAATATAATTGATATTACTTTTTCAAAACTTCGAATAGTGATTTTCATCACTTTTGTAATATATGTATCATAAAACGCCCATTTTGTATTTAGTAGCTCCATTTTGTGCAAGCCGAGGATTCCTCAAGCTTGAGGAGCTTAGCTAGAATGAGCATACCAATTTTGGTAATTTTTAGATGTCGTTTAGACCTCCAAATGACCCCTATAACATATTTTTTAACTATGCCAGACACTAGATGTGAAACTCTTCAAAGCTAGTCTAGAATCCATCAAAAGAGCTAGAGAGCTCATTTTTGGGGTTAGGTAGTGTTGGATAGTGTGAGCTTTGAGCTAGATTGAGCTTGTAATAGAGCTATTGAGCAATAGAGTCTATTTTCTACCTTCCATTCTGTCTCGCTTGTCTCTTCCTTGTGTGTGTGCATCTCCATGCTTCTCACCTTTGCTCTCACTACTTCTTGCATTCATGATCTTCATATCACTCCTATCTCTTCTGTAGATCAACATTAAGGAGGTGGAGCTTCTTAACATGGTATTTACCATTGTGCTAGAGCAACACGAACTTTGGCACCATTGTCGAGGATCGATTTCTAGGACAAACGCTTGATGGTAAGAGTATAGAAAGAATCGACATTTGAAGGTAATTAGTTTTAGTTTTTGTTGTTGATTTTGCATATGTTTTAGTGTTTTTCATCTCCCCCATACTCCTCCTTCATCATCGCATCATCTTCTTCCACTCCAAAAAAATCAAAAAATTCTTCATATCCACCTATTCTCGTGATTTTCCTCATTTGCACATGCAAGAGAGAGAGAGCTATTAAGCTTGCATATGTGTGTGTTTTTTTGAGTTTTCTTGCAGGTAAAGCACTCTAGTATAGCACGGAAGCTCAAAAAAGGTAATTTTTTGCAATTTCTATTAGATCTACCATTGGTGTCAGACCATTGTGATGGTCTCATAAAGTAGGCTTTTTTGAAATACGAGTATAGAGTGGTGTAGGCGACCCTTGTGCATGCACAAATCTACAGATGCATCCCAAGAAATCATACTTTGGTGGAACATCATGATGGGCTCACACCATCATGATTGGGTCACTGACCATCGCGATGATCTCGCCGATCCCACACCATCACAATTGTCCCACGCCATCACGATGGCCCACTTGCCATGTTGCATTTGAACCATTGTGGCAGTTCACTTGACCATCGCGATGGCTCGACCACCTCGGACCATCGCGACACCTCGTTAGGACAAACCATCGTGATGGTTCAGTAGACCATGGTGACAATTCAATCAATTCTGACCATCATGATGATCTAGGTATGTCATCCCAATGGTTGGCCAAACCATCATGATAAACCATCAAAATGGGTCAATGGACCATCGTGACACCTCATTTCTTTTGGACCATCGTGACGGTCCCAGACCATCACGACGGTTCAACTGGACCATCATGACAATCCTAGACCATCGCGATTATCTCAGACCATCGCGATTGTTCACCTAAAATGCCAAAATTAGGGCTTTGATTTTTCAGCTATTTTTGACTGATTAGGTATATTGGAGACCCCTTTAGTTCATATTCAGAGAAAAACCTATCTACCAGGTTTAACCCCTAGAGCCTGAATGTTCATAACTTTCTCATACGAAGTCCATTTTTTGAGCTCTGGGGCTTGTTCGAAAGCTCATTTTTCTTAAGAATAACACCTTGATATTACTTAGCAAATGCAAAAGGTAAAGGCTCTTCTGATGGATCAAAGAAGAAGCCAAAGGAGAAAACGTTCACAAGAAGTTGTTTCTATTTTGAAAAGAAAGGCCATGCCATCAAGGATTACAGAAAGAAGCAAGCTGATGAATGGAATGGGACTATAAAATCATCGTGGAAGAACAAAGATTCTACAAACAACACAGAGCTAGAACTATGGGTAGCTATTGAAGAGGTATACTCATCTGCTCAAGTTCGTGTTGATGAACCATGAATTCTAGATAGTGGAGCTTCTCGCCATATGACCAGTAAAAAGGATTGGTATAGTTCCCTAGTGCCTCTGCACGAATCCATCAATGTAGTGGTGGGAAATGACTCCAAGTGTTCAACGGAAGGAACTGGAACCATCTCTTTTATCACTTCTCCAGGTGTTGAGAAAAACTTATCCGATGTTCTCTATGTACCTACACTTAAAAGAAATTTTTTGTTAGTTTCTACAATAACAGATCATGGACTCGAAGTTCACTTCAATAAGAGTGGTGCAAAAATCATGGATTCATCAGGTAATGTAGTAGGTAAAGGCATAAGATGTGATAACTTGTATGATTTAAGTGCCTTAACTACTACAGAAGATAAAGATGTAAGCAGGTTATGGAAACAATGATTTGGGCATCTTTGATTTAAGGAGATGCAAAGAGCAAGGATGGTTGCTCATTTGCCTACATTTTCAGAGTTGCAGGAACCTTGTGAAGCTTTTATGATGGGCAAGCAACAATGAAAGGCATTTCCAAGAGAGACTAGCAATCCATCTCAAACTCCTCTAGAGTTGGTGCATGCTAATCTCTGTGACAAAATGTCTACACCTACTTTAGAAGGCTTTCTACTTTTTGCTGTTAGTCAATGATTATAGTAGAAAGATGTGGGTTTATTTCATTCGAGAGAAGGCTGATGCTTTTGAAAAATTTAAATCATGGCATAAGTATGTGGAAAATGAATCAAGAAGGCAACTGAAGAAATTCAAAACAGATAGAGGAGGTGAATTCTTGTCAACATAATTCAATAATTACTGTAAGGAGCATGTTGTGAAAAGGAAACTTACCACAACTCATACACCTCAACAAAATGGCATTGTTGAGCACATGAACAGGACAGTAGTTGAAATGGCTCATTGTATGTTAAAGGCTCAAGACATGCCTGATTCATTCTGGGCAGAAGCAGTCAATACAAGAATCTACATCCTCAATCAAAGCTACACAAAAGCACTAAAGGGGATGACTCCTCAAGGAGCATATTTTGGTAAAAAGCCTTCAGTTTTGCATTTTAGAATTTTTGGTTGTTTCTGTTGTGCACATATTCATGATTCAACAAGATCAAAGTTGGATTCAGAAAGCAAAAAGTGTGTCTTCCTAGGATATAGTGAAGAGTCTAAAGCATACAGGTTGTGGGATCCTGAGGCAAGGAAGATTTTTGTTAGCCAAGATGTGGTGTTTGATGAACGACTACACTTAGTAGAAGATAAAGGTAAATCTACTATCTCATCCAACGGAGAAATATCTCACCTTGTGCCTATCAAAAGACAGGTTAAAGTTGAGGAGGAGGAAACATCTGATGGAGAATTTTCCTTAATAAAAAGCCAACCAGTTGTAGCTGCATAACATAAGCCACTACCGAAGTGGGCGTAAGAGCTCTTTGATGATCACAATCCACATGTAGATGTACCAGAATCATTCACGGATAGATTATGAAGATCAAAGAGAATAGAGGAGCAAAGAAGAGCCTCAGAACACATTTTTAACATGGCTCTAATGGTAGATATCATGGGCTCGATAAAGGAGCCTACCACCATTTAAGAAGCCCTTGATTATCTAGGTTGGAAAGCGGCAATGCAGTCTGAGTATGATAGTATACTCAAAAATGATACATGGGATCTAGTCGACTTGCTGCCAAAGAAGAAGGTAATAGGTACTAAATGGATTTAAAAAGCTAAGTATAAAGCAGATGGAACACTAGAAAATTATAAGGCAAGATTAGTTGCATAGGGTTTTTCACAAATCAAAGGATTTGATGTTTAAGAAACTTTTACACCAACAACATGCATGACAAATATTCGGACGATACTTGCAGTAGCTGCACAAAAGGCCTGGCCTATTCTCCAAATGGATGTGAAATCTGCATTTTTGAATGGTCACCTCAAGGAGGAGGTATATGTATCTCAACCACCAAGTTTTGAGGTGCCCAATTCAGAAAATAAATTTTGTAGGTTGAATAAAGCTTTGTATGGACTTAAGCAAGCTCCACAGGCTTGGTACCATGGATAGATAAGTTTTTCAAAAATATGGGTTTTGAAAGAAGTAATTCTGATGCTAACTTGTATGTGACGAAAAGGATAGCAAGCTAGTTGTTGTCATTGTATATGTAGATGATTTGATCATTACAAGAGATCATCAGGAACTCATCAATCAAACTCGGTTCAGCTTGGGAACTAAGTTTGGAATGACAGACTTAGGTCTACTCCATTTTTTTCTAGGAATTGAAGTATGGCAAAGGAAGGATGGCATTTTCATCTCACAATAGAAATATGCCAAAGAAATTCTTAAGGCATTTGGAACGATGGACTGTAAACCAACTAGCACACCTATGGAGGTAAATCATGTTGATATATTTAGGTAGTGATGTGTGTGAACACACTAGGACCGCCGGGGCACTTTTTTCCCTCTTTAGGAGGTTTTTTTCCCCGGCTTGTATATACGCCTATTGCCCTAATGGGCTACTTATCTTTGTACATTCTCTAGTAATACATTCAGTATTGTGTGTTGCGCTCCAAGCTTCTTCTTCTTCCTTGTGTTGTTCGCGTGCTTCCGGAGAAGTCTAACTCTAACAATTGGTATCAGAGCAGATCGTCGCTTCATCTAGGGCGCCATCGACACTCCTCCGTTTGCAGTCTCAGAATTGCACGAATTTTGATGAGCATACTCAGCATGTTTTTGAGATCAAAATGGCTTCGCTCTATGGTGCCGAAATTGCGATCTGAGCTCGTTTCGGCCTCCGAACGTAGTATCGCAACGCTTGTGTAGGCTATTTCATCTTTTTGTGCCAAAGGTATATATCAATTTCTGTTCGCCAGTTTAAGCGTCTCAAAGTCTGCTACAGGTCTAGCAGAACTCGTCTGGGCAGTTCTGTTCAACCTTTTGAGATATGGTCAATTTTCTGCATCAAGGTATTTTAGTCACCGGCCATGGCTGAAAGTAGTGATGTATTCTGTATGTTGGCTGTTGAGGATAAGTTGGATGGTACCAACTACCCATTATGGGCTTATATGATGCGACATGTTTTGGTTGCAAAAGGATTGTGGAACATTGTGCAGGGTGTTGAAAGACATCCTGTTACACCTGTAACGATAGGTACTGCAAATATAGGTGCTGGAGCTGATGAAGAGGGTGTCGAAGATGATATTCCATAGATTCCTGTTCGTGCTGCTGTTTCTGTTGCACCTACTACAGAGCAAATTCGTTGGGATGGTAGAGATGCCCAGGCACATGCATTGATAGCTTTGTCTGTCAAACGTGCCATTATTCCTCATATTCCTTCTTGTAGAACAGCTAGGGATGCTTGGGATACACTTACCACATTGTACCAAGCTAGGAATGAGTCTCGTGTTGCTTACCTCCGAAAACAGTTGGAAAGTGAGCACATGAATGAAGGTGATTCTATGGACAGTTTCCTAACGAAGATCAAAGATTTGAAGGAATAGTTCATTTCTACTGATGAGGTTATACCAGATAGCTCACTTGTGGAGACCGTTCTGAATGGTCTTCCTGATTCATATCAGAGTTTTGCTTCTACTCTTCGGTTGATGATGAAAGGCAATCCGAATGCCTTATCATTTGAGGAGTTACTCTCTGTTCTGTTGCAGGAAGATCAATCCAGGCAGAACAGGTCCATTATGCGTGTTGCAGATCAAGCTTTCTTGTCTAGTCAGAAGGGTAAAGGAAAATGGAGCTCTTCTACTAGTAAGTAGAAATCTGCAAATGCTGCACATTCGAAGAACCAGGATAAAGATGAGAAGAAATCAGAAAAGCAGAAATTGTTTCGCAAGTACTGTAAAGGGAATGATCATATCATAAAGAACTGTCCAAAGCTGGCTGCAAAAGAGGCAAACAAAAAGGAGGCTGGAATGGTTGTTGCAGAAGCCTCTACACTAAAAACAGAGTCTGCTAATCTTGTGCAGGAAGAAGAATGGGCGTTTACTACTGTTTGCAGTTTTGACCCATCTTCTTATGAACAGTGCATGTCTACAGTGGACTCAGATGTTTGGTACTTTGACAGTGGGGCGACCAAACATATTATCTCGCAGCGCAGTTTCTTCTCTTCACTCGAGCTTGCCCCTACAGGGAATACTATCACATGCGCCAACAACTCCTCTTATCCTATTATGGGAGTTGGTAAGATCATTCTGACTATTGCTCATGGTAGTTCTTTCACCTTCTCAGATGCTTTATTTGTGCCAGGGATCAAGAAGAATCTGTTATCAGTTTCTACATTAGCCAAGATTGGCTTGGTTGTGAAATTCATTGATGACATGTGTACAATTCATGATCTATCAAATGGCGATGTGATTACTGCTTCTGGCATTTTGTGTCGTGGGCTGTATAAGCTCATAGACTATGAAAGATCTTTGAATGATTCGGCATGTGCAGTTCATGATTCTCAGGCTATGTCAGATGTAAAGCTTTGGCATGCACGCTTTGGTCATCTAAATTTTGCTAGTTTGCTACGCCTGCGGAGATCTAATATGGTGTCTTCTTTGCCCAAGCTTGAGGCACCTGGAAAACATGTATGTGAAGGCTGTATTTTGGGCAAAATGCAGCGTTCCTCCTTTCCAAAAGATGGTTCAGTTCGGGCTACACAGAAATTGCAGCTTGTATGTCTCTGGTCCTATGCAGACACCCTCTTTTGGGAATTACCTTTACTTCGTGACTTTCATTGATGATTTTTCCCGGCATGCATGGGTATATCCACTCAAAGCAAAGTCCGAAGTGTTCATGTGCTTTAAACAGTTTTTGGTTCTGGCTGAAAATCTGTCAGCATGTAAAATGGGCACCCTCCGTTCTGATTTTAATGCTTTTCTGGCTGAACGTGGGATAAAACACCAGTGTACAGTGCCGTATACACCTCAACAGAATGGAGTTGCTGAACGAAAGAACATGCCACTCATGGAGATGGCGAGGTGCATGGTCAAGAGTCAGGCTTTACCACATAGTTTCTGGCTTGAGGCTGTCATGTGTGCAACATATGTACTGAGCAGGTGTCCCACTAAAGCGCTGCAGTCTATCACTCCATATGAGGCTTGGCATGACCGCAAGCCATCTGTTGCTCATCTGCGTGTTTTTGATTGTTTGGCATATGCATTAGTGCCTGAACAACATCGTAGAAAATTGGATGATAAGGTAGTAAAATGTATTTTTGTTGGGTATAGTTCTGAAAGTAAAGGCTATCGTCTGTATCATCCATAGACTAAACGCATTCTGGTTAGCCGTGATCTTGTTTTTGTGGAAGATGCTATTCAACCATTGCTTTCATGTACTAAGGAGACATCTGTTAGCTCCAAAGACATGTATGATACATTGATGCCTCTTTTTACAGGTGGACAGTCTAGTGTTGGTCCTAATGAGGCAACTTCTCAGCCTTTGCAGGTTTCATATGATGATGCAGATCATTCTATTTCTGATGCACATTTACATGATGCACTTGTTGATGAGAGAGTTGATATTGAGCAGGCAAAAACTATGCCAAAATGGCTGGTGCAGACTTTGCGTGACAGCAAATTAGATGCATCTTTGTCATATCGTACTCGTTCAGGCTCTCATAGTGCCTCCTTTGCATCAGATTGCTATGTTATGGTTGTGTCTAGTCTCTGTGATGAGAATGAGCCTGTTTCTTTTGATGAAGCAGAGAATTCAGAAAATTGGATGGCTGCCATGCATACTGAATATGATGCTATAATGAAGAATGGTACATGGTCTTTATGTGACTTGCCTCCTGGCAAGAAGGCCATTGGCACTAAGTGGGTATACAAGCTGAAGCATAAACCTGATGGTACAGTTGACAGGTATAAGGCTAGGCTTGTTGCAAAGGGTTATGCGCAGGACAGAGGCATTGATTTTGATGAGACCTTTGCACCTACATGCCGTATGACTACAGTTCGGAGCATTTGTGCACTTGCAGCCCATCATGGTTGGAATGTACATCAGTTGGACATTAAAACAACATTTCTGAATGGTGACTTGCATGAAGAAGTGTATGTTTTTCATCCCCGTGGCTTTGTGCAGAAAGGGCATGAAAATCAGGTGTGCAGGTTAAAGAAGGCATTATATAGTTTAAAGCAAGCATCACGTGCTTGGTATGAGAAGATACATGCCTATCTGGTTGCACATGGTTTTGTGCACAGTCCAACTGAAAGCACCTTATATGTTAAGCGTGCTAATGATGTGCTTCTGATCATTGTTGTCTATGTTGATGACATGCTGCTCACTTGTCCTATTGAGAAGCATATTGCTGATTTCAAGGCTGATTTGCATGCCTCATTTGAGATGTCTGATTTGGGGCATTTGCATCACTATTTGGGCATTCAGTTTATGCAAGTTGATGGTGGAGTGGCTTTGTGTCAAATGAAATATATTGACACATTATTGCAGCATTTTGGCCTTGAAGACTGTAAGCCTATTGCCACTCCTGTGGAGACAGGTTTACGATTGAGTCTTCATGATGCTGGAGATGCATTTGATGCTGTTCTCTATCAGCAGGCTGTTGGATGCTTGATTTACTTATGCATTACTCGGCCAGATATCTCACAGATGAGCAGGTTTATGCATTGCCCATGAGTCACACATTGGAAGGCGGTTAAGCGCATCTTTCGCTACTTGAGTGGTACTCGGCTACTTGGGTTTCTTTATCCCAAGGGGGAATCACTATCGCCAGATTTGCATGCTTTTTCTGACTCATATTAGGCTGGTTTCTATGACACTCGTGTGTCCACCAGTGGTTTTTGCTTCATGCTTGGTAGCTCATGTATATCTTGGTTGAGCAAGAAGCAACCTACTGTGGCCACTTCCAGTTGTGAGGCTGAGTATAGGGCAGCTTTCACAGCGACTGTTGAGTGTGTGTGGCTCAGACGCCTTATCGCTGATTTGGGTGTTGGCTAGTCTTCTGCCACCACCATCTTCACTGACAGTCAGAGCGCATTGGCAGTTGCGAGGAACCCTGTGTTCCATGCTCGCACTAAGCACATTGAGGTGCATTATCACTATGTCAGGGAGAGGTTCTCTGCTGGGGAGATCAGCTTGGCATATGTGCCCACGCAGGAGAACATTGCAGACCTTTTCACGAAGGCTTTGCCTAGGGAGAAGTTTGAAGCTTTCCGCAAAGCTTTGGGCTTACTTCCTTTTGTGGAATGATTTTCACATAGCTTGGCATTTCCTTATACATGAGTGCTAGCTACTTGTTCACCGCATCACTCCCAGGGGGGATTTGTTGATATATTTAGGTAGTGATGTGTGTGAACACACTAGGACCGTCGGGGCACTTTTTTCCCTCTTTAGGAGGTTTTTTCCCCCCGGCTTGTATATACACCTATTGCCCTAATGGGCTACTTATCTTTGTACATTCTCTAGTAATACATTCAGTATTGTGTGTTGTGCTCCAAGCTTCTTCTTCTTCCTTGTGTTGTTCGCGTGCTTCCGCAGAAGTCTAACTCCAACAAATCATAAGCTATCTATAGATGATAACATGCCTGATGTAGATGCTAAGAAGTATAGGAAGCTCATTATAAGTCTTATTTTTCTATGCAACACTAGACCAGACATTTGCTATGCTGTTGGAGTGTTAAGCAAGTTTTCCAACAAACCTAAGGAAAGTCATTGGAATGCTGGAATGCGAATTCTAAGGTACATTGCAGGAACCTTGGATTTTGGTATTTTTTATACCACAGGTGATACATTTCAAGGATATTGTGATTTAGATTGGGCTGGAGATTGTGATTCTAGAAAATTAGTTTTTGGATATTGTTTCTCACTTGGTTCAGGAATATTTTCTTGGGTAAGTAGGAAGCAACCAACTCTTGCACTCTCCTCCACTGAAGCAGAGTACAAAGCAGCTCTTGTGAGGCAGTCTCGTTAAGGAGAATTCTTGCTGATTTAGGCTTTCCATCAAATATGGTGACTGTAATCAAGTGTAATAATCAAAGTTGTATGGCCATTGCAAAGAACCTAGTATTTCATGCTTGCACCAAGCATTTAGAAGTATAATACCATTATGTTTGTGAGCTAATTGAAGGTGAAATTGTGGAGCTAGAATATTGCCCAATAGAGGCCAATTGTGGTGACATATTCACTAAAGCACTTGGAAGAGAGCAGCTCAATAGACATCTTCAACAGATGGGCATAAGAGCAAGACCTACTTGATTTATCATTTGGTAAACATTGAGGGGGGTGTTAGTATATGATCAATGTCTACCCCTCATGATTGTATGCACATTTTGTACGTCCCCATTATGAGGAGAAGCCAAGCGTGCATTACCCTATTGATGGGAATCCCAACTTGCATGTTGGATGAAGGTCACATTGGACCATGTAAGGTATTGTAAGGAAAGGGAGTTACTAGGGTCCCTTATTGTGGGGTCGGGGGCAGCGATGAGCAGCCTCGGTTGGGGGGTCCAAGGAGGCGAGCAGGCCCCCTGGTTGAGGGGTCCCAGTGGGCCAATGGGCCCCCTGTTTGAGGGGTCCCAAGGGCTAGCGGGCCCCCTAGTTGAGGGGTCCCAGGGGGCTAGCAAGCCCCTTGGTAGGGGTCTGGGGACAGCACCCCCGACACTATGGTCACAAAGTCAGAAATCATTTATATTTGTTAGGTTGGTTCAACCGGCCTAACCCGTGTATGGCAATTATGTGGGCAGTGGCTACCCATGCTCTATAGCCCATGTATAGCCCTCCACAGAAGGCCACCCATGATTCTATATATACATGACTTTTGCACTACCTGAGACATCGAATTGAGCTAGCATACCTCTACCTTGTATCTCCCTATCTAGAGTTTTCTAGATCACCATTTAAGTTGTACATTGAGAGCGCATGGGTGGACAACGCCATCATCTTTGTACTTGATGTTAGTAGAAAATTGTTGAGATTCTCCTATATCTATTATCTTTGGTGCTGATGCTCCTATGTTATAATGCTTAACTATTGTCTTACAGGATGCACTTGCAAGGTCTTATCCCCTCAACTCCATCTCACGCTTTCTGTTTCCTCACATTAGAAGTTGTAAAACATCTCAGGAAGTGTGGAATGCACTTGAAGCCTTCTTCTCTTCAGTACAAAGGCCAGGAAGCGTCAACTATGGATAGACTTCACAAGTCTCAAGAGAGCTCCCAAACAAAATGTGACTTATTTTTCCACAATGCTTAAGGACATAGCATATCAGTTGGGAAGCAGATTCAAAAATTACCATGGCAACCACAACAATTACAACCATTCAAACTATCAAGGAGGCAATAGAGGAAGAAGAGACTTCAATAACTACACAAAATATCAAATCAAGAGGACTCATTTCTAATCAGGAATATGGCCATGCCACAAGGTCAATCTGATGACCATGTTTTCTACACAGATTCAAGTTGTTCCAATCATGTGGCAGGAAATGTGGCCCTCCTATCAGATTTAGAAGATCCAAGGAACAAGCATGAGGTACAAACAAGAGATGATACAAGACACCTTGTGGAGAAAATAGGAAATGTCAAAGCACCTGATGGAAACATCAACCTACTCAGTAAGGTACTCTATGTCCCTACCATTACAAAGAATTTGATAAGTGTTGGGCAGATAGTAGAGAAAGGTTTGGAAGTCAGGTTCACAAGAGGAAGAGCATTTGTTGCAGATCCATGCCAAGGATTTAGGAGAATTGCAAAAGGTGAAAAGATAGGTAGATTGTTCACATTTGAATAATAAGACACTAGAAACATTGCTCTCTTTAATTATGGTAGTCAGACACTCACAAAATTGGAAGTATGGCACAAGAGGTTAGCACATATTGGTGAAAGATCACTAAAGTAGATATGTAGAGACCAAAGTGTACTTGGACTCCCTAATTTTTCAAAGAAACATATGATTTATAAATGCAATGCATGTGAATTTGGAAAGTCTCAGAGGTTACTATTCATGAAGAAAGGACACATGCATGGAGATCTCTTGGATTTGGTTCATACAAATGTATGGGGACCTAGCACGGATGCTTCAATATCTGGATCAAGGTATTATGTCTCCTTCATTGATGATTGCAGTAGATGGACTATATTATATTTTATGAAACACAAAGATGAAGTATTTTCATGCTTCAAAAGATATTTGGCTCTTGTGGAGAATCAAACAGGTAAGACATTAAAAAGGCTAACGTCTGATGGAGGGGGAGAGTACTTCTTCCATGAATTTGACTCCTTTCTTCAAGAAACAGGAAACAAAATAGAGATCACTACAGGGTACACTCCTGAGCAATACAGAGTGGCAGAAAGAAGGAATAGGACAATTCTTGAAGCTGCAAGGTCTATGCTAAATGAGAAGCACTTACCTAATTACTTATGGGCTGAGGCTGTATTCACTTTTTTGATTAACATGTTACATGGAAGCAATATACATACACTTGTAACCATCATTGTCTTGCTCCTTCAATTCTCTACATTATATTCTTCACCAACAGTAATCTTGTAGAGGCTGCTGCTCCAAATTGAGTGAAAGATGGCTCATTGGAAAGATATAAGTTTCTAGTTTTTGCCTATAGATTTTCAAAGCATTTGGTTCAGCAGATTGGGAGAAATCTGAGTTTTTCTATCTTGGGGTCAATCTCTACGTATTCCTGAAAAATAGGAAGTACCATCGGTGAACGTCTCATTCATTCCTATAGCATATTTTGCTTATTCCTTATACTTTTGTGCATTCTATACACTCAACCCTATGTGTATCACTCCCATAAAAGGACATTTTCGAATTGTAATCACGCTGGTCCCTATGAGCATTTGAAGTTCATTGTCTCTTCCATATAGAGTAAGTTTTTTGAGCTAGTCGACCAGCGAACCTATCTGTTTTGTATCGACTCATTCTCCTTGGTGCTCGAAAGTACATAGTGTGTTTATTTGCACTTATCGCATGCCTATAAGGTCTATTTGAGTCTGGTCTTGTGCCGGTTGGCTAGACCAAACTTCGTCACTTCAAAATGCATTTTTCTACCTTCTACAAGCTTCTCCAAGTTCTTTCACTGGTATCAGAGCTAGATCAAGATGGGTGATGGCTTTCCCTCAATGATCAAGAAGCTTGATCGACACAACTACGTGGCTTGGCAAATCAGGATGGAGGCCTATTTGCAAGGTAGAAATCTTTATGAAATGGTAGCAGGTGATGAAGCTATGCCTATTCCGAGATCCAAAGGAGGACCTACACAAGAGGAGATAGATAAGCTCACACTTTGGTGCGCAAGGGATGCTCAAGCAAGGTCGTACATACTAAACTCTATCTCTGAATTTCTATTACCACATATTAGAGGATGCAAGACATCCCAAGAGACTTGGGATGCCCTCAAGTCTTTCGTTTGTGCTAGTACCAAAGCAAGGAAGAATCATCTTTGGAACGAGTTCAACCAAATGAAGAAGACACCTAAAAAAAACCATCACAGATTTTGCTACCAAGGTCAAGGAGGTTGCAGATTAGTTAGCATCCATTGGAGAGCTAATTGAAGAAGAGGTCATCATGAGGCAAATTCTCAATGGCATTCGAAGTGATAAGCAATGGCAATCCTTTCACGACGGCTTATGATCTCATCATGGATGTGCAAATTCCAGACTTCAACATCTTTCTTGGACAACTCTTCAATCAAGAAGCCAACAATAGCATAAAGGAAGGTAACTCTTATCATGGTAATTCAACTAGTGCTCTATATGCAGACAAGAAGGATAAGAAGTAGAAAGGCAAGCAGAAGGAAGAAGATGAAGAAGAGACCTCCCACTGGCCAACTTCATAAGCAAGAGCAAGTGGAAAGGGAAGAAGAAAAGACCAAAGCAAGACAAAGCCAAAGGTCAGAAGATTCAACCTTGTGCCATATGCGATAAGACCAACCACACCACTCAAAATTGCTGGCTCAATGGGAAGACCCAAAAAGGAAGTGGAAGAGGTGGATATGGCAGCAATAGCGGCAGAGGTGGACACAACTTCAACAAGAACAATAGAAGCTATAATAGAAGGGACTACAACAATTATTCAGAAGATCAACCACATGAAGACTCATTGCTTCTCATGAATCTAAGCCATAAAGAAGGTAAAGAAGATGATCATTTGTTCTACATAGATTCAGGATATTCGAATCATGTTGCCGGCAACATTGCTCTTCTATCTGATTTGGAAAGTCCAAAGCATAGACATGAAGTGCAAACAGGGGATGACACGAAGCGCAATGTGGAGAAGATTGGTAATGTCAAAGCTTCCAATGGTAGGACAAACATTCTCAGTAAGGTTCTCTATGTACCCACTATTACTAAAAACCTAATAAGTGTAGGCCAAATAGCTGAAAAAGGCTTGCAAGTTAGGTTCACCCAACATGGAGCTTTTGTGGAATTTCCATGTCAAGGCTTCAAAAAGATAGCCCGAGGTGAGAAGCATGGTAGGCTCTTTACTTTTGAAGTAGGAGAAACTAGGAACATAGCTCTATTCAACTTTGGGTCTCAAACCCTAAGTGAGCCTGAAGTGCGGCATAAGAGACTTGCTCATGTGAATGAAAGAACCTTGAAGGATATATCCAGGGATCAAAGTGTTCTAGGACATCTGAACATATCAAAGCAACACATGATCAACAGGTGTGATGCATGTCAGATTGGGAAGGCACAAAGACAACCATTCAACCACAAAGGCTACATCCACAACAACTTATTGGACTTAGTACATACAGATGTATGGGGACCAAGTCAAGAACCTTCATTGGCAAGATCAAGGTATTATGTCTCATTTTTTGACGACCATAGTAGATGGACTATTCTATACTTTTTCAAGAGTAAGAATGAAGTGTTCGATTGCTTCAAGAAGTATCTTGCACATCTGGAGAATCATACCGATACATCACTAAAGAAGCTCAGATCTGATGGAGGGGGAGAATACTTCTCCAAAGAGTTTGATGAGTTCTTGTAGGACAAAGGTATCAAAAGGGAAGTGACTACTAGGTACTCTCCTCAACTAAATGGAATTGCAGAGAGGAGAAACAAAACATTGGTTGGATCAGCTCGAACAATGCTTGAAGAGAAGAAGTTGCCACATTATCTATGGGCAGAAGCTATTGCAATTGCTGCGTACCTTGTCAATAGACTACCATCAAAATCACTTCAAGTTATGACTACTTATGAAGTATGGCATGGAAGAAAACCTAGTCTTGGACATTGCAAGGTTTTTGGTTGTTTAGCTTATGTTCATGTACCATCACAAATAAGAGGTAATCTAGATGAAAGGGCAAGAAAGGCAGTGTTTATTGAATATGATCCAATTCAGATGGGTTACAGGTGCTTCAATCCTTCAACCAAGAAATTCACTACAAGTAGAGATGTTGTGTTTGAATAACAAAGGTCTTGTTATGATGAAGACAAACAAAAGGTAACACTACCATATGATCTTGATTCTGACTCTTATCAATTAGGAAGCAAGCATGATACACAGGTCCAAGATCCAAGAAGTGATACAGACGATGACCAAGACGAAAGAGAAAAGGATTACAAGCTATGGAAGTCAAGAGGGAAATCAAAGATGCAAGAGATTGGAGAATGCTCCAAACAAGCACCTAGAAGATCAACAAGAGAGAAGAAACAACCAGAAAGGTATGGATATGATTCCACATTTGTTACGAAGCATTCAATATACTTGGCAAAAGACTCTATTTCAGAGGAACCCTCAACCTATGAAGAGGCAAAGGGAAACCCTAATTGGGAAAAGGCCATGAAAGAAGAGATAGATGCATTGAAGGAAATGACACTTGGGATTTGGTTCCAATGTCACTGAATCAAAAGTTAATTGGTTGCAGATGGGTATATAAAGTTAAAAGAAACTCAGATGGATCAGTTTGCAGGTACAAGGCAAGTTTAGTTGCCAAAGGATGCTCACAAACTCATGGTATAGACTATGAGGAAACATTCTCGCCAGTTGCAAAGATGACTACAATCAGGACATTGATAAGTGTAGCTGCTACAAGGAATTGGAGACTCCTCCAACTTGATGTGAAAAATTCATTCTTAAATGTTTGGATAAGTGAAGAGGTATACATGTCAAAACCACCAAGTTTTGAAAACCCTAATCATCCATCTTATGTTTGCAGACTTAAGAAAGCATTGTATGGATTGAAACAAGCTCCTAGAGCTTGGAATTACAGGTTGGTTACATATCTTCAAGATCAAAGGTTCAAAGCTAGGAGGTCAGATCCTTCTCTATTCATCAAAAGGGATCACAATGAGGTTATCTATCTATGTGTATATGTAGATGATATTATTGTGACAGGTGATGATCTAAATGGCATTCAAAGGATCAAGAGACACATGCAAGAGGAGTTCAAAATCAGTGACCTAGGTGAGCTCACATATTTCCTAGGTATGCAGGTGATATACACAGATGAAGGAATGTATTTGACTCAAAGAAGATACATTCAGGATCTTCTTCTCAAGTTCAAAATGCAGAACACTAAACCTGCAGGTACACCTTTGGAGATGAATCATAAACTAAGTGTTTATGAAGGTGAGAAAATTGAAGACCTAAAAGAATATCAAAGCTTGGTAGGTAGCCTGATATATGCTACTCATACAAGGGTGGACATCTCATATAGTGTGGGAGTGCTTAGTCAGTTCATGCACTCACCGAGAAGACCACACATGGATGCAGCTAAGAGAGTACTTAAGTATCTCAAAGGTACAATCAACGAAGGCATATTCTATCCTTATTCTTCAAATTTGGATATCAAAATCTACTCAGATGCAGATTGGGCAGGAGCTAAGGATGATAGAAGAAGTACTTCTGGTTACTTAGCATTTGCACGATCGAAGCTAGTGTCATGGAGATCCAAGAAGCAACCAATAGTTGCTTTATCCTCAACTGAAGTAGAGTACAGAGGCTTGACCATAGCAACTCAAGAGGAAGTATGGTTAAAAGCATTGTATACAAATTTGGGACTTATGAGTTCCAAACCTCACATATTTGGAGATAATGTAAGTTCCATGCATCTAGCAGCAAATCCTATTTTCCATGCGAGAACCAAGCACATAGAAGTCCATTACCACTTCATCAGGGAGAAGCTCATGGCAAAGGAGATCAACATTTCTTTTGTTCCTACTGAAAAGCAAGTAGCAGATATGATGACAAAGGCACTTGATGGAATAAAGCTTTGTAGATTCAAAGCTATGGCAGATATTCAACCTTTCAGAGAATGAAGACTCAAGCATCCTTTAGCTTGAGGGGGAGCTATTGGAACATCAATCTTACACTATGCTTGAGGTGGATTTGATCTACATCAAAGGCTATCACGTCGAAAGAATATCCGTTGGAGAGTTCTTTTTCTTATGCTCATTTATTGTATTTTTTTGAGAGATTTTTGATGGTTCATTTACCGTTGTAAAAGCCTTGAACTTTACACATGTAACGGTAGAAAGATAGAGCCCAAATCCCACAAATTTATGGTGGTTGAAGTTGCATTCAATCAAGCAATCAAATCACCTAAAAGTAGATCAAACTAGATCTTCACTTTTCCTAGATTGTAGGGAAATGAAATGATTCCCTCCAACAACCATTCCCACCTTCATTTGAATTCAAATTTCACTTGTAGAAGTCGCGGAACACTCCTAGACTCTATATAAAGACTTGAAATCACTTCTACATTACATGGAAGCAATATACATACACTTGTGACCATCATTGTATTGCTCCTTCCATTCTTTGCATCATCTTCTTCGCCAAGAGTAACCTTGCAGAGGCTTCTGCTCTCTCTCTAGAGCTTCAAATTGAGTGCAAGATGGCTCATTTGAAAGATATAATGTCTAGTTTATGCCTATAAATGTTCAAAGCATTTGGCTCAGCAGATTGGGAGAAATCTGAGTTTGTTTTTCTCGGGGTCAATCTCTACGTATTCCTGAAAAATAGGAAGTACCACCGGTGAATGTCTCATTCATTCCTATAGCATATTTTGCTTATTCCTTATACTTTTGTGCATTCTATACACTAAACCCTATGTGTATCACTCCCATAAAAGGATTCCACTCCCATAAAAGGATTTTTTCTAATTGTAATCACGCTGGTCGCTATGGGCATTTGAAGTTCATTGTCTCTTCCATAGATAGTAAGTTTTTTGAGCTAGTCGACCTGCAAACCTATCTGTTTTGTCTCGACTCATTCTCCTTGATGATCCAAAGTACATAGTGTGTTTCTTTGCACTTATCGCATGCCTATAAGGTTAATTTGACTCTCCATAATCTCAAGGGCTAGTCTTGTTCTGGTTGGCTAGACCAAACTTTGTCGCTTCGAAACACATTTTTCTACCTTCCACAAGCCTCTCCAAGTTCTTTCAATGAATAGAGAAGGATGTGAGCTACTAGGTTTGAACCCTTGATCTTGAAGATATTTAACCAACCTGTAATTCCAAGCTATAGGAGCTTGTTTCAATCCATACAATGATTTCTTAAGTCTACAAACATAAGATGGATGATTATGGTTTTCAAAACGTGGTGGTTGTGACATGTATACCTCTTCACTTATCCAACCATCTAATAATGCATTTTTCATGTCAAGTTGGAGGAGTCTCCAATTCCTTGCAGCAGCTACACTTATCAATGTCTTGATTATAGTCATCTTTGCAACTGGTGTGAATGTTTCTTCATTGTGTATACCATGGGTTTGTGAGCATCCTTTGGCAACTAATCTTGCTTTGTACCTACAAACAATCCATTTGAATTTCCTTTAACTTTATACATTCATCTGCAACCAATTACCTTTTGATTCGGTGACATTGGAACCAAATCCCAAGTGTCTGTCTCCTTCAATGCATCTATTTCTTCTTTCATGGCCTTTTCCCGATTAGGCTTTCCCTTTGCCTCTTCATAGATTGAGGGTTCCTCTAGAATTGAATCATTTTCCAAGTACATTGAATGCTTTGTAACAAATGTGGAATCATATCCATACCTTTCTGGTTGTTTCTTCTCTCTTGCTGATCTTCTAGGTGCTTGCTTGGAGCATTCTCAAACCTCTTGCATCTTTGCTTTGCCTCTTGACTTCCATAGCTTGTAATCCTTTTCCCTTTCATCTTGGTCATTGTGTGTATCACTTCTTGGATCCTAGACCTGTGTATCATGCTTGCTTCCTAATTGATGAGAATCAAAGTCAAGATCATATGGTAGATTTACCTTTTGTTTGTATTGATCATACCAAGCCCTGTTTTCTTCAAACACAACATCCCTACTTGTAGTGAATTGCTTGGTTGAAGGATTATAGAACATGTAACCCATCTGAGTTGAATCGTATCCAATAAACAATGCCTTTGTTGCCCTTTCATCTAGCTTACCTCTTATTTTTGATGGTACATGAACATCAGCTAAATAACCAAAAACCTTGCAATGTCCAAGACTAGGTTTTCTTCCATGCCATGCTTCATAAGGAGTCATACCTTGAAGTGATTTGGATGGTGGTCTATCGACAATGTACACAACACTTGAAATAGCCTCTACTCACAGATAATGTGGCAACTTCTTCTCTTCAAACGTTGTTCTGGTTGATCCAACCAATGTCTTGTTTCTCCTTTCAACAATTCCATTCAGTTGAGGAGAGTACCTCGTAGTCACTTCCCTTTTGATACCTTTATCCTACAAGAAGTCATCAAACTCTTTGGAGAAGTATTCTCCCCTCCATCAGATATGAGCTTGTTTAGTAATCTACCTGTATGATTCTCCACATGTGCTACATACTTTTTGAAGCAATCAAACACTTCATTCTTACTCTTGATAAATTATAGAACATTCCATCTACTATGGTCGTCAATAAATGAGACATAATACCTTGAACTACCAATGAAGGTTCTTGACTTGTCCCCATACATCTGTATGTACTAAGTCCAATAAGTTTCTGTGGATGTAGCCTTTGTGGTTGAATGGTTGTCTTTGTGCCTTCCCAATTTGACATGCATCACACCTGTTGATCATGTGTTGCTTTGATATGTTCAGCAGTCCTAAAACACTTTGATCCTTGCATATATCCTTCAAGGTTCTTTCATTCACATGAGCAAGTCTCGTATGCCACACTTCAAGCTCACTTAGGGTTTGAGACCCAAAAGTGAATAAAGCTAAGTTCCTGGTTTCTCCTACTTCAAAAGTAAAGAGCCTACCATGCTTCTCACCTCTGGCTTTCTTTTTGAAGCCTTGACATGGATCTCCCACAAAAGCTCCATATTGGGTGAACCTAACTTGCAAGCCTTTTTCAATTATTTGGCCTACACTTATTAGGTTTTTAGTACATAGAGAACCTTACTTAGAATGTTTGTCCTGCCACTGGAAGCTTTGACATTACCAATCTTCTCCACATTGTGCTTTGTGTCATCCCCTATTTGCACTTCATGTCTATGCTTTGGACTTTCCAAATCAGATAGAAGAGCAATGTTGCCTACAACATGATTCGAACATCCTGAATCTATGTAGAAGAAATGATCATCTTCTTTACCTTCATTGTGGCTTAGATTCATGAGAAGCAATGAGTCTTCATGTGGTTGATCTTTTGAATAATTGTTGTAGTCCCTTCTATTATAGCCTCTATTGTTATTGTTGAACTTGTGTCCACCTCTGCCTCGATTGCTACCATATCCACCTCTTCCACTTCCTTTTTGTGTCTTCCCATTGAACCAAAAACTTCTTCAATCAGCTCTCTAATGGATGCTAACTGATCCACAACCTCCTTGACCTTGGTAACAAAATCTATGATGGTTTGTTTAGGTGTCTTCTTCATTTGGTTGAAATTGTTCCAAAGATGATTCTTTCTTGTTTTGGTACTAGCAGAAAAGAAAGTCTCGAGGGCATCCCAAGTCTTTTGAGATATCTTGTATCCTCTAATATGTGGTAATACAAATTCAGAGATAGAGTTTAGTATGTATGACCGTGCTTGAGCATCCCTTGCACACCAAAGTCTAAGCTTATCTGTCTCCTCTTGTGTAGTTCCTCGTTTGGATCTTGGAATAGGCATAGCTTCATCACGTGGTACAATTCCATAAAGATTTCTACCTTGCAAATAGGCCTCCATTCTGATTTTCCAAGCCACATAGTTGTGTCGATCAAGCTTCTCAATCATTGAGGGAAATTCTTCACCCATCTTAATCTAGCTCTAATACCACTGAAAGAACTTGGAGAAGCTTGTAGGAGGTAGAAAAGTGTGTTTCGAAGCGACAAAGTTTGGTCCATCCAACTGGCACAAGACCAGCCCTTGAGCTTATGGAGACTCAAATAGACCTTATATGCATGCAATAAGTGCATAGAAATGCACTATGTACTTTGGAGCATCAAGGAGAAGGATTCGATACAAAACAAATAGGTTCGTGCATCGACTAGCTCAGAAAATTTACTATCTATGGAAGAGACAATGAACTTCAAATGCCCATAGCAACCAGCGTGATTACAATTAGAAAAAATCCTCTTATGGGAGTGATGCACATATGGTTGCGTGTATATAATGCACAAAATTATAAGGAATAAGAAAAATATGCTATAAGAATGAATGAGACACTCAACGGTGGTACCTCCTATTTTTCAAGAATACGTAGAGATTGACCCCGAGACAGAAAAACTGAGATTTTTCCCAATATACTAAACCAAATTCCATGAAAATTTATAGGCATAAACTAAATACTAATATATTTTCAATGCGCCATTTTTTATGAAATTTGGAGCTCTCGAGAGAGTAGCAACCTCCGCAAGATTACTATTCGCGAAGAAGATGATGCAAAAAATTGAAGGAGCAAGACAATAATGGTCACAAGTGTATGTATATTGCTTCCATGTATTGTACAAGTGATTTGAAGTCTTTATATAGACTCTAGGAGTGTTCCACAACTTTGACAAGTGGATTTTGAATTCAAATGAAAGTGAGAATGGTTGTTGGAGGGAATCGATTCACTTTCCTACAATCTAGGAAAAGTGAAGATCTAGTTTGATCTACTTTTAGGTGATTGATTGCTTGATTGATTACAACTCAACCACCACAAATTCGTGGGATTTGGGCTCTCTTTTTCTATTTTTACATGTGTAAAGCTGAAAGCTTTTACAATGGTAAATGAACCATCAAAAATCTCTCAAAAAAATACAATAAATGAGCATAGGTAAAAGAACTCTCCAACAGATATTCTTTTGCCATAATCAAAGAGATAGTTTTTGATGTAGATCAAGTCCACCTCAAGCATAGTGTAAGCTTGATGTTCCAATAGAAGAGTGTGAGGAAGTGACTCAAGAACTAGATGAGAGTAGTGAAGAAGACCTAGAGTCCATAATTATGGAACCCTTCTGGTCAATAGAAGAGGAATATCTCTCCTTTGTGGAAGCCACAACTCCTGAGATGGACAAGGAAAATCAAATAAGAAAACCCAAATCACTTGTAAAAGATACAAAAAGTAAGCAAAAGAAGAGAAATAAATCACCCCACACAGAAGAAGAAGAACCACTCATATAAGTACCAGAGAATTTCAAAAAATATGAAATAGAAGATAGAAGAATCATGGTAAAGATGCCTAAAAGAGAAGAGGGCATTGGAGAAGTATATGATAACTGAGAGAAAACCAAAAAAATAGTGGTTACAATTGAATACGGAGAAGAAAAATGCACATACATAGGGCATGATGTGATTGAGGAGGAGGAAGAAGAAGATTTAACCACCCTATTGCAAGAATATAGAGATGTGTTTGCTTGGAGTTACAAGGACCTGAAAGGAGTAGACCAAGATATATGCCCCCATAGAATTCCTATGACTCTAGAAGCTAAACTACCAAGCAAAAACCATACACTTACAATGATAACTATGACGCCAAGATTAAAGAGGATATAGACCATTTGATAGAAGCAGGATTCATTTACGAAATTAAGCATACCAAATGGGTATCCCCCATTGTGGTCGTGTGTAGCTCAGTGATGAGTAGCACCTCCTTTAATGTCAATCCGGGAAGACATGAGGATGGTATGAAGACCTTGAACAAGTGATGGCACAAGTGTGTGAGTGAGAAGCACACCAACATGCACACACAAAAACACACACCTGCACACACGGCAAGAAGAGAGAGAGAGAGACAATGGAGTTCTTTAGATTACTCAAAAGTGACTCTTACAAGTTCAATTCTACAACAAGATAACCTCAAAAATGACCTCTCTAGCTCTTTTTATAGTTTTTGACTAGTTTTTGGCCCTGTCCAGACCTAGTGTCCGGCCTAGTTAAAAATTAGGTTCTAGGGCCTATTTGAGGGCTCAAATGGAGTCTAAAAAATATGAAAATTGATAGGTAGGTACTTCTAATGATCCTCAAGCTGAAGGACTCCTTGGCTTGCACAAAATGGAGTCGAAACTATCCCACAATGGTATTTACAAGGTTAATGAAGTGATGAAAATCACTGTTCAAATGCGGTTTGGTTGGAAAATTTGGATGGCCTATTTGCCAGATCTTCGTTGACTACTTTGTCTGCTTGTGCCTTCTCTCCGCTCTGGCTCCCTTCTTTGGCTTCCTTGTCTTGTGAGCCCTTGGGTGCCTTGACTACTGCCAACACCCCCCCTCTCTCGCGTCTGTCGTCTCTGACAAACCGTTGTTTGGCTGAGCGTTTGACATAGAATTCAACCACGTCTGAAGCTAGGTGGTGTTCTTCTAGCCGTAGCCCTCTTGCTAAGTCAGTGAGGAGAGCATCCCAATCCACTGGACTTGGAACATCCGGATGTGACACACGCAATTGTTCTGAATGTAATGTGTGCTCCATTGCAAAGAGGTGGAGTACGTGGGAGGGTCTAGGAACAAAGACTTCAGAGTGGTATTCCCAGAACCCCATGATGAACATCTCTTCAAATGTTTGCTTGTAGCAAGCGGGGAGGTATTTAATTCGTGCATGCCATGCATATATCACCAGGATGGAGGGGGTTGTACTCATATCCTAGACCAAGTCGAGGTTACGTGCTGTGAATCCAACTCCTGAGAAATGTGGGTCTTTAATATCTTTGAAGGTTCTGAAGGTTACCAGCATCAACTCAAATATCTTTATGCACATCTGAGCCATTACATCTGGGATGTTTCGCATTCTGACTCCCTAGTGGTGGATGGTAGAGAGCATGTAGCCCACTGTAGCTTGTCCCCGTGGTGGTGCCAGGTATACGTAATTGAGCCACTTTGCACATCCTTTGACATTCTTCACAGTGATGGCAAACTCAGGCCATGTGCATCTTTTGAGTATGGGAGCATAACAGGGATTATACTTAATGACTAGTGGCATGTTATTCCAAGTTCGAACCATCTCAGGGTAAGTTTCTAAGAGTCATAGCCGTCAGGTAGGTTGATGAATTGATCCTTGTTTAGCGCTCTCAAGGATATCATCAGGGCCTAATTGAGTGGCAAATGTTGGAGCCTTGCCACATCGTCGTTGAATTTCAGCGTTGTAATCTGCCAAGAGTACACAATACGGCACATACTGATCATCGTTGGTGCCTATCCATCTGTGATGAGACATACTTCAGAAATATTCTAATTTGATAATGGTGTCCTTAATCTTGGTCATGGACTCAATCTAGACCGCGACTCGCTCGTCATGTGTATTGGCCGTTTTTTTGAGTTTCTGCATCCATTCTAGGGATTCTACCTGTAGAGAATATCAAGTCTGCTTGAAACCAGAAAAGTGTGTTTTCATGGTCAGGCAAGGCAAGATTCTAGGACACATAGTGTCAAAGAATGGCATATCCACTGATGAAGAGAAAGTGAGAGTGATCGGAGAACTACCTAGGCCAAAGAATGTCAAGGAATTGCAAGCTTTCATGGGGCATTGTGGCTATTACCGACACTTTATACACATGTATGCCATCATTGCAAAGCCTCTGTACGGACTTTTGACCAATTTTGAGTGGACTGAGGAATGTGATAACTCCTTCAATGAGCTTAAACGACGATTATGCTTAGCGCCAATCTTGACTACACCAGATTGGAATAAGCCCTTTCATGTGCATGTGGATGCATCCAATTAGTGTGTACTCGCACAACCTACTTGCGAAGGTAATATGGATCTCCCAATTGCCTATGCTAGTAGACAACTAAATACGGCTGAACGGAATTACACCACTATTGAGAGAGAAGGATTAGGCATGGTATATGTGGTTAAGAAGTTTAGACACTATTTGCTTGCAAATAAGTTTAAATTTTTTACTGACCATCAAGCATTGTTATATCTCGTGAACAAGCCATGCAATACAGGTAGATTAGTAAGATGGTTTCTCTTGCTAATGGAATATGACTTTGAGGTTGTGGTGAGGAAACAGAAGACTGAAGCACACCAACATGCACACACATACACACACACATGCACACACGGCAAGAACAAAGAGAGAGACAATGGAGTTCTTTAGATTACTCAAAAGTTCTCTTACAAGTTCAATTCTACAACAAGCTAACCTCAAAAATGAGCTCTCTAGCTCTTTTTGACTAGTTTTTGGCATTGTCCAGACCTAGTGTCCGGCCTAGTTAAAAATTAGGTTCTAGGGCCTATTTGAGGGCTCAAATGGAGTCTAAAAAATATGAAAATTGATAGGTAGGTACTTCTAATGCTCCTCAAGCTCAAGGACTCCTTGGCTTGCATAGAATGGAGTCGAAACTATCCAAAAATGGTATTTACAAGGTTAAGGAAGTGATGAAAATCACTGTTCAAATGCAGTTTGGTTGGAAAATTTGGATGGCCTATTTGCCAGATCTTTGTTGACTACCTTGTCTGCTTGTGCCTTCTCTCTGCTCTAGCTCCCTTCTTTGGCTTCCTTGTCTTGTGAGTCCTTCGGTGCCTTGACTGCTACCAACATCGTGCCCAAGAAGAACAAAAAATTGCATGTGTGTAATAACCTTAAAAAAGTTAACGATGCCCTAATTAGAGACAGTTATCCTCTTTGTATCAAGGAACATCTATTGGAATGAGTCACGGGCAAGGAAGTTTACAACTTTCTTGATAGATTCTCAGGCTATAATGAAGTAGCCATTGCTCCAGAAGATCAACGCAAGACGGCTTTTGCCACATTTCCTGTGATGCCACTGCTCCAGAAGTAGCCATTGCTCCAAAAGATCAACACAAGATGGCTTTTGCATTTCATGTGATGCCATTTTGGCTAACGAATGCACCTGCCATATTTCAATGACCCATGTGTCATGTTTTTAATGAATTCTTAAGAAAGAATTTGGAAGTTTATGTGGACAACATATGTGCGCATTCTAACATGAGGCAGACCCACATTCCTAAACTAAGACAGATTCTTGAGAAATGTTGAGAATATCAGGTTTGCTTGAAGCCAAAGAAGTGTATTTTCATGGTCAAGCAAGGCAAAATTCTAGGAAACATTATGTCAAAGAACAGAATCTCTATGGATGAAGAAAAGGTGAAAGTAATTGCAGACCTACCTAGGCCAAAGAATGTGAAACAGGTACAGGCTTTCATGGATCATTGTGGTTATTATCCGTGATGTATATACATGTATGCTATCATTGCAAATCCTTTGTACTCTCTTTTGACCAAGTTTGAATGGATGGATGAATGTGAGAAATCATTCAATGAACTTAAATGACGCCTGTGTTCAACACCTATATTAACAACATCGGATTGAAGTAAGCCATTCCATGTACATGTGGATGCATCCAACTATGCCATAGGATGTGTGTTGGCACAACCTATGAATGAAGGTAATATGGATCTTCCCATAGCTTATGCAAGTAGGCAATTAAACACAGGCAAAAGAAATACACCATGACGGAGCACGAGGGATTAGGAATGATTTATGTGGTAGAGATATTCAGGCACTAGTTATTGGCAAACAAGTTCAAATTCTTCACTAATCATCAGGCATTGTTGTACTTTGTCAATAAGCCCTGTAACACCGGACGATTGATACTGGTATCTATTACTAATAAAATACAACTTTAAAGTAGTAGTCAGAAAGGGAAGAACCCACCTTAGAGTTGACAACCTTTCATGATTGACTACGGGAGAAGCTCCTCAAGGAATAGCGGGTGAGCAACCAGAGACATACCTGTTTAATCTTGAGATACTACCTAAATGGGCCAAGACTATTGTTCCTATTCTCACATTTGGACCCAAGAATCCGAGGATCAAAGAAGGAGACATTATCAAATCACAAAGATACTAGATACTAGCAAGAAGCATATACAAACAAGATAATCAAAAAATTATTGCTTGTTGCATAGATGAATCAGAACACAATAATTGGTTGCAAATAGCACATGTAGGTGCATTGAAGCAACATCATTTGAAACAGCGTACATTGTAGACTCTACACATATTAGGAGTATATTGGCCTTCTATGGAAGCAAACATAGGCTATTTAAAGAATGTCCTGTATGTTGTGGAAAACCCCCAATGGAACATGCAACTTTGTGTATTGTGTCTCTCACTCCAGAATGGAGTGAACCCATGGTGACATACTTAAGAACAAAAACATTCCCTCAAGGAATGATATTAGCAAGACAAAGAAGTCTAGAGCAGGAAGCTCAAGATTATGTACCCATTGGCAATAACCTATACAAACGAGGAAGAGATGGATACTTGAGACAGTGTGTTCAAGAGACTGATTACTTGAGTGTATTAGAGAGTGCACACCAAGGTGTTGGAGGAGGTCATTTTGGCTCCGATAGAATAATCAAAGCCATTGTATTTGCAGGATTATGGTGGCCCACTCTTCACATGGATGCACATACCTATGTTAAGAGATGTGATGTGTGCCAAAGAACGCAGTTTCCTACTTGCATAGATGAAATGCCACTGGAACGTGCATTCTCTAAGTGGGATATAGACTTCATAGGACCCATTAATGCCCCTTCTAAAGGTTCTCATGTGGAATACATCATAGTAGTGATAGATTGTCTTATCGAATGGGTAGAAGTTAAGGTGACAAAAAGAAGTATGCACACACGATGGAAAAATTCTTATTTGAAAATGTCTTTATGAGATATGGATTTCCTATAGCTTTGGTGAGCAATAAAGGAACTCACCTTCTAAACCAGGTCATCGAATATTTGTTATAGGATTTCATGGTGATTCACAAGAAATCCACACCATATCATCCTCATGCCAATGGTCAGATAGAAAGTACTAAGAAGATCCTGTGTAATGTATTGACAAAACTCGTGAACAACAAACATTCACATTGGGACAAACAGTTACATCATGTTGTTTGGGCATATCGAGTGGCCTACAAGACCGTACTCAATGCAAATCCCTTTGAGATGGTTTTTGGTCAAAATGTTGTGCTCCCTTTGGACTTTTTGATACCCACCCTTAAGGTTGCAGAAGAATATCAGTGGACAAGCCATTAATTATCATCAAGGATAATGGACTTGGAGCGATTTGGAGAAACCAAGCTGAAAGCGGCAGCAAGGATATATGTAGCAAAGACGTGAGAGAAAGCCTATTTTGATGCACATGTGGAAGATAAAGGTTTAAAAGAAAGTGACTTAGTCCTAGTGTATACATTGAAACAACGTGCACGGAAGATAGAGAAACATGGTTATGGACCTATGATTATTAACAGACTATCGACAAGTGGAGTAGTTCAATTATCCATGCTAGAAGGAGAGATAATGCCTTATTACATTAGTGGATGTAGAGTCAAGCTTTATGAGGAACCTCTTATGGAGGACATGCTTAGATGACTCACATTGGCAACGAAGCATAAGGAGAAAAGAGAATACATGAGGAAGCTCAGGTTGAAGCTCTAGAACGCATTAGATGCATGAAATTAAGAAGACCAGGATTAGGGAGAGAAAATTATAACCAATTCGAGGAAGCACCAAGATACCCCATGGCCATGTGTCAAACAAAGTCAATTGCTCATCCTATCATACTGAATAAGATACCATTCGTTACAGTCATCCTAGACGAAGGCAGCATCCACCATGAGCTTAGGGCTTTAATTAATTCAAGTATTGTGACTAGTGCGATTAGAGGTCTCACTATAAGGACTCAAGATTAGAAATGCAACCAATTGAGGCTTAGCTCATAGGGCTAGGAGGCATGGAAACTCCTTGCATGGGTGAGGTAGACCTTCCTATCCTCATACACGAAGCGACCACGACTATGAAACTCCTAGTGTGCCATGGCGATGACCTGATGGAACCATTAATCCTTGGCCAAGATTGGTTATACGATCATTTAGTGGACCTAAATCTTAGATGAGGTTCCTTGCAACTCAAGACCTTAGACTACAGCGAGTGATACTACTTGACTTCCCTAACAATACCCCACCTGAGGAATGTAACCCTACACCATATGGAATGACTGGGAAGGCAGACCAAAAGATTTTTGGTCAAATCCATCAGACAAGCACACTCCATCCAAAGTCAACCCATGAGAGCTTGGCGATGGATAGTTGCTAGTCAGGAGGATGTCAGGAGATCTTCCCCTGGTCTTCCTTTACACAGGAAGGGGTTCACATCAGCGGTCAGGTGGGATACATTAGCGAACAAATGGGGACCATAGGCTCTTGTGTCCCATCCTCCACACTTCTCGCAGACGAGCCTATATCTGTTGTACAGAATGCCTCACTTCCTAATGGGCAGGTCATGCAAGTGTTGGACGTCACTTCTTTTCCAAAGCAGAGTGTCAACCAGACTTCTCAACCACGACCTCTAAGAAGTCAACCATGACTAAGGAACCCAAATTGATGATCATACTAGACAAACCAAAAGTGGAAGCAGTACCAAAAACCCAAGACAAGCAACACAAAGCAAGTATGGGTGCCAAAAGGACAAAAGGTACCAACAGTTTCCAACAATGAAAAAAATAATAAGAAGAAGTCAAGGCAAAAGCAGAGTCAGTATCCAACCTACCCTCGACCTTATGTTCCATCGATGAGAACCAGACACATTTGGATTGCCAAGAAGTACTTAACAAAACGACCCACACCCATGCAGATTTGGGTACCAAAGAATTGTATTTGAGCTGAAAACCCAAGCCATGTATGTAATATTCATCCCTTTGACATCACTCCACCCATCGACACCACTACTGCCTGGTTCACCTTTTGTACATCAACAAAAGAACATAACCCACCCATCAGCTCTTAGGAAATGGATGCCAAAATGTGTCCAAAAACCTCCACATGATCCTTTGTATAACATAACACTTCCTGTGTCTAACCATTACCCTTGTAATAATTCACCCAGGACTCAAATTTGAATAAATTCACCCAGACTAACCCACCACCACTTGTAATAACATCTCATCACAAGCAATGTATGCAATATCTAAAGAAATCACTCCATAAACTAGCTCATGACACTTGGCTACATGGGTTACACATCAGCTATGGAAAGGGATTTCGGTCTCAGTTTATTGGGATCATAATTAATTTCCATACTAATGTGTTATCCTTTTGTAGCAGATCATGTCTACACTCATTTCAATCATCATGCAAACTGAAGGAACTTCCTAGGTTGGCCCTAGTGTGATAGTGGTCAATTTTGGTAATATGTTAGCTGAATCTTACCCTACATCGCAACCACCAGAATTTCAAGGTTTCAAAGGACCGATGCCAATCAATGATCCTCCTATAGGACACACTGAAAAAGTTCATAGCAACTCACATTGGCTCCAAGGTCTAGCAGGACCCCTAGCAGACACACACTTTATCTATGACTCCATGATTTGTTTTGATGGTAACAAGTGGGGCAGATATCAGTTTTTCTCATGTGAATTTGAAGAGCTTCAAAATTCAAAGGAGTTACTGTTGATATATTTAGGTAGTGATGTGTGTGAACACACTAGGACCGCCGGGGCACTTTTTTCCCTCTTTAGGAGGTTTTTTTCCCCCCGCTTGTATATACGCCTATTGCCCTAATGGGCTACTTATCTTTGTACATTCTCTAGTAATACATTCAGTATTGTGTGTTGTGCTCCAAGCTTCTTCTTCTTCCTTGTGCTGTTCGCGTGCTTCTGCAGACGTCTAACTCCAACAATTGGTATCAGAGCAGGTCGACGCCCATCTACACTCCTCCGTTTGCAGTCTTAGAATTGCACTAATTTTGGTGAGCATACTCAACGTGTTTGCGAGATCAAAATGGCTTCGCTCTGTGGTGCCGAAGTCACGATCTGAGCTCGTTTCGGCCTCCGAACGCACTATCACAGCGCTTGTGCAGGCTATTTCATCTTTTTGTGCCAAAGGTATATACCAGTTTTTGTTCGCCAATTTAAGCGTCTCGAAGTCTGCTACAGGTCTAGCAGAACTCGTCTGGGCAATTCTGTTCAACTTTTTGAGATACAGTCAATTTTCTGCATCAAGGTATTTTAGTCACCGGCCATGGCTGAAAGCAGTGATGTATTCCGTATGTTGGCTGTTGAGGATAAGTTGGATGGTACCAACTACCCATTATGGGCTTATATGATGCGACATGTTTTGGTTGCAAAAGGATTGTGGAACATTGTGCAGGGTGTTGAAAGACGTCCTGTTACACCTGTAACGACAGGTACTGCAAATACAAGTGTGGGAGCTCATGAAGATGGTGTTGAAGATGATATTCCGCAGATTCCTGTTCGTGCTATTGTTTCTGTTGCACCTACTACAGAGCAGATTCGTTGGGATGGCAGAGATGCCCAGGCACATGCATTGGTAGCTTTGTCTGTCAAACGTGCCATTATTCCTCATATTCGCTCTTGCAGAACAGCTAGGGATGCTTGGGATACACTTACCACATTGTACCAAGCTAGGAACGAGGCTCGTGTTGCTTACCTCCGAAAACAGTTGGAGAGTGAGCACATGAATGAAGGTGATTCCATGGACAGTTTCCTAACGAAGATCAAAGATTTGAAGGAACAATTGATTTCTGCTGATGAGGTTATACCAGATAGCTCACTTGTGCAGACCATTCTGAATGGTCTTCCTGATTCATATCAGAGTTTTGCTTCTACTCTTCAGTTGATGATGAAAGGCAATCCGAATGCCTTATCATTTGAGGAGTTAGTCTCTGTTCTGTTGCAAGAAGATCAGTCCAGGCAGAACAGGTCCATTATGCGTGTTGCAGATCAAGCTTTCTTGGCTAGTCAGAAGGGCAAAGGAAAATGGAGCTCTTCTACTAGTAAGCAAAAATCTACAAATGCTGCACATTCGAAGAACGAGAATAGAGATGAGAAGAAATCAGTAAAGCAGAAATTTTTTTGCAAGTACTGTAAAGGGAATGATCATATCATAAAGAACTGTCCAAAACTGGCTGCAAAAGAGGCAAAGCAAAAGGAGGCTGGAATGGTTGTTGCAGAAGCCTCTACACCAAAAACAGAGTCTGCTAATCTTGTGCAGGAAGAAGAATGGGCGTTTACTACTGTTTGCAGTTTTGACCCATCTTCTCATGAGCAGTGCATGTCTGCAGTGGACTGAGATGTTTGGTACTTTGACAGTGGGGCGACCAAACATATTACCTCCCAGTGCAGTTTCTTCTCTTCACTCGAGCCTGCCCCTACAGGGAATACTGTCACATGCGCCAACAACTCCTCTTATCCTGTTATGGGAGTTGGTAAGATCATTCTGACTACTGCTGATGGTAGTTCTTTCACCTTGTCAGATGCTTTATTTGTGCCAGGGATCAAGAAGAATCTGTTATCAGTTTCTACATTATCCAAGATTGGCTTGGTTGTGAAATTTGTTGATGACAGATGTACAGTTCATGATCTGTCAAATGGCGATGTGATTATTGCTTCTGGCATTTTATGTCGTGGGCTGTATAAGCTCATAGACTATGAAAGATCTGTTAATGACTCGGCATGTGCAGTTCGTGATTCTCAGGCTATGTCAGATGCAAAGCTTTGGCATGCACGCTTTGGTCATCTGAATTTTGCTAGTTTGCTACGCCTGCAGAAATCTGATATGGTGTCTTCTTTGCCCAAGCTTGAGGCACCTAGAAAACATGTATGTGAAGGCTGTATTTTGGGGAAGATGCAGCGTTCCTCCTTTCCAAAAGATGGTTCAGTTCGGGCTATGCAGAAATTGCAGCTTGTACATAGTGATGTCTGTGGTCCTATGCAGACACCCTCTTTTGGGAATTACCTTTACTTCGTGACTTTCATTGATGATTTATCCACGCATGCATGGATATATCCACTCAAAGCACAGTCCGAAGTGTTCATGTGCTTTAAACAGTTTTTGGTTTTGGCTGAAAATCTATCAGCATGTAAAATGGGCACCCTCCGTTCTGATCGAGGGGGGGGGAATATATGTCTTCTGATTTTAATGCATTTTTGGCTGAACGTGGGATAGAACACCAGTGTACAGTGCCGTATACACCTCAACAGAATGGAGTTGCGGAACGGAAGAACAGGTCACTCATGGAGATGGCGAGGTGTATGGTCAAGAGTCAGGCTTTACCACATAGTTTCTAGCTTGAGGCTGTCATGTGTGTAGCATATGTACTTAACAAGTGTCCCACTAAAGCGCTGCAGTCTATCACTCCATATGAGGCTTGGCATGACCGCAAGCCATCTGTTGCTCATCTGCATGTCTTTGGTTGTTTGGCATATGCATTAGTGCCTGAACAACATCGTAGAAAATTGGATGATAAGGTAGTAAAATGTATTTTTGTTGGGTACAGTTCTGAAAGTAAAGGCTATCGTCTGTATCATCCATAGACTAAACGCATTCTGGTTAGCCGTGATGTTGTCTTTGTGGAAGATGCTATTCAACCACTGCTTTCATGTACTAAGGAGACATCTATTAGCTCCAAAGACATGTATGATACCTTGATGCCTCTTTTTACAGGTGGACAGTCTAGTGCTGCTCCTAATGAGGCAACTTCTCAGCCTTTGCAGGTTTCATATGATGCTGCAGATCATTCTATTTCTGATGCAGATTTACATGATGCACTTGTTGATGAGAGAGCTGATATTGAGCAGGCAAAAACTATGCCAAAATGGCTGGTGCAGACTTTGCGTGATAGCAAATTAGATGCACCTTTGTCATATCGTACTCGTTCAGGCTCTCATAGTGCCTCCTTTGCATCAGATTGCTATGCTATGGCTGCATCTAGTCTCTCTGATGAGAATGAGCCTATTTCTTTTTATGAAGCACAGAATTCAGAAAATTGGATGGTTGCCATGCAATCTGAATATGATGCTATAATGAAGAATGGTACATGGTCTTTATGTGACTTGCCTCCTAGCAAGAAGGCCATTGGCACTAAGTGGGTATACAAGCTGAAGCGTAAACCTGATGGTACGAAGCATATTGCTGATTTCAAGGCTGATTTGCATGCCTCATTTGAGATGTCTGATTTGGGGCATTTGCATCACTATTTGGGCATTCAATTTATGCAAGTTGATGGTGGAATGGCTTTGTGTCAAACGAAATATATTAACACATTATTGCAGCGTTTTGGCCTTGAAGACTGTAAGCCTATTGCCACTCCTATGGAGATAGGTTTACGATTGAGTCTTCATGATGCTGGAGATGCATTTGATGCTGTTCTCTATCAGCAGGCTGTTGGATGCTTGATTTACTTATGCATTACTCGGCCAGATATTCAGTTTGTTGTCTCAAGGATGAGCAGGTTTATGCATTGCCCAGGAGTCACGCATTGGAAGGCGGTTAAGCGCATCTTTCACTACTTGAGTGGTACTCGGCTACTTGGGTTGTTTTATCCCAAGGGGGGATCACTACCACCAGATTTGCATGATTTTTTTTACTCTGATTGGGCTGGTTGCTATGACACTCGTGTGTCCACCAGTGGTTTTTGCTTCATGCTTGGTAGCTCATGTATATCTTGGTTGAGCAAGAAGCAGCCTACTGTGGCCACTTCGAGTTGTGAGGCTGAGTATAGGGCAGCTTTCACAGCGAGTGTTGAGTGTGTGTGGCTCAGACGCGTTATGGCTGATTTGGGTGTTGGCCAGTCTTCTGCCACCACCATCTTCACTGACAATCAGAGTGCATTGGCAGTTGCGAGGAACCCTGTGTTCCATGCTCACACTAAGCACATTGAGGTGCATTATCACTATGTCAGGGAATGGTTCTCTACTGGGGAGATCGGCTTGGCATATGTGCCCACGTAGGAGAACATTGCAGACCTTTTGACGAAGGCTCTGCCTAGGGAGAAGTTTGAAGCTTTCCACAAAGCTTTGGGCTTACTTCCTTTTGTGGAGTGATTTCCACATAGCTTGGCACTTCCTTATACATGAGTGCCAGCTCCTTGTTCACCGCATCACTCACAGGGGGGATTTGTTGATATACTTAGGTAGTGATGTGTGTGAACACACTAGGACCGCCGGGGCACTTTTTTCCCTCTTTAGGAGGTTTTTTTCCCCCGACTTGTATATATCCCTATTGCCCTAATGGGCTACTTATCTTTGTACATTCTCTAGTAATACATTCAGTATTGTGTGTTGTGCTCCAAGCTTCTTCTTCTTCCTTGTGTTGTTCGCGTGCTTCCGCAGACGTCTAACTCCAACACTTACGACACATCGCAACGTTTATCCTAAGCTAAGAATTGACTGAGGGGGTTGAGTTATCTTCCAACCTCGAGTCAGCTTTTTTGGTTGCTCTGATGCCCAAGAAGCCGCGCTTCCCAAGCTTTATGCCCTTCACTGCCTTGCCTTGGTTGTCTTTGATTGCCCTTGCTAGACCTGGAAAAATTCAATATTAGACCAATTCACAGTTGGATGATCAAGCATTTGAGTCTATACACGTTTTAAGTCCCTTCCCTTTTGCCCAACTTTTCAATGTTTGCCCCCTGGCTTTCTAGTCCCAAACTAGGTCAACCTCAAAATAGCTTATCTAACGAGCTATTAAGCTCAAAAAACGGACTTCGGATGAAAAAGTTATGACCGTTCAGGCCCTGGGGGGTAAAAACTGACAAACAGGTTTTTCTCCAAATATGAGCTAAGGGGTCTCCTATGAGTCTAATCACCCAAAAAATTCCCAAAATTAGCCCCAAACTTGGCCAAAAAATGAAACCCTAAAATTTGCGATGGGGGTGCACAATCGCGATGGTCTGAGATGATCGCGATGGTCTGGGACCGTCGCGATGGCGTGAAAGTGCACCGTCGCGATGGCGTGAAAATGGACAATCGCGATGGCATGATCAGGCGGACAATCGCGATGGCGTAAATGTGAACCGTCGCGATGGTCTGAAGTGCACCATCGCGATGGCGCTGAAATGAACCGTCGCGATGGCGTGAAAATGGACAATCGCGATGGCGTGAAATTGGACAATCGCGATGGCATCAGTCAACGGTCAACGTGGACAATCGCGATGGTCCAAAGTGAACCGTCGTGATGGTCACAGATGCGATGGCTTGAGCCAATCGCGATGGTCTGGGCGCGATGGCGTGAGCCAATCGCGATGGTCTAAATTTTTGAAGTGTCGCGATGGTGTGAGGGTGTCGTCGCGATGGTCCGAAAAATGAACCGTCGCGATGGTCTAGATTGCCACGTGGCACCGTCGGCGCGATGGCGTAACACAATCGCGATGGTCAGAGACCGTCGCGATGGTCCGGCCAAGCCGTCGCGATGGCGTGAGCCAATCGCGATGGTGTGACACAATCGCGATGGTCAGAGACCGTCGCGATGGTCCACCAAAATGCAAATTTTGTGAATGAAGCTATGGATTCCTGTAGGCGCAGGTGTTCTCTTCACGCTGGTGTGGTCGCCTTCTCCAAATTCCGAACTTTGCAGACCATCGCGATGGTCTGACACAGACGGAAATTTCTGACAGAAATTGAAGTTTTTACCTTTTTGCAGCCTTCCTGATGCACTAGAGCTCTGTACCTGCAAGAAAACTCAAGAAAACAAAAGTACACACAAGCACAAAAGCTCTCTCTCACTCTCTCGCATGCACAAATGAGGGGAAATGAGGAGAATGGGTGGATATAGTGAATTTTCTGATTTTTTTGGAGATGAAGATGATGATGCGGTGATGAAGATGGAGTGTGGGGGAGGTAAAAAACACTAAAAACTAAGTAAAAACAACAACACAAACTTAAATTTTTACCTTCCAACGCCACTTCTTGCTATACTCTTACCATCACACATTCGTCCTAGACTCGATCCCCGGCAACGGCGCCAAATTTGGTGTTGCTCTAGCACAATGGTGAGAACCACGTTAAGAAGCTCCACCTCCTTAATGTCAATCCGCGCAAGAGATAGGAGTGATATGAAGATCGTGAATGTGAGATGAAGTGAGAGTGAAGGTGAGAAGCATAGAAATGCACACACACATACACACACACTACGAAGAGACAAGCAAGACACAATGGAAGGTGAGAAATCAACTCTATTACTCAAGAGCACTATTACAAGCTCAAAATAGCTCTAAGCTCTTCTCTACTCCAACAAGCTAACCTCCAAAATGAGCTCTCTAGCTCTTTTTATAGTTTCTAGACTAGTTTTGACCGGTTTCACATCTAGTGACCGGCATAGTTAAAAATTAGGTCCTAGATGCTATTTGGAAGGGTAAACGATGCCTAAAAATAACGAAAATTGATACGCTTGTTCTACCTAAGCTCCTCAAGCTCGAGGACTCCTCGGCTTGCACAAAATGGAGCTATGGATTACAAAATGGGGTTTTCTATGTTACATATGTTACAATAGTGATAAAAATCACTGTTAGAGGTTTTTGGAAAGTATTTGAAAACATAATTCTTTGAAAAAAGATTCGACTGGCTCCCTGCTCTGTCGTTACATGCTTCCGTGTCGTCTGTGCCTCTGGCTGCTTCCAACAAATATGTATTAGTTGGATGTAAAAAAATCATTTCTAAATGGCTGGATTTTAGAGGAGGTTTACATGTCTCAACCTCTTGGCTATGAAGACCCAAACAAGGTAACATATGTATGTAAATTAAACAGAGCTATTTATGGGTTGAAACAGGCACCTAGGGCATGGAATCATAGGTTGACTACATATCTTCAGGATTAAGGTTTTGTCATGAGTAAAGCAGATACTTCTCTGTTCATCAAGAGAAGTAATTTAGAGGTAATATACCTATGTGTATATGTTGATGATATCATACTTACAGGTAATGATGCTATTGGCATCAAGCAGATCAAGAATCAGATGATGAAGGAATTCAAAAGTAGTGACCTTGGATCACTAAAATATTTTCTTGGACTTGAGTTACTCTATACTAACTCTGGAATTTATATTACTCGGAGAAAGTATATACAGGATATGTTGAAGAAGTTTCATTTGTAGGATGCCAAAGTTGCTAGTACTCCAATGGAGGTAAACCTAAAGTTAAGTGCTCATGAAGGTGATGTACTTGAGATCATTGCATGTTACCAAAGCATAGTGGGAAGCTTGAACTATGCTACATTGACAAGGATTGATATTGCTTATGGAGTAAGTGTTCTAAGTAGGTTTATGAACAAGCCTAGGGCACCTCACTTGGATGCTGCCAAAAGGATTTTGAAGTACCTTAAGGGCACTCAGAATCATGGGTTGTACTTCCCTTATACATCATAATTGGACATCAAGATATACTCAGATGCAGATTGGGCAGGATGCAAAGATGATAGAAAGAGTACCTCAGGATACTTATCCTTTGCAGGTAATAAGCCTATATCATGGTCTTCAAAAAAGAAACCTATTGTTGCTTTATCTTTTATAGAGGCAGAGCATAGAGGATTGGCCAATGCTACTCAAGAGGCCATATGGATCACATTGTTGTATACAGAATTAAGTTTTCATACTACCTCTCCAATGATTTTTGGAGACAATACCAGCTCACTACATCTTGCAGCTAATCCTATTTATCATGCTAGGACCAAGCATATAGAGGTCCACTATCATTACGTGAGAGAGAAGCTATTGAGCAAGGATATTCAATTGGCATATGTATCCACTAATTTGCAATGTGTAGACTTGTTGACTAAAGCATTAGATGGTACAAAACTTTGCAGGTTTAAATCAATGATTGGATTGCAGGATATTCATGAAGATTGAAGATGAAGACCAAGCCAAAATGTTTGGCTTGAGGGGGAGCTGTTGGTGCAAAGTCCAAGCCCATCCATTTGGCTTGAAGTTCATAAAAATATGAAGCTCCATGGAAACCATTGCTAGGAAGATTTTTCATCTTTACCATTTGTAAAAGCCATTTCTCTTCACTTGAGAGAATATTTGTAATCACCTACCAAAAAACGCGTGGACTTCTTAGTTAGAAATGTAACTACTTCATTGAGGGAATATTTCCTAGATTGAAGGACTACTTTTAGAGAGAGCCAAAACTTGAATTCAAATTCAAATTTGAATGTGACTCTTATATAAAGTGACTTGGAAAAGTCATGGTCACAAATCTTCAATTCCTGAGTTCTTCATTGTCATGTTGTAAGAGTGTGAGGCCTACATTGTAGCCCACACTAATCCCTATCATTAGGCTATGATTTTCAAGCATGTGATCTTGTACAACATTGTTCATTAATACAATACATCTACATTGTTTATCTATGATCTCTTTATTATAGTCATTCATAACTGACAACTTGTGCTACTCATAACTCAGTAAATTGTCCACCATTTTCAATGATCTATACCTTGTTGGAATCAACTCCACGATATCTACATGCTGACAAATTTTGAAGGAAATCCATTTAGCCAATTTGGAGAAAAGCGTGTCAAAGCACTCACTGGTCAAACTCTATAGAGGTCCTAAAAAATCGAGGGTAATGATTCAATTGCTAAATTGATTGCTCTGTGTATAGTGCATCATTTTAAGTGATTCCACTTGAAATCTTTATCTTACTAAGCTAATTAGATACCTCTAAAAGGAATTGGTCTAATTCCTACTTTATTGGTAGCACTGAGCATAACAAGCAGTAGGTGTGTGATAAAAAATAGAAGTTTTTCATTGAACCTTCAACTTGGAAGTAGTCTGTCTTGATTCAATCTTTTCATACATCATTTCCAAAGTACATAGGCATTTGTATAGTGTCATTGGAAATTTAAAAGGGCCCACAACTCAACTCTGAAGCTACAAGGGGCTGGTACTAAGCAGGATTTTGCAGTACCAACTCAATCTCTTGGAGTGTCCATCCATCTATCCCAATAGTAATGCATAAGTAAATCAAGCATCCAACAACTTGCTAATAGAGAACAACATCAAATGCATCTCTAGCATCATGAAGACTCAATTGTAAACCTGTCTCCATAGGAGTGGCAATGGGTTTATAGTCTTCAAGGCCAAAACATTGCAATAATGTGTCAATATATTTCATTTGACACAAAGCTATTCTGAGATCAACTTGCATAAATTGAATGCCCAAATAATGGAGCAAATGCCCCAAATCAAAAATGGGGCATGCAAATCAGCCTTAAAATAAGCAATATGCTTCTGATGAATCTTTTCATACCAAGCATGTGGTGCTTACTTCAAACCATATAATGCCTTCTTTAACCTGCACACCTAGTTTTCATGCCCTTTCTGCACAAATCCATGCGGCTAAAAAACATACACTTCTTGATGCAAGTCACCATTTAGAAATGTAGTTTCAATGTCCAACTAATGTACATTTGAACCATGATGAGCTGCAAGTGCACATATGCTACAAAGAGTAGTCATTTGGCATGTAGGAACAAAGGTCTCATCAAAATCAATGCCTCTTACCTAGGCATAACCCTTTGCATTAAGCTTATCCTTATACCTGTCATGTGTTCCATCACGCTTATGCTTCAACTTGTATACCCACTTAGTGCCAATGGCCTTCTTACGAGAAGGCAAGTCACATAAAGATTAGGTACCAGTTTTCATGATAGAATCATATTATGATTGCATTGAATACGGAGAAGAAAAATGCACATACATAGGGCATGATGTAATTGAGGAGGAGGAAGAAGAAGATTTAACCACCCTATTGCAAGAATATAGAGATGTGTTTGCTTGGAGTTACAAGGACCTGAAAGGAGTAGACCAAGATATATGCCCCCATAGAATTCCTATGACTCTAGAAGCTAAACTACCAAGCAAAAACCATACACTTACAATGATAACTATGACGCCAAGATTAAAGAGGATATAGACCATTTGATAGAAGCAGGATTGATTTACGAAATTAAGCATACCAAATGGGTATCCCCCATTGTGGTCGTGTGTAGCTCAGTGATGAGTAGCACCTCCTTTAATGTCAATCCGGGAAGACATGAGGATGGTATGAAGACCTTGAACAAGTGATGGCACAAGTGTGTGAGTGAGAAGCACACCAACATGCACACACAAAAACACACACCTGCACACACGGCAAGAAGAGAGAGAGAGAGACAATGGAGTTCTTTAGATTACTCAAAAGTGACTCTTACAAGTTCAATTCTACAACAAGATAACCTCAAAAATGACCTCTCTAGCTCTTTTTATAGTTTTTGACTAGTTTTTGGCCCTGTCCAGACCTAGTGTCCGGCCTAGTTAAAAATTAGGTTCTAGGGCCTATTTGAGGGCTCAAATGGAGTCTAAAAAATATGAAAATTGATAGGTAGGTACTTCTAATGATCCTCAAGCTGAAGGACTCCTTGGCTTGCACAAAATGGAGTCGAAACTATCCCACAATGGTATTTACAAGGTTAATGAAGTGATGAAAATCACTGTTCAAATGCGGTTTGGTTGGAAAATTTGGATGGCCTATTTGCCAGATCTTCGTTGACTACTTTGTCTGCTTATGCCTTCTCTCCGCTCTGGCTCCCTTCTTTGGCTTCCTTGTCTTGTGAGCCCTTGGGCGCCTTGACTACTGCCAACACCCCCCCTCTCTCGCGTCTGTCGTCTCTGACAAACCGTTGTTTGGCTGAGCGTTTGACATAGAATTCAACCACGTCTGAAGCTAGGTGGTGTTCTTCTAGCCGTAGCCCTCTTGCTAAGTCAGTGAGGAGAGCATCCCAATCCACTGGACTTGGAACATCCGGATGTGACACACGCAATTGTTCTGAATGTAATGTGTGCTCCATTGCAAAGAGGTGGAGTACGTGGGAGGGTCTAGGAACAAAGACTTCAGAGTGGTATTCCCAGAACCCCATGATGAACATCTCTTCAAATGTTTGCTTGTAGCAAGCGGGGAGGTATTTAATTCGTGCATGCCATGCATATATCACCAGGATGGAGGGGGTTGTACTCATATCCTAGACCAAGTCGAGGTTACGTGCTGTGAATCCAACTCCTGAGAAATGTGGGTGTTGGCAGTAGCCTTGGTACACCAGGACGTACAAGACATGAAAGTCAAAGAAGGGAGTCAGAGCGAAGGGACAGCACAAGCAAACAGGGCAGTCAAAGAAGATCTGGCAAGTAGGCCAATATTTTTTCAAGACATTAATGCAAATCAAAGAGATGGACATGCAGGGAGGAAGGGCAAGTAGGGAGCTCGAAGATATGTATGGCAGATCACTAGAAGAAATCCCTACAACAACAGTGATTTTTATCACTAACAATCATTGTAAATATCATTTCACCTTTTTGTAGCTCCATTTTGTGCAAGCCAAGGAGTCCTTGAGCTTGAGGAGCCTTAGAAGTAGTTGCGTACCAATTTTCGTATTTTTTAGATCTCGTTTGAGCCCCCAAATAAGCCCTGGAACCTAATTTTTAACTAGGCCGGACACTAGGTCTGGATAGGACCAAAAGCTAGTCAAAAACTATAAAAAGGGCTAGAGAGCTCATTTTTGGGGTTAGATTGTAATTGAAACGAACTTGTAAGAGCATTTTGAAAGTAATCTAAAAGCTCCATTGATTCTCGCTCTTTGTCTTGCCGTGTGTGCGCGTGTGTGTGTATGTGTGTGCATGCTAGTGTGCTTCTCACTCACGCACTTGTGCCGCCACTTGCTCGAGGTCTCCATACCATCCTCACGTCTTCCCGGATTGACATTAAAGGAGGTGTTACTCATCATTGAGCTACACCAAATTTTGGCGCCGTTGCCGGGGATCGAGCTTTGAGGACGAGCGTGTGATGGTAAGACGTAGAGTTGACGCGTTGGAGTTGTAGGTATTTTCTTCACTCTCATCGATTTTCTTTTACTTTCTTCACCATCTTCATCACCATCATCATCATCACCATCTCCCACATCCATCTCCATCATCGCGAAAATTTCAGTTTTTTGACCATATCCCCATCTCCACCTCATTTCCCTCATTTCACTTGTGAGAGAGAGCGAGAGAGCGAAGTTGCATGTGCTATTTTTTTGCATGTTTTGTGAGCATTCTGCAGGTACAGGCCGCATCATCATCCCCAGCACCCTGCGCAGGTACGGAAATCTGTGTAACTGTCTGTGTGTCGCCGAGCTCTGTCAATCGTGACCGACTGAAAACTTGCTCTAATTGCTAAACAAAGTGCATATCCATGACCTACAGGCCTAGAGCTTCCCAAAAATGTGTTTAGTTTTTTGAAATTCCACAGATTTCTGTCAATCGCGATCGCTCTGTCAATCGCGATCGACAAACCACGACGGACAGACCTGTCAATCGCGATCGACACGTCAATCGCGATCGACAGCCCACGACGGCTCTGTCAATCGCGACCGACAGAGTCAACGACCGATTGACCACGACCGACTGACCATACGCGTGACACGTGTCAATCACGATCGAGTCATCAATCGCGATCGACTCATCAATCGCGACCGACACAGTCAACGACTGTTTGACCACGACGGACAGACCACGACGGCTCTGTCAATCGCGACCGACACGGTCAACGACTGTTTGACCACGATCGACAGACCCTCGCGACCGACCTGTCAATCGCGATCGACTCATCAATCGCGACCGACAGAGTCAACGACGCTTTGACCACGATTGATTGACTTTTCGGCCACGTGTCAATCGCGACTGACCAGTCAATCGCGACGGACAGCCACGACGGACCTGTCAATCGCGATCGACACGTCGATCGCGACTGACCTGTCAATCGCGACCGACAGACTTTGCGAACGCGTTAGAAGGGCAAATTAGGTCAAATTTTCAAGGCAAAATTATTGGTCTAAATTTTGATTGAGTGTGGGACAAACACTAGGGTGTAGTATTGCATCATTAGGCCGTGCCACAAGCTACTCGAGTATTCCTGTTTGACTGTTAGCTTGTATTGAATCCTGATTTAACTCCCTAAACCCTGAACAGTCCTAACTTTTTCATACGAAATCCAATTTTTGAGCTCTTGGGCTTGTTGGAAAGCTCGTGGCATATACTACACGCCCTCAACTGTTTTTTATAAAGATAATGCATTGATTTTCAGAGAGGGTATTTTGAAGTTGGCCATAACCAGGGGGATCAAAGTCAGCGGTCTTTAGAATTATTTTCCTAAAAGTCACAATGCAGATGTGTGTTTGTGTCACATGAATGAAAGTGGTTGGTTTTTTCCTTTGCATATAAGCATCGAGCTAACCGTGGGACTTTTATAGGTCCATTGAGAGCAACTTGGAGCATACAAAGCAAGATTTCTTTGCAAGCTTGAGAACCGGGTTCTTGAGCACCATAAAGCAAGGGATCAACAAGTAAGGTTGGAATATTCTCAACTCCCTCTGTCATTTCCTAGCTCAAGCTAAGAACGACTAGTGATAGGAGTAAGCCAGGGCGACGATAGGCAGTTATCAAGTTGAAGACTATCAAAAACTCAAGTTCAAGCTAAAAACTTAGTTACTGTACTGTCGATAACCTAAAGGAAAAGAATCTAACGTGGAACGATCAACCTAAAGTACGAAGAACATTCAAGTGTTCCTGACGACGTGATATCAGACAAGACCATGAACACAATATGTGTACTTGAGCCGCAATGACTCAAGGACTTGTACCAATGAGACTATACCTCAATTGCAATACAAGTGCATATAGTGGAGTCCTTTGCACACATTTAATTATCAATCCGAAGGAATGACTTACCAAGTGTATGAAGACTTTTGCACACATGATAGAAAATGAAGTGAGTTAACTATCCAAGCAAGAGAAAAGACCAATACTACCCACACCTACTGATAAACTGGAAGTGTTGCCGCAAACCTACTTTCAGCAGTTTTGGTTTTTTGAGGTTTTCTCCCAGCCCAGAACTCCGAACATAGGCAATAGGGTACTCGTTTCGAAGCTCTCGACAAGACGAATCCAACGGTGGTGGTTTCACTCAATTCTGACCACTCTGCTGCAAGTTATGGCAGAAACAGTGAATTACGGGAACTACTAACACCCGCGTTTTTGCTTCTCCTAGCTTACACACGCACTACAGCCACTCAAAACAAGGGGGAAGGGGTAGACAACAGTCCTACACTTGCATTTCAAGCATCACACACACATACATGAGCAAAATGAAGATCAAAATCAGCAAGGAAGAGGCAAACTCGAAATTTCAGAAGTGCCCTTCTTCACAATGACAAGAAGTCCTTTACAATGAGTCACTTTTGACTTATATACTAGTGCCCTAAGTTTGGTCTTTTCACACAAGAGACCGGCACTTTATTCACTAAATTGCTAACTTCCTACTAATGTACATGGGTAATTCACTAATCTTCTGAGTGGATGCATCTAGAGGACTCCTCTAGTGCATTTACAACGGAAAATATATACAAAAGTGGTTATGTTACAAAAAATTGTGTGTCCAAATCGGAAAAATTTTGGGGCCCGTCTTTTTTCTCTGCTTTCTGCGCTCTTTAGCTCTGCAACACTCTCCCCCTCTTCGTCTCTGTCGTCCCTTGACAGACTTTGCTTCGCGAACGCGTCCCGTGGGTAGTGTTGTCTGCTTCTTGATCTTGCATTACGTTTTAGAGGCGCTTCAGCTTTTCCACTGCACGCTCCCCTTGGTCAGTGTTGTCTGCAGTTAAACAGACATGCAGATTCGATGGCCTTCTTGATTCAAGCTCTACAACTCGAGAGCCTGATGTAGTTGTCTTGCCTGTTGACTCGGGTTGCCACGCACGCCACCAGTGACTAGGAATGTGCTGTTCTTAGTCACCCTCTTCAACTTTTCAGCCTCTACCCCTTTCTAACTTTTGGTCCTACTCTGATGTTTGAAAAGTCCACTACTCGGGACCCTGGGGTTTAGCTTTGTAGCCTGGTGCGTGCCCCTGCGGGGCTCTGTGCAGAGATGGGTGTTGCGCCCCTGCGGGGCTTCCTGCAGAGAGTGGTCCTTGATCATTTGATGTTTTATCTTTTACTGCGCACTTTTGGACTTGGACCTTCTTCTTCTTTTCTTTTTGCTTGATTGTCCCTCTACACGTCCCTCCTCCTGAACTCTGTCGTCCTCGACAGGCTTTCTGAGGCGACGCGTGTATGTTTGGATGGCTGTTTGCTCTCGTTGGTTCAGCAGATTTGCATGACATATCATAAATTCCTTCCATTGCTGTGACTTCACTCCGTCTTCTGGCGCCTGTCTGTGATCAGCGAAGAAGCTAGTTTCATAGCCCACCAGTCCTGCATTTAAATTTGAAGTCATCTTCACAAAAATTTCTGAATCAATTTCAAAGAAGCCTGTGAAGAATGCTTCTTCGAACGTCTGCATATACGTTGATGGCAAAAACATGAGACGAGAATAATATGCCATGATAGTTAGTCGGCTGGGAATAGTAGATAAATCAAAAATTAATGCTTCTGAGCCCTGCGTAATGCCGATGAAATTTAAAAATGTGTACTTAGCATGCTGGAACACCTTCAAAACTGTAATAAGCATGCTGAATATTTTGTTGGTCATTTTGACGGCTAAGTCCGGAACTGTAGCATATCTGGCAATCCAAAATTCCATTGTTTTGACCATATATTCTTCTGTCGGTAGGTAGTTATGTGGCGGACTAGGTAGTAAGGGATAATTGAGCCACTGGTTATTAATATTGCCTTGGCACTGTCCTTCCCAAAATTGCATCCAAGATCGTCTGCGGGGTACAGGACAAAAAGATGGATTGACTTGAAGTGCATATGGAGATGCTTCCCACTGTACCCGCAATGTAGGATTCTTTTCCAAAAGCTTTCGTCTCCATATCGGATCTGCTCTCTCGAACTCCTCTTGAGTGTAATTGAACGTGTCATGTTTAAAGTGGAGGTTGTGGTCCGGATCCTTATTCGTTGCAGATTTTATATACTGCCGCGTCTGTTCTTTAAGTAGGCCGTATGGTACGTTGAATGGCTTCAAAATTTGATCCAATTGTTTATGCTCAATCTGAGCCTCTTTCATTATCTGAATTATTTGATCTTCAAATTCAGCAGTGAGCTGGGACACCAGTAGTGCCCTTTCTGGTCTGCTCAATTCTGCAATGTCGCGTGTGTTAGGTTCTAGTGGAACCTCCTTTTCCGCCCTTATTGGAGAATGATACAAGGGGGGAGAGAGAGGACGTACCTCTTCCTCCACAGTAGCCGTAGTTTCTGGAGGAACTACTGGTGTCCCTTGTTTCTCTTTTAGCTCAATCTGCTCCTGCAGCTGTTTAATGATGTCATCTTTATTCTTTAATTCTGCTTCAGCCTTGGCAATCGTCTCCTGATGTTTGATCAATTCTTGAGCAACTATATTCATGTGATCTGTGTCTTCTTTGCACTGTCTGAAATAATCATTTTCAGCTTTTTTCCATTTCTTGCGTAGAGCTGCAGTGTCATTCATATACCTTTTTTCCCAATCAGCAATGGTGTCTTGCTCCTGTTTGAGCTGATCTGCCATCTTGGTGATCTTTTCTTCCAGTTCTTTTATGTCCTCCGTTGAATGATTAGTTTCTGCTGGTGGTTGATCACTGAGGAGAGCTGTCATGAGCTCCTTGTTCCTGTTCCTTAAATTTTCCGCTTCCTCCATACTCACCTTGAGCTGTGATTCGAGTATTTTACCACGAGCGTTGATCCTTGTTTTCTCTTTTTCTGTCATATCTAATTTGTTCGTGAGCTCCAAAATTTGTTCTTTTAGTTGGGCATTTTCCTTTTCTAATACCTGGCATTGTGTTTTGGTCTTCTTTATTTCCTCGTGTTTCTTTAAGGCTTGAGCTTCTGCTTTTGATAACCTATTAGTCAGCTCCACACCTTCTTTTTGAAGCTCCTGCTTTTCACGCATGACCTGATCGTAATCTTCATCAGCATCAAGCATTAACTGTTGAGTGTCTAGTGCAGTTCGAATCATATCCTGCACCACAGGCTTGAGCTGAGCTATATCGACGTTTAGCCATGTCCGTGGTATACTTGGGGTTTCTCCTGTGTGTACATCGTTCCCTTTTTCCACATGAATGGTTTCATTATGTGGTTGTCGGACTTGTAGTTGTACATTCAGTTCTTCGTTGTTTTTACCTTGATCCTTAGATTTCGTGGCACTTCCTTGAAACGTGACGTCCAGGGGGGATGGTTCTGCCACAACCCTAAGTGGAGTGAAGGGTTCTTCGTCATGTCCTTCTTCTTGAGGCTTATCCTCTGATAGCACTAATTGTTCCTCATTATCAGATTTACCTTCTTTGATATGGGTAGTGGAGGCGTCTTTTGATTGAACAGGTTGTTTCCTTTCTTCTTCTTCCGGCTGTTTAGTAGCATTTGTGTCTACCTCTTTTGTCTGATCCTGTTCTTCGTGTCCGTCTTGGGTTGCGCCATAGTCCACTTCATTTAATTCCTCCCACTGTCCATCATCTTTTGATTCGCTTTGAATATCGACATTAAGCAATGAAGCGTCTGGTTCTTCTTGTTTCTCCGAGACCGAACTAGAATTATCCAAGCCTATTTCTTTATATCTATGAACTTTTGTGAGCTTGGCTTTCTGATCTGTTGCTTGTTGTGATTGCTTATAGTGGTGACCTTGCACTGGCAAATTAACTTGCCCTTCTGTATATTGATGTGTCTCTTCAAGAGCTTCTGTCAAGTCTTTTTCCGTTATTTCTTTTCTTTTCTCAATCGTGGCCTTGGGAACAACATGGACCCTCTTCCGAATTTGTGTGTCCTCTTCCTGTAACTCGAGTTCTCTGAGTCTTTTTGTGCCTCTCATTCTGGGTTGAGAGCTTGGTTCCGCCATCTCCACAATGGTTGTCTTTTTCTTTTTCTTAGGGACAGTTGCTACTTTGGCATATTGAGCTAAACCTGTTGATGAGGGCATTTCTTGTAGATGCTCCCTGATGCCTAGCGCATGGTATATCAGAATGGTCAGTGCAATACTCCCATTGAGGAACTTCTTGTTTTTCCATTGCTTCTTTGCTTCGAACAATCTTTCCTGCACATATGGGGTCAGATTAATTTGATTCCCGATTTGTTTGATTGCATGCGACAGTAATTGCACGATGATTTTTTGTGGGGCCTTGTATCGGTGCATGTTAGGAAAGCAGAAATGCTGGTGAATTAGCCTGACCGCCTCCTCGATGTCCACCCGATTAATTTCGGTGAATGTTCTAGTTTTGGCACCTCGGCTTTCTTCCTTTACCACTGTAATCCCATCCTTCTCCCATCCAAAAGCTTCCTTGATCAGTTCATGGGTGAACTGAATAATTACCCATTCTCCAACTTTGTCCATTACTCTAGCTTCTGGTACCAACGGGTCATGTAATGCTGGTTGTAATGTATTCATCACCTGTGTGCATCTTTGGAAATCTGGTTTGTAAATGGGTAACTCGAAATACTTGAGAATGCCTGCTTTCGTCATGATATCCTGTATAGATGGCATCCCATGTAGTACTCGAAAATCCTGGGACAGAATAGTAAATTGATGATCGGTGTCCATAATCTTGATTGTTGCAAGGAAGATCGATTCCCCGTCAGGTTGATCTTCCCGGAACCAATGTCCCTTCGCCTTTGTAATACTTTGGGGTGGGAACTCCATGGCTTCTTCAGGTATGGTTGCTTCAGAATCTTGAGAAGACATCTGCACTCGTAAGTGAAGTATATTAGTTTCATACCAAAGAATGCAGTAGTGTGGTGCATTTCTGAGTATCATCGTTCTTCACTCCGTTCCCATAACCCCATAGTTGAGATCTCTTACCACCTTTTTTGTTTCTTTATCATTTTCCTGAAAGAAAACAACTGTTAGCATAGCCGAAGCTTTTATTTATTTACACTGTAGATCCATTCCTACTTGAGTTCAAGCTGAGAGCTAATCTCCCTTGGAGAATGTGCACCACTAATCTTGTTTGGAGCATCATGTGCCAAATGCGTGGCCGTGTAATGTCGCCCTATTATGCATACTTTAGGTGCATTGTGTACTTCATGAGTGCAATTAGGATTGTCAAATGGTGAAGTTTTTCTTTGCACTTTCTTCGGCCTCCATATCTGAGTCGTGGTCACCCTTTTGATACATGTCCTTTTGTTGCGTCCTTGATTGGTTGGTATTGGTTTGATCTGACTCGGAGCACCAAAATCCGTGCCTAGGGTTCGCTGTTGAGATTGCTTGGGTCTGCTGCTTCGTCTTTTTTGAAAAGAGGTATGTTCTTGGGTCGTCCCAGCTTTCTTTGCATTCCGAGCAGCCTTCTTGTGAATCCATATCTGTTGTCGGCCTCTCTGAGCTTCGAGTAAGGGTTTCGGAACCCAAATTTGCACTACTTTTTCCATAGACTTGGTTACTCCTCTTGCTGGTTCTGGGTTGGGTGTTGGTTGTCCTTGAATGCTCATTTGATCCTTGCGCACCCATTTGTATTTGTGTTGTGTTTGACCGGAACCTGTGCTTGAGGTTCTCCAATAGGTCGGTTGGGTAGCCTGTTGATAGTTTTGGGTGGTGGTTGAACTTTTCTTGACCGTTTGGGAATGTTCAGGTTCCTCTGCGGTCATCCTTGCATTCGAGGTCTCTGCTGTTTCCACATTGACTTTAGGAGCCTGGGTACCGGATTCCCTTTGTGGTTCTTTGCCTAAGCTATTCTCCGAATTTTCCACAATCTTAGGTTGGCACAGTGGCTTCTCTCCTAGTAAGCTAAATATTTCTTTGTGCCCTATTTTGGCAGAGATATACCCTTGAGCTAGATGGATACATACTTCATTCTCGATAATCCAGTCTTGTCCTAAAATCAAGTCTTCTATCAGGTCCTCATCGTTGCAGACTAACACTCTCTGTTTCATGGAGGAATTTCCTATGTGTAGAGATATGTTTGTCGTTCCAATACATTCTATGGTTTGACCTCCTACTCCTATCAAACGTGCACTTGTGGGATTCACCTTCAACTGCTGATCTTTTATGACCTTGTTTCGTACACAACTAAGTCCTGCTCCTGAGTCGATTAATGCGTCTATCAATTTATACTCCGTCTGACCAATCCCTAAGTTTAAGTAAGGCTGTGCATTGTACACACCATTCGTATCAGGGTTATTGACTCGATAATTAGCCATAGGGATAAGTTCTTCACCTTGGAGATAGCGTTCGTCTCTTTGCCTCATCCATTCTTTTCGTTTCCTAATGCGTTCTAGGGCTTCCTGTCTCGCTTCTTCTCGTATTCGTTCTTCTTCCCTTTTCCTATTTTGAGCTCCCAACAGTCTAGCTAGCATTTCATCGGTCAGAGGCTCCATAAATCGTTTCACTCGGCACCCACTGATGTAATTAGGAAGAATGTCTCCGTCTAGTGTGGCGAGATTGACTGCACCACTAGTGGAGATTCGATTTATAATGAGGGGACCATATCCGCGTTTTTGGAGCTTCTTTGCGTGCTGTTTTAGGGTGTACACCAAGACTAAATCACCTTCTTTGAGTCCCTTATCTTTAATATGTGAGTCATGGTATGCCTTTTGTCTCCGTTTAGCGGCATAGATGCCTGCCACCGCTTGCAATCTAGTCTCATGCAGTTTTTCAATTCGATCTAATTGCTGAGACAATTCATGACCGTTCCACTCGTATTGTTGAGCTACTTTTAATGTAGGTATTAAGAAGTCAATAGGCAAAATCGCATTCTGCCCATACACTAGGTTGAATGGTGTAGTTCCAATGGCCGTTTTATATGCCACTCGGAAGGCCCAAATTGCATGATGCAATTGTTTGTCCCAATCTGACCTTCCATTATTGACAATCTTTGTCAATACCGTACATAGTACCTTGTTGGAACTCTCTGCTTGACCATTGGCTTGGGGATGGTATGGGGCAGATTTTTTATGGATTACTAGGAATTCATTCATAAGTGATTCAATGACTTCGTTTAGGAAGTGAGTCCCTCGATCACTCACTATCTCGATCGGTAGTCCAAATCGTGTGAAAATATGCTCAAAGAGAAATTTTGCAGTTGTTTGAGCATCATTCTTTCTGGTAGCCTTGGCTTCTACCCATTTTGTCAAGTAGTCGGTGGCTACTATTATATACTCCGCATGTGATCCTTTCGCAGGTGGGTTGATTGGTCCTATGAAGTCAATTCCCCACTTGGTGAATGCTCTCGCACAAACCATGGGTCTCAAAGGCATGTCATCTCTTCTAATGGGGTATTTTGCTCTCTGGCATGTTTCGCAACTTCTCACATATGTCTCCGCATCCATATGTAGAGTTGGCCACCACAAGCCTGCAAAGAGAATCATCTTGACCGTTCTATCTGCTGAAAAATGTCCTCCCGCAGCTCCTGCGTGTGCCATTTCTAAGATGGGAAAATACTCTCCTTCATGAACACATAATCTGAGTTGATTGTCTCGTCCTCTTTTGAACAACTGTTTTCCCATTATCACATAATCTTTGCTCAATTCTTCTAGGGATCGCTTTCTTGCTAGGCTAGCTCCTATTTCGTGCTCTTTGGTTTTGAGGAATTGCACTAATGATTTACTCCAATTAGGCGCTATGGTAGAAAAGGGTAAGGACACATGATCCTCTGAGCTAACTTCTTTGCATTCCACACAATTACTTACATGCTCGTGAACGTCCTTGGACATATCAGGCCAATATACGCCTAACCTCTTTAATTCTCGTATTGTTCCCTGCATCCTTTGATGGGTTCTCCACTTGTTTACGTGTGCTTGCTGAATTAATTGCTTCTGTTCGTCCTCCTCGACACATCTAGATAAGACACCGTTTGGTTCCTTATAATACATACTTCCAGCAACAATGTGTAAATTTCTTGTTTGAAGAATCTCTTTTTTGCTATCCTTATTTATTGAGTGTTGAGGACCATGGGTGAGCATAGGAATCAGTTGTTCCGCCCACTTTGGACATACCTCAAGATTAAACAAATACGTATCTGGTAATTCATCCGGTACTCCGCTAGGTGGCTCTCCGTGTTTTAATCTAGAAAGGTGGTCTGCTCTCACATGTGTGTTTCCTTTTTTGACCACTACCTCAAAGTCAAACTCCATTAGTAACAAGAACCATCGTACCAATCTCCCTGTGTTGCAAGGCTTATTGACTAGATACAACAAGGCTTGATGGTCAATGAAGAATTTGAACTTGTTGGCTAAGAGGTAATGTCTAAACTTTTTTACTGCGTAGACCATTCCTAAGCCCTCTCTTTCAGTAGTCGTGTAATTTCTCTCAGCTTGGTTTAATTGTCTACTCGCGTAAGCGATTGGATGATCAAGCTTTCCTTCATCGGCCGGTTGAGCCAGGATGCATCCAATTGCATAGTTCGAAGCATCAACATGGATATGAAAAGGCTTGCTCCAGCTGGGTGACTTTAGGATTGGGGCTGTACTCAGCCTCTTTTTAAGCTCGTTGAAGGCCTTCTCACACTCGTCTGTCCAAGTGAACTGAGTCAATAGACCGTATAAAGGCTTAGCTATTATGGCATACATGTGAATGAACCTACGGTAATATCCACAATGTCCCATAAAGGCTTGCACTTCCTTCGCATTCTTGGGTCTTGGTAAGTCCAATATGACTTTAATCTTATCCTCATCTGTAGATATTCCATTCTTTGAAACGATGTGTCCTAGGATTTTTCCTTGTCTTACCATGAAGACACATTTTTTAGGGTTCAAGCAAACTCTATACTGCCTACATTTGTTGAATATTTTCCGCAGTTCCGGTATGTGATCTGGTCGTTGATTTGAGTATGTACACAGATCATCTACGTATACTTCCATGCTTTTTCTCAGAAATTCTTTGAAAACATGACACATCAATCGTTGGAAGGTGGCTGGCGCATTAGTGAGCCCGAAAGGCATCACTCTAAATGCATAGATTCCCCATTCAGTCGCGAATGCGGTTTTATGCTGGTCCTCAGTTGCAATAGCTACTTGGTTATAACCAGAGAATCCATCCAAGAAGCTATAGACCTCCTTGCCGGCGACTCTTTCCAAAAGATGGTCTGTGATGGGTAAAGGAAAACTATCTCGTATAGTTGCTGCATTTACTTTTTTCAAGTTGATACACACCCTTAGTTTTCCGTTTTTCTTGGGCACTACAACTAGTGGCGATACCCATTCTGTGTGTTCAATCTCATAAATGAATCCTGCCGCTAGTAATTTGTCAATTTCTTCCTTTATTTTTGCAGCGTAAACTTCGTTATACGTGTAAGGGCGTTGTTTAGAAGGTTTCGCATCTGCAGTCATAGGGATTCGATGAGCGCATATGCTAGGTTCTACACCCTTAAGGTCTTTGTACGTCCAAGCAAATACATCTCGATATTCTCGGATAAGGTGTATGAGTTCCTCTTCTTCCTCGTCTGATACGTCTTTCCCAATATACGTGCACCTCTCTTCTCCGTCTTCTATCGTTACAACCACTTTTTTGGTTTGTTCTTTGTTATCATAGGCTTCTCCGTCTCGTGCTTCTCGTTTAGGCATTTGAGTTGCTATTTTCCTTTCTTCCACTTCGTATCTTTTAAAATGTTCTGGAACTTCGAAGTGGTCTGGTTCAGGTTCCACTTTACTTGTGTCCTCTCTATGCTCGTGCATTCTTGGGACAGTCTCAATTGCTAAGACTTCAGTCGTTTTTTCTTTTGATTCTTTTTGCATAGTTTCTAAATATTGTTCTTCAGAGTCGAACTCTGGTTCCATTTCTATGCTTTCGTATTCTTCTTTCTCCTCTTCCTCTGCAAGTTCTCCTGCTTCTACTTCTTGGAGGACAACCATGTAGAGGTTCACATCATATCCTTCCTCGTCTATACAGTCGTTCATCGTCAATACTTCTTCATTCACACAAACGTCTAATGTGGCTAGGATTTCCATCCAGCCATGTGGTTCAAAGAGTTCATCTGAAAAAATTTGAGGCATATAATCGGGGTCTTCTATCGATCGATAATTAGGGTGCCCTATTGGCCACATTTGTTTTTTACACTCCTCCTTCTTGGCTTCTTTGCACATCCACAACTGGGCATCCTCATGCATCCAAGATTGGTCACTTGATCCAGCACTGTGAATGGATATGTCATCTTCTTCTTTGTGGACTGGATTCCATTGTAATGGAGGGACATCCCGATAAGCGAATGTGTGCAGGTTTATCTTGGTAGTGTTCCCTTGATGTTGGAGATATAATGAATCTCTGCCCCAATCTTGTACTACTCGCATCTGTCGCATGAATGGTCGTCCTAATATCATTTCATAATTGTTTGCTTTTTCAAACTTACATATGGCCAATGTGTGTTCAAACTCTACCCCACACGTGGTTAACCTAATTCCTTCCAATATTCCTAGGGGTCTCTCTACATGTCCATCTGCTAATTGTAACTTCATGCGAGTGGGTCGTAAGGCTGGTTTACCCCACTTTTCCCAAATTTCCTTCGTTGCAATTCCTACTCCAGCTCCAGTGTCTAAGATGGCCTTGGTCATGTACCCATTGTAGGTGACAGGTAAACAAGTATTACCTTCATCTCCTTCACTAAATTCTCCTACTTTATCAACTGGAACTCGTATTTTGGAGTGGTTTTCTTTTTCCTTTCCTTTCATTTCTCCTTTCTCTGCCGGTGATTCTATTTGATTTGCTAGCTGTCTCCATAAATGTGGTCTAAGTTGAAGCAACTCTTCCACCGTCAATTTACATTGCACCTTTGTTTTCTTAAGTTCTGTTAGATTGTGTGAACTCTCTTCTGAGTTTCCTTTTTCTTTCCCATGCACCGTGGGTGCTCGTATTATTATCGACTCTCTTTCATATTCTCCCATGTAATTAGGCAATGTTGAAATGCTCATTGTTTCCTCTCTTTCTTTATCAAACCTTGACACTTCCTCATATGCTTCCTCTAGGTTATGATCATGGTGACTATCTGCTCCAATTATTTCCTCAAAAGGAGGTGGACTGATTCCATCCTTTTTCCATTGCTCTTCTCTAATTCTTTTCCACAAATCTTTGGACCAATCTTCCTCTAGGTCGGGTATTATGGATACCTGTTCTTCTTGAGATTTCTTTCGTTCATTTCGATCATTTTCCCGACTAGGTTCCTTATCCTTAGGTTGTATGCACTCTTCATATAGTTCCTGTGCGATCCTTGTTTCAGGCAAAATTGGGATAGTTGTTTCTAGAGTCGCCTGTGCTACTTCGATGAGCTTTTTGCATATCGCCAATCTTTCTTTCTCTAATTCCCCTTGAGGATAGAGTCTTTCTTGTTGTTCTAGGTTTGGTCCCATTTGGATTCTAGCTTGGTATGCTTTTAACCACATGTCCAATTCCTCTGGTTTTGGGTCCGCTAGAATTGATCCTGGCTTCTTTGCCTCTGAACTAATTGGTGGTGTATCAGGGGTCTCCTTATGCTTTTGTTGTTCGTTATGTTTTCTAGAACCCTTTGCTTGTTTTTTGCTGTTTTGGCTCTTGTTTCTTGCCCATTTCTCCTTGAGCTTTTCTCGTCTTTCTTTCCATTTTTGTACTTTGGTGTTTTGGGTATTCCCACATGAGTTCTCTGAATCCTCGACTATCTGAATGTTAGCGTCTCTTGTTTTATTGTTCTCTAGTTTCTCTTCCGGTTGTTTTCCTGTTTGTTGTTTTGTTTGAGCTCTAGTAATAGCTTTTAGCGGTACAGTGTACTCCTTATCACTTCCAGATTCTTCTATGACCTCTATTACGTTGATTGGTGCAGGACCTTGAGTTTTTGTAGGGTTCTTAGGGCAATCTCTAAAAAGATGTTCTTTCCCACAATCACTACAATATCCTTCCCAGATCCTGGGTGGTGGAGGGTTGTAAGGTCGAGGACACTCCCGAATGAAGTGATCCCCTCCGCATCTATAACATGGTCCTCTTTGCACGGGTGGTCTAATAGGAGGTCTCAACGGTTGTTGTGTCTTGGGCATTGTATACATTAAAGTTGCAGTTTCCACTCCATAATTCTGATCAAATCCTTCATATCCATAATAGGCCACGTCATATGCTGGTTCATATTCCATCATGTTGGCTTCATATGGATAGTACTCTCCTGGTGGAGGTTCATACCCTTGGTTGGTTGATTCTACATTGGTCGCTATTGAAGCTGGTATTATGGCTCTTTCCAAGTTTTCTTCTGGTTGAGTATACTTCACAGGTACAACTTGTTGAGGTTGTGACAATTGGGGTCCCAAAACTGGTTGTGGTGGCGGATACGGTGCTTGCTCATATTGTCTCTGTGCTCCTACCGGATACGGGTTGTATCTAGGCATCTCCCTACCAAGCTCTCTAGGTGGGTATCCATAAGGTCGGTATTGGGGTGGGTGGACAGGTCGTGTTTGCCTATTAAAGGGACAGTTCTCGGTTGTGTGATTGGTATATTTTTGCTCGATGTGGCAGTATGAAGAAGTCCCTTGTTGTTGCTGTCTGTTGTGTGGATACATTGGTTGTGCACCGGCTCCTCCTCTGGTACACAAGTGTGTGGGATGTTCTCCTCCACATAAGTTACACCTCCTCAACATGGGCACTCTTTGAGCTGGATATTGGTAAGCTCTCTGTCCTTGGACTCCTAGTTTCTTAGCTAATAGTTCTGCTAGTTCTTCCATATTGCTAGAATTGGACGTCACTGTGCTTCTTGAGTCTTCTGATTTTGTGAGGTCGGTAGTACCTTTAAGGTCCTCAGCAAGGTTGTCTTCCAAGTCGATGCACTCTTGAAGACACTCACTCAATGTTTGCAGCCTCTTTACATATACTAGGGTTCTTAGGGTCCCGTTAGAGAGTCCATCTAAAAATAATGAAATCATCTTTTGTTGAGTCGGTCTCTCAGCTGTAGGACATCTATCCACGTATTGGTTGAATCTTCGGGCAGCTGTCTTCACAGTTTCATTAGGGTTTTGCTTAAAGCTATGGATTAATGATGCAGAATTGTGCTTAATCCCTCTTTTTGTAAATTCTCCTATAAATTCTTGAAAGAATTGCTCCATGTTTCCAAATCGATTGGGATCTAAAGGTTGGAACCAAGTTAGAGCTGTTCCTGTGAGGGTGAGTCCAAAAGACTCATACTGCACAAAGAAGTCCTCTACTTGTTCTGCTCTTAGAACTTGTTTAAATTCGGCAATATGATCATATGGCTCCCCTGATCCATCATAATGGTTTCTCATAAACTTCGCAACTTGGATTGGTCTCAATCTTCTCATTGGTTCAGGTGGTCTGAGCATTACAGGGAAAACCGGGACAGCTGGTCGTAATGGAGGCATTCCTGGCTGTCCTCCCACAGGTGGTCGAGGTCTGACCGGTGGTCGGAAATGGTTCCCCATCCCTGTGTGGGTCTGATTATGAGTGTGCTCACCTGGAGTTGCAAACTGTACATGAGTACGGTTGGGCACACTTCTTTGACTGGTCTGTCCTGATGTGGTATGTTCCGTCTCTTGTTGATCTCCAAAAGGATTCTGCGAGGTAGTTGCCTGCTCCCTCTGAGGAAATACAGGCGCACCCATATATCTCAGCCGAGCCTTGTCTAGGACAGCTACGGGCCAATATCTTCTTTGATTCTTATCTAGGTAAGTGAGTCTAGTGTCGTCATCTGGGTCTTTCAACTCATAGAATGTCATGGGGCTCTCTCCGATTCCTTGAACAGGTACGTCAGTTTGAAGCAATAAGTCTGCTCCGTGAATCATGTAGACTTCCAACAGGTAGTCGTCTTGAGGTATCAAGTCTCCTCTCAAGACCCGTGATACTTGTGATCTGCCTCTAGGGGTGGTCACTAACTCTTCAGAGTTGTTGGGATCCATGAACTCTCCTCTTTCATTGATCCTCTCCTGAAATTCAGTTACTATATAGATGTGACCCATTTTGTCAATGTAAGCACCTCCCTCGTGTTTGACAGCTGGTCGTGGTATGATGGTGACATCTTGTGCTGTTGCCATTCTGGCAACAGACCTGTTTAAGCCATCCAGGTAGATTGGAATCTCCTGGGCATTTGTGGATACATATTGTAGGGCAGTGCGGTACTCACCTTCCACTGTAGACATGAAGTTCCTATGTGGTGCTGGACCTTGCATGTCTTCTGATGCCATGGGTATGTCTTCCTCAGATTCACTAGAGGTCTCTGAGTAGACGGAGTGGTGACTGACCTGAGCAGTGCTTCCAATAGAAGAGATGACACTCCTTCGGCTACTTAGCACTCTTCCTGACCTCAAGTTCATTCACACACCTAAGCCTCCCTTTATACTTCTTAGATTCCCCTTGGTTAGCTCTCCTAAAGGCTCAAAGTGTCTGACTAAAGAAAGGGTTTATCTCGGCGATACCACTTCCTGACGATACTGCTCTCGGCGATACTGCTTTGACTGCGATACGATACCAGAATCACACGATACGATACGAGACCATGCCCACGATACGATATCAGGCACAGAGGCGATACGATACCAGTATGGTGTCGCGATACTACTTTGGGAAGCAGACGATACGATACCCCTGCCGCACACGATACGATACTGGAACTATGACGATACGATACCAAAGGATTCCAATGATACGATACCTGATCTTCTGCCGATACGATACCTGTGTGATTTCGCGATACTTACTCTAGGAGGAAACGATACGATACCACCGAATTTTTGGCCGATACGATACCTGTGACAGTATCGCGATACGATCTTTAAACTTCGACGATACGATACTAAGTATAGTATCGCGATACTTCCCTAGGAACTCCACGATACGATACTAGAGACTATGACGATACGATCTCACGATGGTGTCGCGATACTGTCCTTAGTGGGAGACGATACGATATCACTGTAGTAAGCGCGATCGCGATACCGACTTGGCTACACGATACCAGAATGGTATCGCGATACCAGGGTCGATGACCAGCGATACGATACTACCGCAATTGCGCGATCGCGATACCAACTCAGGGTCACGATACCAGCGCGGTCTCACGATACCAAGTTAGGTATCAAACGATACGAAATTGACGGCGAATATCGCGATACAAGGGAGTTTTGGTGTCGCGATACCAGAACTCAACCGATCGCGATACTCAAGCCAAATCACAAGAGAATGTGGAAATTTTCTCACCCCCTTGCAGCTCTTACACTCCTCCTCCCTTCTAGGCCTCTCTCTCACACAACAACTCAGAAATAACTTCTCTTTACCCCCCCCGCGATACTGCGCACTGTTTTAATCACGTTTTGTGCATGTTTCTAGTGCTTTGAGTGAATGATCTTGATAAGAACTCACCTTTGTCTGCTCTAGCTTGCCCTTTCGGTTCCAACTCTCACTGAAATGGCCTCGAACGCACGATACCAGATCCACGATACCGGTCGCTGTCGCTCATGATACCAGAGTTCCAGCAAGTGTCAAATGAGTCAATTTTTTGGGTTTTTATACTTTTTGGGACAGAACTTGAAATTTTGGTCTATTTTTTGGTGAAATTTTTGGGTTTTTTGCCTATTCCTACTTCTCCTCTCCTCTCTTCTCCTCTCCTAAACTAACCCTAACTCTTCCTTCTCTTCCCTCCTCCTACACTTAAACCTAAAACTTATCACACACACCTCAAGGATGAGAAGTGACAAGTGCTGAAATGGAATACTACTCGTCAATGGACAAATTCACCTCTACAAGTACGATTCGATCACACTTGCTCTCTAACTATCACGAAGGCAACTTGGTGGAGTGTGTCCCCGGCAACGGCGCCAAAAACGTGTGTACTTGAGCCGCAATGACTCAAGGACTTGTACCAATGAGACTATACCTCAATTGCAATACAAGTGCATATAGTGGAGTCCTTTGCACACATTTAATTATCAATCCGAAGGAATGACTTACCAAGTGTATGAAGACTTTTGCACACATGATAGAAAATGAAGTGAGTTAACTATCCAAGCAAGAGAAAAGACCAATACTACCCACACCTACTGATAAACTGGAAGTGTTGCCGCAAACCTACTTTCAGCAGTTTTGGTTTTTTGAGGTTTTCTCCCAGCCCAGAACTCCGAACATAGGCAATAGGGTACTCGTTTCGAAGCTCTCGACAAGACGAATCCAACGGTGGTGGTTTCACTCAATTCTGACCACTCTGCTGCAAGTTATGGCAGAAACAGTGAATTACGGGAACTACTAACACCCGCGTTTTTGCTTCTCCTAGCTTACACACGCACTACAGCCACTCAAAACAAGGGGGAAGGGGTAGACAACAGTCCTACACTTGCATTTCAAGCATCACACACACATACATGAGCAAAATGAAGATCAAAATCAGCAAGGAAGAGGCAAACTCGAAATTTCAGAAGTGCCCTTCTTCACAATGACAAGAAGTCCTTTACAATGAGTCACTTTTGACTTATATACTAGTGCCCTAAGTTTGGTCTTTTCACACAAGAGACCGGCACTTTATTCACTAAATTGCTAACTTCCTACTAATGTACATGGGTAATTCACTAATCTTCTGAGTGGATGCATCTAGAGGACTCCTCTAGTGCATTTACAACGGAAAATATATACAAAAGTGGTTATGTTACAAAAAATTGTGTGTCCAAATCGGAAAAATTTTGGGGCCCGTCTTTTTTCTCTGCTTTCTGCGCTCTTTAGCTCTGCAACACAATAATTAACTAAAAAGAATCAAGTGACTGATACCAATTGATCGGCAACGAGGTTGTACTCTGGGCAAAAAATTTTGGGCTAATCAGTTAGGCATATGAACCTTAGATCAGGACGACACCTAGCACGAGAGAGACAAAGCCTTAGGTCTTCAGAGGCTAGTGTCAATCACACTGCAAGGTCTTGGGCTCAGCAGTTGAGCCACCACTCAAACTACCCTAGCTCTGAGACCAGTGAGTCAGAAATGTCCCAAGGCATGGACAGACCTACGGGAAGTTCAGGAGTGCCTTACCTATACAGGGTAGAAGGCCCTTACAAAACGCAGCTGGAGTACCTTAGGACCAACCGATTAGGTGCTAGCATCTATGAGGACGGCTTAGGAAGATCTGTGGTCCAGATTAAAAACCCTGATCAATCCATTGGACTAGAGCACCTAGCTGTCAAGTTTGAAAATGGTGCATACCTGGACAAAGAAGGAACTATATATGTAGTCACTAGTCACCCTGATAGGACCGATGACTTTGGGAATGTAATCTCAGAAGCGGACTTAGGTGACCTGGAGCAAGGGAACATGGGTGCGGAACCTAGAACCCCTCGAGGTAAATCAGTTCTCACTAGGATTATCACGCCTGAATGGGTCCCCCAAGACAACAAGAGCATAGAATTGCTCCTCAGTCGAGAAACTGATGAAGCCTTTTGGAGGTATAAGTCTAATCAACCGACAGACATAGGAAATATCATGATCTATGAGTTTAAGGATCCGGATAGCCCAGGCAGAGTGACCTATTTAGATCATGCTTCAGAACGGATCTTCGTGGTGACAGAGAATGATAGGCATGCCTACACTTGGAAGGGTGAATTCATTTTCCCCCAACCAAGATCAAATGTATCCTATGGTCACCCGGGGGCTGGAACTTCCCAAGCTCATGGTACGCAAAGAGACAGAAGTAGAGATAGACCGGAAGTAAGTTTTGCCAACCCAGTGGGCAGAGAAAGAACGAGAACAGAGACGAATAGGGTAGAACCTGAGATGCATAGAGCCCACAGGAACCAAAGAAATGTAGATGGATTCCCTCTGCCGAGACATAGAGAGCACACAAGAACTTTGAGACCCACCCAGCTAGTTAAGTCCATGAAGAATTACTTTGACGGCACAGGAGATCCCTATGATCATGTGGCGGAGTTCAAGCAAGTCTTGAGAGCTGAACAGGTTGAGGACCTGTTCACGCAGTACAATGCCTTCGGTCTAACCCTTAGGAACACGGCCCTTACATGGTTTCAGCCATTAGATGAGCGTCAGTTCAGGAGCATAGACCAACTCCTAGAGGCATTCATTGTAGAGTTCTCTAAGAGCGGCATAAGACACAATACATCCTCATTGATTCACAGCTTCAAACAGACCCCCCAAGAGACTGTCAGATTGGCCGGAAGGAGATTTAGACAATACCTTGAAAGGTGCCCTATTTCGGAGCTACCCACATCTGCTAAACAAGTAGCCTTATTCCTTGACGGATTGCTGAGTTCAAAATTGAGATCCTACGTGTATCTGAAGGACCCTAGGACTATAGAAGAGTGTGTTCATATGTGCATTGACATTGAAGATAACCTAGGGGAAGAACTAGAGCTTTCCAAAATCTACAAAGATTCAGATAGTGCATCTAGCCACTCTTCCACGCAATCTACATCAATTGAGGAACTCGCTGAGAAGGTAGCTCAGAAATTAGGTGTAACTAGCAAACAAATCCCAAGGTTTGCCCCAACGAAGAGGTGCTATACATGCGGTGGCGACCACATGGCAAACGTGTGCCCCATTATGGCTCAACCCCAGGTCAATCCAAATAGCCAATATTGCACCATAGAACGGAAGTACACAAATCACACTGCACAAGATTGCCCATACAACAAGCAGGCTGTTAGGCAACCCTACCCTCAACCCTACCAACAAGGCAGATACCAGAACCAGTATCCTCCACCACCACAATATGCTAAACCCCAACAAACCTACCAACCACAATATCAGGCCCAACAAAGACCCCAACCGGTGCTAGCTCAACAGCCTCCAAACCCCGCTAACGTGATTCCGGTAAAGTATGCTGTTGCAGAAGAAAACCTGAATAGGGCCATAGTTCCAGTAACCCCATTGATCTCAGAAAGTGACCCAAGTGACCATAGCTTTGACTCTACACATGTCGATAGTCCCCAGGCTTACTACATGCAGTCTCCAGAACATGGTGAGTCTTACTATGGTGAAGAACCAAGTGAACCTAGTTGGGAGTCAGATTACACGAACGTCATGTATGCAAACCCCAACCCCAGGCCTCAACCTAGGCAAGTAAGACCTCCATTCCCAAGAGGACCGTGCTACAGATGCCAAGGAGATCATCTCATTCGTGATTGTCCCTTGCCCTCACCTACACAACCCCAGTCAGTGACTATCCAAGGTTTTTGCCAAGATTGTGGAAAAGAGCATCTTTTACGAGATTGCTCAAAGAACCCCAATAATATGCCAAAAATCACTCCGATCAATGTGATTGGGTTAGTTGTAGATTCCTCAGGAAGCGTCACTTCCACTGCACCAGTGCAGGTAGTCACTAGAGCTCAGGCATTGCAGCAAAACCAAGAGACAAACCAGGATAAGAACTCAGTGGCTAGTGAAACCGAGAGCATAACAAAGAAAAGGACTAGAGCATGGAAAGATAGTCGAGAAAGAATGAAACGACAATGGGCCAAAAAGATGAGTGAGCTTGAGGAAAGCATAAGAGAAACCAAAGCGAGGATAACTGTACTCACAGCTCAAACTCCCTCTCACATCACCCCGCCTCCACCACTCCCATCTCCATCCGACTCACCACCTTCCCCACCGCCTCATCAAATCCCACCACCCCCTAGAGTAGGATCAGTCCTAGCAGATCCCACTCCTGAAGACCTAAACATGATGCTTAAAGCATATCAGGCCAGAATCCAAGAAGGGCCAAACGTCACGGATCATGACAAGTGCTATCCTAGAGCTGACCTAGAGATAGAAAGAACCAAACTGTGCGCGAAAATGGTCGCATTGGCTCAGACTATGTTTGAAGCCAGTCGCCTTTTCAATTACTCGGGCTCAGCCAAGACGCAATTACACTTGGATGGATTCCTAGAAAAGTTAGAGAGGATAATTGCAAGATCTGACAAGGAAGAAAAAAATCAGGAGAAAGGAAAAGCAAGCAAAAACCTGAGCCATTCCCCATCGGAAGTTTATGCAGCCAATTCCACTAAACCAGACAACTTCCCCTCCTTAGAAAGAATAGAAAGGCTAATTGCACAATCAGAAAAGGAACCTGTCCCTCAAAGAAAGGAAAGGGCGAGAGAACGAATAAGCAATCCTCCCCAAGAAGCTTGTGCTCCAGCCATTTATGAGAGCAAGGAGAGAGCCAACGGAAGAATAAGCCCTCCTTCCCAGGTTGCTTATGTGCCCAATTCTACGGAGCCGGACACTTCTTCTTCTATGAATCGGTTTGCACCAGACTTCCTACGGGAGATTCAAGAAGACAAATGGGAAAACGAAAGCGAGGTCGCCCCTCCTTTTGAACTTGTGGACGATGCACACGACCAATTCCCACAAGACATCCCATCCATCTACGGGGAACATGAGAGTACTCAATCTCACGAGAGATTGGACTTTGAATCTAATTCCATACAAGAGTTACCCCACTTCACAGGCCCATGGGAAGCAAAATCCACGTGTATGAGAGCACCCACAGTCATGGTAAGGAACGACGACTCAGTCATACCAAGGAACACGGAGGTAGTAACGAACACCAAGGTGCAGCGCAATCTCACTTTGAAAGAACTGCCTGAGGATAGACCAAACGCGGGGAAATATGCAGCCAGTCGAGTAACTGAAGTTGCAAAACCTCATTCCCGGGTAGGATCCCAGAGGACAGTGCCAGAAATTCCCTTGGATAAGATAGGAGATATGTGCGAAGGTGAAGAAGGGAACACCTATCTTCCCATTACCTACCAGGACTACACCACAAAGGCAATTTTGGACTCAGGTGCAGGAGTTGCAATTGCCACCACCTCCTTATGGAAGCGTTGGGGCAAGCCGGCACTCAGGCCGACGAGAATGAAATTGCAGATGGCCGATGGTCACATAGAGAGACCCCTAGGATTGCTAGAAGGAATAACTCTCACCACTTGTGGTGTCGAGTTTGAACATACTTTTGCCATATGTGACTTCAGCAAAAATCATGCCTATGAGATGATTTTAGGAAGACCATTCATGCGACAGTTGCAAGTGGTACAGGATTGGGGGACCAATTCTTTGTACCTGCAGCACTTAGGTGTTACAACCAAAGTCAATCTCAAGGATTATTCTCATAGAGATGTCCCTCCTATCCAGTGGAATCCCATTCATAGAGCCAAAGATGATACGGAATCTGTGCATTCCATAGGGTCAGGATCCTCCTGGATGCACGAAGACACTCACTTATGGATGTGCAAAGTAGCAGTGGAGGAAGAGAAGAGAGAAAAGGCCAGAGAAATAGGTGCAAACGAAACTCATAGACCCATTCAAGACCCAACCTATGCACCTGTAGTTTTTCCTGACGAGGAATTTGAACCCCATGGTTGGGCAGAAATTTTAGCAACAATGGACGTAGCCATCAATGAAGAACAATGGACACCTCACTGTGATGAGGATGGCTATGACATTTCAGTCTTCTCCATAGAGCCAATCATGGGAGAGGCAGTTCTAGAAGAATGTGAACCTAGCCCTGATGCATTTGAGGATGCAAGTGACTCCGATCTAGAGTCAATCATTATGGACCCACCATTTGCATCAGATGAAGAATACTTCCATGAAATAGAATTTCAACCCCAGAGGCATGGAGAGGTTACAAATGATGTAAGATTAGCAACGCATATGACCCCTAAGGAAGAAGGAAAGAAACGAAAGAAGAGAGAAGCCTTACCAGAAGAGGAAGAATCTTTGTTTGAGGTCCCAGAAAATTTTAAGAAGTATGAGATAGATGACAGGAGAGTCATGATAAGAATGCCTAAACGAGAGGCACAATCAGGAGAGGCCTATGATAACAAAGAAACCACCAAGAAAATAGTAGTGGCCATAGAAGAAGGAGGGGAGAGATGCACGTATATAGGCCATGACCTGACAGAAGAAGAAGAGCATGAATTGATTGCCTTGCTAAGAGAATACAGAGATGTATTCGCTTGGAGTTACAAGGATTTGAAAGGTGTTGACCCTGACATATGCTCACACACTATCCCCATGACCTCAGATGCCAAACCCTCTAAGTAAAAGCCTTATACATATAACGATAATTACGCTGCTAAGATCAAAGAAGAGATAGATAGACTGGTGGAAGCTGGATTTATCTATGAAATTGAGCACACTGAATGGGTATCCCCCATCGTAGTGGTGCCCAAGAAGAATGGCAAACTGCGTGTGTGCATTAACTTGAAAAAGGTTAATGCCGCCACAATCCGAGATAACTATCCGCTTCCCATCACAGAACATCTCTTAGAAAGAGTGGCAGGCAAGGAAGTGTACAGCTTCCTTGATGGATTTTCGGGCTACAATCAAGTAGCCATAGCTCCAGAGGATCAGCATAAGACAGCCTTTGCCACAGAATGGGGCATTTTTGCTTTTAGAGTAATGCCATTTGGGCTTACCAATGCACCAGCTACCTTCCAGAGGCTGATGTGCCATGTGTTTAAGGAGTTCCTGAGGAAGAGTTTAGAAGTCTATGTTGATGATCTCTGTGCTCATTCCAATGTTAGACAAACCCATATTCCTGAACTCAGACAAATCTTTGACAAATGTAGAGAATATCAGGTCTGCCTGAACCCAGAAAAGTGTGTTTTTATGGTCAGGCAAGGCAAGATTCTAGGACACATAGTGTCAAAGAATGGCATATCTACCGACGAAGAAAAAGTGAGAGCCATAGCAGAGCTACCTAGGCCAAAGAATGTCAAGGAAGTACAAGCTTTCATGGGGCATTGTGGTTATTATCGACGATTTATACACATGTATGCTGTCATTGCAAAGCCCATGTACGGACTTCTGACAAGCTTTGAGTGGACGGATGAATGTGAGAATTCCTTCCAAGAGCTTAAACGAAGACTATGTTCGGCACCAATCTTGACCACACCAGATTGGAATAAGCCATTCCATGTTCATGTGGATGCATCCAATTATGCTATTGGATGTGTGCTTGCACAACCTATTGGTGAAGGTAATATGGATCTTCCAATTGCCTATGCCAGTAGACAATTGAATGCGGCTGAACGGAATTACACCACTACCGAACGAGAAGGATTAGGCATGGTATATGCAGTTAAGAAATTTAGACACTATTTGCTTGCAAATAAGTTTAAATTTTTTACTGATCATCAGGCATTATTATATCTTGTAAACAAGCCATGCAATACAGGAAGATTAGTGAGATGGTTTCTCTTGCTAATGGAATACGATTTTGAGGTTGTGGTAAGAAAGGGTAGGACTCATTTGAGAGCAGATCATCTCTCTAGGCTCACATCAGGAGAAGCCCCCCAAGGAGTGTCAGATGACCTTCCTGATGCTTACTTGTTTAATTTGGAAGTGGTGCCGCAATGGGCTAAGCCATTAGTGCCAGTATTGACATACGGGCCTAATCATCCAGTGATAAACACACGGAATAGAGAGGTTGTAAGAGCCCAAAAGTACCACATCATGGCAGGAAGCATGTACAAGCACACAGATCAAGGGATCTTGGCTTGTTGCGTAGAAGAGGATGAGTATGCTAAATGGTTGCAATTAGCACATGTAGGTGCACTAGAGCAACACCATTCAAAGCAACGAACTTTACAGACTCTAAAGAGACTCGGAGTGCATTGGCCAACTATGGAGGCTGATGTCCAAAAGTTGTGCAAGGAATGCCCAATCTGTTGCACTAAACCACCTGTGGAACATGCCACTCTCTATCAAGTATCCATTGTGCCAGATTGGAGTGAACCTCTAGTATCATTCTTGAGGACAAACACATTCCCTCCAGACATGACTCTAGCTAGAAAAAGGAGTTTGGAACAAGAAGCCCAGGATTATTCACTCGTTGGTGATAATCTATACAAGCGCGGTAAGGATGGTTACCTGAGACTGTGTGTCCATGAAAGTGAGTATCTTAAGATCTTAGAAACTGCTCACCAAGGTGTAGCAGGAGGACACTTTGGACCAGATCGGGTGATCAAGGCAATATTGTTTGCGGGCTTCTGGTGGCCTACCCTTCACATGGATGCACATACCTATGTGAAACGGTGTGATGTCTGTCAGAGGACTCAGTATCCTATACGCAAAGATGAGATGCCACTGAAACCTATGATGGGTGGACGTGCATTCTCTAAGTGGGGAATAGACTTCGTAGGTCCTATTAATCCCCCAGCTAAGGGTTCTCATGCGGAATACATCATTGTGGCAACAGATTATCTCACCAAGTGGGTAGAGGTAAAAGCTACAACAAAGAACGATGCTCAGACAACTGCCAAATTCTTGTTTGAGAATGTGTTCACAAGATATGGGCTACCCATAGAACTAGTAAGTGATAGAGGCACTCATTTCTTAAATGAAGTGATTGAAAATCTACTCCAAGAATTCTTGGTAATACACAAGAAGTCTGCCCCCTATCACCCTCAAGCTAATGGACAAGCAGAGAGCACTAATAAGATTTTATGCAATGTACTGACGAAATTAGTGAACACTAAACGCTCTGACTGGGACAAACAGCTACACCATGCTGTTTGGGCATACCGAGTTGCCTACAAAACGGTACTCCAAGCCACCCCCTTTCAGATGGTATTCGGTCAAAACGCTGTGCTACCCTTGGACTTCCTGATTCCTACATTGAGAGTAGCACAAGAGTATGAATGGACAGGTCATGAGCTCTCCTCTAGGATCTTGGATCTTGAACGATTAGGAGAAACAAGACTGAGAGCCGCTGCAGGAATATATGCAGCCAAGAAGAGACAGAAGGCATACTTCGATGCCCATGTGAAGGATAAAGGCTTGAAAGCGGGAGATCTAGTCTTAGTCTATACACTGAAACAACACGCGAGGAAACTAGAAAAGAGAGGCTACGGACCTATGATCATCAATAGGATCTCCACAAGTGGAGCAGTACAATTGGCCACATTAGAGGGTGATGTTCTCCCTAACTATATTAGCAGATGCAGAGTCAAGTTGTATCAGGAAACCCTCACGGAGGAAATGCTGAGCCGACTCAACACTGCTAAGAAACGCAAAGAGGAAGAAAAGAGAATTAGAGAAGAAGCTCAAGCAGAGGCTTTAGAACGCATCAGAAGGATGAAATTACGAAGGCAAGGTAGAGATCAGCCTGGAGCGAATGACTATGCAGGCCAAGGATTTCCCATAGCCATGTGTGAAGTTGCAGGAACAAGCTCGAATAGAATAATTGATAGACGTCCTTTCATAACCATAGACATAGGACAAGGAAAGAGTACAAGGACCGTAAGAGCCTTGATTGACTCAGGTGCTGCCACTAGCGCTGTTAAGTTGTCTTACTGTCAAGAGTTACAGTTAACTGTCCATCCTGTGGAAGCATACCTCATAGGATTGGGAGGCGTGGAAACCCCTTGCATGGGCGAGGTGGAACTTCCCCTCTACATTCACGAGGAGGCAATGACCGTTAAAGTACTAGTGTGTCAAGATGAGGATCTCACTGAACCTCTCGTCTTGGGTCAGGATTGGATCTATGACCAAGCAGTCAATCTAAACCTAAGAAGTGGACTTCTCCAGGTTTGGGTCAATCATAGTCACGTTACAGTAGAATTAGACAATGGAGCACTCAAGGAACTAGGAAAGGCACAGACTCCTGGTCCTTCCAGGGGTACACATGAAGATGACCATGCTGTTCTTGTCCAAAACTATGTGTTGCAGAGGAATGATATTCACAAAAAAGGAGTCAGGAATGCAACGGAACTCCCTTCTTTTCCAAAGGCTAGAAGGCGGCAGCAACCCAAGGTGGATCAAAGGCAGAAGAAGCAGAGTACTACCTATGTCCGAGATCAAAAGTACCTGCGCAGCAGAATGGCCCAGAAAATAAACCAGGTGTGGGTGCGGAAAGGCGAACAACCGGTTGCACCACCGTCAACTACACGGGCAAAGCCTCTTATTAGTGACCAACAACACGACGCTAATGAGAAGTCTTTCAGAAATTCTTCTGCTAAAATAAAATCTATTTGGGTGCCCAAGAAGTCGATGAAGGCAAGCCCACAATCAGGACAAATTTGGGTGCCTAAGGCTTGCTGGATGGCACAAGTAGCTACGCTGAGGCCACAACCTAAACAGCATAACGCAGCTATGCATACTGCCAGTATTCACTCGTTCTCAACTCTCAAGAACACACCAAGACCCAAGAACGTGCATGTAATCAATTGTAAATGGGTCCCAAAAAGGCCTCGTTTTCAAACCACGACACCGGGAAAGCTCGGTAGAGACTCTTTGAAACCGAAAGCAAAGCCCATTCACTGCATTTGGCAGCCTAGGGCCTGTAATAAACCCCCCGACCCCAATTTGTAAATCCATACCCACTTACTAACTGCAGTAGTCTCATAGGACAACACAAGCACTACCTACACACACTGTCTTCATGCACTTACTAACCACTAACTCATCATCCATCTCATGTTAATGTTGTAACGGGGACAACAACGGATCTATTCTGTCCATTACGATGTTAACACTTGGCTCTATATTCTCACAGAACCAACCAGCGAACAGGGCCATGGCAGAAGCAGGTACTAGTTCTCAAGCCGGATCTGGTGCCCAGATTGTGGACATAGAAACACTTCTCCTTGAGCCACGTCTCACCGCAAGACCGCAAGAGCTTCAAGCAGTGCATGTGCTCCCCATCCAGGATCCGCCACAAGGACACACTTCTCAAGTAGGTAAGCATGCGCATTGGTTCAGTGATGTTGCTGGACCACTGGGCGATGGAACCTATTTCTGGGAAGCAGAATTGGAATTCAATGGCAAATGGGGTCGATACCACTTTTTCGCACGCGAGTTTGAAAGCTATCAAAATGCCGAAGTCATGAGATCAGTTTGGGTCAAAGCAGGTGTGGAAAGTTATTTCAGGACTCACTTACCAAAGCCGGATTTTTTATGATGTTCTTATCTGATCAGTACCATCACGCCAAGCAGAGCCAAGGGCGGCGACAGCACCTTTGTGTTGCCATCACTGCTGCCGGGTAATGAGCTTAAAAGATTCAAGTTGTCCCTCAATCTGGTAAGAGAAGCATTGGGTATGTATGGCATGCACATCCCAACAGAAAAGGAAACCATGGTTCCAGGTCGAATGAAGCACAAAGATCTTAATAAGCTGAAAGACATGGTCGCGATGACACCTACCATTGCGCTTCACCTGCGAACCATCATGCAACATTTTGCTTTTCCCGCCCAAGAACGATTCACAATGCCCCCGAAAAAAATATGGTTCAGTTTATATCTAGCAGAAACCGAAAGCCTGCCCATCAATGTGCCACACTGGATCATAGATCAGATCCACCTAGCGCATCAAAGGTGGAACAAAAAACAGAAGAATGTGCTCCACGGGTGTTGTGCTTTGACCAGAATAATCTATAGATGCTTGGCTTATGACGTGCCTGTTCAGCGGGCACTCGTATGGTCCCGAGTCCAAGAATTCCAGAGAAGACTATCAGCAGCAGGTCCCCCATCAAAGAAGATGAGGGGGGGAGTCCAACTACCCTGTGCTCAACCAAGGGGAGCTACCGCTACACCAGAAATCACTCCTCCCCAGACACGACGAGTTAGGCCATTCACAATCCGGTTACCAAGACCAAGCACCGAGGGGCCTAATCTGGTGTTTCCACCCATTCCATCCGATTTGGAATTTCCGCAGGGATTTACTCTTGAGGACCTCACGGATGAAGAAATTGCCAGATTAATCTATGACTCTAACCTCGAAGCCGAAGCAGCGCGAGCTCAGGAACCGCGACCCCAAACAACATCGGCCCCCACCCAACCACAAGTTGTAGAAGTCGATGTAGATGAACAAGAGGCAGGAGGAGACGAAGAAGAAGCCGACGAAGAACAACATCAAGAATATGACGAACTCTCCGAGTTAGCAAGTGCCCCAGCATATTCGGCACAAATCAAGAGACTATATCGAACCATGCGACTCGTTCAGGAACAACATCAGATGTCTCTAGAACAGGGCAAAAGACTCATGAACGACTTGCTAGCTGAGGAAGGTGTGGACGAGTTGTTCATTGAGTCCATGAACCTTCATGCCGACGCTGTAGGACTGGACGAGGCCATTCATGAGGCAATGGCCTACATCCATAGGTTTGAAAAAAGAGTTCCCGTTCGTCCCAGGAGGTCCGGGAAGCAAATTCACATCAATACATCAGCACCAGGCGAGGCAGCACAAGCAGAAGAATATCAGGAAGCTCCGTTCTCACCACCATCCCCACCTCACACTACACAATTCACTCCACCACAGGACACTAACACTACCACATCCACTACCACTACCATCGTCATGGGCATCCCACTCTCTCCGGGAATCCAATACGGGGGAGTCACCATGCCCACCTTCACCACCCTGTTCACCGATGTCACATCCACTCCACCCACGATTCCCATCTACACCGTCACGCAAACAGTTGACACGATGGAAACATCACCAGCCACAGCACCGCTTCCTCCCCCCATGCCACCTTCATCACCCATACCCCCTCCACCCACATCTCCGCTTACGTCCACATCATTCACCTCTCCCATTCCCGCCCCCATTCCCCCTGCATCTTCACCCCTCCCAGCATTATTTAATGTAAATAACATATTTTTAGCATTAAACCAATGTGTATACCAGCTCTAGAATGAGTACAAAGCTCTGGACAACCGGTATCAGCAACTGGAAACGCACCATCAAAACTTACAAAGACAATTTCACATTCTACAAACAGAAAATGCAGAACTGAATCAACGCTACACGACGCTTGAGCAGGCTCACCAAACATTATTGGCGGCACCCCAACCATCGACCGAATCAGGTGCCAAACAACTAGAAGCTTTGCTCGAGGTATACCAAGTCGATAATCTCAAAGTCCGGCGTAACCTGGCACTTCTCAAAAAACACATGGCGGCTGCCCTTGAGGAAAACAAGAGACTGCAGCAGCAGAATGAAGCAAATCTAGAAGCAGCAATGGAAGGCTCTCCACACGAAATTGATCCAGAGCAGTTTAAAGCTGTGCCCTCAGAGACAATGAAGACCATCTTGGACAGCTATGCGGATCTATTAGAAGCTCATGATGACTTGGAAAGGGAACGTGATGCGCTGCGCAATCAACTCCAAGAGCAACAGACAGCACCCAAAGTCACAGAAACGACCACGACTTCAGAGGAAGTCAAGGCATTGAAAGAGCAGGTGGCCGAATTACAGGCAAGATTACTCACACATGAAAGGCAACCCTCTCCAGTTGTCGAACCAGAACCCGAGGATTTGGTACCCATCGAGGTAGATGAGACGTATGAGGAACCTTACGTTCCTATGCCAATGCCAGGTGGTGAGCAAACCGCAGAAGGAATGGATACGTTAGAAATCGAAGTACCTGAGTGGCTCCAAACACTAGAGAAAACGGCATCAACTCATGAAGATCGAGTGGCAGTTCAGATCCAATCTATGGCAAAGATAGAGGACACTATTATTAAATCAGAATACTTCCGCAGCATGTCCCACCATAGATGGATCGAAACCAATGATGATCAATACGTGCCATATTGTATACTCCTGGCGGACTACAATGCAGAAATACAACATAGATGTGGCAAACCTCCAACGTTTGCTACACAATTTGGGCCAGATGATATCCCAGAGAGCGCCAAAAAAGGATCCATTCATCAACCCACTTGGAGGATCCGACTCCTCGAAACCTACCCGGAGATGGTTCGCACCTGGACGAATATGCCTCTTTTTATTAAATATAACCCTTGTTATGTTCCTGTACTCCGCAGACGCACATGGCCAGAGTTTACCATTGCAGTCAAGAATATCAAGGGATGCGCCAAATGGTTAAACTACGTCTATCTAGCACCCCCTCAAGGGCCTCCCACCGTCAATTACATGATTTCCACTATACAGCACTGGAGCATCCGATTAAAGAATACCCCTGATGTAATGGCCCAGATGTGCATGAAAATTTTTGAGTTAATGCTCATTACATTCAGGACATTCAAGAATATCAAGGACCCACACTTCTCAGGCGTCGGATTCCTTACAGGAAACCAAGATTTAGTTTACGACATGAGCACCACTCCTTCCATAGAGGTGATATACGCTTGGCACGCCAGAATAAAATACCTCCCAGCCTGCTTTAAACAAACATTCGAAGAGATGTTCATAACAGGATTCTGGGAATACCACTCAGAAATATTTGTACCCAGACCCTCACATCTCCTCCATTTATTTGCTGTGGAGCGAACCATTCACTCAGAGCAGTTACGGGTGCCACATCCAGATGTCCCAGGGCCAGTCAATTGGGATGCATTGCTGACAGATCTAGCAAGGGGACTCAGGTTAGAAGAACACCACCTCGCCGCCGATGTTGTACAATACTATGTCCAAAAAGCAGCTAGACAAGGGTCTGTCAGGGGCGACAGACGCGAGAGTGGGGGGGGTGTTGGCAGTAGCCTTGGTACACCAGGACGTACAAGACATGAAAGTCAAAGAAGGGAGTCAGAGCGAAGGGACAGCACAAGCAAACAGGGCAGTCAAAGAAGATCTGGCAAGTAGGCCAATATTTTTTCAAGACATTAATGCAAATCAAAGAGATGGACATGCAGGGAGGAAGAGCAAGTAGGGAGCTCGAAGATATGTATGGCAGATCACTAGAAGAAATCCCTACAACAACAGTGATTTTTATCACTAACAATCATTGTAAATATCATTTCACCTTTTTGTAGCTCCATTTTGTGCAAGCCAAGGAGTCCTTGAGCTTGAGGAGCCTTAGAAGTAGTTGCGTACCAATTTTCGTATTTTTTAGATCTCGTTTGAGCCCCCAAATAAGCCCTGGAACCTAATTTTTAACTAGGCCGGACACTAGGTCTGGACAGGACCAAAAGCTAGTCAAAAACTATAAAAAGGGCTAGAGAGCTCATTTTTGGGGTTAGATTGTAATTGAAACGAACTTGTAAGAGCATTTTGAAAGTAATCTAAAAGCTCCATTGATTCTCGCTCTTTGTCTTGCCATGTGTGCACGTGTGTGTGTATGTGTGTGCATGCTAGTGTGCTTCTCACTCACGCACTTGTGCCGCCACTTGCTCGAGGTCTCCATACCATCCTCACGTCTTCCCGGATTGACATTAAAGGAGGTGTTACTCATCATTGATCTACAGTGGGTCTTTAATATCTTTGAAGGTTCTGAAGGTTACCAGCATCAACTCGAATATCTTTATGCACATCTGAGCCATTACATCTGGGATGTTTCGCATTCTGACTCCCTAGTGGTGGATGGTAGAGAGCATGTAGCCCACTGTAGCTTGTCCCCGTGGTGGTGCCAGGTATATGTAATTGAGCCACTTTGCACATCCTTTGACATTCTTCACAGTGATGGCAAACTCAGGCCATGTGCATCTTTTGAGTATGGGAGCATAACAGGGATTATACTTAATGACTAGTGGCATGTTATTCCAAGTTCGAACCATCTCAGGGTAAGTTTCTAAGAGTCATAGCCGTCAGGTAGGTTGATGAATTGATCCTTGTTTAGCGCTCTCAAGGATATCATCAGGGCCTAATTGAGTGGCAAATGTTGGAGCCTTGCCACATCGTCGTTGAATTTCAGCGTTGTAATCTGCCAAGAGTACACAATACGGCACATACTGATCATCGTTGGTGCCTATCCATCTGTGATGAGACATACTTCAGAAATATTCTGATTTGATAATGGTGTCCTTAATCTTGGTCATGGACTCAATCTAGACCGCGACTTGCTCGTCATGTGTATTGGCCGTTTTTTTGAGTTTCTGCATCCATTCTGGGGCTTCTACCTGTAGAGAATATCAAGTCTGCTTGAAACCAGAAAAGTGTGTTTTCATGGTCAGGCAAGGCAAGATTCTAGGACACATAGTGTCAAAGAATGGCATATCCACTGATGAAGAGAAAGTGAGAGTGATCGGAGAACTACCTAGGCCAAAGAATGTCAAGGAATTGCAAGCTTTCATTGGGCATTGTGGCTATTACCGACACTTTATACACATGTATGCCATCATTGCAAAGCCTCTGTACGGACTTTTGACCAATTTTGAGTGGACTGAGGAATGTGATAACTCCTTCAATGAGCTTAAACGACGATTATGCTTAGCGCCAATCTTGACTACACCAGATTGGAATAAGCCCTTTCATGTGCATGTGGATGCATCCAATTAGTGTGTACTCGCACAACCTACTTGCGAAGGTAATATGGATCTCCCAATTGCCTATGCTAGTAGACAACTAAATACGGCTGAACGGAATTACACCACTATTGAGAGAGAAGGATTAGGCATGGTATATGTGGTTAAGAAGTTTAGACACTATTTGCTTGCAAATAAGTTTAAATTTTTTACTGACCATCAAGCATTGTTATATCTCGTGAACAAGCCATGCAATACAGGTAGATTAGTAAGATGGTTTCTCTTGCTAATGGAATATGACTTTGAGGTTGTGGTGAGGAAACGGAAGACTGAAGCACACCAACATGCACACACATACACACACACATGCACACACGGCAAGAACAAAGAGAGAGACAATGGAGTTCTTTAGATTACTCAAAAGTTCTCTTACAAGTTCAATTCTACAACAAGCTAACCTCAAAAATGAGCTCTCTAGCTCTTTTTGACTAGTTTTTGGCATTGTCCAGACCTAGTGTCCGGCCTAGTTAAAAATTAGGTTCTAGGGCCTATTTGAGGGCTCAAATGGAGTCTAAAAAATATGAAAATTGATAGGTAGGTACTTCTAATGCTCCTCAAGCTCAAGGACTCCTTGGCTTGCATAGAATGGAGTCGAAACTATCCAAAAACGGTATTTACAAGGTTAAGGAAGTGATGAAAATCACTGTTCAAATGCAGTTTGGTTGGAAAATTTGGATGGCCTATTTGCCAGATCTTTGTTGACTACCTTGTCTGCTTGTGCCTTCTCTCTGCTCTAGCTCCCTTCTTTGGCTTCCTTGTCTTGTGAGTCCTTCGGTGCCTTGACTGCTACCAACATCGTGCCCAAGAAGAACAAAAAATTGCATGTGTGTAATAACCTTAAAAAAGTTAACGATGCCCTGATTAGAGACAGTTATCCTCTTTGTATCAAGGAACATCTATTGGAATGAGTCACGGGCAAGGAAGTTTACAACTTTCTTGATAGATTCTCAGGCTATAATGAAGTAGCCATTGCTCCAGAAGATCAACACAAGACGGCTTTTGCCACATTTCCTGTGATGCCACTGCTCCAGAAGTAGCCATTGCTCCAAAAGATCAACACAAGATGGCTTTTGCATTTCATGTGATGCCATTTTGGCTAACGAATGCACCTGCCATATTTCAATGACCCATGTGTCATGTTTTTAATGAATTCTTAAGAAAGAATTTGGAAGTTTATGTGGACAACATATGTGCGCATTCTAACATGAGGCAGACCCACATTCCTAAACTAAGACAGATTCTTGAGAAATGTTGAGAATATCAGGTTTGCTTGAAGCCAAAGAAGTGTATTTTCATGGTCAAGCAAGGCAAAATTCTAGGAAACATTATGTCAAAGAACAGAATCTCTACGGATGAAGAAAAGGTGAAAGTAATTGCAGACCTACCTAGGCCAAAGAATGTGAAATAGGTACAGGCTTTCATGGATCATTGTGGTTATTATCCGTGATGTATATACATGTATGCTATCATTGCAAATCCTTTGTACTCTCTTTTGACCAAGTTTGAATGGATGGATGAATGTGAGAAATCATTCAATGAACTTAAATGACGCTTGTGTTCAGCACCTATATTAACAACATCGGATTGAAGTAAGCCATTCCATGTACATGTGGATGCATCCAACTATGCCATAGGATGTGTGTTGGCACAACCTATGAATGAAGGTAATATGGATCTTCCCATAGCTTATGCAAGTAGGCAATTAAACACAGGCAAAAGAAATACACCATGACGGAGCACGAGGGATTAGGAATGATTTATGTGGTAGAGATATTCAGGCACTAGTTATTGGCAAACAAGTTCAAATTCTTCACTAATCATCAGGCATTGTTGTACTTCGTCAATAAGCCCTGTAACACCGGACGATTGATACGTTGGTATCTATTACTAATAAAATACAACTTTAAAGTAGTAGTCAGAAAGGGAAGAACCCACCTTAGAGCTGACAACCTTTCATGATTGACTACGGGAGAAGCTCCTCAAGGAATAGCGGGTGAGCAACCAGAGACATACCTGTTTAATCTTGAGATACTACCTAAATGGGCCAAGACTATTGTCCCTATTCTCACATTTGGACCCAAGAATCCGAGGATCAAAGAAGGAGACATTATCAAATCACAAAGATACCAGATACTAGCAAGAAGCATATACAAACAAGATAATCAAAAAATTATTGCTTGTTGCATAGATGAATCAGAACACAATAATTGGTTGCAAATAGCACATGTAGGTGCATTGAAGCAACATCATTTGAAACAGCGTACATTGTAGACTCTACACATATTAGGAGTATATTGGCCTTCTATGGAAGCAAACATAGGCTATTTAAAGAATGTCCTGTATGTTGTGGAAAACCCCCAGTGGAACATGCAACTTTGTGTATTGTGTCTCTCACTCCAGAATGGAGTGAACCCATGGTGACATACTTAAGGACGAAAACATTCCCTCAAGGAATGATATTAGCAAGACAAAGAAGTCTAGAGCAGGAAGCTCAAGATTATGTACCCATTGGCAATAACCTATACAAACGAGGAAGAGATGGATACTTGAGACAGTGTGTTCAAGAGACTGATTACTTGAGTGTATTAGAGAGTGCACACCAAGGTGTTGTAGGAGGTCATTTTGGCTCCGATAGAATAATCAAAGCCATTGTATTTGCAGGATTATGGTGGCCCACTCTTCACATGGATGCACATACCTATGTTAAGAGATGTGATGTGTGCCAAAGAACGCAGTTTCCTACTTGCATAGATGAAATGCCACTGAAACGTGCATTCTCTAAGTGGGATATAGACTTCATAGGACCCATTAATGCCCCTTCTAAAGGTTCTCATGTGGAATACATCATAGTAGTGATAGATTGTCTTATCGAATGGGTAGAAGTTAAGGTGACAAAAAGAAGTATGCACACACGATGGAAAAATTCTTATTTGAAAATGTCTTTATGAGATATGGATTTCCTATAGCTTTGGTGAGCAATAAAGGAGCTCACCTTCTAAACCAGGTCATCGAATATTTGTTATAGGATTTCATGGTGATTCACAAGAAATCCACACCATATCATCCTCATGCCAATGGTCAGATAGAAAGTACTAAGAAGATCCTGTGTAATGTATTGACAAAACTCATGAACAACAAACATTCACATTGGGACAAACAGTTACATCATGTTGTTTGGGCATATCGAGTGGCCTACAAGACCGTACTCAATGCAAATCCCTTTGAGATGGTTTTTGGTCAAAATGTTGTGCTCCCTTTGGACTTTTTGATACCCACCCTTAAGGTTGCAGAAGAATATCAGTGGACAAGCCATGAATTATCATCAAGGATAATGGACTTGGAGCGATTTGGAGAAACCAAGCTGAAAGCGGCAGCAAGGATATATGTAGCAAAGACGTGAGAGAAAGCCTATTTTGATGCACATGTGGAAGATAAAGGTTTAAAAGAAAGTGACTTAGTCCTAGTGTATACATTGAAACAACGTGCACGGAAGATAGAGAAACATGGTTATGGACCTATGATTATTAACAGACTATCGACAAGTGGAGTAGTTCAATTAGCCATGCTAGAAGGAGAGATAATGCCTTATTACATTAGTGGATGTAGAGTCAAGCTTTATGAGGAACCTCTTATGGAGGACATGCTTAGATGACTCACATTGGCAAAGAAGCATAAGGAGGAAGAAAAGAGAATACATGAGGAAGCTCAGGTTGAAGCTCTAGAACGCATTAGATGCATGAAATTAAGAAGACCAGGATTAGGGAGAGAACATTATAACCAATTCGAGGAAGCACCAAGATACCCCATGGCCATGTGTCAAACAAAGTCAACTGCTCATCCTATCATACTGAATAAGATACCATTCGTTACAGTCATCCTAGACGAAGGCAGCATCCACCATGAGCTTAGGGCTTTAATTAATTCAAGTATTGTGACTAGTGCGATTAGAGGTCTCACTATAAGGACTCAAGATTAGAAATGCAACCAATTGAGGCTTAGCTCATAGGGCTAGGAGGCATGGAAACTCCTTGCATGGGTGAGGTAGACCTTCCTATCCTCATACGCGAAGCGACCACGACTATGAAACTCCTAGTGTGCCATGGCGATGACCTGATGGAACCATTAATCCTTGGCCAAGATTGGTTATACGATCATTTAGTGGACCTAAATCTTAGATGAGGTTCCTTGCAACTCAAGACCTTAGACTACAACGAGTGATACTACTTGACTTCCCTAACAATACCCCACCTGAGGAATGTAACCCTACACCATATGGAATGACTGGGAAGGCAGACCAAAAGATTTTTGGTCAAATCCATCAGACAAGCACACTCCATCCAAAGTCAACCCATGAGAGCTTGGCGATGGATAGTTGCTAGTCAGGAGGATGTCAGGAGATCTTCCCCTGGTCTTCCTTTACACAGGAAGGGGTTCACATCAGCGGTCAGGTGGGATACATTAGCGAACAAATGGGGACCATAGGCTCTTGTGTCCCATCCTCCACACTTCTCGCAGACGAGCCTATATCTGTTGTACAGAATGCCTCACTTCCTAATGGGCAGGTCATGCAAGTGTTGGACGTCACTTCTTTTCCAAAGCAGAGTGTCAACCAGACTTCTCAACCACGACCTCTAAGAAGTCAACCATGACTAAGGAACCCAAATTGATGATCATACTAGACAAAACAAAAGTGGAAGCAGTACCAAAAACCCAAGACAAGCAACAGAAAGCAAGTATGGGTGCCAAAAGGACAAAAAGTACCAACAGTTTCCATCAATGAAAAAAATAATAAGAAGAAGTCAAGGCAAAAGCAGAGTCAGTATCCAACCTACCCTCGACCTTATGTTCCATCGATGAGGACCAGACACATTTGGATTGCCAAGAAGTACTTAACAAAACGACCCACACCCATGCAGATTTGGGTACCAAAGAATTGTATTTGAGCTGAAAACCCAAGCCATGTATGTAATATTCATCCCTTTGACATCACTCCACCCATCGACACCACTACTGCCTGGTTCACCTTTTGTACATCAACAAAAGAACATAACCCACCCATCAACTCTTAGGAAATGGATGCCAAAATGTGTCCAAAAACCTCCACATGATCCTTTGTATAACATAACACTTCCTGTGTCTAACCATTACCCTTGTAATAATTCACCCAGGACTCAAATTTGAATAAATTCACCCAGACTAACCCACCACCACTTGTAATAACATCTCATCACAAGCAATGTATGCAATATCTAAAGCATGTAGGCATCTAGTGACCTGCATGTTTATAAGAAATCACTCCATAAACTAGCTCATGACACTTGGCTACATGGGTTACACATCAGCTATGGAAAGGGATTTCGGTCTCAGTTTATTGGGATCATAATTAATTTCCATACTAATGTGTTATCCTTTTGTAGCAGATCATGTCTACACTCATTTCAATCATCATGCAAACTGAAGGAACTTCCTAGGTTGGCCCTAGTGTGATAGTGGTCAATTTTGGTAATATGTTAGCTGAATCTTACCCTACATCGCAACCACCAGAATTTCAAGGTTTCAAAGGACCGATGCCAATCAATGATCCTCCTATAGGACACACTGAAAAAGTTCATAGCAACTCACATTGGCTCCAAGGTCTAGCAGGACCCCTAGCAGACACACACTTTATCTATGACTCCATGATTTGTTTTGATGGTAACAAGTGGGGCAGATATCAGTTTTTCTCATGTGAATTCGAAGAGCTTCAAAATTCAAAGGAGTTACTGTTGATATATTTAGGTAGTGATGTGTGTGAACACACTAGGACCGACGGGGCACTTTTTTCCCTCTTTAGGAGGTTTTTTTCCCCCCGCTTGTATATACGCCTATTGCCCTAATGGGCTACTTATCTTTGTACATTCTCTAGTAATACATTCAGTATTGTGTGTTGTGCTCCAAGCTTCTTCTTCTTCCTTGTGCTGTTCGCGTGCTTCTGCAGACGTCTAACTCCAACAATTGGTATCAGAGCAGGTCGACGCCCATCGACACTCCTCCGTTTGCAGTCTTAGAATTGCACTAATTTTGGTGAGCATACTCAACGTGTTTGCGAGATCAAAATGGCTTCGCTCTGTGGTGCCGAAGTCACGATCTGAGCTCGTTTCGGCCTCCGAATGCATTATCACAGCGCTTGTGCAGGCTATTTCATCTTTTTGTGCCAAAGGTATATACCAGTTTTTGTTCGCCAATTTAAGCGTCTCAAAGTCTGCTACAGGTCTAGCAGAACTCTCCTGGGCAGTTCTGTTCAACTTTTTGAGATATAGTCAATTTTCTGCATCAAGGTATTTTAGTCACCAGCCATGGCTGAAAGCAGTGATGTATTCCGTATGTTGGCTGTTGAGGATAAGTTGGATGGTACCAACTACCCATTATGGGCTTATATGATGCGACATGTTTTGGTTGCAAAAGGATTGTGGAACATTGTGCAGGGTGTTGAAAGACGTCCTGTTACACCTGTAACGACAGGTACTGCAAATACAAGTGTGGGAGCTGATGAAGATGGTGTTGAAGATGATATTCTGCAGATTCCTGTTCGTGCTATTGTTTCTGTTGCACCTACTACAGAGCAGATTCGTTGGGATGGCAGAGATGCCCAGGCACATGCATTGGTAGCTTTGTCTGTCAAACGTGCCATTATTCCTCATATTCGCTCTTGCAGAACAGCTAGGGATGCTTGGGATACACTTACCACATTGTACCAAGCTAGGAACGAGGCTCGTGTTGCTTACCTCCGAAAACAGTTGGAGAGTGAGCACATGAATGAAGGTGATTCCATGGATAGTTTCCTAACGAAGATCAAAGATTTGAAGGAACAATTGATTTCTGCTGATGAGGTTATACCAGATAGCTCACTTGTGCAGACCATTCTGAATGGTCTTCCTGATTCATATCAGAGTTTTGCTTCTACTCTTCAGTTGATGATGAAAGGCAATCCGAATGCCTTATCATTTGAGGAGTTAGTCTCTGTTCTGTTGCAAGAAGATCAGTCCAGGCAGAACAGGTCCATTATGCGTGTTGCAGATCAAGTTTTCTTGGCTAGTCAGAAGGGCAAAGGAAAATGGAGCTCTTCTACTAGTAAGCAAAAATCTACAAATGCTACACATTCGAAGAACGAGAATAGAGATGAGAAGAAATCAGTAAAGTAGAAATTTTTTTGCAAGTACTGTAAAGGGAATGATCATATCATAAAGAACTGTCCAAAACTGGCTGCAAAAGAGGCAAAGCAAAAGGAGGCTGGAATGGTTGTTGCAGAAGCCTCTACACCAAAAACAGAGTCTGCTAATCTTGTGTAGGAAGAAGAATGGGCGTTTACTACTGTTTGCAGTTTTGACCCATCTTCTCATGAGCAGTGCATGTCTGCAGTGGACTCAGATGTTTGGTACTTTGACAGTGGGGCGACCAAACATATTACCTCCCAGTGCAGTTTCTTCTCTTCACTCGAGCCTGCCCCTACAGGGAATACTGTCACATGCGCCAACAACTCCTCTTATCCTGTTATGGGAGTTGGTAAGATCATTCTGACTACTGCTGATGGTAGTTCTTTCACCTTGTCAGATGCTTTATTTGTGCCAGGGATCAAGAAGAATCTGTTATCAGTTTCTACATTATCCAAGATTGGCTTGGTTGTGAAATTTGTTGATGACAGATGTACAGTTCATGATCTGTCAAATGGCGATGTGATTATTGCTTCTGGCATTTTATGTCGTGGGCTGTATAAGCTCATAGACTATGAAAGATCTGTTAATGACTCGGCATGTGCAGTTCGTGATTCTCAGGCTATGTCAGATGCAAAGCTTTGGCATGCACGCTTTGGTCATCTGAATTTTGCTAGTTTGCTACGCCTGCAGAAATCTGATATGGTGTCTTCTTTGCCCAAGCTTGAGGCACCTAGAAAACATGTATGTGAAGGCTGTATTTTGGGGAAGATGCAGCGTTCCTCCTTTCCAAAAGATGGTTCAGTTCGGGCTACGCAGAAATTGCAGCTTGTACATAGTGATGTCTGTGGTCCTATGCAGACACCCTCTTTTGGGAATTACCTTTACTTCGTGACTTTCATTGATGATTTATCCACGCATGCATGGATATATCCACTCAAAGCACAGTCCGAAGTGTTCATGTGCTTTAAACAGTTTTTGGTTTTGGCTGAAAATCTATCAGCATGTAAAATGGGCACCCTCCGTTCTGATCGAGGGAGGGGAATATATGTCTTCTGATTTTAATGCATTTTTGGCTGAACGTGGGATAGAACACCAGTGTACAGTGCCGTATACACCTCAACAGAATGGAGTTGCGGAACGGAAGAACAGGTCACTCATGGAGATGGCGAGGTGTATGGTCAAGAGTCAGGCTTTACCACATAGTTTCTAGCTTGAGGCTGTCATGTGTGTAGCATATGTACTTAACAAGTGTCCCACTAAAGCGCTGCAGTCTATCACTCCATATGAGGCTTGGCATGACCGCAAGCCATCTGTTGCTCATCTGCATGTCTTTGGTTGTTTGGCATATGCATTAGTGCCTGAACAACATCGTAGAAAATTGGATGATAAGGCAGTAAAATGTATTTTTGTTGGGTACAGTTCTGAAAGTAAAGGCTATCGTCTGTATCATCCATAGACTAAACGCATTCTGGTTAGCCGTGATGTTGTCTTTGTGGAAGATGCTATTCAGCCACTGCTTTCATGTACTAAGGAGACATCTATTAGCTCCAAAGACATGTATGATACCTTGATGCCTCTTTTTACAGGTGGACAGTCTAGTGCTTCTCCTAATGAGGCAACTTCTCAGCCTTTGCAGGTTTCATATGATGATGCAGATCATTCTATTTCTGATGCAGATTTACATGATGCACTTGTTGATGAGAGAGCTGATATTGAGCAGGCAAAAACTATGCCAAAATGGCTGGTGCAGACTTTGTGTGATAGCAAATTAGATGCACCTTTGTCATATCGTACTCGTTCAGGCTCTCATAGTGCCTCCTTTGCATCAGATTGCTATGCTATGGCTGCATCTAGTCTCTCTGATGAGAATGAGCCTATTTCTTTTTATGAAGCACAGAATTCAGAAAATTGGATGGTTGCCATGCAATCTGAATATGATGCTATAATGAAGAATGGTACATGGTCTTTATGTGACTTGCCTCCTAGCAAGAAGGCCATTGGCACTAAGTGGGTATACAAGCTGAAGCGTAAACTTGATGGTACGAAGCATATTGCTGATTTCAAGGCTGATTTGCATGCCTCATTTGAGATGTCTGATTTGGGGCATTTGCATCACTATTTGGGCATTCAATTTATGCAAGTTGATGGTGGAATGGCTTTGTGTCAAACGAAATATATTAACACATTATTGCAGCATTTTGGCCTTGAAGACTATAAGCCTATTGCCACTCCTATGGAGATAGGTTTACGATTGAGTCTTCATGATGCTGGAGATGCATTTGATGCTGTTCTCTATCAGCAGGCTGTTGGATGCTTGATTTACTTATGCATTACTCGGCCAGATATTCAGTTTGTTGTCTCAAGGATGAGCAGGTTTATGCATTGCCCAGGAGTCACGCATTGGAAGGCGGTTAAGCGCATCTTTCACTACTTGAGTGGTACTCGGCTACTTGGGTTGTTTTATCCCAAGGGGGGATCACTACCACCAGATTTGCATGATTTTTTTTACTCTGATTGGGCTGGTTGCTATGACACTCGTGTGTCCACCAGTGGTTTTTGCTTCATGCTTGGTAGCTCATGTATATCTTGGTTGAGCAAGAAGCAGCCTACTGTGGCCACTTCGAGTTGTGAGGCTGAGTATAGGGCAGCTTTCACAGCGAGTGTTGAGTGTGTGTGGCTCAGACGCCTTATGGCTGATTTGGGTGTTGGCCAGTCTTCTGCCACCACCATCTTCACTGACAATCAGAGTGCATTGGCAGTTGCGAGGAACCCTGTGTTCCATGCTCACACTAAGCACATTGAGGTGCATTATCACTATGTCAGGGAGAGGTTCTCTACTGGGGAGATCGGCTTGGCATATGTGCCCACGTAGGAGAACATTGCAGACCTTTTGACGAAGGCTCTGCCTAGGGAGAAGTTTGAAGCTTTCCACAAAGCTTTGGGCTTACTTCCTTTTGTGGAGTGATTTCCACATAGCTTGGCACTTCCTTATACATGAGTGCCAGCTCCTTGTTCACCGCATCACTCACAGGGGGGATTTGTTGATATACTTAGGTAGTGATGTGTGTGAACACACTAGGACCGCCAGGGCACTTTTTTCCCTCTTTAGGAGGTTTTTTTCCCCCGACTTGTATATATCCCTATTGCCCTAATGGGCTACTTATCTTTGTACATTCTCTAGTAATACATTCAGTATTGTGTGTTGTGCTCCAAGCTTCTTCTTCTTCCTTGTGTTGTTCGCATGCTTCCGCAGACGTCTAACTCCAACACTTACGACACATTTGAGTTAGGCTGGTTCCACTGAGTATTTTTAGTGATTCCTTGCCAAAACCTAATTTCTATTGATCCTACTATTTGATAACCACTCGTGAAGCCCCTGAGAGGAAGGAATTGCCGACCACTTTCATCTTGACCTCTCTTGTGAATAATCCGCGCTATAAGAAGTTTTATCTTTCAAAGGACCTCAGTCGACCCGCCCTAAAAATCCATGGTACTCACACAACCATAGAGCGAGAAAGGCTCATTCTCAAGCCCATGAAAAGAGGTGACATTTTGAAGTGGACTGATATCTCGGCCATCACACGAGAACTATCAAAGCCATTGCATTGCACATTTTCATGCAACATTTTGTTTTCCCTGTGCAAGACCGCTTCATTATTCTGCAACAATGCATTTGGTTTGGCTTATATCTAGAAAACACAGGACCATAGACCATAGATCTTACTAGTTGGATTATAGAGCAATTGTATTTAGCACAGCAAAGATAGGAACACAAGCACATCATCCACAGACGTTGTACATGTTGGAACATCAAGCTTACACTATGCTTGAGGTGGATTTGATCTACATCAAAGGCTATCAGGTCAAAAGAATATCCGTTGGAGAGTTCTTTTTCATATGTTCATTTATTGTATTTATTTGAGAGATTTTTGATAGTTCATTTACGATTGTAAAAGCCTTGAGCTTTACACATGTAAAGGTAGAAAGATAAAGCCTAAATCCCACGAATTTGTGGTGGTTGAAGTTGCATTCAATCAAGCAATCAAATCACCTAAAAGTAGATCAAACTAGATCTTCACTTTTCCTAGATTGTAGGAAAGTGAATTGATTCCCTCCAACAACCATTCCCACCTTCATTTGAATTCAAATTTCACTTGTAGAAGTCGTGGAACACTCCTAGAGTCTGTATAAAGACTTGAAATCACTTGTACATTACATGGAAGCAATATACATACACTTGTGACCATCATTGTCTTGCTCCTTCAATTCTCTGCATCATCTTCTTCACCAATAGTAATCTTGCAGAGGCTTGTACTCGCTCTCTAGAGCTCCAAATTGAGTCCACAATGGCCCATTGGAAAGGCATAAGTGTCTAATTTATGCCTATAAATTTTCATAGCATTTGGTTCAGTATATTGGGAGAAATCTGAGTTTGTTTGTCTCAAGGTCAATCTCTATGTATTCCTGAAAAGTAGGAAGTACCACCTGTGAATATTACATTCATTCCTATAGCATATTTTGCTCATTCCTTATACTTTTGTGCATTCCATACACTCAACCCTATGTGTATCACTCCCATAAAAGGATTTTTTCTAATTGTAATCACTCTGGTCGCTATGGGCATTTGAAGTTCATTGTCTCTTCCATAGATAGTAAGTTTTTTGAGCTAGTCGACCCGCGAACCTATCTGTTTTGTATTGACTCATTCTCCTTGATGCTCCAAAGTACATAGTGTGTTTCTTTGCACTTACAGCATGCCTATAAGGTCTATTTGAGTCTCCATAAGCGCAAGGGCTGGTCTTGTGCCGGTTGGCTTGACCAAACTTCGTCGCTTCGAAACACACTTTTCTACCTTCTACAAGCTTCTCCAAGTTCTTTCACTAGTATCAGAGCTAGATCAAGATGGGTGATGGCTTTCCCTCAATGATCGAGAAGCTTGATAGACACAACTACGCAGCTTGGAAAATCACGATGGAGGCCTATTTGCAAGGTAGAAATCTTTATGGAATTGTAGCAGGTGATGAAGCTATGCTTATTCCGAGATCCAAAGGAGGACCTACACAAGAGGAGACAGATAAGCTCACACTTTGGTGCACAAGGGATGCTCAAGCAAGGTCGTACATACTAAACTCTATCTTTGACTTTCTATTACCACATATTAGAGGATGCAAGACATCTCAAGAGACTTGGGATGCCCTCGAGACTTTCTTTTCTTCTAGTACCAAAGCAAGAAAGAATCATCTTTGGAACGAGCTCAACCAAATGAAGAAGACACCTAAACAAACCATCATAGAGTTTGTTACCAAGGTCAAGGAGATTGCAGATCAGCTAGCATCCATTGGAGAGCTGATTGAAGAAGAGGTCATCATGAGGCAAATTCTCAATGGCATTCGAAGTGATAAGCAATGGCAATCCTTCACGACGGCTTATGATCTCATCATGGATGAGCAAACTCTAGACTTCAAAATCTTTCTTGGACAACTCTTCAATCAAGAAGCCCACAATAGCATAAAGAAAGGTAACTCTTATCATGGTAATTCAAGTAGTGCTCTATATGCAAATAAGAAGGATAAGAAGCAGAAAGGCAAGAAGAAGGAAGAAGATGAAGAAGAGACCTCCCAAGCCAACTTAGCAAGCAAGAGCAAGTGGAAAGGGAAGAAGAAAGGACCAAAGCAAGACAAAGCCAAAGGTCAGAATGTTCAACCTTATGCCATATGCGATAAGTCCAACCACACCACTCAGAATTGCTGGTTCAATGGGAAGACCCAGAAAGGAAGTGGAAGAGGTGGATATTGTGAAGAGAGATGGTGGATGCAATCCAAAGATGAGTAGGTGCCGCTACAACCAGCTTCACACCAGCCAACTGAGACTTCAGAGTTGATTAGTAGACCCTTTGAGCTTCCTAAATCCACCAAAATATCAGCCAAGTACTTTGGAACATGTATCCCAAAAGTTTAAGTCAAGACCGACAAGTTGCGAAATGACTAGCTCCCAAAACTTGCTATTTTTGGACATACACCTGCTGGAAAAAATGAACAGTGCTCTCAACCTGGAAGGAATTAGAAAAGTTCCTTTTGGGCATAGCAAATAGACTTAGCAAGCTTCCTATTCCAAGTTAAAACACTTCAAATGATGGACTGAGCACTGAGAACAAGTTTCATCAAGTTCTGGAACATTCCCACAATTCTCGGGGCTCTGCAGAGATAGACCAGTAAGCAGTAAAATGCAGATATCTCCAAAAGTATAAATCCAATGACCTTGAAAATATATAGGTAGAAACTAGACAGTGAGAGCTATCCAACGCACTTTAAAACACTGAAAAAGGTTCAGTAAAACTCGAGATATGACCTTCTGAAGTTACTGCTCTGAGTGAGTATAGCAGAGAACAAAACAGAGAGGTAGATGATAATAAATGTATAGATTCACATATGATTACAACCACATTGGCAATGAATCTTTGCACAATGGGAGTAGAATGATAGAGCTATGGAGTAAGCTCTTCAATCTCTACAAAATGACATGAAGTGGTCACATACAAGGCTTGCTAATCGCCTCTTCCTTCTTGCTCCTTTTATAGCAATTCTTGGAGGGAGTTTTGAATTCGAATTCGAATGGCTCCACCTAAAAGTGATCCCCAAAGTTAGGAGAGATTCCCTCAGCTCAAAAATTCGTGATTTTGGTAGTTGGAGCCACGAATTTGCTTTTACATCATGGATGAGCTAAGCCATCCTTTTACTTTTTTCTTTTTCCATTTACAAGAGATAAAATGTACTCTTTTACAAGAGGTGTTCACATGACTACTCATGTGACTTACAAATGAGGATAATATCAAGCATATCAAGCATGTAGGCTTGGGCAAAATGCACCAACAGCTCCCCCTCAAGCCTAACATGCTTGGCCTCCAAATAAGTCTTCAATTGTCCTTGATTTCCTGCAAGCCAATCATCAACTTGAATCTACTTAACTTCGTACCATCAAGAGCTTTCGTCAACATGTCTGCACATTGCATATCTGTAGAGACATAGGATAGTTGAATATCCTTGCTCAATAGCTTCTCCCTTACATAATGGTAGTGGACTTCAATATGCTTGGTTCTAGCATGGTATACCGGATTAGCTGCTAGATGTAGTGAGCTTGTGTTGTCACCAAAAATGTGAGGTGTTGAAGAATGAAGTCCAAGATCTGTGTACAAAGATTTTAACCACATGATTTCTTGAGTTGCATTAGCCAAACCTCTATATTCTGCTTCAGTAGAAGATAATGCCACGGTTGGTTGCTTCTTCGATGACCAAGAAATGATTTTTGAACCTGCAAATGATATATACCCTGATGTGCTTCTTCTATCATCTTTAGATCCGGCCCAATCTGCATCTGAGTAGACCTTTAGCTCAATATCTGAAGTATATGAATAAAACAAACCTTCATTCATGGTCCCCTTTAGGTACTTGAGGACTCGCTTGGCCGCTTCCATATGTGGTCTTCTCGGCTTATGCATAAACTGACTCAATATGCTAACACTATAGCATATATCCACCCTTGTGAGTGTTGCATAGTTCAAACTTCCAACCAAGCTTTGATAGCTTGTGATGTCTTCAATTGGCTCTCCTTCATAAGCACTAAGCTTATGATTTTGCTCCATAGGTGTACCTGTACACTTTGTATTTTCCATCTTGAACTTGACGAGCATGTCATGGACATACTTCCTTTGTGTGATGTATATACCTGAATCTGTGTAGATAAACTCCAATCCAAGAAAATAAGTGAGTGGTCCGAGGTCACTTATTTTGAACTCCTCCTTCATTTGACTCTTTACCTGTTTGATTCCTTCAAGATCATTGCCTGTGATAATAATATCATCAACATACACACATAAATAGATCACTTCAGATCCATTCCTCTTTATGAACAAAGAGGTATCCGCCTTGCTAGCTTTGAATCCTTGGTCCTGCAAATAAGTAACCAATCTGAAATTCCAAGCTCTTGGAGCTTGCTTCAATCCATACAAAGCTTTCTTTAGTTTGCATACATAGTTAGGATGATGTGCATCCTCATATCCAGGAGGTTGTGCCATATACACTTCCTCAGAAATCCATCCATTCAAGAAAGCATTCTTTACATCAAGTTGATAAAGATTCCAATTTCTAGATGCAGCAAGACTAATGAGAACCCTAATTGTAGGCATTTTTGCAACAGGAGAGAAAGTCTCCTCATAATCAATACCATGGGTTTGAGCAAACCCTTTAGCAACTAACCTTGCTTTGTGTCTATTTATACTTCCATCTGGATTCCTCTTGATTTTGTATATCCATCGAGATCCGATTATCTTCATAGATGGCTTGTTAGGTACAAGCTCCCAAGTGTCATTCTCCTTCAAGGCTTCCATTTCTTCATCCATTGCATCTCTCCAAGCTTTCTTGCTTTGTGCTTCTTCGAATGTGGTAGGTTCTTCATTGGTTGAATCCTTTGCAATGTAGATTGAGTGCTTGGTGACCAAAGAAGTATCATAACCAAACCTCTCTGGTTTCTTCTTCTCCCTCGAAGACCTTCTAAGTGGTTGATGTGAGCTCTCGGGTCCATATGTAGCATCCTGCATCTTTGCTTTACCTTTGTTCTTCCATATCTTTAGTCTTTCCAAGTCTTCTAGGTCAATCTCCGAATCACTTTCTTCAATCTGCTTTGGCTCCTTTGGTTGAAGTGATGGAAAATCTTCATCCAAGTCATATGGCAGCTTCACTTTCCTGTCATCATCAAACCATGATTTGTTTTCATCAAAAATTACATCTCTACTCACAGAAAATCCTTTATTGGTTGGATTGTACAATCTATATCCTTTTTGGTTTTGATCATAACCAATGAATACACACTTCTCTGCCTTGGGATCCAATTTCCCTCTTACTTGAGAAGGAATGTGAGCATAGGCTAAGCATCCAAAGATTTTACAATGCTCTAGACTAGGTCTTCTTCCATTCCACACTTCATATGGAGTGGTTCCATCTAGTGACTTAGATGGAAGTCTATTTATGAGATATGTGGCTGTAGACACAGCCTCTGCCCATAGGTAGTTCGGCAATCCCTTTTCATTGAGCATGGACCTTGCAGCTTCGACGATAGCTCTATTCCTCCTCTCTGCTACACCATTGAGTTCAGGTGTATACCTTGTAGTGACTTCCCTTTTAATGCCTCTTTCATGCAAGAAGGCATCAAATTCAGAAGAGAAGTATTCTCCTCCACCATCTGATCTGAGTCTTTTCAAAGTCCTACCTGTTTGATTTTCAACAAGAGCAATATACTTCTTAAAGCAATTAAACACTTCATCCTTGTGCTTCATGAAAAACAGAATGGTCCACCTGCTACAATCATCTATGAAAGACACATAATATCTTGAGCCTGATATAGATGGCTCCTTACTTGGACCCCACACATCCGTGTGCACTAGATCCAAAGGATTTTGATACATATATCCTTTCTTATTGAAAGGTTGTCTATGAGCCTTGCCGAGTTGACAAGCTTCACACTTATAAATCATGTGTTGCCTTGTGATATTAGGCAAACCAAGTACACTTTGGTCCCTGCAAATCTGTTTGAGTGTCCTCTCACCAATGTGAGCAAGCCTTTTGTGCCATATCTCCAACTCTGTTAGAGTTTGAGATCCATAGCTAAACAAAGCTATGTTCTTTGTATCTTCCACTTCAAAAGTGAAAAGCCTTCCTGTCTTTTCTCCTTTGGAAATCCTTCGAAAGCCTTGCCTTGGGTCTTCAACATATGCTCCAAATCGATTGAATCTAACCTGCAATCCTTTTTCAACAATCTGTCCAACACTTATTAAATTTTTGGTAATTGTAGGGACATACAAGACTTTGCTTAAGAGGTTCATATTCCCATCTGATGTCTTCACATTACCTATCTTCTCCACTGAGTGCTTTGTGTCATCTCCTGTCTGCACTTCATGCTTGTTATGAGGATCTTCCAAATCAGAAAGTAAAGCCACATTTCCTGCTACATGGTTCGAGCATCCCGAATCAATGTAAAATATGTGATCATCATCCTTACCCTTCTTTGTTGATAGATTCATAATCAATAATGAATCTTCTTGACTTTGGTCCTCTGCATAGTTATTGTAATCTCTTCTTCCTCTATGGCCACTTTGATAGTTGTTGTTGTTGTTGTAATTGTTGTTGTAGTAGTTGTTGTTGTTGTAGCCTCCATTGTACCTACCTCTATTTGATCCATAGCCACCTCTATTGAATCCTCTTCCTCTTGAGTTCCTTGGATTCCTGAAACATTCTTCAGTAGTATGGTTAGATAAGCCACATATGTTGCAAGGTTGAGATGATTGGAATCTCCCCCTGCCTTGCTTTCCACTTCTGCCTCTTCCTCTAGCTCTTCCTCTACCTGCAAAGTTTGCTTGGAAAGAGCTTCCTTCATCTTCATTCTTCCTATTCTTTGACTTGTCCTTGACCTTAGCTTTATCAGAATATAAGGCAGAAGTTTGATTACCTCTTGAGGACTCACCACCTTTGCTAATCTTTGCTTCATGAGTGAAGAGTTTGCCCATGAGTGTGTTGAGGTCGGGTACATGCATATCCATGTATAAATCCATGGCTGTTGTGAATGACTCCCACTTGTCGTCTGCTTTGATTCCATTCATGATTTGTCTTATGATTTGCTCCTCTTCAATTACCTCTCCAATGCTTCCAAGTTGGTCGGAAATCTCCTTCATCTTTGTGACATAATCAGTCACATTTTGCTTCGGGCTTTTCTTCATTGTTGTGAACTCCATCCACAATTGGTTCTTCCTTGCTCGAGTGTTGGAAGAGAAGAAAGAAGCAAGTGCATTCCAGGTTTCTCTTGATGTCTTGCATCCCTTGACATGAGGTAAAAGAAAATCAGAGATTGAGTTTAGAATATAGGACCTTGCAAGTGCATCCTTCGAACACCAATTCGAAAGTCCTTCCACTTCTTCATGTGATGGTTGCCCTTTGTTCCTCATGGTTGGCATTGCTTCATCTCCGGATATGAATCCATATAGATTCCTTCCTTGAAGGTAAGCCTCCATCCTTAGAGACCATGCCGGGTAGTTGTTTCGATCCAATTTGTCAATTGTTGATGGAAATCCATCTCCCATGTTGCTTGACTATGCTCTGATACCACTGTGAAGAGAGATGGTGGATGCAATCCAAAGATGAGTAGGTGCCGCTACAACCAGCTTCACACCAGCCAACTGAGACTTCAGAGTTGATTAGTAGACCCTTTGAGCTTCCTAAATCCACCAAAATATCAGCCAAGTACTTTGGAACATGTATCCCAAAAGTTTAAGTCAAGACCGACAAGTTGCGAAATGACTAGCTCCCAAAACTTGCTATTTTTGGACATACACCTGCTGGAAAAAATGAACAGTGCTCTCAACCTGGAAGGAATTAGAAAAATTACTTTTGGGCATAGCAAATAGACTTAGCAAGCTTCCTATTCCAAGTTAAAACACTTCAAATGATGGACTGAGCACTGAGAACAAGTTTCATCAAGTTCTGGAACATTCCCACAATTCTCGGGGCTCTGCAGAGATAGACCAGTAAGCAGTAAAATGCAGATATCTCCAAAAGTATAAATCCAATGACCTTGAAAATTTATAAGTAGAAACTAGACAGTGAGAGCTATCCAACGCACTTTAAAACACTGAAAAAGGTTCAGTAAAACTCGAGATATGACCTTCTGAAGTTACTGCTCTGAGTGAGTATAGCAGAGAACAAAACAGAGAGGTAGATGATAATAAATGTATAGATTCACATATGATTACAACCACATTGGCAATGAATCTTTGCACAATGGGAGTAGAATGATAGAGCTATGGAGTAAGCTCTTCAATCTCTACAAAATGACATGAAGTGGTCACATACAAGGCTTGCTAATCGCCTCTTCCTTCTTGCTCCTTTTATAGCAATTCTTGGAGGGAGTTTTGAATTCGAATTCGAATGGCTCCACCTAAAAGTGATCCCCAAAGTTAGGAGAGATTCCCTCAGCTCAAAAATTCGTGATTTTGGTAGTTGGAGCCACGAATTTGCTTTTACATCATGGATGAGCTAAGCCATCCTTTTACTTTTTTCTTTTTCCATTTACAAGAGATAAAATGTACTCTTTTACAAGAGGTGTTCACATGACTACTCATGTGACTTACAAATGAGGATAATATCAAGCATATCAAGCATGTAGGCTTGGGCAAAATGCACCAACAGATATGGCAGTAATAGAGGCAGAGGTGGACACAACTTCAACAACAACAATAGAAGCTATAATAGAAGGGACTACAACAATTATTCAGAAGATCAACCACATGAAGACTCATTGCTTCTTATGAATCTAAGCCATAAAGAAGGTAAAGAAGATGATCATTTGTTCTACATAGATTCAAGGTGTTTGAATCATGTTGCAGGCAACATTGCTCTTCTATTTGATTTGGAAAGTCCAAAGCATAGACATGAAGTGCAAACAAGGGATGTCACGAAGCACAATGTGGAGAAGATTGGTAATGTCAAAGCTTCCAATGGCAGGACAAACATTCTAAGTAAGGTTCTCTATGTACCCACTATCACTAAAAACCTAATAAGTGTAGGCCAAATAGTTGAAAAAGGCTTGCAAGTTAGGTTCACCCAACATGGAGCTTTTGTGGAAGATCCATGTCAAGGCTTCAAGAAGATAGCCCGAGGTGAGAAGCATGGTAGGCTCTTTACTTTTGAAGTAGGAGAAACCAGGAACATAGCTCTATTCAACTTTGGATCTCAAACCCTAAGTGAGCTTGAAGTGTGGCATAAGAGACTTGCTCATGTGAATGAAAGAACCTTGAAGGATATATGCAGGGATCAAAGTGTTCTAGGACTGCCGAACATATCAAAGCAACACATGATCAACAAGTGTGATGCATGTCAGATTGGGAAGGCAGAAAGACAACCATTCAACAACGAAGGCTACATCCACAACAACTTATTGGACTTAGTACATACATATGTATGGGGACCAAGTCAAGAACCTTTATTGGCAGGATCAAGGTATTATGTCTCATTTATTGATGACCATAGTAGATGGATTGTTCTATACTTTATCAAGATTAAGAATGAAGTGTTTGATTGCTTCAAGAAGTATCTTGCACATGTGGAGAATCATACAGGTACATCACTAAAGAAGCTCAGATCTGATGGAGAGGGAGAATACTTCTCCAAAGAGTTTGATGCGTTCTTGCAAGAAAAAGGTATCAAAAGGGAAGTGAATACTAAGTACTCTCCTCAATTAAATGGAATTGCAGAGAGCAGAAACAAGACATTGGTTGGATCAGCCCGAACAATGCTTGAAGAGAAGAAGTTGCCACATTATCTATGGGCAGAAGCTATTTCAACTGCTGTGTACCTTGCCAATAGACTACCATCCAAATCACTTCAAGGTATGACTCCTTATGAAGCATGGCATGGAAGAAAACCTAGTCTTGGACATTGCAAGGTTTTTGGTTGTTTAGCTTATGATCATGTACCATCACAAATAAGAGGTAAGCTAGATGAAAGGGCAACAAAGGCAGTGTTTATTGGATATGATTCAACTCAGATGGGTTATAGGTGCTTCAATCCTTCAACCAAGCAATTCACTACAAGTAGAGATGTTGTGTTTGAAGAACACAGATCTTGGTATGATGAAGACAAACAAAAGGTAACACTACCATATGATCTTGATTCTAACTCTCATCAATTAGGAAGCAAGCATGATACACAGGTCGAGGATCCAAGAAGTGATACAAACGATGACCAAGATGAAAGGGAAAAGGATTACAAGCTATGGGATTCAAGAGGCAAAGCAAAGATGAAAGAGGTTGGAGAATGCTCCAAACAAGCACCTAGAAGATCTACAAGAGAGAAGAACAACCAGAAAGTTATGGATACGATTCCACATTTGTTACAAAGGATTCAATATACTTGGCAAAAGACTCTATTTCAGAGGAACCCTCAACCTATGAAGAGGCAAAGGGAAACCCTAATTGGGAAAAGGCCATGAACGAAGAGATAGATGCATTGAAGGAGATGGATACTTGGGATTCGGTTCCAATATCGCCGAATCAAAAGGTAATTGGTTGCAGATGGGTATATAAAATTAAAAGAAACTCAGATGGATCAGTTTGCAAGTACAAGGCAAGATTAGTTTCCAAAGGATGCTCACAAATTCATGGTATAGATTATGAGGAAACATTCTCACCAGTTGCAAAGATGACTACAATCAGGACATTGATAAGTGTAGCTGCTACAAGGAATTGGAGACTCCTCCAACTTGATGTGAAAAATGCATTCTTAAATGGTTGGATAAGTGAAGAGGTATACATGTCACAACCACTAGGTTTTGAAAACCCTAATCATCCATCTTATGTTTGCAGACTTAAGAAAGCATTGTATGGATTGAAACAAGCTCTAAGAGCTTGGAATTACAGGTTGGTTACATGTCTTCAAGATCAAGGGTTCAAAGCTAGCAGCTCAGATCCTTCTCTATTCATCAAAAGGGATCACAATGAGGTTATCTATCTATGTGTATATGTAGATGATATTATTGTGACAGGTGATGATCTAAATGGCATTCAAAGGATCAAGAGACACATGCAAGAGGAGTTCAAAATCAGTGACCTAGGTACACCTTTGGAGATGAATCATAAACTTAGTGTTTATGAAGGTGAGAAAATTGAAGACATTAAAGAGTATCAAAGCTTGGTAGGTAGCTTGATATATGCTACTCATACAAGGGCAGACATCTCATATAGTGTGGGAGTGCTTAGTTAGTTCATGCACTCACCGAGAAGACCACACATGGATGCGGCTAAGAGAGTACTTAAGTATCTCAAAGGTACAATCAACGAAGGTATATTCTATCCTTATTCTTCAGATTTGGATATCAAAATCTACTCAGATGCAGATTGGGCAGGAGCTAAGGATGATAGAAGAAGTACATCTGGTCACTTAGCATTTGCAGGTTCGAAGCTAGTGTCATGGAGTCCAAGAAGCAACCATTCAGTTGCTTTATCCTCAACTAAAGCAGAGTACAGAGGCTTGACCATAGCAACTCAAGAGGCAATATGGTTAAAGGCATTGTATACAGATTTGGGACTTGTCAGTTCCAAACCTCATATATTTGGAGATAATGTAAGTTCCATGCATCTAGCGTCAAATCCTATTTTCCATGCGAGAACCAAGAAAATAGAAGTCCATTACCACTTCATCAGGGAGAAGCTCATGGCAAAGGAGATTGACATTTCTTTTTTTCCAACTCAAAAGCAAGTAGCAGATATGATGACGAAGGCACTTGATGGAATAAAGCTTTGTAGATTCAAAGCTATGGAAGGTATTCAACCTATCAGAGAATGAAGAGTTAAGAATACTTTAGCTTGAGGGGGAGCTATTGGAACATCAGGCTTACACTATGCTTGAGGTGGATTTGATTTACATCAAAGGCTATCGCGTCGAAAGAATATCCGTTAGAGAGTTCCTTTTCATATGCTCATTTATTGTATTTTTTGAGAGATTTTTGATGGTTCATTTACCGTTGTAAAAGCCTTGAGCTTTACACATGTAAAGGTAGAAAGATAAAGCCCAAATCCCACGAATTTGTGGTGGTTAAAGTTGCATTCAATCAAGCAATCAAATCACCTAAAAGTAGATCATACTAGATCTTCACTTTTCCTAGATAGTAAGAAAGTGAATTGATTCCCTCCAACAACCATTCCCACCTTCATTTGAATTCAAATTTCACTTGTAGAAGTCGTGGAATGCTCCTAGAGTCTATATAAAGACTTGAAATCACTTGTACATTGCATGGAAGCAATATACATACACTTGTGACCATCACTGTCTTGCTCCTTCAATTCTCTACATCATCTTCTTCACCAATAGTAATCTTGCAGAGGCTGCTGCTCTCTCTGTAGAGCTTCAAATTGAGTACAAGATGGCTCATTGGAAAGGTATAAGTGTTTAGATTATGCATATAAAATTTCATAGCTTTTGGTTCATTATATTGGGAGAAATCTGAGTTTTGTTGTCTTGGGGTCAATCTCTGCATATTCCTGAAAAATAGGAAGTACCACCAGTGAATGTCGCATTCATTACTATAGCATATTTTGCTTATTCCTTATACTTTTGTGCATTCCATACACTCAAACCTATGTGTATCACTCCCATAAAAGGATTTTTTCTATTTTTAATCATGCGGGTCGCTATGGGCATTTGAAGTTCATTGTCTCTTCCATAGATACTACGTTTTTTGAGCTAGTCAACCCGCGAACCTATCTCTTTTGTATCGACTCATTCTCCTTGATGATCCAAAGTACATAGTGTGTTTCTTTGCACTTATAGCATGCCTATAAGGTCTATTTGAGTCTCCATAAGCTCAAGGGCTGGTCTTTTGCCGGTTGGCTTGACCAAACTTCGTCGCTTCAAAATGCAATTTTCTACCTTCTACAAGCTTCTCCAAGTTCTTTCAGTACACTCACCAGAATTGTTTACATGTGTTTGGCATATGACTTGCCAATAGAGTGGGCTATGACAAGTGAAGAAATGAAAAGGTTTAAGGGAACCACTAAGAAGGCCCAAAAATCATGCAAAAGCAGGGTAGGGAAGTGCATGAGGGGTTCAATTCCATGTCTTCAAATCTCGGAGTCACCCTTGCCACAACCATCCTCTCAACAATCTCCAATAGAACCTCCTACACCTGTACAACCGATACACATCCGACTCTCACGCCCTGTAATAATAGAAGGCACTACCAGTGCACTGACTTATTGAGAGGCCTCCACTCAAGCAGCTACTATTGAAGCGGGAGAGATTCCCACCTCCATCTGTGTGGATGCTTTTACCTTTCCCATACCGAATCTCAAGGTAGAGCCCACTGACACCACATTTGATTTGGAAATGCATGATGCATTTTCTAGTGAATTCCAATTTTTAGAAGGTCAGTTTTTCTCTCCAGAATACAAAAGCCCAAGCTATCCTACTACACCCCCAGACCAACCACAAGAACATGTAGTGTCCAGTTCAGATGCTAAAGATAGGACAGTGACTGATGAGGAAGATGGCGATGATGAAGCTAGTCAAACCAGTCTTGACTCACAAGAAGATGACCAAGAGGAACAACAACAAATGGAAGCTCAAGGAGATACAAGTACCCATGAAGATGACACATTCGAAGCCATCACCTAAACACCAACCATTCAAAAATTATACCGCAATATGCAAGCTATGTGGGCGTGCAAAAAACTATCCAAAGAACAAAGTCAAGAAATACTAGAGAAAGAACTCACTAGAGGAGGATTCGAAGACTCCTTCATTTAGGGTTTTAAGGAACTAGTAAAGTTTGTGGGAATTGTTGAAGCACTCCACTTTTTGAAGCAAAAACCTTTACCACAATTTGACCCTCGATGAATCCATCTAATGTCTATACCAGGCCAATACATCCATGTACCCAAAGAAGGCTAGTCCTCTAGACATTCGGGAGAATCACGATTAATATCGGAACCCCCATCCGAATCATCCATAGCAAAAGCTACAATCATCATCGACTCCCTGCCCCAACCAACAACCTCCATTCAGGCAACCATAATCGAAGTCCTCACTACATTATATGAACCTCTTTCTTCTCCTATACGTTCAATTTCCCTTGTCCACCCTAGCTCACCTCTTGTATCCTCATTCGTAGTAAGTGACGGAGCAGAATCCGTAGCACCTCTAGTCACCCAAGCAATAACCGAAACATGTACCCCTGGTACATCAAACCTAACTCCCCCCATCCCAATTAATCCATTCCTCAACCCATCCTTTCCTTCCTGTCCTCTCCCTCCAAGACCTATTTTCCCCTTCCCTCCACCAATGACCTTCTCACCAATATCCCCTCCTATCCCTACTATATCACCTTTGCCTTCTCCTTTTCTTCAAACCATCTATGACAATCAACAGGTCATATATTCCTCCTCCTTTGTAAATCCCATCTTCACACCCACTCATGCACCCACCATCACACCACTATTCACGATTAGTGCACGAGATGCCACATCTAATGACATGGACATTTCACCACCCACTACATCACCACTCACATCAACCATTTCACCACCACATCTTGGCACATCACAATTTTTGACACTCACCAATGCATCCACAATCCCATTCCCCTTATTCTTTCCCCCTGCATCTACATCCCACTAGCATCGTCTTCACACATTGTACCATTGTTATTATCACCCACTATCGACCCCGCATTTCATCAAATGTTTGCATGCATGATGCAAGTCCGAGACAAATTTGCATCTCTCAGAAGCAATTACCAAGCATTGCAACAGACTATTACATAGCTACTAGCAGAGTTAAATTCTTTGACCATTGATAATGCTTCATTGAATGCATGCAATAAGGAATTATGTGAGGCTTACCACTCATTAGAGTTAGAATCGCAACAAAAGAATAAAGAAGCCCTCATAGATGTAGAAAATCTTTTACATGCTCAAACTGTAAGGAATGCCACACTAACATGAAACATGGGACTCTTAAGATGCCATCTCGTAGCCGCAAAAGAAGAGAACCAAAGGCTACAAGAGTAGAATCATGAGAACTTCGAAGCTATGATGGATCGACCAGATGAAACATTAAGTCCTAGCAGATTCAAAGCAGTCCCCTATGAGACTATGCAAGTATTATTGGAAGATCACACACGATTACTCGAGGACTATGACAAAATTGTTAAGGAAACACTCACGAATTTGACACAACAAACAAGAGAGAAACAGAATCTTCCGGAAAATCAGTGCACAGGTGTACAGTATGCGAAGTTAGTGCACGGTGTGCGCATAACAGAGCAATTAACCGCGGCGGGCGCGAAAGGCGCGCATAATGTGAATTGAAGAATGACAGCACAGAGGAGTGCCAAAGAAAGTGTATATATATATACAGCAAGATTTGAAGAACAAGAATAGAGGATGATACACAGAGGAGAATGAGAGACAGATATAGAGAAGGAAGAGAGAAGACGCCATAGATCGCGTATGAGTGAAGAGAGATTTAGAAGTTCTCAGAAGACGCCATAGATCGCGTATGTACAGATGAATAACACAAGCCTGAAGTGTCGGGTCTTTTTCATCTGAAGAGGGATGGTAATAAGAAACTACTCACCGTAGGAGAGTTTCTGTAACTTGAGCAAGAAGAGGCCAAGTCTACTTGTACACATCTTCTCTAATTGAAAACACATGTTCATGTGGACGTCTGCGTGCAATCTTTACTTGTGAAGAATCTGAAGTTATTTCGTGTTACGGTAGGATGTTTCGTTTATCCTTAACTATCACGACTCGTTACTAAACGTGCTTCAGTACCTTCTTTGTAAACGCATGTTTTAGTGTATAACAGTTTACTCAGTAAACATATTTTAGTAATTTTCGGTCAGTTACAATTTCTCAGAAATCAAGTTTTTCCGGTAGAACAACGAAGTATAACTCGCAGCAGAGTTCGAAGCTTTGTATGAGAGATAGCTCATCTTGTAGCTAGACGTCTCTACTTTAAGCTGGTCACAGTTTCCGGTGGAAAGGAGATGTACACACAGTACAAAAGTTAACCGGAAAGTAGCACTTCAGAACTGTGAAGTTTTTCTTAAACTTCAGAAGAGTTCATTAAGTGGAGAAAGCTCACGAATCACTTTGGTACTTCTTGTATGTTCACTTGAAGTAATTATAACCAAAGTAGCAGTTCATTTTGGTGAAGTTCCGATAAGATTTCGGTGACGTTCCAGCGACAGTCTGGTGAAGTTCCGGTGGAACTTGTGTCGCAGAATAACATAGTTAAGACGACGTTAATTAGTCTAAGCTACTGTTGATTACAGAGGTGTTATGAATCACTCTAGTTTAGCATTCTACTACGGTGGCGCGACAATTTCCGCAAGCCTGACAGAGTTCAAGCTTTGTCGCGAAACTCACCTTCAGGGCGAAAGTATTTCCGCAACAGTAGGCGTTAGAGCCGAAGTTTTCGCCAACAATTGGTATCAGAGCAGGTTAATCTCCCAAGAATTGGTATAAGAGCCTAGAGTATTCTCTATCATGGCAGACCACGTCCAAATTGATAAACTGGACAGAGATAATTATCCTGCATGGGTAATGCGCATGGAAGCCTTACTTATGAGTAAGGACTTAATGACGTACGTGACCGGAGAAGAAAAGAAGCCGACTTTCGAAGATGATAGTCAATCGGAAAAAGAAGAACTAGACGCTCTAAAGCTGTGGCAAAAGAAAGATGCAACGACAAGAGCCTACATCTACAACACTGTTTCAGATCAACAAAAGAACATAACCCACCCATCAGCTCTTAGGAAATGGATGCCAAAATGTGTCCAAAAACCTCCACATGATCCTTTGTATAACATAACACTTCCTGTGTCTAACCATTACCCTTGTAATAATTCACCCAGGACTCAAATTTGAATAAATTCACCCAGACTAACCCACCACCACTTGTAATAACATCTCATCACAAGCAATGTATGCAATATCTAAAGCATGTAGGCATCTAGTGACCTGCATGTTTATAAGAAATCACTCCATAAACTAGCTCATGACACTTGGCTACATGGGTTACACATCAGCTATGGAAAGGGATTTCGGTCTCAGTTTATTGGGATCATAATTAATTTCCATACTAATGTGTTATCCTTTTGTAGCAGATCATGTCTACACTCATTTCAATCATCATGCAAACTGAAGGAACTTCCTAGGTTGGCCCTAGTGTGATAGTGGTCAATTTTGGTAATATGTTAGCTGAATCTTACCCTACATCGCAACCACCAGAATTTCAAGGTTTCAAAGGACCGATGCCAATCAATGATCCTCCTATAGGACACACTGAAAAAGTTCATAGCAACTCACATTGGCTCCAAGGTCTAGCAGGACCCCTAGCAGACACACACTTTATCTATGACTCCATGATTTGTTTTGATGGTAACAAGTGGGGCAGATATCAGTTTTTCTCATGTGAATTTGAAGAGCTTCAAAATTCAAAGGAGTTACTGTTGATATATTTAGGTAGTGATGTGTGTGAACACACTAGGACCGCCGGGGCACTTTTTTCCCTCTTTAGGAGGTTTTTTTCCCCCCGCTTGTATATACGCCTATTGCCCTAATGGGCTACTTATCTTTGTACATTCTCTAGTAATACATTCAGTATTGTGTGTTGTGCTCCAAGCTTCTTCTTCTTCCTTGTGCTGTTCGCGTGCTTCTGCAGACGTCTAACTCCAACAATTGGTATCAGAGCAGGTCGACGCCCATCTACACTCCTCCGTTTGCAGTCTTAGAATTGCACTAATTTTGGTGAGCATACTCAACGTGTTTGCGAGATCAAAATGGCTTCGCTCTGTGGTGCCGAAGTCACGATCTGAGCTCGTTTCGGCCTCCGAACGCACTATCATAGCGCTTGTGCAGGCTATTTCATCTTTTTGTGCCAAAGGTATATACCAGTTTTTGTTCGCCAATTTAAGCGTCTCGAAGTCTGCTACAGGTCTAGCAGAACTCGTCTGGGCAATTATGTTCAACTTTTTGAGATACAATCAATTTTCTGCATCAAGGTATTTTAGTCACCGGCCATGGCTGAAAGCAGTGATGTATTCCGTATGTTGGCTGTTGAGGATAAGTTGGATGGTACCAACTACCCATTATGGGCTTATATGATGCGACATGTTTTGGTTGCAAAAGGATTGTGGAACATTGTGCAGGGTGTTGAAAGACGTCCTGTTACACCTGTAACGACAGGTACTGCAAATACAAGTGTGGGAGCTCATGAAGATGGTGTTGAAGATGATATTCCGCAGATTCCTGTTCGTGCTATTGTTTCTGTTGCACCTACTACAGAGCAGATTCGTTGGGATGGCAGAGATGCCCAGGCACATGCATTGGTAGCTTTGTCTGTCAAACGTGCCATTATTCCTCATATTCGCTCTTGCAGAACAGCTAGGGATGCTTGGGATACACTTACCACATTGTACCAAGCTAGGAACGAGGCTCGTGTTGCTTACCTCCGAAAACAGTTGGAGAGTGAGCACATGAATGAAGGTGATTCCATGGACAGTTTCCTAACGAAGATCAAAGATTTGAAGGAACAATTGATTTCTGCTGATGAGGTTATACCAGATAGCTCACTTGTGCAGACCATTCTGAATGGTCTTCCTGATTCATATCAGAGTTTTGCTTCTACTCTTCAGTTGATGATGAAAGGCAATCCGAATGCCTTATCATTTGAGGAGTTAGTCTCTGTTCTGTTGCAAGAAGATCAGTCCAGGCAGAACAGGTCCATTATGCGTGTTGCAGATCAAGCTTTCTTGGCTAGTCAGAAGGGCAAAGGAAAATGGAGCTCTTCTACTAGTAAGCAAAAATCTACAAATGCTGCACATTCGAAGAACGAGAATAGAGATGAGAAGAAATCAGTAAAGTAGAAATTTTTTTGCAAGTACTGTAAAGGGAATGATCATATCATAAAGAACTGTCCAAAACTGGCTGCAAAAGAGGCAAAGCAAAAGGAGGCTGGAATGGTTGTTGCAGAAGCCTCTACACCAAAAACAGAGTCTGCTAATCTTGTGCAGGAAGAAGAATGGGCGTTTACTACTGTTTGCAGTTTTGACCCATCTTCTCATGAGCAGTGCATGTCTGCAGTGGACTCAGATGTTTGGTACTTTGACAGTGGGGCGACCAAACATATTACCTCCCAGTGCAGTTTCTTCTCTTCACTCGAGCCTGCCCCTACAGGGAATACTGTCACATGCGCCAACAACTCCTCTTATCCTGTTATGGGAGTTGGTAAGATCATTCTGACTACTGCTGATGGTAGTTCTTTCACCTTGTCAGATGCTTTATTTGTGCCAGGGATCAAGAAGAATCTGTTATCAGTTTCTACATTATCCAAGATTGGCTTGGTTGTGAAATTTGTTGATGACAGATGTACAGTTCATGATCTGTCAAATGGCGATGTGATTATTGCTTCTGGCATTTTATGTCGTGGGCTGTATAAGCTCATAGACTATGAAAGATCTGTTAATGACTCGGCATGTGCAGTTCGTGATTCTCAGGCTATGTCAGATGCAAAGCTTTGGCATGCACGCTTTGGTCATCTGAATTTTGCTAGTTTGCTACGCCTGCAGAAATCTGATATGGTGTCTTCTTTGCCCAAGCTTGAGGCACCTAGAAAACATGTATGTGAAGGCTGTATTTTGGGGAAGATGCAGCGTTCCTCCTTTCCAAAAGATGGTTCAGTTCGGGCTACGCAGAAATTGCAGCTTGTACATAGTGATGTCTGTGGTCCTATGCAGACACCCTCTTTTGGGAATTACCTTTACTTCGTGACTTTCATTGATGATTTATCCACGCATGCATGGATATATCCACTCAAAGCACAGTCCGAAGTGTTCATGTGCTTTAAACAGTTTTTGGTTTTGGCTGAAAATCTATCAGCATGTAAAATGGGCACCCTCCGTTCTGATCGAGGGGGGGGAATATATGTCTTCTGATTTTAATGCATTTTTGGCTGAACGTGGGATAGAACACCAGTGTACAGTGCCGTATACACCTCAACAGAATGGAGTTGCGGAACGGAAGAACAGGTCACTCATGGAGATGGCGAGGTGTATGGTCAAGAGTCAGGCTTTACCACATAGTTTCTAGCTTGAGGCTGTCATGTGTGTAGCATATGTACTTAACAAGTGTCCCACTAAAGCGCTGCAGTCTATCACTCCATATGAGGCTTGGCATGACCGCAAGCCATCTGTTGCTCATCTGCATGTCTTTGGTTGTTTGGCATATGCATTAGTGCCTGAACAACATCGTAGAAAATTGGATGATAAGGTAGTAAAATGTATTTTTGTTGGGTACAGTTCTGAAAGTAAAGGCTATCGTCTGTATCATCCATAGACTAAACGCATTCTGGTTAGCCGTGATGTTGTCTTTGTGGAAGATGCTATTCAACCACTGCTTTCATGTACTAAGGAGACATCTATTAGCTCCAAAGACATGTATGATACCTTGATGCCTCTTTTTACAGGTGGACAGTCTAGTGCTGCTCCTAATGAGGCAACTTCTCAGCCTTTGCAGGTTTCATATGATGATGCAGATCATTCTATTTCTGATGCAGATTTACATGATGCACTTGTTGATGAGAGAGCTGATATTGAGCAGGCAAAAGCTATGCCAAAATGGCTGGTGCAGACTTTGCGTGATAGCAAATTAGATGCACCTTTGTCATATCGTACTCGTTCAGGCTCTCATAGTGCCTCCTTTGCATCAGATTGCTATGCTATGGCTGCATCTAGTCTCTCTGATGAGAATGAGCCTATTTCTTTTTATGAAGCACAGAATTCAGAAAATTGGATGGTTGCCATGCAATCTGAATATGATGCTATAATGAAGAATGGTACATGGTCTTTATGTGACTTGCCTCCTAGCAAGAAGGCCATTGGCACTAAGTGGGTATACAAGCTGAAGCGTAAACCTGATGGTACGAAGCATATTGCTGATTTCAAGGCTGATTTGCATGCCTCATTTGAGATGTCTGATTTGGGGCATTTGCATCACTATTTGGGCATTCAATTTATGCAAGTTGATGGTGGAATGGCTTTGTGTCAAACGAAATATATTAACACATTATTGCAGCGTTTTGGCCTTGAAGACTGTAAGCCTATTGCCACTCCTATGGAGATAGGTTTACGATTGAGTCTTCATGATGCTGGAGATGCATTTGATGCTGTTCTCTATCAGCAGGCTGTTGGATGCTTGATTTACTTATGCATTACTCGGCCAGATATTCAGTTTGTTGTCTCAAGGATGAGCAGGTTTATGCATTGCCCAGGAGTCACGCATTGGAAGGCGGTTAAGCGCATCTTTCACTACTTGAGTGGTACTCGGCTACTTGGGTTGTTTTATCCCAAGGGGGGATCACTACCACCAGATTTGCATGATTTTTTTTACTCTGATTGGGCTGGTTGCTATGACACTCGTGTGTCCACCAGTGGTTTTTGCTTCATGCTTGGTAGCTCATGTATATCTTGGTTGAGCAAGAAGCAGCCTACTGTGGCCACTTCGAGTTGTGAGGCTGAGTATAGGGCAGCTTTCACAGCGAGTGTTGAGTGTGTGTGGCTCAGACGCCTTATGGCTGATTTGGGTGTTGGCCAGTCTTCTGCCACCACCATCTTCACTGACAATCAGAGTGCATTGGCAGTTGCGAGGAACCCTGTGTTCCATGCTCACACTAAGCACATTGAGATGCATTATCACTATGTCAGGGAATGGTTCTCTACTGGGGAGATCGGCTTGGCATATGTGCCCACGTAGGAGAACATTGCAGACCTTTTGACGAAGGCTCTGCCTAGGGAGAAGTTTGAAGCTTTCCACAAAGCTTTGGGCTTACTTCCTTTTGTGGAGTGATTTCCACATAGCTTGGCACTTCCTTATACATGAGTGCCAGCTCCTTGTTCACCGCATCACTCACAGGGGGGATTTGTTGATATACTTAGGTAGTGATGTGTGTGAACACACTAGGACCGCCGGGGCACTTTTTTCCCTCTTTAGGAGGTTTTTTTTCCCCCGACTTGTATATATCCCTATTGCCCTAATGGGCTACTTATCTTTGTACATTCTCTAGTAATACATTCAGTATTGTGTGTTGTGCTCCAAGCTTCTTCTTCTTCCTTGTGTTGTTCGCGTGCTTCCGCAGACGTCTAACTCCAACACTTACGACACATCGCAACGTTTATCCTAAGCTAAGAATTGACTGAGGGGGTTGAGTTAAAACTTCCAACCTCGAGTCAGCTTTTTTGGTTGCTCTGATGCCCAAGAAGCCGCGCTTCCCAAGCTTTATGCCCTTCACTGCCTTGCCTTGGTTGTCTTTGATTGCCCTTGCTAGACCTGGAAAAATTCAATATTAGACCAATTCACAGTTGGATGATCAAGCATTTGAGTCTATACACGTTTTAAGTCCCTTCCCTTTTGCCCAACTTTTCAATGTTTGCCCCCTGGCTTTCTAGTCCCAAACTAGGTCAACCTCAAAATAGCTTATCTAACGAGCTATTAAGCTCAAAAAACGGACTTTGGATGAAAAAGTTATGACCGTTCAGGCCCTGGGGGGTAAAAACTGACAAACAGGTTTTTCTCCAAATATGAGCTAAGGGGTCTCCTATGAGTCTAATCACCCAAAAAATTCCCAAAATTAGCCCCAAACTTGGCCAAAAAATGAAACCCTAAAATTTGCGATGGGGGTGCACAATCGCGATGGTCTGAGATGATCGCGATGGTCTGGGACCGTCGCGATGGCGTGAAAGTGCACCGTCGCGATGGCGTGAAAATGGACAATCGCGATGGCATGATCAGGCGGACAATCGCGATGGCGTAAATGTGAACCGTCGCGATGGTCTGAAGTGCACCATCGCGATGGCGCTGAAATGAACCGTCACGATGGCGTGAAAATGGACAATCGCGATGGCGTGAAATTGGACAATCGCGATGGCATCAGTCAACGGTCAACGTGGACAATCGCGATGGTCCAAAGTGAACCGTCGCGATGGTCACAGATGCGATGGCTTGAGCCAATCGCGATGGTCTGGGCGCGATGGCGTGAGCCAATCGCGATGGTCTAAATTTTTGAAGTGTCGCGATGGTGTGAGGGTGTCGTCGCGATGGTCCGAAAAATGAACCGTCGCGATGGTCTAGATTGCCACGTGGCACCGTCGGCGCGATGGCGTAACACAATCGCGATGGTCAGAGACCGTCGCGATGGTCCGGCCAAGCCATCGCGATGGCGTGAGCCAATCGCGATGGTGTGACACAATCGCGATGGTCAGAGACCGTCGCGATGGTCCACCAAAATGCAAATTTTGTGAATGAAGCTATGGATTCCTGTAGGCGCAGGTGTTCTCTTCACGCTGGTGTGGTCGCCTTCTCCAAATTCCGAACTTTGTAGACCATCGCGATGGTCTGACACAGACGGAAATTTCTGACAGAAATTGAAGTTTTTACCTTTTTGCAGCCTTCCTGATGCACTAGAGCTCTGTACCTGCAAGAAAACTCAAGAAAACAAAAGTACACACAAGCACAAAAGCTCTCTCTCACTCTCTCGCATGCACAAATGAGGGGAAATGAGGAGAATGGGTGGATATAGTGAATTTTCTGATTTTTTTGGAGATGAAGATGATGATGCGGTGATGAAGATGGAGTGTGGGGGAGGTAAAAAACACTAAAAACTAAGTAAAAACAACAACACAAACTTAAATTTTTACCTTCCAACGCCACTTCTTGCTATACTCTTACCATCACACATTCGTCCTAGACTCGATCCCCGGCAACGGCGCCAAATTTGGTGTTGCTCTAGCACAATGGTGAGAACCACGTTAAGAAGCTCCACCTCCTTAATGTCAATCCGCGCAAGAGATAGGAGTGATATGAAGATCGTGAATGTGAGATGAAGTGAGAGTGAAGGTGAGAAGCATAGAAATGCACACACACATACACACACACTACGAAGAGACAAGCAAGACACAATGGAAGGTGAGAAATCAACTCTATTACTCAAGAGCACTATTACAAGCTCAAAATAGCTCTAAGCTCTTCTCTACTCCAACAAGCTAACCTCCAAAATGAGCTCTCTAGCTCTTTTTATAGTTTCTAGACTAGTTTTGACCGGTTTCACATCTAGTGACCGGCATAGTTAAAAATTAGGTCCTAGATGCTATTTGGAAGGGTAAACGATGCCTAAAAATAACGAAAATTGATACGCTTGTTCTACCTAAGCTCCTCAAGCTCGAGGACTCCTCGGCTTGCACAAAATGGAGCTATGGATTACAAAATGGGGTTTTCTATGTTACATATGTTACAATAGTGATAAAAATCACTGTTGGAGGTTTTTGGAAAGTATTTGAAAACATAATTCTTTGAAAAAAGATTCGACTGGCTCCCTGCTCTGTCGTTACATGCTTCCGTGTCGTCTGTGCCTCTGGCTGCTTCCAACAAATATGTATTAGTTGGATGTAAAAAAAGCATTTCTAAATGGCTGGATTTTAGAGGAGGTTTACATGTCTCAACCTCTTGGCTATGAAGACCCAAACAAGGTAACATATGTATGTAAATTAAACAGAGCTATTTATGGGTTGAAACAGGCACCTAGGGCATGGAATCATAGGTTGACTACATATCTTCAGGATTAAGGTTTTGTCATGAGTAAAGCAGATACTTCTCTGTTCATCAAGAGAAGTAATTTAGAGGTAATATACCTATGTGTATATGTTGATGATATCATACTTACAGGTAATGATGCTAATGGCATCAAGCAGATCAAGAATCAGATGATGAAGGAATTCAAAAGTAGTGACCTTGGATCACTAAAATATTTTCTTGGACTTGAGTTACTCTATACTAACTTTGGAATTTATATTACTCGGAGAAAGTATATACAGGATATGTTGAAGAAGTTTCATTTGTAGGATGCCAAAGTTGCTAGTACTCCAATGGAGGTAAACCTAAAGTTAAGTGCTCATGAAGGGGATGTACTTGAGATCATTGCAGGTTACCAAAGCATAGTGGGAAGCTTGAACTATGCTACATTGACAAGGATTGATATTGCTTATGGAGTAAGTGTTCTAAGTAGGTTTATGAACAAGCCTAGCGCACCTCACTTGGATGCTGCCAAAAGGATTTTGAAGTACCTTAAGGGCACTCAGAATCATGGGTTGTACTTCCCTTATACATCATAATTGGACATCAAGATATACTCAGATGCAGATTGGGCAGGATGCAAAGATGATAGAAAGAGTACCTCAGGATACTTATCCTTTGCAGGTAATAAGCCTATATCATGGTCTTCAAAAAAGAAACCTATTGTTGCTTTATCTTTTATAGAGGCAGAGCATAGAGGATTGGCCAATGCTACTCAAGAGGCCATATGGATCACATTGTTGTATACAGAATTAAGTTTTCATACTACCTCTCCAATGATTTTTGGAGACAATACCAGCTCACTACATCTTGCAGCTAATCCTATTTATCATGCTAGGACCAAGCATATAGAGGTCCACTATCATTACGTGAGAGAGAAGCTATTGAGCAAGGATATTCAATTGGCATATGTATCCACTAATTTGCAATGTGTAGACTTGTTGACTAAAGCATTAGATGGTACAAAACTTTGCAGGTTTAAATCAATGATTGGATTGCAGGATATTCATGAAGATTGAAGATGAAGACCAAGCCAAAATGTTTGGCTTGAGGGGGAGCTGTTGGTGCAAAGTCCAAGCCCATCCATTTGGCTTGAAGTTCATAAAAATATGAAGCTCCATGGAAACCATTGCTAGGAAGATTTTTCATCTTTACCATTTGTAAAAGCCATTTCTCTTCACTTGAGAGAATATTTGTAATCACCTACCAAAAAACGCGTGGACTTCTTAGTTAGAAATGTAACTACTTCATTGAGGGAATATTTCCTAGATTGAAGGACTACTTTTAGAGAGAGCCAAAACTTGAATTCAAATTCAAATTTGAATGTGACTCTTATATAAAGTGACTTGGAAAAGTCATGGTCACAAATCTTCAATTCCTGAGTTCTTCATTGTCATGTTGTAAGAGTGTGAGGCCTACATTGTAGCCCACACTAATCCCTATCATTAGGCTATGATTTTCAAGCATGTGATCTTGTACAACATTGTTCATTAATACAATACATCTACATTGTTTATCTATGATCTCTTTATTATAGTCATTCATAACTGACAACTTGTGCTACTCATAACTCAGTAAATTGTCCACCATTTTCAATGATCTATACCTTGTTGGAATCAACTCCACGATATCTACATGCTGACAAATTTTGAAGGAAATCCATTTAGCCAATTTGGAGAAAAGCGTGTGAAAGCACTCACTGGTCAAACTCTATAGAGGTCCTAAAAAATCGAGGGTAATGATTCAATTGCTAAATTGATTGCTCTGTGTATAGTGCATCATTTTAAGTGATTCCACTTGAAATCTTTATCTTACTAAGCTAATTAGATACCTCTAAAAGGAATTGGTCTAATTCCTACTTTATTGGTAGCACTGAGCATAACAAGCAGTAGGTGTGTGATAAAAAATAGAAGTTTTTCATTGAACCTTCAACTTGGAAGTAGTCTGTCTTGATTCAATCTTTTCATACATCATTTCCAAAGTACATAGGCATTTGTATAGTGTCATTGGAAATTTAAAAGGGCCCACAACTCAACTCTGAAGCTACAAGGGGCTGCTACTAAGCAGGATTTTGCAGTACCAACTCAATCTCTTGGAGTGTCCATCCATCTATCCCAATAGTAATGCATAAGTAAATCAAGCATCCAACAACTTGCTAATAGAGAACAACATCAAATGCATCTCTAGCATCATGAAGACTCAATTGTAAACCTGTCTCCATAGGAGTGGCAATGGGTTTATAGTCTTCAAGGCCAAAACATTGCAATAATGTGTCAATATATTTCATTTGACACAAAGCTATTCTGCGATCAACTTGCATAAATTGAATGCCCAAATAATGGAGCAAATGCCCCAAATCAAAAATGGGGCATGCAAATCAGCCTTAAAATAAGCAATATGCTTCTGATGAGGACTAGTGAGTAGCATGTTATCAACATACACAACAATGATCAAAAGCACATCATTTGCATGCTTAACATATAAGGTGTTTTCAGTTGGACTATTCTCAAAACCATATGCAATTAGATAGGCATGTATCTTTTCATACCAAGCATGTGGTGCTTACTTCAAACCATATAATGCCTTCTTTAACCTGCACACCTAGTTTTCATGCCCTTTCTGCACAAATCCATGCGGCTAAAAAACATACACTTCTTGATGCAAGTCACCATTTAGAAATGTAGTTTCAATGTCCAACTAATGTACATTTGAACCATGATGAGCTGCAAGTGCACATATGCTACAAAGAGTAGTCATTCGGCATGTAGGAACAAAGGTCTCATCAAAATCAATGCCTCTTACCTAGGCATAACCCTTTGCATTAAGCTTATCCTTATACCTGTCATGTGTTCCATCACGCTTATGCTTCAACTTGTATACCCACTTAGTGCCAATGGCCTTCTTACCAGAAGGCAAGTCACATAAAGATTAGGTACCAGTTTTCATGATAGAATCATATTATGATTGCATTGAATACGGAGAAGAAAAATGCACATACATAGGGCATGATGTAATTGAGGAGGAGGAAGAAGAAGATTTAACCACCCTATTGCAAGAATATAGAGATGTGTTTGCTTGGAGTTACAAGGACCTGAAAGGAGTAGACCAAGATATATGCCCCCATAGAATTCCTATGACTCTAGAAGCTAAACTACCAAGCAAAAACCATACACTTACAATGATAACTATGACGCCAAGATTAAAGAGGATATAGACCATTTGATAGAAGCAGGATTCATTTACGAAATTAAGCATACCAAATGGGTATCCCCCATTGTGGTCGTGTGTAGCTCAGTGATGAGTAGCACCTCCTTTAATGTCAATCCGGGAAGACATGAGGATGGTATGAAGACCTTGAACAAGTGATGGCACAAGTGTGTGAGTGAGAAGCACACCAACATGCACACACAAAAACACACACCTGCACACACGGCAAGAAGAGAGAGAGAGAGACAATGGAGTTCTTTAGATTACTCAAAAGTGACTCTTACAAGTTCAATTCTACAACAAGATAACCTCAAAAATGACCTCTCTAGCTCTTTTTATAGTTTTTGACTAGTTTTTGGCCCTGTCCAGACCTAGTGTCCGGCCTAGTTAAAAATTAGGTTCTAGGGCCTATTTGAGGGCTCAAATGGAGTCTAAAAAATATGAAAATTGATAGGTAGGTACTTCTAATGATCCTCAAGCTGAAGGACTCCTTGGCTTGCACAAAATGGAGTCGAAACTATCCCACAATGGTATTTACAAGGTTAATGAAGTGATGAAAATCACTGTTCAAATGCGGTTTGGTTGGAAAATTTGGATGGCCTATTTGCCAGATCTTCGTTGACTACTTTGTCTGCTTATGCCTTCTCTCCGCTCTGGCTCCCTTCTTTGGCTTCCTTGTCTTGTGAGCCCTTGGGCGCCTTGACTACTGCCAACACCCCCCCTCTCTCGCGTCTGTCGTCTCTGACAAACCGTTGTTTGGCTGAGCGTTTGACATAGAATTCAACCACGTCTGAAGCTAGGTGGTGTTCTTCTAGCCGTAGCCCTCTTGCTAAGTCAGTGAGGAGAGCATCCCAATCCACTGGACTTGGAACATCCGGATGTGACACACGCAATTGTTCTGAATGTAATGTGTGCTCCATTGCAAAGAGGTGGAGTACGTGGGAGGGTCTAGGAACAAAGACTTCAGAGTGGTATTCCCAGAACCCCATGATGAACATCTCTTCAAATGTTTGCTTGTAGCAAGCGGGGAGGTATTTAATTCGTGCATGCCATGCATATATCACTAGGATGGAGGGGGTTGTACTCATATCCTAGACCAAGTCGAGGTTACGTGCTGTGAATCCAACTCCTGAGAAATGTGGGTGTTGGCAGTAGCCTTGGTACACCAGGACGTACAAGACATGAAAGTCAAAGAAGGGAGTCAGAGCGAAGGGACAGCACAAGCAAACAGGGCAGTCAAAGAAGATCTGGCAAGTAGGCCAATATTTTTTCAAGACATTAATGCAAATCAAAGAGATGGACATGCAGGGAGGAAGGGCAAGTAGGGAGCTCGAAGATATGTATGGCAGATCACTAGAAGAAATCCCTACAACAACAGTGATTTTTATCACTAACAATCATTGTAAATATCATTTCACCTTTTTGAAGCTCCATTTTGTGCAAGCCAAGGAGTCCTTGAGCTTGAGGAGCCTTAGAAGTAGTTGCGTACCAATTTTCGTATTTTTTAGATCTCGTTTGAGCCCCCAAATAAGCCCTGGAACCTAATTTTTAACTAGGCCGGACACTAGGTCTGGACAGGACCAAAAGCTAGTCAAAAACTATAAAAAGGGCTAGAGAGCTCATTTTTGGGGTTAGATTGTAATTGAAACGAACTTGTAAGAGCATTTTGAAAGTAATCTAAAAGCTCCATTGATTCTCGCTCTTTGTCTTGCCGTGTGTGCGCGTGTGTGTGTATGTGTGTGCATGCTAGTGTGCTTCTCACTCACGCACTTGTGCCGCCACTTGCTCGAGGTCTCCATACCATCCTCACGTCTTCCCGGATTGACATTAAAGGAGGTGTTACTCATCATTGAGCTACACCAAATTTTGGCGCCGTTGCCGGGGATCGAGCTTTGAGGACGAGCGTGTGATGGTAAGACGTAGAGTTGACGCGTTGGAGTTGTAGGTATTTTCTTCACTCTCATCGATTTTCTTTTACTTTCTTCACCATCTTCATCACCATCATCATCATCACCATCTCCCACATCCATCTCCATCATCGCGAAAATTTCAGTTTTTTTGACCATATCCCCATCTCCACCTCATTTCCCTCATTTCACTTGTGAGAGAGAGCGAGAGAGCGAAGTTGCATGTGCTATTTTTTTGCATGTTTTGTGAGCATTCTGCAGGTACAGGCCGCATCATCATCCCCAGCACCCTGCGCAGGTACGGAAATCTGTGTAACTGTCTGTGTGTCGCCGAGCTCTGTCAATCGCGACCGACTGAAAACTTGCTCTAATTGCTAAACAAAGTGCATATCCATGACCTACAGGCCTAGAGCTTCCCAAAAATGTGTTTAGTTTTTTGAAATTCCACAGATTTCTGTCAATCGCGATCGCTCTGTCAATCGCGATCGACAAACCACGACGGACAGACCTGTCAATCGCGATCGACACGTCAATCGCGATCGACAGCCCACGACGGCTCTGTCAATCGCGACCGACAGAGTCAACGACCGATTGACCACGACCGACTGACCATACGCGTGACACGTGTCAATCGCAATCGAGTCATCAATCGCGATCGACTCATCAATCGCGACCGACACAGTCAACGACTGTTTGACCACGACGGACAGACCACGACGGCTCTGTCAATCGCGACCGACACGGTCAACGACTGTTTGACCACGATCGACAGACCCTCGCGACCGACCTGTCAATCGCGATCGACTCATCAATCGCGACCGACAGAGTCAACGACGCTTTGACCACGATTGATTGACTTTTCGGCCACGTGTCAATCGCGACTGACCAGTCAATCGCGACGGACAGCCACGACGGACCTGTCAATCGCGATCGACACGTCGATCGCGACTGACCTGTCAATCGCGACCGACAGACTTTGCGAACGCGTTAGAAGGGCAAATTAGGTCAAATTTTCAAGGCAAAATTATTGGTCTAAATTTTGATTGAGTGTGGGACAAACACTAGGGTGTAGTATTGCATCATTAGGCCGTGCCACAAGCTACTCGAGTATTCCTGTTTGACTGTTAGCTTGTATTGAATCCTGATTTAACTCCCTAAACCCTGAACAGTCCTAACTTTTTCATACGAAATCCAATTTTTGAGCTCTTGGGCTTGTTGGAAAGCTCGTGGCATATACTACACGCCCTCAACTGTTTTTTATAAAGATAATGCATTGATTTTCAGAGAGGGTATTTTGAAGTTGGCCATAACCAGGGGGATCAAAGTCAGCGGTCTTTAGAATTATTTTCCTAAAAGTCACAATGCAGATGTGTGTTTGTGTCACATGAATGAAAGTGGTTGGTTTTTTCCTTTGCATATAAGCATCGAGCTAACCGTGGGACTTTTATAGGTCCATTGAGAGCAACTTGGAGCATACAAAGCAAGATTTCTTTGCAAGCTTGAGAACCGGGTTCTTGAGCACCATAAAGCAAGGGATCAACAAGTAAGGTTGGAATATTCTCAACTCCCTCTGTCATTTCCTAGCTCAAGCTAAGAACGACTAGTGATAGGAGTAAGCCAGGGCGACGATAGGCAGTTATCAAGTTGAAGACTATCAAAAACTCAAGTTCAAGCTAAAAACTTAGTTACTGTACTGTCGATAACCTAAAGGAAAAGAATCTAACGTGGAACGATCAACCTAAAGTACGAAGAACATTCAAGTGTTCCTGACGACGTGATATCAGACAAGACCATGAACACAATAATTAACTAAAAAGAATCAAGTGACTGATACCAATTGATCGGCAACGAGGTTGTACTCTGGGCAAAAAATTTTGGGCTAATCAGTTAGGCATATGAACCTTAGATCAGGACGACACCTAGCACGAGAGAGACAAAGCCTTAGGTCTTCAGAGGCTAGTGTCAATCACACTGCAAGGTCTTGGGCTCAGCAGTTGAGCCACCACTCAAACTACCCTAGCTCTGAGACCAGTGAGTCAGAAATGTCCCAAGGCATGGACAGACCTACGGGAAGTTCAGGAGTGCCTTACCTATACAGGGTAGAAGGCCCTTACAAAACGCAGCTGGAGTACCTTAGGACCAACCGATTAGGTGCTAGCATCTATGAGGACGGCTTAGGAAGATCTGTGGTCCAGATTAAAAACCCTGATCAATCCATTGGACTAGAGCACCCAGCTGTCAAGTTTGAAAATGGTGCATACCTGGACAAAGAAGGAACTATATATGTAGTCACTAGTCACCCTGATAGGACCGATGACTTTGGGAATGTAATCTCAGAAGCGGACTTAGGTGACCTGGAGCAAGGGAACATGGGTGCGGAACCTAGAACCCCTCGAGGTAAATCAGTTCTCACTAGGATTATCACGCCTGAATGGGTCCCCCAAGACAACAAGAGCATAGAATTGCTCCTCAGTCGAGAAACTGATGAAGCCTTTTGGAGGTATAAGTCTAATCAACCGACAGACATAGGAAATATCATGATCTATGAGTTTAAGGATCCGGATAGCCCAGGCAGAGTGACCTATTTAGATCATGCTTCAGAACGGATCTTCGTGGTGACAGAGAATGATAGGCATGCCTACACTTGGAAGGGTGAATTCATTTTCCCCCAACCAAGATCAAATGTATCCTATGGTCACCCGGGGGCTGGAACTTCCCAAGCTCATGGTACGCAAAGAGACAGAAGTAGAGATAGACCGGAAGTAAGTTTTGCCAACCCAGTGGGCAGAGAAAGAACGAGAACAGAGACGAATAGGGTAGAACCTGAGATGCATAGAGCCCACAGGAACCAAAGAAATGTAGATGGATTCCCTCTGCCGAGACATAGAGAGCACACAAGAACTTTGAGACCCACCCAGCTAGTTAAGTCCATGAAGAATTACTTTGACGGCACAGGAGATCCCTATGATCATGTGGCGGAGTTCAAGCAAGTCTTGAGAGCTGAACAGGTTGAGGACCTGTTCACGCAGTACAATGCCTTCGGTCTAACCCTTAGGAACACGGCCCTTACATGGTTTCAGCCATTAGATGAGCGTCAGTTCAGGAGCATAGACCAACTCCTAGAGGCATTCATTGTAGAGTTCTCTAAGAGCGGCATAAGACACAATACATCCTCATTGATTCACAGCTTCAAACAGACCCCCCAAGAGACTGTCAGATTGGCCGGAAGGAGATTTAGACAATACCTTGAAAGGTGCCCTATTTCGGAGCTACCCACATCTGCTAAACAAGTAGCCTTATTCCTTGACGGATTGCTGAGTTCAAAATTGAGATCCTACGTGTATCTGAAGGACCCTAGGACTATAGAAGAGTGTGTTCGTATGTGCATTGACATTGAAGATAACCTAGGGGAAGAACTAGAGCTTTCCAAAATCTACAAAGATTCAGATAGTGCATCTAGCCACTCTTCCACGCAATCTACATCAATTGAGGAACTCGCTGAGAAGGTAGCTCAGAAATTAGGTGTAACTAGCAAACAAATCCCAAGGTTTGCCCCAGCGAAGAGGTGCTATACATGCGGTGGCGACCACATGGCAAACGTGTGCCCCATTATGGCTCAACCCCAGGTCAATCCAAATAGCCAATATTGCACCATAGAACGGAAGTACACAAATCACACTGCACAAGATTGCCCATACAACAAGCAGGCTGTTAGGCAACCCTACCCTCAACCCTACCAACAAGGCAGATACCAGAACCAGTATCCTCCACCACCACAATATGCTAGACCCCAACAAACCTACCAACCACAATATCAGGCCCAACAAAGACCCCAACCGGTGCTAGCTCAACAGCCTCCAAACCCCGCTAACGTGATTCCGGTAAAGTATGCTGTTGCAGAAGAAAACCTGAATAGGGCCATAGTTCCAGTAACCCCATTGATCTCAGAAAGTGACCCAAGTGACCATAGCTTTGACTCTACACATGTCGATAGTCCCCAGGCTTACTACATGCAGTCTCCAGAACATGGTGAGTCTTACTATGGTGAAGAACCAAGTGAACCTAGTTGGGAGTCAGATTACACGAACGTCATGTATGCAAACCCCAACCCCAGGCCTCAACCTAGGCAAGTAAGACCTCCATTCCCAAGAGGACCGTGCTACAGATGCCAAGGAGATCATCTCATTCGTGATTGTCCCTTGCCCTCACCTACACAACCCCAGTCAGTGACTATCCAAGGTTTTTGCCAAGATTGTGGAAAAGAGCATCTTTTACGAGATTGCCCAAAGAACCCCAATAATATGCCAAAAATCACTCCGATCAATGTGATTGGGTTAGTTGTAGATTCCTCAGGAAGCGTCACTTCCACTGCACCAGTGCAGGTAGTCACTAGAGCTCAGGCATTGCAGCAAAACCAAGAGACAAACCAGGATAAGAACTCAGTGGCTAGTGAAACCGAGAGCATAACAAAGAAAAGGACTAGAGCATGGAAAGATAGTCGAGAAAGAATGAAACGACAATGGGCCAAAAAGATGAGTGAGCTTGAGGAAAGCATAAGAGAAACCAAAGCGAGGATAACTGTACTCACAGCTCAAACTCCCTCTCACATCACCCCGCCTCCACCACTCCCATCTCCATCCGACTCACCACCTTCCCCACCGCCTCATCAAATCCCACCACCCCCTAGAGTAGGATCAGTCCTAGCAGATCCCACTCCTGAAGACCTAAACATGATGCTTAAAGCATATCAGGCCAGAATCCAAGAAGGGCCAAACGTCACGGATCATGACAAGTGCTATCCTAGAGCTGACCTAGAGATAGAAAGAACCAAACTGTGCGCGAAAATGGTCGCATTGGCTCAGACTATGTTTGAAGCCAGTCGCCTTTTCAATTACTCGGGCTCAGCCAAGACGCAATTACACTTGGATGGATTCCTAGAAAAGTTAGAGAGGATAATTGCAAGATCTGACAAGGAAGAAAAAAATCAGGAGAAAGGAAAAGCAAGCAAAAACCTGAGCCATTCCCCATCGGAAGTTTATGCAGCCAATTCCACTAAACCAGACAACTTCCCCTCCTTAGAAAGAATAGAAAGGCTAATTGCACAATCAGAAAAGGAACCTGTCCCTCAAAGAAAGGAAAGGGCGAGAGAACGAATAAGCAATCCTCCCCAAGAAGCTTGTGCTCCAGCCATTTATGAGAGCAAGGAGAGAGCCAACGGAAGAATAAGCCCTCCTTCCCAGGTTGCTTATGTGCCCAATTCTACGGAGCCGGACACTTCTTCTTCTATGAATCGGTTTGCACCAGACTTCCTACGGGAGATTCAAGAAGACAAATGGGAAAACGAAAGCGAGGTCGCCCCTCCTTTTGAACTTGTGGACGATGCACACGACCAATTCCCACAAGACATCCCATCCATCTACGGGGAACATGAGAGTACTCAATCTCACGAGAGATTGGACTTTGAATCTAATTCCATACAAGAGTTACCCCACTTCACAGGCCCATGGGAAGCAAAATCCACGTGTATGAGAGCACCCACAGTCATGGTAAGGAACGACGACTCAGTCATACCAAGGAACACGGAGGTAGTAACGAACACCAAGGTGCAGCGCAATCTCACTTTGAAAGAACTGCCTGAGGATAGACCAAACGCGGGGAAATATGTAGCCAGTCGAGTAACTGAAGTTGCAAAACCTCATTCCCGGGTAGGATCCCAGAGGACAGTGCCAGAAATTCCCTTGGATAAGATAGGAGATATGTGCGAAGGTGAAGAAGGGAACACCTATCTTCCCATTACCTACCAGGACTACACCACAAAGGCAATTTTGGACTCAGGTGCAGGAGTTGCAATTGCCACCACCTCCTTATGGAAGCGTTGGGGCAAGCCGGCACTCAGGCCGACGAGAATGAAATTGCAGATGGCCGATGGTCACATAGAGAGACCCCTAGGATTGCTAGAAGGAATAACTCTCACCACTTGTGGTGTCGAGTTTGAACATACTTTTGCCATATGTGACTTCAGCAAAAATCATGCCTATGAGATGATTTTAGGAAGACCATTCATGCGACAGTTGCAAGTGGTACAGGATTGGGGGACCAATTCTTTGTACCTGCAGCACTTAGGTGTTACAACCAAAGTCAATCTCAAGGATTATTCTCATAGAGATGTCCCTCCTATCCAGTGGAATCCCATTCATAGAGCCAAAGATGATACGGAATCTGTGCATTCCATAGGGTCAGGATCCTCCTGGATGCACGAAGACACTCACTTATGGATGTGCAAAGTAGCAGTGGAGGAAGAGAAGAGAGAAAAGGCCAGAGAAATAGGTGCAAACGAAACTCATAGACCCATTCAAGACCCAACCTATGCACCTGTAGTTTTTCCTGACGAGGAATTTGAACCCCATGGTTGGGCAGAAATTTTAGCAACAATGGACGTAGCCATCAATGAAGAACAATGGACACCTCACTGTGATGAGGATGGCTATGACATTTCAGTCTTCTCCATAGAGCCAATCATGGGAGAGGCAGTTCTAGAAGAATGTGAACCTAGCCCTGATGCATTTGAGGATGCAAGTGACTCCGATCTAGAGTCAATCATTATGGACCCACCATTTGCATCAGATGAAGAATACTTCTATGAAATAGAATTTCAACCCCAGAGGCATGGAGAGGTTACAAATGATGTAAGATTAGCAACGCATATGACCCCTAAGGAAGAAGGAAAGAAACGAAAGAAGAGAGAAGCCTTACCAGAAGAGGAAGAATCTTTGTTTGAGGTCCCAGAAAATTTTAAGAAGTATGAGATAGATGACAGGAGAGTCATGATAAGAATGCCTAAACGAGAGGCACAATCAGGAGAGGCCTATGATAACAAAGAAACCACCAAGAAAATAGTAGTGGCCATAGAAGAAGGAGGGGAGAGATGCACGTATATAGGCCATGACCTGACAGAAGAAGAAGAGCATGAATTGATTGCCTCGCTAAGAGAATACAGAGATGTATTCGCTTGGAGTTACAAGGATTTGAAAGGTGTTGACCCTGACATATGCTCACACACTATCCCCATGACCTCAGATGCCAAACCCTCTAAGCAAAAGCCTTATACATATAACGATAATTACGCTGCTAAGATCAAAGAAGAGATAGATAGACTGGTGGAAGCTGGATTTATCTATGAAATTGAGCACACTGAATGGGTATCCCCCATCGTAGTGGTGCCCAAGAAGAATGGCAAACTGCGTGTGTGCATTAACTTGAAAAAGGTTAATGCCGCCACAATCCGAGATAACTATCCGCTTCCCATCACAGAACATCTCTTAGAAAGAGTGGCAGGCAAGGAAGTGTACAGCTTCCTTGATGGATTTTCGGGCTACAATCAAGTAGCCATAGCTCCAGAGGATCAGCATAAGACAGCCTTTGCCACAGAATGGGGCATTTTTGCTTTTAGAGTAATGCCATTTGGGCTTACCAATGCACCAGCTACCTTCCAGAGGCTGATGTGCCATGTGTTTAAGGAGTTCCTGAGGAAGAGTTTAGAAGTCTATGTTGATGATCTCTGTGCTCATTCCAATGTTAGACAAACCCATATTCCTGAACTCAGACAAACCTTTGACAAATGTAGAGAATATCAGGTCTGCCTGAACCCAGAAAAGTGTGTTTTTATGGTCAGGCAAGGCAAGATTCTAGGACACATAGTGTCAAAGAATGGCATATCTACCGACGAAGAAAAAGTGAGAGCCATAGCAGAGCTACCTAGGCCAAAGAATGTCAAGGAAGTACAAGCTTTCATGGGGCATTGTGGTTATTATCGACGATTTATACACATGTATGCTGTCATTGCAAAGCCCATGTACGGACTTCTGACAAACTTTGAGTGGACGGATGAATGTGAGAATTCCTTCCAAGAGCTTAAACGAAGACTATGTTCGGCACCAATCTTGACCACACCAGATTGGAATAAGCCATTCCATGTTCATGTGGATGCATCCAATTATGCTATTGGATGTGTGCTTGCACAACCTATTGGTGAAGGTAATATGGATCTTCCAATTGCCTATGCCAGTAGACAATTGAATGCGGCTGAACGGAATTACACCACTACCGAACGAGAAGGATTAGGCATGGTATATGCAGTTAAGAAATTTAGACACTATTTGCTTGCAAATAAGTTTAAATTTTTTACTGATCATGAGGCATTATTATATCTTGTAAACAAGCCATGCAATACAGGAAGATTAGTGAGATGGTTTCTCTTGCTAATGGAATACGATTTTGAGGTTGTGGTAAGAAAGGGTAGGACTCATTTGAGAGCAGATCATCTCTCTAGGCTCACATCAGGAGAAGCCCCCCAAGGAGTGTCAGATGACCTTCCTGATGCTTACTTGTTTAATTTGGAAGTGGTGCCGCAATGGGCTAAGCCATTAGTGCCAGTATTGACATACGGGCCTAATCATCCAGTGATAAACACACGGAATAGAGAGGTTGTAAGAGCCCAAAAGTACCACATCATGGCAGGAAGCATGTACAAGCACACAGATCAAGGGATCTTGGCTTGTTGCGTAGAAGAGGATGAGTATGCTAAATGGTTGCAATTAGCGCATGTAGGTGCACTAGAGCAACACCATTCAAAGCAACGAACTTTACAGACTCTAAAGAGACTTGGAGTGCATTGGCCAACTATGGAGGCTGATGTCCAAAAGTTGTGCAAGGAATGCCCAATCTGTTGCACTAAACCACCTGTGGAACATGCCACTCTCTATCAAGTATCCATTGTGCCAGATTGGAGTGAACCTCTAGTATCATTCTTGAGGACAAACACATTCCCTCCAGACATGACTCTAGCTAGAAAAAGGAGTTTGGAACAAGAAGCCCAGGATTATTCACTCGTTGGTGATAATCTATACAAGCGCGGTAAGGATGGTTACCTGAGACTGTGTGTCCATGAAAGTGAGTATCTTAAGATCTTAGAAACTGCTCACCAAGGTGTAGCAGGAGGACACTTTGGACCAGATCGGGTGATCAAGGCAATATTGTTTGCGGGCTTCTGGTGGCCTACCCTTCACATGGATGCACATACCTATGTGAAACGGTGTGATGTCTGTCAGAGGACTCAGTATCCTATACGCAAAGATGAGATGCCACTGAAACCTATGATGGGTGGACGTGCATTCTCTAAGTGGGGAATAGACTTCGTAGGTCCAATTAATCCCCCAGCTAAGGGTTCTCATGCGGAATACATCATTGTGGCAACAGATTATCTCACCAAGTGGGTAGAGGTAAAAGCTACAACAAAGAACGATGCTCAGACAACTGCCAAATTCTTGTTTGAGAATGTGTTCACAAGATATGGGCTACCCATAGAACTAGTAAGTGATAGAGGCACTCATTTCTTAAATGAAGTGATTGAAAATCTACTCCAAGAATTCTTGGTAATACACAAGAAGTCTGCCCCCTATCACCCTCAAGCTAATGGACAAGCAGAGAGCACTAATAAGATTTTATGCAATGTACTGACGAAATTAGTGAACACTAAACGCTCTGACTGGGACAAACAGCTACACCATGCTGTTTGGGCATACCGAGTTGCCTACAAAACGGTACTCCAAGCCACCCCCTTTCAGATGGTATTCGGTCAAAACGCTGTGCTACCCTTGGACTTCCTGATTCCTACATTGAGAGTAGCACAAGAGTATGAATGGACAGGTCATGAGCTCTCCTCTAGGATCTTGGATCTTGAACGATTAGGAGAAACAAGACTGAGAGCCGCTGCAGGAATATATGCAGCCAAGAAGAGACAGAAGGCATACTTCGATGCCCATGTGAAGGATAAAGGCTTGAAAGCGGGAGATCTAGTCTTAGTCTATACACTGAAACAACACGCGAGGAAACTAGAAAAGAGAGGCTACGGACCTATGATCATCAATAGGATCTCCACAAGTGGAGCAGTACAATTGGCCACATTAGAGGGTGATGTTCTCCCTAACTATATTAGCGGATGCAGAGTCAAGTTGTATCAGGAAACCCTCACGGAGGAAATGCTGAGCCGACTCAACACTGCTAAGAAACGCAAAGAGGAAGAAAAGAGAATTAGAGAAGAAGCTCAAGCAGAGGCTTTAGAACGCATCAGAAGGATGAAATTACGAAGGCAAGGTAGAGATCAGCCTGGAGCGAATGACTATGCAGGCCAAGGATTTCCCATAGCCATGTGTGAAGTTGCAGGAACAAGCTCGAATAGAATAATTGATAGACGTCCTTTCATAACCATAGACATAGGACAAGGAAAGAGTACAAGGACCGTAAGAGCCTTGATTGACTCAGGTGCTGCCACTAGCGCTGTTAAGTTGTCTTACTGTCAAGAGTTACAGTTAACTGTCCATCCTGTGGAAGCATACCTCATAGGATTGGGAGGCGTGGAAACCCCTTGCATGGTTAGGTGGAACTTCCCCTCTACATTCACGAGGAGGCAATGACCGTTAAAGTACTAGTGTGTCAAGATGAGGATCTCACTGAACCTCTCGTCTTGGGTCAGGATTGGATCTATGACCAAGCAGTCAATCTAAACCTAAGAAGTGGACTTCTCCAGGTTTGGGTCAATCATAGTCACGTTACAGTAGAATTAGACAATGGAGCACTCAAGGAACTAGGAAAGGCACAGACTCCTGGTCCTTCCAGGGGTACACATGAAGATGACCATGTTGTTCTTGTCCAAAACTATGTGTTGCAGAGGAATGATATTCACAAAAAAGGAGTCAGGAATGCAACGGAACTCCCTTCTTTTCCAAAGGCTAGAAGGCGGCAGCAACCCAAGGTGGATCAAAGGCAGAAGAAGCAGAGTACTACCTATGTCCGAGATCAAAAGTACCTGCGCAGCAGAATGGCCCAGAAAATAAACCAGGTGTGGGTGCGGAAAGGCGAACAACCGGTTGCACCACCGTCAACTACACGGGCAAAGCCTCTTATTAGTGACCAACAACACGACGCTAATGAGAAGTCTTTCAGAAATTCTTCTGCTAAAGTAAAATCTATTTGGGTGCCCAAGAAGTCGATGAAGGCAAGCCCACAATCAGGACAAATTTGGGTGCCTAAGGCTTGCTGGATGGCACAAGTAGCTACGCTGAGGCCACAACCTAAACAGCATAACGCAGCTATGCATACTGCCAATATTCACTCGTTCTCAACTCTCAAGAACACACCAAGACCCAAGAACGTGCATGTAATCAATTGTAAATGGGTCCCAAAAAGGCCTCGTTTTCAAACCATGACACCGGGAAAGCTCGGTAGAGACTCTCCGAAACCGAAAGCAAAGCCCATTCACTGCATTTGGCAGCCTAGGGCCTGTAATAAACCCCCCGACCCCAATTTGTAAATCCATACCCACTTACTAACTGCAGTAGTCTCATAGGACAACACAAGCACTACCTACACACACTGTCTTCATGCACTTACTAACCACTAACTCATCATCCATCTCATGTTAATGTTGTAACGGGGACAACAACGGATCTATTCTGTCCATTACGATGTTAACACTTGGCTCTATATTCTCACAGAACCAACCAGCGAACAGGGCCATGGCAGAAGCAGGTACTAGTTCTCAAGCCGGATCTGGTGCCCAGATTGTGGACATAGAAACACTTCTCCTTGAGCCACGTCTCACCGCAAGACCGCAAGAGCTTCAAGAAGTGCATGTGCTCCCCATCCAGGATCCGCCACAAGGACACACTTCTCAAGTAGGTAAGCATGCGCATTGGTTCAGTGATGTTGCTGGACCACTGGGCGATGGAACCTATTTCTGGGAAGCAGAATTGGAATTCAATGGCAAATGGGGTCGATACCACTTTTTCGCACGCGAGTTTGAAAGCTATCAAAATGCCGAAGTCATGAGATCAGTTTGGGTCAAAGCAGGTGTGGAAAGTTATTTCAGGACTCACTTACCAAAGCCGGATTTTTTACGATGTTCTTATCTGATCAGTACCATCACGCCAAGCAGAGCCAAGGGCGGCGACATCACCTTTGTGTTGCCATCACTGCTGCCGGGTAATGAGCTTAAAAGATTCAAGTTGTCCCTCAATCTGGTAAGAGAAGCATTGGGTATGTATGGCATGCACATCCCAACAGAAAAGGAAACCATGGTTCCAGGTCGAATGAAGCACAAAGATCTTAATAAGCTGAAAGACATGGTCGCGATGACACCTACCATTGCGCTTCACCTGCGAACCATCATGCAACATTTTGCTTTTCCCGCCCAAGAACGATTCACAATGCCCCCGAAAAAAATATGGTTCAGTTTATATCTAGCAGAAACCGAAAGCCTGCCCATCAATGTGCCACACTGGATCATAGATCAGATCCACCTAGCGCATCAAAGGTGGAACAAAAAACAGAAGAATGTGCTCCACGGGTGTTGTGCTTTGACCAGAATAATCTATAGATGCTTGGCTTATGACGTGCCTGTTCAGCGGGCACTCGTATGGTCCCGAGTCCAAGAATTCCAGAGAAGACTATCAGCAGCAGGTCCCCCATCAAAGAAGATGAGGGGGGGAGTCCAACTACCCTGTGCTCAACCAAGGGGAGCTACCGCTACACCAGAAATCACTCCTCCCCTGACACGACGAGTTAGGCCATTCACAATCCGGTTACCAAGACCAAGCACCGAGGGGCCTAATCTGGTGTTTCCACCCATTCCATCCGATTTGGAATTTCCGCAGGGATTTACTCTTGAGGACCTCACGGATGAAGAAATTGCCAGATTAATCTATGACTCTAACCTCGAAGCCGAAGCAGCGCGAGCTCAGGAACCGCGACCCCAAACAACATCGGCCCCCACCCAACCACAAGTTGTAGAAGTCGATGTAGATGAACAAGAGGCAGGAGGAGACGAAGAAGAAGCCGACGAAGAACAACATCAAGAATATGACGAACTCTCCGAGTTAGCAAGTGCCCCAGCATATTCCTCACAAATCAAGAGACTATATCGAACCATGCGACTGGTTCAGGAACAGCATCAGATGTCTCTAGAACAGGGCAAAAGACTCATGAACGACTTGCTAGCTGAGGAAGGTGTGGACGAGTTGTTCATTGAGTCCATGAACCTTCATGCCGACGCTGTAGGACTGGACGAGGCCATTCATGAGGCAATGGCCTACATCCATAGGTTTGAAAAAAGAGTTCCCGTTCGTCCCAGGAGGTCCGGGAAGCAAATTCACATCAATACATCAGCACCAGGCGAGGCAACACAAGCAGAAGAATATCAGGAAGCTCCGTTCTCACCACCATCCCCACCTCACACTACACAATTCACTCCACCACAGGACACTAACACTACCACATCCACTACCACTACCATCGTCATGGGCATCCCACTCTCTCCGGGAATCCAATACGGGGGAGTCACCATGCCCACCTTCACCACCCTGTTCACCGATGTCACATCCACTCCACCCACGATTCCCATCTACACCGTCACGCAAACAGTTGACACGATGGAAACATCACCAGCCACAGCACCGCTTCCTCCCCCCATGCCACCTTCATCACCCATACCCCCTCCACCCACATCTCCGCTTACGTCCACATCATTCACCTCTCCCATTCCCGCCCCCATTCCCCCTGCATCTTCACCCCTCCCAGCATTATTTAATGTAAATAACATATTTTTAGCATTAAACCAATGTGTATACCAGCTCCAGAATGAGTACAAAGCTCTGGACAACCGGTATCAGCAACTGGAAACGCACCATCAAAACTTACAAAGACAATTTCACATTCTACAAATAGAAAATGCAGAACTGAATCAACGCTACACGACGCTTGAGCAGGCTCACCAAACATTATTGGCGGCACCCCAACCATCGACCGAATCAGGTGCCAAACAACTAGAAGCTTTGCTCGAGGTATACCAAGCCGATAATCTCAAAGTCCGGCGTAACCTGGCACTTCTCAAAAAACACATGGCGGCTGCCCTTGAGGAAAACAAGAGACTGCAGCAGCAGAATGAAGTAAATCTAGAAGCAGCAATGGAAGGCTCTCCACACGAAATTGATCCAGAGCAGTTTAAAGCTGTGCCCTCAGAGACAATGAAGACCATCTTGGACAGCTATGCGGATCTATTAGAAGCTCATGATGACTTGGAAAGGGAACGTGATGCGCTGCGCAATCAACTCCAAGAGCAACAGACAGCACCCAAAGTCACAAAAACGACCACGACTTCAGAGGAAGTCAAGGCATTGAAAGAGCAGGTGGCCGAATTACAGGCAAGATTACTCACACATGAAAGGCAACCCTCTCCAGTTGTCGAACCAGAACCCGAGGATTTGGTACCCATCGAGGTAGATGAGACGTATGAGGAACCTTACGTTCCTATGCCAATGCCAGGTGGTGAGCCAACCGCAGAAGGAATGGATACGTTAGAAATCGAAGTACCTGAGTGGCTCCAAACACTAGAGAAAACGGCATCAACTCATGAAGATCGAGTGGCAGTTCAGATCCAATCTATGGCAAAGATAGAGGACACTATTATTAAATCAGAATACTTCCGCAGCATGTCCCACCATAGATGGATCGGAACCAATGATGATCAATACGTGCCATATTGTATACTCCTGGCGGACTACAATGCAGAAATACAACATAGATGTGGCAAACCTCCAACGTTTGCTACACAATTTGGGCCAGATGATATCCTAGAGAGCGCCAAAAAAGGATCCATTCATCAACCCACTTGGAGGATCCGACTCCTCGAAACCTACCCGGAGATGGTTCGCACCTGGACGAATATGCCTCTTTTTATTAAATATAACCCTTGTTATGTTCCTGTACTCCGCAGACGCACATGGCCAGAGTTTACCATTGCAGTCAAGAATATCAAGGGATGCGCCAAATGGTTAAACTACGTCTATCTAGCACCCCCTCAAGGGCCTCCCACCGTCAATTACATGATTTCCACTATACGGCACTGGAGCATCCGATTAAAGAATACCCCTGATGTAATGGCCCAGATGTGCATGAAAATTTTTGAGTTAATGCTCATTACATTCAGGACATTCAAGAATATCAAGGACCCACACTTCTCAGGCGTCGGATTCCTTACAGGAAACCAAGATTTAGTTTACGACATGAGCACCACTCCTTCCATAGAGGTGATATACGCTTGGCACGCCAGAATAAAATACCTCCCAGCCTGCTTTAAACAAACATTCGAAGAGATGTTCATAACAGGCTCAAAGTCAAGGACGAAGCATGGAAGCACATCAAAGAAGTGGACATAGAAGAAGAGAGAGCAAGTAGGGAGCTCCAAGAAGCGTATGTCAAATTTTCAGAAGAATCCCCTACAAAAATAGTGATTTTCATCACTAGAAACCATTGTAAATACCATTATCTATTTTTAGTAACTCCATTTTGTTCAAGCCGAGGAGTCCTCGAGCTTGAGGAGTATTAGAAGTACCATCGTACCAATTTTCATAATTTTTAGACTTCGTTTGAGCCCTCAAATAAGCCCTGGAACCTAATTTTTAACTAGGCCGGACACTAGGTCTGGACAGGGCCAAAACTAGTCAAAAAACTATAAAAAGAGCTAGAGAGCTCATTTTTGGGGTTAGCTTGTTAGAGAATAGAACTTTTGTAAGAGAACTCTTTTGCAATCTAAGCTTTCCATTGTTCCTCTCTTTGATCTTACTTTGTGCGCGTGTGTGTGTATGTGTGTGCATGTTTGTGTGCTTTCACTCACGCACTTGTGCCTTCACTTGCTCGTGGTCTTCATACCGGTCCTCACGTCTCCGCGGATTGACAAGTAAAGGAGGTGGTGCTTACGCTTGAGCTACACCAAATTTTGGCGCCGTTGCCGGGGAGAGAGCTTCGAGGACGAGCGTTGTGATGGTAAGATCGTAGATTTGCGACGTTGGAAGGTAAAAAAACTGTCATTTCAGTTCATTTTCTGTTTTTTCCTCTTCATCTTCATCATCATCATCATCTCCACCTTCTTCCATCTTCTTCTTCATAGAAAATTCTTGTTTTTTAGTGCATTTTCACCATCTTCATACCATTTTTCATGCATTATTGTGTGGGAAGGAGTTAGGAGGTGCAAGGGAGAGCAAGCGCTGTGTTTTTTTTCATGATTTTCTGCTCATACGGAGCTCGCCATAGCCGGCGCTCAGAAATTTGAATTTCCCGCCAAAAAACGCGATTCTGTGATGAAAATCGCGATTCTGTGAAAATTCAAAATTTTTTGAAAAATCACGATTTTCAGTTTTCCCGCCTAAAAGTTGGTTGAAAAAATCGCGATTCTGTGTTTTTCTCAAAAAAAAAAAACGATTCTCTGCTCAAAATCGCGATTCTCTGAAAAACACGATTCTCTGCTCAAAATCGCGATTCTCTGCTCAAAATCGCGATTCTCACCAATCACGATTTTCAGCAAAAACACGATTTTGTGAAAAAGGCGATTCTGTGAAAACACGATTTTTTGCTCAAAATCGCGATTTTCAGGTGAAAAATACGATTTTCAAAAAACACGATTCTCTGCTCAAAATCGCGATTCTCACCAATCACGATTTTCAGCAAAAAAAACACGATTTTGTGAAAAAACACGACTTTCTGCTCAAAATCGCGATTCTCACAAATCACGATTTTCAGCCAAAAATACGATTTTGAGAAAAACACGATTCTGTGGGACAAAATCGCGATTTTCAAGTCAAAAACACGATTCTGAGAAAACACGATTTTCAGTCAAAAACACGATTTTGTGAAAAACACGACTTTGTGAATCACGATTCTCTGAGTCAAAATCGCGATTTTCAGAAACACGATTTTGTGATCAACATCGCGATTCTCTGAAACACGATTTTGTGATCAAAATCGCGATTTTCAGAAACACGATTTTGTGATCAACATCGCGATTTTCAAAAACACGATTTTGTGATCAACATCGCGATTCTCTGAAACACGATTTTGTGATCAACATCGCGATTTTCAAATCACGATTTTCTGCTCAACATCGCGATTTTCAAATCACGATTTTCTGCTCAAAATCGCGATTTTCAAAAACACGATTCTGTGCTCAACATCGCGATTTTTTTTACTTCACAGCATCGCGATTTTCAGAAAGTTCACAAAATCGCGATTTTCTCCAAAGGTCCTGTTTGCCTGTTTTGACCCCCAGGAGCCTGATTTGACATAACTTTCTCATCCAAAGTCCATTTTTTGAGCTCTATAGCTTGTTGGAAAGCTCGTTTCAAATCCTACACGATCTCAACTGTTTTTTTCAAGAATAATGCGTTGATATTGAGATAGGATAATTTGAAGTTGACCCTCAGGTGGGACTAGGGAACCAAGGGGACTCCAAAGAATTTTGAACCATACCAAGGGGAAATTTTGGACTCCTGACTAAAGCTTATGAACCTGAGATCTGGTAGACACTTAGGCAAGGATAAACAAAGCATTAGATCTTCTGAGGCTAGTGTCAACCATACATCCAAGTCTTGGGCACAACAACTAAGTGGTCATCTGTTACTCAGATCGGACACAAGTGATTCAGAAATGTCTTTTAGTATGGGAAAACCTGCAGGTGGCTCAGGGACTGCCCATCTACAAACACCGGAAGGTCCCTATAAGACACAGTTGGAATATATTCGGACCAACCAATTAGGTGCTCGCATCTATGAGGATGGTCTGAGGCGATCAGTGGTCCAACTCAAAAATCCAGATCAATCCTTTGGACTTGAACACCCGGTGGTCAAGTTCGAAGAGGGTTCATACATTGATAAGGAAGGAACCATGTATGTGGTTACCAACCAACCAGATAGGACCGATGAGTTTGGAAATATCATTCATGAGAATGAGATAGGAGACCTAGAACAAGGAAACGTAGGACAAGGACCCCAGACTCCTAGAGGTAAGTCAGTTTTGACCCGAGTGATCACTCCGGACTGGATCCCTCAGGACAACAAAAGCATAGAACTATTTTTGAATAGAGAAACAGAGGAAGCCTTTTGGAGGTTCAAGCCAGATCAACCTAGCCAATTGGGCATAGTTATCATCTATGAATTCAAAGATCCTGAGATACCAGGCAAAGTTGTCTACCTGGATAACACATCAGAGAAAATTTTCTTGGTAACGGAACATGATAGACATGCATATACATGGAAGAATGACATGATTTTCCCCCCACCAAGATCCAATGTTTCCCATGGCCTCCAAGGGGTAGGATCATCCCAGGCTCATGAAGCCCAGAGAGAAAGAACTAGAGAGAGACCTGAGGTAAGTTTTGCACACACCGTGGGCAGGAATAGGTCAGGATTTGAAAATGAAAGACCTGAAAGAGAGAGACATCAAGCACATAGGCAACAAAGAGATGAACCGGATTTTCCATTGCCTAGACCCCGGGAGTACCCAAGAGCCCTTAAACCCAGTCACGTGATCAAGGCAATGAAGAACTATTTCGATGGGACAGGGGATCCTTATGATCATGTGGCCGAGTACAAACAAGTGCTGAGAGCCGAACAAATTGAGGACTGGTTCACCCAGTACGAGGCATTTGGTTTGACCCTTAAAGGCACGGCCTTAGCTTGGTTTCAACCATTGAGTAGAAGCAGCTATCGCGATATAGGTCAACTGCTAGACGAATTCATTGTAGAATTTTCCAAGAGTGGTATCAGGCATAACACATCGTCCCTGATCCATAGTTTCAAGCAGACACCCCAAGAAACAGTGCGACTAGCAGGTAGAAGGTTCAGACAGTACCTAGAAAGATGCCCTGCTCCAGAGCTACCCACACCAGCCAAACAAGTGGCTTTGTTTTTAGATGGCTTATTGAGCACAAAGTTAAGATCCTATGTATACTTGAAAGATCCTAGATCCATAGAAGAGTGTGTGCGGACGTGCATAGACATAGAAGATAACTTGGGTGAGGAGTTAGGATTGGCCAAACTCTACAAAGATTCGGATAGTTCTACTAGCCATACTTCAAAGATCTCCACAGAAATAGAAGAGATAGCTGAGCAAGTTGCCAAGAAGCTGGGAGTCCAAAATAAACAAACACAGGGAGTCACTTCATTGAATCGGTGCTATACTTGCGGAGGTGACCACATGGCTAACGTATGCCCAATGCAAAACCAAAACATTAGAGAAAGGAATGCTCCATATTGCACTATTGAGAGAAAATACACAAACCACACGGCTCAAGATTGTCCCTACAATAGGCAGGCTGTTAGACAAAATTATCAGCAACCTTACCCACAAGGTAGGTATCAGAATCAATACCAACAGCCATATTACAGACCACAACAGCAATATCAGGTACCATATAGGCCACAACCTGTCTTGGTAAACCAACCACCAGCTCCAGCCAACGTGATTCCAGTCAAGTATGCTGTGGGAGAGGAAAATCCAAATAGAGCTTTGGTGCCACTAACCCCATTGATACCAGATAATGACTCTCATGCTCATAGTTCAGACTACTCCCATGAAGGTAGTCCACATGCTTATTACACAGAGTCACCTGAACATAGTGAGATTTACTCGTATCAATATGAGGCACCGCCTATGGAGCAAAATTGGGAGCCAGAATACTCCAAGGTCATGTACACAAATCCTAACCCTAGGCCCCAGTTGAGACAAATGAGACCACAAGCCCCTAGAGGATCTTGTTTCAGATGTCATGGTGACCATTTCATTCGTGACTGTCCCCACCCACCATCTCCGAGTCAAGGACAGGCTATCACAATACAGGCTTTTTGTCCTGATTGTGGCAAAGACCATCTCCCCAGAGATTGTCCAAGAAACCCCTCTAGTACACCCAAGATTACACCCATTAATGTGGTAGGCTTAGTGGCAGATCCAAGTTCAAGTAGTAGCAATGTGGCTCCTATACAAGCTGTCACTAGAGCACAAGCCTTAAAACAGGATAAACCAGTAGAACAATCAGAGCCGAGTGAATCGGGAGAGCCTAGTAAGAGGAAAACAAGAACATGGAAGGATACCAGAGAGAAGGCCAATCGCAAGTGGAATAAAAAGTTATCGGAACTAGAAGAAGGCTTAAAAGAAGCGAAAACAAAAATAGAAGACATTGCATCTCAAAGCCCCTCGCATGCCGAAACTCCATCCACTCCACCTCATCCCACCCCACCACCCACTGTAAATAGACCGCAACCAGGGTCTGTTCTTGCAGATCCAACCCCAGAAGGCTTGGACATGATGTTCAAGGCCTACCAGGCTCGACTTCAAGAAGGGCCTACAGCGGCAAACCTAGACAAGAGTTACCCTAGAGCAGATTTAGAGATTGAACGGATGAAAATGTGCATGAAAATGGTAGAACAAGCTCAAGCCATACTTGAGACTAGTCAAAAGTTCAATCAGACAAACTCTATCAAATCGGATTTGCATTTCCAGGGCTTACTAGAACGATTAGAGCAGTTGGTAAACAAACCACAAGTTTCTCTACCTCCACAGGCTCAACCAGTTATTGAAAGAGGAAGCTCACCACCAAGGGGAGCTTATGTTCCTAATTCCACGGATGCTGGAATACCTCCTTCTATTCAACAGTACTCTCAAGAGTTCTTGCGGGAAATACAAGAGGAGAAATGGGCCAAGGAGAAGGGTAATTCCCCTCCTATTCCTGAGATTGATGATCTTCATGATCAATTTCCCCAAGACATCCCATCTATTTACGAAGATGAAGCAGAACAACAAGAGGACGAAAGGTTAGATTTTGAATCTAATACCTTAGAAGAACTGCCTCAATTTCCAGGCCCATGGGAATCTGAATCACTCCAGATTAGAGCTCCCACAATACTGGTAAGAAATGAAGACTCAGTGGTTCCAAGGAACACTGATGTCGTGAAGAACACTAAGGTTCAGTGTCATCTCACTGTAGAAGAGCTGCTCAAAGCAAAACCTGAGCTCTGGAATCATGTGAAGGATCAGGTTCCAGAACTTGATTCCAACATGCCAAAAGCAGGCTCCAAGCAAAGGGTACCAGAGATACCTCTAGACAAAATAGGGGACATGTGTGAGGGTGAAGAAGGTAATACTTATCTTCCCATCACCCACCAAGGTTACACAACCAAAGCAATCATAGATTCAGGTGCTGGTGTTGCTATTGCGACCACCTCCTTGTGGAAGCAATGGGGCAAGCCCACATTAAGACCAACTAGAATGAAGCTTCAAATGGCTGATGGTCATTTTGAAAGACCTCTAGGATTGCTAGAAGGGATCACTCTAACCACTTGTGGTGTAGAATTTGAGCACACATTTGCTATATGTGACTTTGAGAAAAATAATGTCTTTGAGATGATCCTAGGAAGACCCTTCCTACGACAATTGCAAATAGTACAGGATTGGGGAACTAACTCCTTGTACTTACAGCACTTAGGGGTCACCACTAAGGTCAATTTGAAGGATTACACCTTCAGAGATGTACCACCCCTACAGTGGAATTCTATCCACAAAGCGAAAGAAGATTCCATCTCTGTGCATTCTGAAAGTTCACCTGATCCATCATGGCTGCATGAAGATACTCATTTGTGGATGTGCAAGGTCGCAAAGGAAGAGGAAAAACGTTTAAAGGCAAGAGAAGAAGGAACTTCGCTAGGAGATAGACCAGTTAGGGACCCAGCCTACACACCGATGATCTTTCCAGATGAGGAGTTTGAGCCTCAGGGCTGGCCAGAAATCTTAGCCACCATGGACATTGCTGTCAATGAGGAACAATGGACACCTCATTGTGATGAGGAGGGTTATGATATCTCAGTGTTCATGTGTCAACCCCTGCTAGAAGAATGTGACCCTAGTGATGTCATAGAAGAAGAAGAGAATGACGATGATTTGGAGTCTATTGTGATGGATAGTTGCTTTAACTCAGAGCAGCACTATCTAGAAGATATAGGAGTGTTCACCCAGAAAGAAGAAGAACCTCTCACAAGTATTAAAACAGTAAGCTCAAAGGATGGAAGTGAGAGTAGTCAAAAGAAAAAGAAAAGAAAAGCAGTGAAACAAGAAAAGGAGGAATCATTGTTTGAAGTACCAGAAAACTTCAAGAAATATGAAGTTGACGACCGCAAAATTCTGGTACGAATGCCTAAGAGAGAGGCCATCATAGGAGAATCATATGATAATAAAGAAAAGACCAAGAAGATTGTAGTGACCATTGAAGAGAACGAAGAGAGATGCACATATATAGGAGATGATCTAAGTGCAAGAGAAGAAATGGAGCTCATAGCTCTATTAAGGGAATATAGGGATGTGTTTGCATGGCACTATAGAGACTTGAAAGGGGTAGATCCAAGAATTTGTTCTCATACTATCCCCATGACTGCTGATGCTAAGCCCACCAAACAGAAGCCCTACACATATAATGATACCTATGCAGCCAAAATCAAAGAAGAAATTGATAGGTTGATTGAGGCTGGATTCATCTATGAGATTGAGCATACCGAATGGGTGTCCCCCATTGTTGTGGTACCCAAGAAGAACGGGAAGTTGCGAGTGTGTATTAACCTTAAAAAAGTTAATGCCGCTACGATTAGAGATAGTTATCCACTTCCAATCACAGAACACCTTTTGGAGCGTGTTGCAGGCAAGGAAGTTTATAGCTTCCTTGATGGATTTTCAGGTTACAATCAAGTAGCCATTGCCCCAGAAGATCAACACAAAACAGCTTTTGCTACAGAGTGGGGAATCTTTGCATTTCGGGTGATGCCATTTGGGCTCACCAATGCACCTGCAACATTCCAAAGGCTCATGTGTCATGTCTTCAAAGAGTTCTTGCGAAAGAGCTTAGAAGTGTATGTGGATGATTTATGTGCTCATTCCCAAGAAAGACGGGTTCACATCCCTGAACTCAGACAAATCTTCAACAAGTGTAGAGAATATCGAGTGTGTCTGAACCCAGAAAAGTGTGTGTTCATGGTGCGTCAAGGTAAAATCCTCGGTCATATTGTTTCTAAGAATGGAATCTCAACGGATGAAGATAAGGTACGAGCCATAGCGGAGCTGCCAAGGCCAAGGAATGTTAAAGAGGTACAAGCCTTTATGGGCCATTGTGGATATTACCGTAGGTTTATCCACATGTACGCGATCATAGCTAGACCCCTTTATGCCTTGTTGTCTAATTTTGAGTGGAACGACGAATGCGAGAATTCTTTCAATGAACTGAAGAAACGTTTGTGCACAGCACCAATACTGACCACTCCTGATTGGAATAAACCATTCCATGTCCATGTGGATGCATCCAATCATGCCATAGGATGTGTGCTGGCACAACCCACAGGTGAAGGGAATTTAGATTTGCCCATAGCATATGCTAGTAGACAACTAAACCCAGCCGAAAGAAATTATACCACAACCGAGCGAGAAGGGTTAGGCATGGTATATGCTGTAAAGAAGTTTAGACACTATTTATTGGCCAACAAGTTCAAGTTCTTCACTGATCATCAAGCTTTGTTATATTTGGTCAATAAACCTTGCAACACTGGACGCTTAGTAAGATGGTTCCTCTTACTAATGGAGTATGACTTTGAAGTTGTTGTCAGGAAAGGTAGAACCCACCTTCGGGCAGATCACCTTTCTCGCATTACTTCAGGAGAGTCACCACAAGGAGTGTCTGATGAACTACCTGATGCTTATCTGTTCAATTTGGAAGTTGTTCCTAAATGGGCAAATAAGTTGGTACCAGTCCTAACCTTCGGCCCTGCAAATAAGAATGTGAAAACATCACAAGAAGAAATTGTAAAATCACAAAAATATCACATATTGGCAGGAAGCATGTACAAACAAGATACTGAGGGTGTATTAGCTTGTTGTGTCGAGGATGATGAACATAGTAGTTGGTTGCAGCAAGCTCATGAGGGATTGCTAGGAAATCACTATTCTAAACAACGAACATTGCAGAATTTGAAACGTTTAGGAGTGTATTGGCCTAGCATGGACAAAGAAATACATGAGTGGATCAAGAATTGTCCAATGTGTAGAGAGAAACCACCAGTGGAGCATGCGACCCTTTATCAAGTATCATTAATTCCAGATTGGAGTACTCCATTGGTAGAGTTTATGAGATCGGGAAGATTACCCAAAGAGGCCAGTCTAGCAAGAAGACGAAATATGGAGCAAGAGGCTCAAGGCTATGCCTTAGTAGGAGAAAACCTATACCGAAGAGGTAAAGATGGTTACTTAAGACTGTGCGTTCATGAATCAGACTATTTAAGGGTCTTAGAGACTGCACACAGTGGTGTTGCAGGTGGACATTTTGGCCCTGACCGAGTGATTAAAACCATTCTATTCTCAGGACTTTGGTGGCCCACTCTTCATATGGATGCACATACCTATGTGAAGAAATGTGACACTTGCCAACGTGCACAATATCCAGTGAGAAAAGACGAGATGCCCTTGAGGCCAATGATGGGAGGACGTGCATTTTCGAAGTGGGGCATAGACTTCATAGGTCCTATTAACCCCCCAGCTAGAAACTCCCATGCAGAGTACATCATTGTAGCCACAGATTACCTTACAAAGTGGGTAGAAGTCAAAGCCACAACAAAGAATGATGCTCAGACTACGGCTAAGTTCTTATTCGAGAATGTGTTCACGAGATATGGACTACCAATAGAGTTGGTGAGCGATAGAGGCACACACTTCTTGAATGAAGTCATTGAAAATCTTCTCCAAGAATTCTTGGTGATACATAAGAAATCCGCCCCCTATCATCCACAAGCCAACGGACAAGCCGAGAGTACCAATAAGATCCTCTGTAACGTATTGACAAAATTGGTAAATAATAAACGCTCTGATTGGGACAAACAACTTCATCATGCTGTTTGGGCTTATCGAGTTGCCTACAAAACGGTACTCAACGCCACCCCATTTCAGATGGTCTTCGGACAGAACGCTGTGCTACCATTAGATTTCTTAATCCCTGCCTTAAAAGTAGCACAAGAGTATGAGTGGAATGGGCATGAATTGTCCTCTAGGATCTTTGATCTCGAACGCTTGGGTGAAACGAGGCTACGAGCGGCAGCAGGCATCTACGCTGCAAAGAAGAGGCAAAAGGCATACTTTGATGCACACATCAAGGATAAGGGATTGAAAGAGGGAGATCTAGTGTTGGTATACACACTAAAACAACATGCCCGTAAGTTGGAAAAAAGAGGTTATGGACCCATGATCATTAATAGAATTTCCACTAGTGGTGCAGTTCAGTTGGCCACTCTAGAAGGAGATATCTTGCCAAACTATATTAGTGGCTGTAGAGTCAAGCTATATCAAGAACCTCTTACTGAGGATATGCTAATGAGACTCAACACTGCGAAGAAGCGAAAAGAAGAAGAGTTAAGAGTGAGAGAAGAAGCACAGGAAGAGGCCAGAGAGCGTATTAGGCAAAATAAGTTAAGGCGATTAGGCCTAGATGTCAACTCAAAAGCCCCAAAATATCACATGGATATGTGTCAAAAGTCAGGCATTGCGACTTCTCAGGTCATTGACCGAAGACCCTTTGTGACCATAGAGATAGGACAAGGGAAGGGTGCAAGGACGGTGAAAGCATTGATTGACTCAGGTGCAGCAAGTAGTGCAGTTAAACTTTCCTACTGCCAAGACTTGGGGTTGAACATCAATCCCATAGAAGCTTATCTCATAGGATTGGGAGGTGTGGAAACCCCTTGTTTGGGCGAGGTGGAACTTCCCATCTACCTTCAAGATGTTCCAATGAAAGTCAAAGCGCTAGTATGTCAAGATGAGAACCTTACAGAACCACTTGTCTTGGGTCAAGATTGGATCTATGACCATGCAGTTAACTTAAACCTAAGAAGTCAAATTCTTCAAGTTTGGGTACATGAACAATGCATTACATTAGAATTAGAGAACTGCATGCTCCTAGATCATGGCACCACACACTCTCTTAGTTCTTCCAAGACTAATCATATGAAAGAAGATGTTGTATGTGTCAAAAGCTCTATGATGCAGAAGGAGTCAGTCGTGGAAGACCAGGTTCGAAGGCGGGTGGATCTTTCTTCTTCTCCAAAGACTCAAGTAGCCACAGTAGTGAGCCCACCACACAAGCAAACACCACCGTTCACGACAACTGCTACATCAAATAGAAAGACACCATTCGGTAAAAAAGCGGTTCCGGGCATGAAGCAGATTTGGGTACGCAAAGGAGAGCAACCACCAGCCTTACCCCCACAAATCCCATCCATGCACACTAACCAAGCCAGAAGACGAAGGAAGCAGCTCAGACAAGCTCCGTCACAAGATATCCAACAAGTTTGGGTGCCTAAGAAGTTAGCTGCAGCTCAACAAGGGCAATTACAGATGTGGGTACCTAAGAAGATCCTACACCCACAACAACCTTTGTTCTCCCACATGCAAAAGGTTTCAACGAAGAGGCCAAAAAGAGAAAAGGGTAAGAACCACGTACAGAGACCAAAGGAAGATCAAATCAGCTCTTCAACATTAGTAGGAAGACATGCAAAAAGGATATGGGTTTGGAAGCCAAAAGTGCAAGTAGCCTCCACCGAACCAAAGCATCAACCACACTGGATACCACAGTTCAGAAAGCATCCAAAGAGAAAGACGCCTGAAGTGACCTCTACAGTGCCAAATGATGTTCTAAAATGGACTCCAATAAGGAGGATTACATCAGTTCGAGACTCAATGGATACCTCCACTAAGGCCGGCATCAACCTCCACAAATAACATCGAAAGCCTCGAACGAGCAACAACCATGTGCTCCTTGCACAACCCTATCTTTTGCACCATTCAGGTCATGCATTTCCAAAGTATGCATTAATATAGGGCCACATTACACGGCCGTGCATAGACACACTTGAGAATCCCATGCACAAGAGCACAGTGACAGATGTCGAACATTTCTATTGATACTAACTTTTGTGTTCTTGTTTTGTGATATCCTGTTCCTCTATAAAAAAAAAAAAAAAAAAAAAAAAAAAAAAGAGAGAAGTGGGAGAGAGCTTGTTCCCAGTGTGTCTCAGCCAGCAGTGAGATTATTGCTGCCTTATCTGGTAGAGGACAAGCATTTGGCATGAACATGGCATCTACAGCTATGATTTTATCTTACCATGAAGAGCTTGAAGGTCCGCAACTTGCGTGATGCTTAACTACTTCATGTACCAGAGCATCCAAGGAGATATCTGCAAAAGGTAGTTCTGGAGGAGAAGACTCCTGCATATGGTGAGCTAAAGAGTATATGTGAAACACAGCTTGGTGTAGTTATCCGATGTTGCTTGCCAAGGAATATAAAGCAATTCAATTCTCAGTATTTCCTGAACCAGTATGGAACAGTAGCACTGGTGAATGGTCTATGTCAATCAGCATGGTAATCTCTTAGAAACCGGCACGTGTCCAATATTCCTCTGGGTGTCAATATAGGGAAGTGAACGTACATGAGCCCAAGCTCAGAAATGCACATTGTTAGTGACAAATGTTGCTTTGAAAAGAGGAGAGGGGATCCACCACTCAAAAGATCTCATCAGTGGACAATCAACATGGACATTCATCAACAAGGTTCCATCCCAAAGGCCGAGTGTACAACACGAAGAGGCAAACATCCATCAACCTTCGCCATGGTAAGTATCTTTACTCTGGAAACACCATAACCATGATAGTTTAGGAAACCTCTTCGTCAGCATACCCTTGAGCACTTAGCTCAAGACTCGCAATTTTTGCACCATACTTCTTCCAATGCATTTTCCAAGTAAGCATGCGTAGGGCTACATTACAAGGCCGTGCACAAGGCACATACTTTTTTCAACCCATGCACGGACACACTTACCCATCACTCAATATGGGTTATGAGTACTTGGCTTGACTACTATGAAGATCAACTTTGGAAGATCTAGAAAACATCAACGGAGACTCACAACGACACAGTCATGCTGGAATACAAGGCAGAAGCACATACCAAGAGACTACAACCTGCAAAGACTCACAAGTGATAGATGAAGAACGTCGGACGACTTGTGTTCATACAGAAGGGACACTCCCTCTCAAGGCACTACTTGGAACAATCACTACAACAAGGGTCTGTCAGGGACGACAGACTCGAGAGGGGGGGGAGTGTTGAGGCTCAAAGTCAAGGACGAAGCATGGAAGCACATCAAAGAAGTGGACATAGAAGAAGAGAGAGCAAGTAGGGAGCTCCAAGAAGCGTATGTCAAATTTTCAGAAGAATCCCCTACAAAAATAGTGATTTTCATCACTAGAAACCATTGTAAATACCATTATCTATTTTTAGTAACTCCATTTTGTTCAAGCCGAGGAGTCCTCGAGCTTGAGGAGTATTAGAAGTACCATCGTACCAATTTTCATAATTTTTAGACTTCGTTTGAGCCCTCAAATAAGCCCTGGAACCTAATTTTTAACTAGGCCGGACACTAGGTCTGGACAAGGCCAAAACTAGTCAAAAAACTATAAAAAGAGCTAGAGAGCTCATTTTTGGGGTTAGCTTGTTAGAGAATAGAACTTTTGTAAGAGAACTCTTTTGCAATCTAAGCTTTCCATTGTTCCTCTCTTTGATCTTACTTTGTGCGCGTGTGTGTGTATGTGTGTGCATGTTTGTGTGCTTTCACTCACGCACTTGTGCCTTCACTTGCTCGTGGTCTTCATACCGGTCCTCACGTCTCCGCGGATTGACAAGTAAAGGAGGTGGTGCTTACGCTTGAGCTACACCCTTGTTATGTTCCTGTACTCCGCAGACGCACATGGCCAGAGTTTACCATTGCAGTCAAGAATATCAAGGGATGCACCAAATGGTTAAACTACGTCTATCTAGCACCCCCTCAAGGGCCTCCCACCGTCAATTACATGATTTCCACTATACGGCACTGGAGCATCCGATTAAAGAATACCCCTGATGTAATGGCCCAGATGTGCATGAAAATTTTTGAGTTAATGCTCATTACATTCAGGACATTCAAGAATATCAAGGACCCACACTTCTCAGGCGTCGGATTCCTTACAGGAAACCAAGATTTAGTTTACGACATGAGCACCACTCCTTCCATAGAGGTGATATACGCTTGGCACGCCAGAATAAAATACCTCCCAGCCTGCTTTAAACAAACATTCGAAGAGATGTTCATAACAGGATTCTGGGAATACCACTCAGAAATATTTGTACCCAGACCCTCACATCTCCTCCATTTATTTGCTGTGGAGCGAACCATTCACTCAGAGCAGTTACGGGTGCCACATCCAGATGTCCCAGGGCCAGTCAATTGGGATGCATTGCTGACAGATCTAGCAAGGGGACTCAGGTTAGAAGAACACCACCTCGCCGCCGATGTTGTACAATACTATGTCCAAAAAGCAGCTAGACAAGGGTCTGTCAGGGGCGACAGACGCGAGAGTGGGGGGGGTGTTGGCAGTAGCCTTGGTACACCAGGACGTACAAGACATGAAAGTCAAAGAAGGGAGTCAGAGCGAAGGGACAGCACAAGCAAACAGGGCAGTCAAAGAAGATCTGGCAAGTAGGCCAATATTTTTTCAAGACATTAATGCAAATCAAAGAGATGGACATGCAGGGAGGAAGAGCAAGTAGGGAGCTCGAAGATATGTATGGCAGATCACTAGAAGAAATCCCTACAACAACAGTGATTTTTATCACTAACAATCATTGTAAATATCATTTCACCTTTTTGTAGCTCCATTTTGTGCAAGCCAAGGAGTCCTTGAGCTTGAGGAGCCTTAGAAGTAGTTGCGTACCAATTTTCGTATTTTTTAGATCTCGTTTGAGCCCCCAAATAAGCCCTGGAACCTAATTTTTAACTAGGCCGGACACTAGGTCTGGACAGGACCAAAAGCTAGTCAAAAACTATAAAAAGGGCTAGAGAGCTCATTTTTGGGGTTAGATTGTAATTGAAACGAACTTGTAAGAGCATTTTGAAAGTAATCTAAAAGCTCCATTGATTCTCGCTCTTTGTCTTGCCATGTGTGCGCGTGTGTGTGTATATGTGTGCATGCTAGTGTGCTTCTCACTCACGCACTTGTGCCGCCACTTGCTCGAGGTCTCCATACCATCCTCACGTCTTCCCGGATTGACATTAAAGGAGGTGTTACTCATCATTGAGCTACAGTGGGTCTTTAATATCTTTGAAGGTTCTGAAGGTTACCAGCATCAACTCGAATATCTTTATGCACATCTGAGCCATTACATCTGGGATGTTTCGCATTCTGACTCCCTAGTGGTGGATGGTAGAGAGCATGTAGCCCACTGTAGCTTGTCCCCGTGGTGGTGCCAGGTATACGTAATTGAGCCACTTTGCACATCCTTTGACATTCTTCACAGTGATGGCAAACTCAGGCCATGTGCATCTTTTGAGTATGGGAGCATAACAGGGATTATACTTAATGACTAGTGGCATGTTATTCCAAGTTCGAACCATCTCAGGGTAAGTTTCTAAGAGTCATAGCCGTCAGGTAGGTTGATGAATTGATCCTTGTTTAGCGCTCTCAAGGATATCATCAGGGCCTAATTGAGTGGCAAATGTTGGAGCCTTGCCACATCGTCGTTGAATTTCAGCGTTGTAATCTGCCAAGAGTACACAATACGGCACATACTGATCATCGTTGGTGCCTATCCATCTGTGATGAGACATACTTCAGAAATATTCTGATTTGATAATGGTGTCCTTAATCTTGGTCATGGACTCAATCTAGACCGCGACTTGCTCGTCATGTGTATTGGCCGTTTTTTTGAGTTTCTGCATCCATTCTGGGGCTTCTACCTGTAGAGAATATCAAGTCTGCTTGAAACCAGAAAAGTGTGTTTTCATGGTCAGGCAAGGCAAGATTCTAGGACACATAGTGTCAAAGAATGGCATATCCACTGATGAAGAGAAAGTGAGAGTGATCGGAGAACTACCTAGGCCAAAGAATGTCAAGGAATTGCAAGCTTTCATTGGGCATTGTGGCTATTACCGACACTTTATACACATGTATGCCATCATTGCAAAGCCTCTGTACGGACTTTTGACCAATTTTGAGTGGACTGAGGAATGTGATAACTCCTTCAATGAGCTTAAACGACGATTATGCTTAGCGCCAATCTTGACTACACCAGATTGGAATAAGCCCTTTCATGTGCATGTGGATGCATCCAATTAGTGTGTACTCGCACAACCTACTTGCGAAGGTAATATGGATCTCCCAATTGCCTATGCTAGTAGACAACTAAATACGGCTGAACGGAATTACACCACTATTGAGAGAGAAGGATTAGGCATGGTATATGTGGTTAAGAAGTTTAGACACTATTTGCTTGCAAATAAGTTTAAATTTTTTATTGACCATCAAGCATTGTTATATCTCGTGAACAAGCCATGCAATACAGGTAGATTAGTAAGATGGTTTCTCTTGCTAATGGAATATGACTTTGAGGTTGTGGTGAGGAAACGGAAGACTGAAGCACACCAACATGCACACACATACACACACACATGCACACACGGCAAGAACAAAGAGAGAGACAATGGAGTTCTTTAGATTACTCAAAAGTTCTCTTACAAGTTCAATTCTACAACAAGCTAACCTCAAAAATGAGCTCTCTAGCTCTTTTTGACTAGTTTTTGGCATTGTCCAGACCTAGTGTCCGGCCTAGTTAAAAATTAGGTTCTAGGGCCTATTTGAGGGCTCAAATGGAGTCTAAAAAATATGAAAATTGATAGGTAGGTACTTCTAATGCTCCTCAAGCTCAAGGACTCCTTGGCTTGCATAGAATGGAGTCGAAACTATCCAAAAACGGTATTTACAAGGTTAAGGAAGTGATGAAAATCACTGTTCAAATGCAGTTTGGTTGGAAAATTTGGATGGCCTATTTGCCAGATCTTTGTTGACTACCTTGTCTGCTTGTGCCTTCTCTCTGCTCTAGCTCCCTTCTTTGGCTTCCTTGTCTTGTGAGTCCTTCGGTGCCTTGACTGCTACCAACATCGTGCCCAAGAAGAACAAAAAATTGCATGTGTGTAATAACCTTAAAAAAGTTAACGATGCCCTGATTAGAGACAGTTTTCCTCTTTGTATCAAGGAACATCTATTGGAATGAGTCACGGGCAAGGAAGTTTACAACTTTCTTGATAGATTCTCAGGCTATAATGAAGTAGCCATTGCTCCAGAAGATCAACACAAGACGGCTTTTGCCACATTTCCTGTGATGCCACTGCTCCAGAAGTAGCCATTGCTCCAAAAGATCAACACAAGATGGCTTTTGCATTTCATGTGATGCCATTTTGGCTAACGAATGCACCTGCCATATTTCAATCACCCATGTTTCATGTTTTTAATGAATTCTTAAGAAAGAATTTGGAAGTTTATGTGGACAACATATGTGCGCATTCTAACATGAGGCAGACCCACATTCCTAAACTAAGATAGATTCTTGAGAAATGTTGAGAATATCAGGTTTGCTTGAAGCCAAAGAAGTGTATTTTCATGGTCAAGCAAGGCAAAATTCTAGGAAACATTATGTCAAAGAACAGAATCTCTACGGATGAAGAAAAGGTGAAAGTAATTGCAGACCTACCTAGGCCAAAGAATGTGAAACAGGTACAGGCTTTCATGGATCATTGTGGTTATTATCCGTGATGTATATACATGTATGCTATCATTGCAAATCCTTTGTACTCTCTTTTGACCAAGTTTGAATGGATGGATGAATGTGAGAAATCATTCAATGAACTTAAATGACGCTTGTGTTCAGCACCTATATTAACAACATCGGATTGAAGTAAGCCATTCCATGTACATGTGGATGCATCCAACTATGCCATAGGATGTGTGTTGGCACAACCTATGAATGAAGGTAATATGGATCTTCCCATAGCTTATGCAAGTAGGCAATTAAACACAGGCAAAAGAAATACACCATGACGGAGCACGAGGGATTAGGAATGATTTATGTGGTAGAGATATTCAGGCACTAGTTATTGGCAAACAAGTTCAAATTCTTCACTAATCATCAGGCATTGTTGTACTTCGTCAATAAGCCCTGTAACACCGGACGATTGATACGTTGGTATCTATTACTAATAAAATACAACTTTAAAGTAGTAGTCAGAAAGGGAAGAACCCACCTTAGAGCTGACAACCTTTCATGATTGACTACGGGAGAAGCTCCTCAAGGAATAGCGGGTGAGCAACCAGAGACATACCTGTTTAATCTTGAGATACTACCTAAATGGGCCAAGACTATTGTCCCTATTCTCACATTTGGACCCAAGAATCCGAGGATCAAAGAAGGAGACATTATCAAATCACAAAGATACCAGATACTAGCAAGAAGCATATACAAACAAGATAATCAAAAAATTATTGCTTGTTGCATAGATGAATCAGAACACAATAATTGGTTGCAAATAGCACATGTAGGTGCATTGAAGCAACATCATTTGAAACAGCGTACATTGTAGACTCTACACATATTAGGAGTATATTGGCCTTCTATGGAAGCAAACATAGGCTATTTAAAGAATGTCCTGTATGTTGTGGAAAACCCCCAGTGGAACATGCAACTTTGTGTATTGTGTCTCTCACTCCAGAATGGAGTGAACCCATGGTGACATACTTAAGGACGAAAACATTCCCTCAAGGAATGATATTAGCAAGACAAAGAAGTCTAGAGCAGGAAGCTCAAGATTATGTACCCATTGGCAATAACCTATACAAACGAGGAAGAGATGGATACTTGAGACAGTGTGTTCAAGAGACTGATTACTTGAGTGTATTAGAGAGTGCACACCAAGGTGTTGTAGGAGGTCATTTTGGCTCCGATAGAATAATCAAAGCCATTGTATTTGCAGGATTATGGTGGCCCACTCTTCACATGGATGCACATACCTATGTTAAGAGATGTGATGTGTGCCAAAGAACGCAGTTTCCTACTTGCATAGATGAAATGCCACTGAAACGTGCATTCTCTAAGTGGGATATAGACTTCATAGGACCCATTAATGCCCCTTCTAAAGGTTCTCATGTGGAATACATCATAGTAGTGATAGATTGTCTTATCGAATGGGTAGAAGTTAAGGTGACAAAAAGAAGTATGCACACACGATGGAAAAATTCTTATTTGAAAATGTCTTTATGAGATATGGATTTCCTATAGCTTTGGTGAGCAATAAAGGAACTCACCTTCTAAACCAGGTCATCGAATATTTGTTATAGGATTTCATGGTGATTCACAAGAAATCCACACCATATCATCCTCATGCCAATGGTCAGATAGAAAGTACTAAGAAGATCCTGTGTAATGTATTGACAAAACTCATGAACAACAAACATTCACATTGGGACAAACAGTTACATCATGTTGTTTGGGCATATCGAGTGGCCTACAAGACCGTACTCAATGCAAATCCCTTTGAGATGGTTTTTGGTCAAAATGTTGTGCTCCCTTTGGACTTTTTGATACCCACCCTTAAGGTTGCAGAAGAATATCAGTGGACAAGCCATGAATTATCATCAAGGATAATGGACTTGGAGCGATTTGGAGAAACCAAGCTGAAAGCGGCAGCAAGGATATATGTAGCAAAGACGTGAGAGAAAGCCTATTTTGATGCACATGTGGAAGATAAAGGTTTAAAAGAAAGTGACTTAGTCCTAGTGTATACATTGAAACAACGTGCACGGAAGATAGAGAAACATGGTTATGGACCTATGATTATTAACAGACTATCGACAAGTGGAGTAGTTCAATTAGCCATGCTAGAAGGAGAGATAATGCCTTATTACATTAGTGGATGTAGAGTCAAGCTTTATGAGGAACCTCTTATGGAGGACATGCTTAGATGACTCACATTGGCAAAGAAGCATAAGGAGGAAGAAAAGAGAATACATGAGGAAGCTCAGGTTGAAGCTCTAGAACGCATTAGATGCATGAAATTAAGAAGACCAGGATTAGGGAGAGAACATTATAACCAATTCGAGGAAGCACCAAGATACCCCATGGCCATGTGTCAAACAAAGTCAACTGCTCATCCTATCATACTGAATAAGATACCATTCGTTACAGTCATCCTAGACGAAGGCAGCATCCACCATGAGCTTAGGGCTTTAATTAATTCAAGTATTGTGACTAGTGCGATTAGAGGTCTCACTATAAGGACTCAAGATTAGAAATGCAACCAATTGAGGCTTAGCTCATAGGGCTAGGAGGCATGGAAACTCCTTGCATGGGTGAGGTAGACCTTCCTATCCTCATACGCGAAGCGACCACGACTATGAAACTCCTAGTGTGCCATGGCGATGACCTGATGGAACCATTACTCCTTGGCCAAGATTGGTTATACGATCATTTAGTGGACCTAAATCTTAGATGAGGTTCCTTGCAACTCAAGACCTTAGACTACAACGAGTGATACTACTTGACTTCCCTAACAATACCCCACCTGAGGAATGTAACCCTACACCATATGGAATGACTGGGAAGGCAGACCAAAAGATTTTTGGTCAAATCCATCAGACAAGCACACTCCATCCAAAGTCAACCCATGAGAGCTTGGCGATGGATAGTTGCTAGTCAGGAGGATGTCAGGAGATCTTCCCCTGGTCTTCCTTTACACAGGAAGGGGTTCACATCAGCGGTCAGGTGGGATACATTAGCGAACAAATGGGGACCATAGGCTCTTGTGTCCCATCCTCCACACTTCTCGCAGACGAGCCTATATCTGTTGTACAGAATGCCTCACTTCCTAATGGGCAGGTCATGCAAGTGTTGGACGTCACTTCTTTTCCAAAGCAGAGTGTCAACCAGACTTCTCAACCACGACCTCTAAGAAGTCAACCATGACTAAGGAACCCAAATTGATGATCATACTAGACAAAACAAAAGTGGAAGCAGTACCAAAAACCCAAGACAAGCAACAGAAAGCAAGTATGGGTGCCAAAAGGACAAAAAGTACCAACAGTTTCCATCAATGAAAAAAATAATAAGAAGAAGTCAAGGCAAAAGCAGAGTCAGTATCCAACCTACCCTCGACCTTATGTTCCATCGATGAGGACCAGACACATTTGGATTGCCAAGAAGTACTTAACAAAACGACCCACACCCATGCAAATTTGGGTACCAAAGAATTGTATTTGAGCTGAAAACCCAAGCCATGTATGTAATATTCATCCCTTTGACATCACTCCACCCATCGACACCACTACTGCCTGGTTCACCTTTTGTACATCAACAAAAGAACATAACCCACCCATCAACTCTTAGGAAATGGATGCCAAAATGTGTCCAAAAACCTCCACATGATCCTTTGTATAACATAACACTTCCTGTGTCTAACCATTACCCTTGTAATAATTCACCCAGGACTCAAATTTGAATAAATTCACCCAGACTAACCCACCACCACTTGTAATAACATCTCATCACAAGCAATGTATGCAATATCTAAAGCATGTAGGCATCTAGTGACCTGCATGTTTATAAGAAATCACTCCATAAACTAGCTCATGACACTTGGCTACATGGGTTACACATCAGCTATGGAAAGGGATTTCGGTCTCAGTTTATTGGGATCATAATTAATTTCCATACTAATGTGTTATCCTTTTGTAGCAGATCATGTCTACACTCATTTCAATCATCATGCAAACTGAAGGAACTTCCTAGGTTGGCCCTAGTGTGATAGTGGTCAATTTTGGTAATATGTTAGCTGAATCTTACCCTACATCGCAACCACCAGAATTTCAAGGTTTCAAAGGACCGATGCCAATCAATGATCCTCCTATAGGACACACTGAAAAAGTTCATAGCAACTCACATTGGCTCCAAGGTCTAGCAGGACCCCTAGCAGACACACACTTTATCTATGACTCCATGATTTGTTTTGATGGTAACAAGTGGGGCAGATATCAGTTTTTCTCATGTGAATTTGAAGAGCTTCAAAATTCAAAGGAGTTACTGTTGATATATTTAGGTAGTGATGTGTGTGAACACACTAGGACCGCCGGGGCACTTTTTTCCCTCTTTAGGAGGTTTTTTTCCCCCCGCTTGTATATACGCCTATTGCCCTAATGGGCTACTTATCTTTGTACATTCTCTAGTAATACATTCAGTATTGTGTGTTGTGCTCCAAGCTTCTTCTTCTTCCTTGTGCTGTTCGCGTGCTTCTGCAGACGTCTAACTCCAACAATTGGTATCAGAGCAGGTCGACGCCCATCGACACTCCTCCGTTTGCAGTCTTAGAATTGCACTAATTTTGGTGAGCATACTCAACGTGTTTGCGAGATCAAAATGGCTTCGCTCTGTGGTGCCGAAGTCACGATCTGAGCTCGTTTCGGCCTCCGAACGCATTATCACAGCGCTTGTGCAGGCTATTTCATCTTTTTGTGCCAAAGGTATATACCAGTTTTTGTTCGCCAATTTAAGCGTCTCGAAGTCTGCTACAGGTCTAGCAGAACTCGTCTGGGCAGTTCTGTTCAACTTTTTGAGATATAGTCAATTTTCTGCATCAAGGTATTTTAGTCACCGGCCATGGCTGAAAGCAGTGATGTATTCCGTATGTTGGCTGTTGAGGATAAGTTGGATGGTACCAACTACCCATTATGGGCTTATATGATGCGACATGTTTTGGTTGCAAAAGGATTGTGGAACATTGTGCAGGGTGTTGAAAGACGTCCTGTTACACCTGTAACGACAGGTACTGCAAATACAAGTGTGGGAGCTGATGAAGATGGTGTTGAAGATGATATTCCGCAGATTCCTGTTCGTGCTATTGTTTCTGTTGCACCTACTACAGAGCAGATTCATTGGGATGGCAGAGATGCCCAGGCACATGCATTGGTAGCTTTGTCTGTCAAACGTGCCATTATTCCTCATATTCGCTCTTGCAGAACAGCTAGGGATGCTTGGGATACACTTACCACATTGTACCAAGCTAGGAACGAGGCTCGTGTTGCTTACCTCCGAAAACAGTTGGAGAGTGAGCACATGAATGAAGGTGATTCCATGGATAGTTTCCTAACGAAGATCAAAGATTTGAAGGAACAATTGATTTCTGCTGATGAGGTTATACCAGATAGCTCACTTGTGCAGACCATTCTGAATGGTCTGCCTGATTCATATCAGAGTTTTGCTTCTACTCTTCAGTTGATGATGAAAGGCAATCCGAATGCCTTATCATTTGAGGAGTTAGTCTCTGTTCTGTTGCAAGAAGATCAGTCCAGGCAGAACAGGTCCATTATGCGTGTTGCAGATCAAGTTTTCTTGGCTAGTCAGAAGGGCAAAGGAAAATGGAGCTCTTCTACTAGTAAGCAAAAATCTACAAATGCTACACATTCGAAGAACGAGAATAGAGATGAGAAGAAATCAGTAAAGTAGAAATTTTTTTGCAAGTACTGTAAAGGGAATGATCATATCATAAAGAACTGTCCAAAACTGGCTGCAAAAGAGGCAAAGCAAAAGGAGGCTGGAATGGTTGTTGCAGAAGCCTCTACACCAAAAACAGAGTCTGCTAATCTTGTGTAGGAAGAAGAATGGGCGTTTACTACTGTTTGCAGTTTTGACCCATCTTCTCATGAGCAGTGCATGTCTGCAGTGGACTCAGATGTTTGGTACTTTGACAGTGGGGCGACCAAACATATTACCTCCCAGTGCAGTTTCTTCTCTTCACTCGAGCCTGCCCCTACAGGGAATACTATCACATGCGCCAACAACTCCTCTTATCCTGTTATGGGAGTTGGTAAGATCATTCTGACTACTGCTGATGGTAGTTCTTTCACCTTGTCAGATGCTTTATTTGTGCCAGGGATCAAGAAGAATCTGTTATCAGTTTCTACATTATCCAAGATTGGCTTGGTTGTGAAATTTGTTGATGACAGATGTACAGTTCATGATCTGTCAAATGGCGATGTGATTATTGCTTCTGGCATTTTATGTCGTGGGCTGTATAAGCTCATAGACTATGAAAGATCTGTTAATGACTCGGCATGTGCAGTTCGTGATTCTCAGGCTATGTCAGATGCAAAGCTTTGGCATGCACGCTTTGGTCATCTGAATTTTGCTAGTTTGCTACGCCTGCAGAAATCTGATATGGTGTCTTCTTTGCCCAAGCTTGAGGCACCTAGAAAACATGTATGTGAAGGCTGTATTTTGGGGAAGATGCAGCGTTCCTCCTTTCCAAAAGATGGTTCAGTTCGGGCTACGCAGAAATTGCAGCTTGTACATAGTGATGTCTGTGGTCCTATGCAGACACCCTCTTTTGGGAATTACCTTTACTTCGTGACTTTCATTGATGATTTATCCACGCATGCATGGATATATCCACTCAAAGCACAGTCCGAAGTGTTCATGTGCTTTAAACAGTTTTTGGTTTTGGCTGAAAATCTATCAGCATGTAAAATGGGCACCCTCCGTTCTGATCGAGGGGGGGGAATATATGTCTTCTGATTTTAATGCATTTTTGGCTGAACGTGGGATAGAACACCAGTGTACAGTGCCGTATACACCTCAACAGAATGGAGTTGCGGAACGGAAGAACAGGTCACTCATGGAGATGGCGAGGTGTATGGTCAAGAGTCAGGCTTTACCACATAGTTTCTAGCTTGAGGCTGTCATGTGTGTAGCATATGTACTTAACAAGTGTCCCACTAAAGCGCTGCAGTCTATCACTCCATATGAGGCTTGGCATGACCGCAAGCCATCTGTTGCTCATCTGCATGTCTTTGGTTGTTTGGCATATGCATTAGTGCCTGAACAACATCGTAGAAAATTGGATGATAAGGCAGTAAAATGTATTTTTGTTGGGTACAGTTCTGAAAGTAAAGGCTATCGTCTGTATCATCCATAGACTAAACGCATTCTGGTTAGCCGTGATGTTGTCTTTGTGGAAGATGCTATTCAGCCACTGCTTTCATGTACTAAGGAGACATCTATTAGCTCCAAAGACATGTATGATACCTTGATGCCTCTTTTTACAGGTGGACAGTCTAGTGCTTCTCCTAATGAGGCAACTTCTCAGCCTTTGCAGGTTTCATATGATGATGCAGATCATTCTATTTCTGATGCAGATTTACATGATGCACTTGTTGATGAGAGAGCTGATATTGAGCAGGCAAAAACTATGCCAAAATGGCTGGTGCAGACTTTGTGTGATAGCAAATTAGATGCACCTTTGTCATATCGTACTCGTTCAGGCTCTCATAGTGCCTCCTTTGCATCAGATTGCTATGCTATGGCTGCATCTAGTCTCTCTGATGAGAATGAGCCTATTTCTTTTTATGAAGCACAGAATTCAGAAAATTGGATGGTTGCCATGCAATCTGAATATGATGCTATAATGAAGAATGGTACATGGTCTTTATGTGACTTGCCTCCTAGCAAGAAGGCCATTGGCACTAAGTGGGTATACAAGCTGAAGCGTAAACCTGATGGTACGAAGCATATTGCTGATTTCAAGGCTGATTTGCATGCCTCATTTGAGATGTCTGATTTGGGGCATTTGCATCACTATTTGGGCATTCAATTTATGCAAGTTGATGGTGGAATGGCTTTGTGTCAAACGAAATATATTAACACATTATTGCAGCATTTTGGCCTTGAAGACTATAAGCCTATTGCCACTCCTATGGAGATAGGTTTACGATTGAGTCTTCATGATGCTGGAGATGCATTTGATGCTATTCTCTATCAGCAGGCTGTTGGATGCTTGATTTACTTATGCATTACTCGGCCAGATATTCAGTTTGTTGTCTCAAGGATGAGCAGGTTTATGCATTGCCCAAGAGTCACGCATTGGAAGGCGGTTAAGCGCATCTTTCACTACTTGAGTGGTACTCGGCTACTTGGGTTGTTTTATCCCAAGGGGGGATCACTACCACCAGATTTGCATGATTTTTTTTACTCTGATTGGGCTGGTTGCTATGACACTCGTGTGTCCACCAGTGGTTTTTGCTTCATGCTTGGTAGCTCATGTATATCTTGGTTGAGCAAGAAGCAGCCTACTGTGGCCACTTCGAGTTGTGAGGCTGAGTATAGGGCAGCTTTCACAGCGAGTGTTGAGTGTGTGTGGCTCAGATGCCTTATGGCTGATTTGGGTGTTGGCCAGTCTTCTGCCACCACCATCTTCACTGACAATCAGAGTGCATTGGCAGTTGCGAGGAACCCTGTGTTCCATGCTCACACTAAGCACATTGAGGTGCATTATCACTATGTCAGGGAGAGGTTCTCTACTGGGGAGATCGGCTTGGCATATGTGCCCACGTAGGAGAACATTGCAGACCTTTTGACGAAGGCTCTGCCTAGGGAGAAGTTTGAAGCTTTCCACAAAGCTTTGGGCTTACTTCCTTTTGTGGAGTGATTTCCACATAGCTTGGCACTTCCTTATACATGAGTGCCAGCTCCTTGTTCACCGCATCACTCACAGGGGGGATTTGTTGATATACTTAGGTAGTGATGTGTGTGAACACACTAGGACCGCCGGGGCACTTTTTTCCCTCTTTAGGAGGTTTTTTTCCCCCGACTTGTATATATCCCTATTGCCCTAATGGGCTACTTATCTTTGTACATTCTCTAGTAATACATTCAGTATTGTGTGTTGTGCTCCAAGCTTCTTCTTCTTCCTTGTGTTGTTCGCATGCTTCCGTAGACGTCTAACTCCAACACTTACGACACATTTGAGTTAGGCTGGTTCCACTGAGTATTTTTAGTGATTCCTTGCCAAAACCTAATTTCTATTGATCCTACTATTTGATAACCACTCGTGAAGCCCCTGAGAGGAAGGAATTGCCGACCACTTTCATCTTGACCTCTCTTGTGAATAATCCGCGCTATAAGAAGTTTTATCTTTCAAAGGACCTCAGTCGACCCGCCCTAAAAATCCATGGTACTCACACAACCATAGAGCGAGAAAGGCTCATTCTCAAGCCCATGAAAAGAGGTGACATTTTGAAGTGGACTGATATCTCGGCCATCACACGAGAACTATCAAAGCCATTGCATTGCACATTTTCATGCAACATTTTGTTTTCCCTGTGCAAGACCGCTTCATTATTCTGCAACAATGCATTTGGTTTGGCTTATATCTAGAAAACACAGGACCATAGACCATAGATCTTACTAGTTGGATTATAGAGCAATTGTATTTAGCACAGCAAAGATAGGAACACAAGCACATCATCGACAGACGTTGTACATGTTGGAACATCAAGCTTACACTATGCTTGAGGTGGATTTGATCTACATCAAAGGCTATCACGTCGAAAGAATATCCGTTGGAGAGTTCTTTTTCATATGTTCATTTATTGTATTTATTTGAGAGATTTTTGATAGTTCATTTACGATTGTAAAAGCCTTGAGCTTTACACATGTAAAGGTAGAAAGATAAAGCCTAAATCCCACGAATTTGTGGTGGTTGAAGTTGCATTCAATCAAGCAATCAAATCACCTAAAAGTAGATCAAACTAGATCTTCACTTTTCCTAGATTGTAGGAAAGTGAATTGATTCCTTCCAACAACCATTCCCACCTTCATTTGAATTCAAATTTCACTTGTAGAAGTCGTGGAACACTCCTAGAGTCTGTATAAAGACTTGAAATCACTTGTACATTACATGGAAGCAATATACATACACTTGTGACCATCATTGTCTTGCTCCTTCAATTCTCTGCATCATCTTCTTCACCAATAGTAATCTTGCAGAGGCTTGTACTCGCTCTCTAGAGCTCCAAATTGAGTCCACAATGGTCCATTGGAAAGGCATAAGTGTCTAATTTATGCCTATAAATTTTCATAGCATTTGGTTCAGTATATTGGGAGAAATCTGAGTTTGTTTGTCTCAAGGTCAATCTCTATGTATTCCTGAAAAGTAGGAAGTACCACCTGTGAATATTACATTCATTCCTATAGCATATTTTGCTCATTCCTTATACTTTTGTGCATTCCATACACTCAACCCTATGTGTATCACTCCCATAAAAGGATTTTTTCTAATTGTAATCACTCTGGTCGCTATGGGCATTTGAAGTTCATTGTCTCTTCCATAGATAGTAAGTTTTTTGAGCTAGTCGACCCGCGAACCTATCTGTTTTGTATTGACTCATTCTCCTTGATGCTCCAAAGTACATAGTGTGTTTCTTTGCACTTACAGCATGCCTATAAGGTCTATTTGAGTCTCCATAAGCGCAAGGGCTGGTCTTGTGCCGGTTGGCTTGACCAAACTTCGTCGCTTCGAAACACACTTTTCTACCTTCTACAAGCTTCTCCAAGTTCTTTCACTAGTATCAGAGCTAGATCAAGATGGGTGATGGCTTTCCCTCAATGATCGAGAAGCTTGATAGACACAACTACGCAGCTTGGAAAATCACGATGGAGGCCTATTTGCAAGGTAGAAATCTTTATGGAATTGTAGCAGGTGATGAAGCTATGCTTATTCCGAGATCCAAAGGAGGACCTACACAAGAGGAGACAGATAAGCTCACACTTTGGTGCACAAGGGATGCTCAAGCAAGGTCGTACATACTAAACTCTATCTTTGACTTTCTATTACCACATATTAGAGGATGCAAGACATCTCAAGAGACTTGGGATGCCCTCGAGACTTTCTTTTCTTCTAGTACCAAAGCAAGAAAGAATCATCTTTGGAACGAGCTCAACCAAATGAAGAAGACACCTAAACAAACCATCATAGAGTTTGTTACCAAGGTCAAGGAGATTGCAGATCAGCTAGCATCCATTGGAGAGCTGATTGAAGAAGAGGTCATCATGAGGCAAATTCTCAATGGCATTCGAAGTGATAAGCAATGGCAATCCTTCACGACGGCTTATGATCTCATCATGGATGAGCAAACTCTAGACTTCAAAATCTTTCTTGGACAACTCTTCAATCAAGAAGCCCACAATAGCATAAAGAAAGGTAACTCTTATCATGGTAATTCAAGTAGTGCTCTATATGCAAATAAGAAGGATAAGAAGCAGAAAGGCAAGAAGAAGGAAGAAGATGAAGAAGAGACCTCCCAAGCCAACTTAGCAAGCAAGAGCAAGTGGAAAGGGAAGAAGAAAGGACCAAAGCAAGACAAAGCCAAAGGTCAGAATGTTCAACCTTGTGCCATATGCGATAAGTCCAACCACACCACTCAGAATTGCTGGTTCAATGGGAAGACCCAGAAAGGAAGTGGAAGAGGTGGATATGGCAGTAATAGAGGCAGAGGTGGACACAACTTCAACAACAACAATAGAAGCTATAATAGAAGGGACTACAACAATTATTCAGAAGATCAACCACATGAAGACTCATTGCTTCTTATGAATCTAAGCCATAAAGAAGGTAAAGAAGATGATCATTTGTTCTACATAGATTCAAGGTGTTTGAATCATGTTGCAGGCAACATTGCTCTTCTATTTGATTTGGAAAGTCCAAAGCATAGACATGAAGTGCAAACAAGGGATGTCACGAAGCACAATGTGGAGAAGATTGGTAATGTCAAAGCTTCCAATGGCAGGACAAACATTCTAAGTAAGGTTCTCTATGTACCCACTATCACTAAAAACCTAATAAGTGTAGGCCAAATAGTTGAAAAAGGCTTGCAAGTTAGGTTCACCCAACATGGAGCTTTTGTGGAAGATCCATGTCAAGGCTTCAAGAAGATAGCCCGAGGTGAGAAGCATGGTAGGCTCTTTACTTTTGAAGTAGGAGAAACCAGGAACATAGCTCTATTCAACTTTGGATCTCAAACCCTAAGTGAGCTTGAAGTGTGGCATAAGAGACTTGCTCATGTGAATGAAAGAACCTTGAAGGATATATGCAGGGATCAAAGTGTTCTAGGACTGCCGAACATATCAAAGCAACACATGATCAACAAGTGTGATGCATGTCAGATTGGGAAGGCAGAAAGACAACCATTCAACAACGAAGGCTACATCCACAACAACTTATTGGACTTAGTACATACATATGTATGGGGACCAAGTCAAGAACCTTTATTGGCAGGATCAAGGTATTATGTCTCATTTATTGATGACCATAGTAGATGGATTGTTCTATACTTTATCAAGATTAAGGATGAAGTGTTTGATTGCTTCAAGAAGTATCTTGCACATGTGGAGAATCATACAGGTACATCACTAAAGAAGCTCAGATCTGATGGAGAGGGAGAATACTTCTCCAAAGAGTTTGATGCGTTCTTGCAAGAAAAAGGTATCAAAAGGGAAGTGAATACTAAGTACTCTCCTCAATTAAATGGAATTGCAGAGAGCAGAAACAAGACATTGGTTGGATCAGCCCGAACAATGCTTGAAGAGAAGAAGTTGCCACATTATCTATGGGCAGAAGCTATTTCAACTGCTGTGTACCTTGCCAATAGACTACCATCCAAATCACTTCAAGGTATGACTCCTTATGAAGCATGGCATGGAAGAAAACCTAGTCTTGGACATTGCAAGGTTTTTGGTTGTTTAGCTTATGATCATGTACCATCACAAATAAGAGGTAAGCTAGATGAAAGGGCAACAAAGGCAGTGTTTATTGGATATGATTCAACTCAGATGGGTTATAGGTGCTTCAATCCTTCAACCAAGCAATTCACTACAAGTAGAGATGTTGTGTTTGAAGAACACAGATCTTGGTATGATGAAGACAAACAAAAGGTAACACTACCATATGATCTTGATTCTAACTCTCATCAATTAGGAAGCAAGCATGATACACAGGTCGAGGATCCAAGAAGTGATACAAACGATGACCAAGATGAAAGGGAAAAGGATTACAAGCTATGGGATTCAAGAGGCAAAGCAAAGATGAAAGAGGTTGGAGAATGCTCCAAACAAGCACCTAGAAGATCTACAAGAGAGAAGAACAACCAGAAAGTTATGGATACGATTCCACATTTGTTACAAAGGATTCAATATACTTGGCAAAAGACTCTATTTCAGAGGAACCCTCAACCTATGAAGAGGCAAAGGGAAACCCTAATTGGGAAAAGGCCATGAACGAAGAGATAGATGCATTGAAGGAGATGGATACTTGGGATTCGGTTCCAATATCGCCGAATCAAAAGGTAATTGGTTGCAGATGGGTATATAAAATTAAAAGAAACTCAGATGGATCAGTTTGCAAGTACAAGGCAAGATTAGTTTCCAAAGGATGCTCACAAATTCATGGTATAGATTATGAGGAAACATTCTCACCAGTTGCAAAGATGACTACAATCAGGACATTGATAAGTGTAGCTGCTACAAGGAATTGGAGACTCCTCCAACTTGATGTGAAAAATGCATTCTTAAATGGTTGGATAAGTGAAGAGGTATACATGTCACAACCACTAGGTTTTGAAAACCCTAATCTTCCATCTTATGTTTGCAGACTTAAGAAAGCATTGTATGGATTGAAACAAGCTCTAAGAGCTTGGAATTACAGGTTGGTTACATGTCTTCAAGATCAAGGGTTCAAAGCTAGCAGCTCAGATCCTTCTCTATTCATCAAAAGGGATCACAATGAGGTTATCTATCTATGTGTATATGTAGATGATATTATTGTGACAGGTGATGATCTAAATGGCATTCAAAGGATCAAGAGACACATGCAAGAGGAGTTCAAAATCAGTGACCTAGGTACACCTTTGGAGATGAATCATAAACTTAGTGTTTATGAAGGTGAGAAAATTGAAGACATTAAAGAGTATCAAAGCTTGGTAGGTAGCTTGATATATGCTACTCATACAAGGGCAGACATCTCATATAGTGTGGGAGTGCTTAGTTAGTTCATGCACTCACCGAGAAGACCACACATGGATGCGGCTAAGAGAGTACTTAAGTATCTCAAAGGTACAATCAACGAAGGTATATTCTATCCTTATTCTTCAGATTTGGATATCAAAATCTACTCAGATGCAGATTGGGCAGGAGCTAAGGATGATAGAAGAAGTACATCTGGTCACTTAGCATTTGCAGGTTCGAAGCTAGTGTCATGGAGTCCAAGAAGCAACCATTCAGTTGCTTTATCCTCAACTAAAGCAGAGTACAGAGGCTTGACCATAGCAACTCAAGAGGCAATATGGTTAAAGGCATTGTATACAGATTTGGGACTTGTCAGTTCCAAACCTCATATATTTGGAGATAATGTAAGTTCCATGCATCTAGCGTCAAATCCTATTTTCCATGCGAGAACCAAGAAAATAGAAGTCCATTACCACTTCATCAGGGAGAAGCTCATGGCAAAGGAGATTGACATTTCTTTTTTTCCAACTCAAAAACAAGTAGCAGATATGATGACGAAGGCACTTGATGGAATAAAGCTTTGTAGATTCAAAGCTATGGAAGGTATTCAACCTATCAGAGAATGAAGAGTTAAGAATACTTTAGCTTGAGGGGGAGCTATTGGAACATCAGGCTTACACTATGCTTGAGGTGGATTTGATTTACATCAAAGGCTATCGCGTCGAAAGAATATCCGTTAGAGAGTTCCTTTTCATATGCTCATTTATTGTATTTTTTGAGAGATTTTTGATGGTTCATTTACCGTTGTAAAAGCCTTGAGCTTTACACATGTAAAGGTAGAAAGATAAAGCCCAAATCCCACGAATTTGTGGTGGTTGAAGTTGCATTCAATCAAGCAATCAAATCACCTAAAAGTAGATCATACTAGATCTTCACTTTTCCTAGATAGTAAGAAAGTGAATTGATTCCCTCCAACAACCATTCCCACCTTCATTTGAATTCAAATTTCACTTGTAGAAGTCGTGGAATGCTCCTAGAGTCTATATAAAGACTTGAAATCACTTGTACATTGCATGGAAGCAATATACATACACTTGTGACCATCACTGTCTTGCTCCTTCAATTCTCTACATCATCTTCTTCACCAATAGTAATCTTGCAGAGGCTGCTGCTCTCTCTGTAGAGCTTCAAATTGAGTACAAGATGGCTCATTGGAAAGGTATAAGTGCTTAGATTATGCATATAAAATTTCATAGCTTTTGGTTCATTATATTGGGAGAAATCTGAGTTTTGTTGTCTTGGGGTCAATCTCTGCATATTCCTGAAAAATAGGAAGTACCACCAGTGAATGTCGCATTCATTACTATAGCATATTTTGCTTATTCCTTATACTTTTGTGCATTCCATACACTCAAACCTATGTGTATCACTCCCATAAAAGGATTTTTTCTATTTTTAATCATGCGGGTCGCTATGGGCATTTGAAGTTCATTGTCTCTTCCATAGATACTACGTTTTTTGAGCTAGTCAACCCGCGAACCTATCTCTTTTGTATCGACTCATTCTCCTTGATGATCCAAAGTACATAGTGTGTTTCTTTGCACTTATAGCATGCCTATAAGGTCTATTTGAGTCTCCATAAGCTCAAGGGCTGGTCTTTTGCCGGTTGGCTTGACCAAACTTCGTCGCTTCAAAATGCAATTTTCTACCTTCTACAAGCTTCTCCAAGTTCTTTCAGTACACTCACCAGAATTGTTTACATGTGTTTGGCATATGACTTGCCAATAGAGTGGGCTATGACAAGTGAAGAAATGAAAAGGTTTAAGGGAACCACTAAGAAGGCCCAAAAATCATGCAAAAGCAGGGTAGGGAAGTGCATGAGGGGTTCAATTCCATGTCTTCAAATCTCGGAGTCACCCTTGCCACAACCATCCTCTCAACAATCTCCAATAGAACCTCCTACACCTGTACAACCGATACACATCCGACTCTCACGCCCTGTAATAATAGAAGGCACTACCAGTGCACTGACTTATTGAGAGGCCTCCACTCAAGCAGCTACTATTGAAGCGGGAGAGATTCCCACCTCCATCTGTGTGGATGCTTTTACCTTTCCCATACCGAATCTCAAGGTAGAGCCCACTGACACCACATTTGATTTGGAAATGCATGATGCATTTTCTAGTGAATTCCAATTTTTAGAAGGTCAGTTTTTCTCTCCAGAATACAAAAGCCCAAGCTATCCTACTACACCCCCAGACCAACCACAAGAACATGTAGTGTCCAGTTCAGATGCTAAAGATAGGACAGTGACTGATGAGGAAGATGGCGATGATGAAGCTAGTCAAACCAGTCTTGACTCACAAGAAGATGACCAAGAGGAACAACAACAAATGGAAGCTCAAGGAGATACAAGTACCCATGAAGATGACACATTCGAAGCCATCACCTAAACACCAACCATTCAAAAATTATACCGCAATATGCAAGCTATGTGGGCGTGCAAAAAACTATCCAAAGAACGAAGTCAAGAAATACTAGAGAAAGAACTCACTAGAGGAGGATTCGAAGACTCCTTCATTTAGGGTTTTAAGGAACTAGTAAAGTTTGTGGGAATTGTTGAAGCACTCCATTTTTTGAAGCAAAAACCTTTACCACAATTTGACCCTCGATGAATCCATCTAATGTCTATACCAGGCCAATACATCCATGTACCCAAAGAAGGCTAGTCCTCTAGACATTCGGGAGAATCACGATTAATATCGGAACCCCCATCCGAATCATCCATAGCAAAAGCTACAATCATCATCGACTCCCTGCCCCAACCAACAACCTCCATTCAGGCAACCATAATCGAAGTCCTCACTACATTATATGAACCTCTTTCTTCTCCTATACGTTCAATTTCCCTTGTCCACCCTAGCTCACCTCTTGTATCCTCATTCGTAGTAAGTGACGGAGCAGAATCCGTAGCACCTCTAGTCACCCAAGCAATAACCGAAACATGTACCCCTGGTACATCAAACCTAACTCCCCCCATCCCAATTAATCCATTCCTCAACCCATCCTTTCCTTCCTGTCCTCTCCCTCCAAGACCTATTTTCCCCTTCCCTCCACCAATGACCTTCTCACCAATATCCCCTCCTATCCCTACTATATCACCTTTGCCTTCTCCTTTTCTTCAAACCATCTATGACAATCAACAGGTCATATATTCCTCCTCCTTTGTAAATCCCATCTTCACACCCACTGATGCACCCACCATCACACCACTATTCACGATTAGTGCACGAGATGCCACATCTAATGACATGGACATTTCACCACCCACTACATCACCACTCACATCAACCATTTCACCACCACATCTTGGCACATCACAATTTTTGACACTCACCAATGCATCCACAATCCCATTCCCCTTATTCTTTCCCCCTGCATCTACATCCCACTAGCATCGTCTTCACACATTGTACCATTGTTATTATCACCCACTATCGACCCCGCATTTCATCAAATGTTTGCATGCATGATGCAAGTCCGAGACAAATTTGCATCTCTCAGAAGCAATTACCAAGCATTGCAACAGACTATTACATAGCTACTAGCAGAGTTAAATTCTTTGACCATTGATAATGCTTCATTGAATGCATGCAATAAGGAATTATGTGAGGCTTACCACTCATTAGAGTTAGAATCGCAACAAAAGAATAAAGAAGCCCTCATAGATGTAGAAAATCTTTTACATGCTCAAACTGTAAGGAATGCCACACTAACATGAAACATGGGACTCTTAAGATGCCATCTCGTAGCCGCAAAAGAAGAGAACCAAAGGCTACAAGAGTAGAATCGTGAGAACTTCGAAGCTATGATGGATCGACCAGATGAAACATTAAGTCCTAGCAGATTCAAAGCAGTCCCCTATGAGACTATGCAAGTATTATTGGAAGATCACACACGATTACTCGAGGACTATGACAAAATTGTTAAGGAAACACTCACGAATTTGACACAACAAACAAGAGAGAAACAGAATCTTCCGGAAAATCAGTGCACAGGTGTACAGTATGCGAAGTTAGTGCACGGTGTGCGCATAACAGAGCAATTAACCGCGGCGGGCGCGAAAGGCGCGCATAATGTGAATTGAAGAATGACAGCACAGAGGAGTGCCAAAGAAAGTGTATATATATATACAGCAAGATTTGAAGAACAAGAATAGAGGATGATACACAGAGGAGAATGAGAGACAGATATAGAGAAGGAAGAGAGAAGACGCCATAGATCGCGTATGAGTGAAGAGAGATTTAGAAGTTCTCAGAAGACGCCATAGATCGCGTATGTACAGATGAATAACACAAGCCTGAAGTGTCGGGTCTTTTTCATCTGAAGAGGGATGGTAATAAGAAACTACTCACCGTAGGAGAGTTTCTGTAACTTGAGCAAGAAGAGGCCAAGTTTACTTGTACACATCTTCTCTAATTGAAAACACATGTTCATGTGGACGTCTGCGTGCAATCTTTACTTGTGAAGAATCTGAAGTTATTTCGTGTTACGGTAGGATGTTTCGTTTATCCTTAACTATCACGACTCGTTACTAAACGTGCTTCAGTACCTTCTTTGTAAACGCATGTTTCAGTGTATAACAGTTTACTCAGTAAACATATTTCAGTAATTTTCGGTCAGTTACAATTTCTCAGAAATCAAGTTTTTCCGGTAGAACAACGAAGTATAACTCGCAGCAGAGTTCGAAGCTTTGTATGAGAGATAGCTCATCTTGTAGCTAGACGTCTCTACTTTAAGCTGGTCACAGTTTCCGGTGGAAAGGAGATGTACACACAGTACAAAAGTTAACCGGAAAGTAGCACTTCAGAACTGTGAAGTTTTTCTTAAACTTCAGAAGAGTTCATTAAGTGGAGAAAGCTCACGAATCACTTTGGTACTTCTTGTATGTTCACTTGAAGTAATTATAACCAAAGTAGCAGTTCATTTTGGTGAAGTTCCGATAAGATTTCGGTGACGTTCCAGCGACAGTCTGGTGAAGTTCCGGTGGAACTTGTGTCGCAGAATAACATAGTTAAGACGACGTTAATTAGTCTAAGCTACTGTTGATTACAGAGGTGTTCTGAATCACTCTAGTTTAGCATTCTACTACGGTGGCGCGACAATTTCCGCAGGCCTGACAGAGTTCAAGCTTTGTCGCGAAACTCACCTTCAGGGCGAAAGTATTTCCGCAACAGTAGGCGTTAGAGCCGAAGTTTTCGCCAACAATTGGTATCAGAGCAGGTTAATCTCCCAAGAATTGGTATAAGAGCCTAGAGTATTCTCTATCATGGCAGACCACGTCCAAATTGATAAACTGGACAGAGATAATTATCCCGCATGGGTAATGCGCATGGAAGCCTTACTTATGAGTAAGGACTTAATGACGTACGTGACCGGAGAAGAAAAGAAGCCGACTTTCGAAGATGATAGTCAATCGGAAAAAGAAGAACTAGACGCTCTAAAGCTGTGGCAAAAGAAAGATGCAACGACAAGAGCCTACATCTACAACACTGTTTCAGATCATCTGCTACCGCACATTAGAGGTGTGGAGAAAGCAGAGGACATATGGAGTGCATTGGAAAATCACTTCCAAAATACTACAAAAGCTAGGAAGGCCAGCCTATGGTCCGAGTTCACAACGTTCAAAAAGAAGCCGAGTCAAAGCATTAGTGACTACGTCACTAAAATGAAGGATCTAGCAGATAGTCTGGGATCCATAAATGAAGATGTCGAAAATCATAGATTGATAGCACAACTGCTCACAGGGTTGAGAGGAGATGAAAGGTGGAAACCTTTCGTACTCTCAACTGAACTTTCTTTAAATCATTTTGTGCCAGATTTAAATCAGTTGCTTGGTTTGATGCTCACATATGAGCAAGACCTGAAAGGAGACGCAGACAAAGGACATAGCTCTGCAATGTACATGAAGAACAAGAAGAAAGACAAAGGTAAGTCAAAAGACGAAGAAGAGTCGAGTTCTCAGGCCTATTACGCAAGAGGTAAAGGCACTGGCAGAGGAAGAGCAAGAGGAAGAAGCCGCCAGAATACCACCAAGAAAGCTTGCTGGATTTGTGGACTAAGTAACCATCTGGCGCATGACTGTTGGCACAATCAACAAGGATCAAATCAAAATCAAAACAACAATAGCAGAGGCAGTAGCGGAAGAAATCAGAGTAACTTCCAAAGAGGAAGACAAAGCCAAAGAGGAGGCTACGGTAGAGGTGGAGTAAGAAGTTGGGGACAGAGCCAATCCTACAACACCACCTACAACAACTACGCAAATGACACACAGAATGAAAGTCATACATCATTGATGATGAACTCAATCAGCACATCAGAAAATGAAGACCTAAAGGTATTTTACATTGACTCTGGATGCTCTAATCATTTGTCAGGAAATATAGAACTAATGTCAGAACTAGAGAAAGGTAGTTCTAGTCACACTGTTCAAACAGGTGACAATACAAGACACAAAGTACAATCAATCGGAAAGGTGAAATGCAAAAGTGGAGCAGATTTGCTAACCAATGTGTTGTATGTTCCAACCATACCAAAAAATCTGATCAGTGTGGGACAGATAGTCGAAAAAGGTTTTCAAGTCAGGTTTACAAATAAAGGCGTATTTGTAGAAGATCCCAAGAACGGATATTATCAGATCGTTTCTGGTAAGAAAGAAGGCAGACTCTTTACCTTAAGAGTACAAGGGAACATTGGCCAAGCGCTGCTCACACATGATGAAAAGGTAATTACAGAACTTGATCTCTGGCACAAGAGATTAGGTCATTTTCACGAAAAAGGAATCAAAGCTATGATAGCGAATCAGTCTGTACTGGGATTACCGAACGTACAGAACCAACATATGATTCACAAATGCGAAGCCTGTCAGATGGGAAAAGCCCACAGGTTACCTTTCCAGAAGAAAGGATTCAAACATGACAGTGTGCTGGAACTCATACATACAGATGTATGGGGACCAACGAAAGAAGGATCAATCAGCGGATCAAGGTACTATGTTTTATTCATTGATGATGCAACAAGGTGGATAACTCTTTATGTTCTGAAAGAGAAATCAGAAGTATTCGGAGCTTTCAGACATTTTCATGCATATGCTGAAAGACTCACCGGACGAAAGCTTAAAAGACTGAGGTCCGATGGAGGGGGAGAATACTTCTCCCAAGAATTCAATGACTATCTTTGGAATGTAGGTATTAAGAGAGAAATAACCTGCAGATACACACCACAACAAAACGGTGTAGCAGAAAGAAGAAACCGAACTCTAGTCGAGTTTGCACGAGCTATGCTAAAAGAAAAAAATTACCCAGATTATCTTTGGGCTGAAGCCGTAAACACAGCGACATACTTGGTAAACAGATTACCATGTACAGCCTTAGAAGGAATGACCCCTTATGAAGCTTGGTGGGGAAAGAAGCCAACACTTGATCACTGCAAGGTGTTTGGATCAGTAGCGTATGCTTATGTACCATCTCAACTCAGACATAAGCTTGAACCAAAAGCAGAGAAATATGTGTTCGTCGGATATGATGAAAAGCAGATGGGTTACAGGTTATGGAGTCCTCTAACCAAACATTTTACTGTTTCCAGAGATGTAACATTTGATGAACAGAAAAGCTGGTATGCAGATCAGAGTCATACAGCTGAAGAATTTGAAGAAGAGATAAAAAGAAGAGAGAAAGGTAAAACAATCATACAGGTAAACAAAGAAGACGAGGCAAGTACGTCCAGGACCGGAACTGGTATAAGGAACGAAGATGAAGACGGGTACTCAGACACACACGAAGAATATGAACCAAGAAGGTCAAACAAAGTAAGAAGACAACCGGAAAGATACTCGTATGATACATCGTATATAACTCAACAAGATTATGCATATATGGTTAAAGAAGAGGATGAACCTCAAAGCTATGACGAAGCCAAAGGCAAGAAGCAATGGCAAGAAGCAATGAAAGAAGAATTCACCGCACTGGAAGAGAACAAGTGTAGCTCAGTGATGAGTAGCACCTCCTTTAATGTCAATCCGGGAAGACGTGAGGATGGTATGAAGACCTCGAGCAAGTGGCGGCACAAGTGCGTGAGTGAGAAGCACACAAGCATGCACACACATACACACACACGCGCACACAAGGCAAGACAAAGAGTGAGAATCAATGGAGCTTTTAGATTACTTTCAAAATGCTCTTACAAGTTCGTTTCAATTACAATCTACCTCAAAAATGAGCTCTCTCGCCCTTTTTATAGTTTTTGACTAGCTTCTGGTCCTGTCCAGACCTAGTGTCCGGCCTAGTTAAAAATTAGGTTCTAGGGCTTATTTGGGGGCTCAAACGAGATCTAAAAAATACGAAAATTGGTACGCAACTACTTCTAAGGCTCCTCAAGCTCAAGGACTCCTTGGCTTGCACAAAATGGAGCTACAAAAAGGTGAAATGATATTTACAATGATTGTTAGTGATAAAAATCACTGTTGTTGTAGGGATTTCTTCTAGTGCTCTGCCATACATATCTTCGAGCTCCCTACTTGCTCTTCCTTCCTGCATGTCCATCTCTTTGATTTGCATTAATGTCTTGAAAAAATATTGGCCTACTTGCCAGATCTTCTTTGACTGCCCTGTTTGCTTGTGCTGTCCCTTCGCTCTGACTCCCTTCTTTGACTTTCATGTCTTGTACGTCCTGGTGTACCAAGGCTACTGCCAACACCCCCCCCACTCTCGCGTCTGTCGCCCCTGACAGACCCTTGTCTAGCTGCTTTTTGGACGTAGTATTGTACAACATCGGCGGCGAGGTGGTGTTCTTCTAACCTGAGTCCCCTTGCTAGATCTGTCAGCAATGCATCCCAATTGACTGGCCCTGGGACATCTGGATGTGGCACCCGTAACTGCTCTGAGTGAATGGTTCGCTCCACAGCAAATAAATGGAGGAGATGTGAGGGTCTGGGTACAAATATTTCTGAGTGGTATTCCCAGAACCCTGTTATGAACATCTCCTCGAATGTTTGTTTAAAGCAGGCTGGGAGGTATTTTATTCTGGCGTGCCAAGCATATATCACTTCTATGGAAGGGGTGGTGCTCATGTCATAAACTAAATCTTGGTTTCCTGTAAGGAATCCAACGCCTGAGAAGTGTGGGTCCTTGATATTCTTGAATGTCCTGAATGTAATAAGCATTAACTCAAAAATTTTCATGCACATCTGGGCCATTACATCAGGGGTATTCCTTAATCGGATGCTCCAGTGCCGTATAGTGGAAATCATATAATTGACGGTGGGAGGCCCTTGAGGGGGCGCTAGATAGACGTAGTTTAACCATTTGGCGCATCCCTTGATATTCTTGACTGCAATGGTAAACTCTGGCCATGTGCGTCTGCGGAGTACTGGAACATAACAAGGGTTATATTTAATAAAAAGAGGCATATTCGTCCAGGTGCGAACCATCTCCGGGTAGGTTTCGAGGAGTCGGATCCTCCAAGTGGGTTGATGAATGGATCCTTTTTTGGCGCTCTCTGGGATATCATCTGGCCCAAATTGTGTAGCAAACGTTGGAGGTTTGACACATCTATGTTGGATTTCTGCATTGTAGTCCGCCAGGAGTATACAATAGGGCACGTATTGATCATCATTGGTTCCGATCCATCTATGGTGGGACATGCTACGGAAGTATTCCGATTTAATAATAGTGTCCTCTATCTTTGCCATAGATTGGATTTGAACTGCCACTCGATCTTCATGAGTTGATGCCGTTTTCTCTAGTGTTTGGAGCCACTCAGGTACTTCGATTTCTAGCGTATCCATTCCTTCTGCGGTTTGCTCACCACCTGGCATTGGCATAGGAACGTAAGGTTCCTCATACGTCTCATCTACCTCGATGGGTACCAAATCCTCGGGTTCTGGTTCGACAACTGGAGAGGGTTGCCTTTCATGTGTGAGTAATCGTGCCTGTAATTCGGCCACCTGCTCTTTCAATGTCTTGACTTCCTCTGAAGTCGTGGTCGTTTCTGTGACTTTGGGTGCTGCCTGTTGCTCTTGGAGTTGATTGCGCAGCGCATCACGTTCCCTTTCCAAGTCATCATGAGCTTCTAATAGATCTGCATAGCTGTCCAAGATGGTCTTCATTGTCTCTGAGGGCACAGCTTTAAACTGCTCTGGATCAATTTCGTGTGGAGAGCCTTCCATCGCTGCTTCTAGATTTGCTTCATTTTGCTGCTGCAGTCTCTTGTTTTCTTCAAGGGCGGCCGCCATGTGTTTTCTGAGAAGTGCCAGGTTACGCCGGACTTTGAGATTATCGGCTTGGTATACCTCGAGCAAAGCTTCTAGTTGTTTGGCACCTGATTCTGTCGATGGTTGGGGTGCCGCCAATAATGTTTGGTGAGCCTGCTCAAGCGTCGTGTAGCGTTGATTCAGTTCTGCATTTTCTGTTTGTAGAATGTGAAATTGTCTTTGTAAGTTTTGATGGTGCGTTTCCAGATTCTGATACCGGTTGTCCAAAGCTTTGTACTCATGCTGGAACTGGTATACACATTGGTTTAATGCTAAGAATATGTTATTTACATTAAAAAATGCTGGGGAGGGTGAAGATGCAGGGGGAATGGGGGCGGGAATGGGAGAGGTGAATGATGTGGATGTACGTGGAGATGTGGGTGGAGGGGGTATGGGTGATGAAGGTGGCATAGGGGGAGGGAGCGGTGCTGTGGCAGGTGATGTTTCCATCGTGTCAACTGTTTGAGTGACGGTGTAGATGGGGATCGTTGGTGGAGTGGATGTGACATCGGTGAACAGGGTGGTGAAGGTGGGCATGGTGACTCCCCCGTATTGGATTCCCGGAGAGAGTGGGATGCCCATGACAACGGTAGTGGTAGTGGATGTGGTAGTGTTAGTGTCCTGTGGTGGAGTGAATTGTGTAGTGTGAGGTGGGGATGGGGGTGACAACGGTGCTTCCTGATATTCTTCTGCTTGCGCTGCCTCGCCTGGTGCTGATGTATTGATGTGAATTTGCTTCCCGGACCTCCTGGGACGAACGGGAACTCTTTTTTCAAACCTGTGGATGTAGGCCATTGCCTCATGAATGGCCTCGTCCAATCCTACAGCGTCGGCATGAAGGTTCATGGACTCAATGAACAACTCGTCCACACCTTCCTCAGCTAGCAAGTCGTTCATGAGTCTTTTGCCCTGTTCTAGAGACATCTGATGCTGTTCCTGAACCAGTCGCATGGTTCGATATAGTCTCTTGATTTGTGCCGAATATGCTGGGGCACTTGCTAACTCGGAGAGCTCGTCATATTCTTGATGTTGTTCTTCGTCGGCTTCTTCTTCATCTCCTCCTGCCTCTTGTTCATCTACCTCGACTTCTACAGTTTGTGGTTGGGTGGGGGCCGATGTTGTTTGGGGTCGCGGTTCCTGAGCTCGCGCTGCTTCGGCTTCGAGGTTAGAGTCATAGATTAATCTGGCAATTTCTTCATCCGTGAGGTCCTCAAGAGTAAATCCCTGCGGAAATTCCAAATCGGATGGAATGGGTGGAAACACCAGATTAGGCCCCTCTGTGCTTGGTCTTGGTAACCGGATTGTGAATGGCCTAACTCGTCGTGTCTGTGGAGGAGTGATTTCTGGTGTAGCGGTAGCTCCCCTTGGTTGAGCACAGGGTAGTTGGACTCCCCCCCTCATCTTCTTTGATGGGGGACCTGCTGCTGATAGTCTTCTCTGGAATTCTTGGACTCGGGACCATACGAGTGCCCGCTGAACAGGCACGTCATAAGCCAAGCATCTATAGATTATTCTGGTCAAAGCACAACACCCGTGGAGCACATTCTTCTGTTTTTTGTTCCACCTTTGATGCGCTAGGTGGATCTGATCTATGATCCAGTGTGGTACATTGATGGGCAGGCTTTCGGTTTCTGCTAGATATAAACTGAACCATATTTTTTTCGGGGGCATTGTGAAGCGTTCTTGGGCGGGAAAAGCAAAATGTTGCATGATGGTTCGCAGGTGAAGCGCAATGGTAGGTGTCATCGCAACCATGTCCTTCAGCTTATTAAGATCTTTGTGCTTCATTCGACCTGGAACCATGGTTTCCTTTTCTGTTGGGATGTGCATGCCATACATACCCAATGCTTCTCTTACCAGATTGAGGGTCAACTTGAATCTTTTAAGCTCATTACCCGGCAGCAGTGATGGCAGCACAAAGGTGCTGTCGCCGCCCTTGGCTCTGCTTGGTGTGATGGTACTGATCAGATAAGAACATCGTAAAAAATCCGGCTTTGGTAAGTGAGTCCTGAAATAACTTTCCACACCTGCTTTGACCCAAACTAATCTCATGACTTCGGCATTTTGGTAGCTTTCAAACTCGCGTGCGAAAAAGTGGTATCGACCCCATTTGCCATTGAACTCCAATTCTGCTTCCCAGAAATAGGTCCCATCGCCCAGTGGTCCAGCAACATCACTGAACCAATGCGCATGCTTACCTACTTGAGAAGTGTGCCCTTGAGGAGGATCCTGAATGGGGAGCACATGCACTGCTTGAAGCTCTTGCGGTCTTGCTGTGAGACGTGGCTCAAGGAGAAGTGTTTCTATGTCCACAATCTGGGCACCAGATCCGGCTTGAGAACTAGTACCTGCTTCTGCCATGGCCCTGTTCGCTGGTTGGTTCTGTGAGAATATAGAACCAAGTGTTAACATCGTAATGGACAGAATAAATCCGTTGTTGTCCCCGTTACAACATTAACATGAGGTGGAAGATGAGTTAGTGGTTAGTAAGTGCATGAAGACAGTGTGTGTATTTAGTGCTTGTGTTGTCCTAGGAGACTACTGCAGTTAGTAAGTAGGTATGGATTTACAAATTGGGGTCGGGGGGTTTATTACAGGCCCTAGGCTGCCAAATGCAGTGAGTGGGCTTTGCCTTCGGTTTCGGAGAGTCTCTACAGAGCCTTCTCGGTGTCGTGGTTTGAAGATGAGGCCTTTTTGGGACCCATTTACAATTGATTACATGTACGCTCTTGGGTTTTGGTGTGTACATGAGTGTCGAGAACGAGTGAAATCTGGTAGTATGCGTCGCTGCGTTATGCTGTTTAAGTTGTGGCCTCAGCGTAGCTACTTGTGCCATCAAGCAAGCCTTAGGCACCCAAATTTGTCTTGATTGTAGGCTTGCCTTCATCGACTTCTTGGGCACCCAAATAGATTTTACTTTAGCAGAAGAATTTCTAAAAGACTTCTTATTAGCGTTGCGTTGTTGGTCACTAATAAGAGGCTTTGCCCCTGTAGTTGACGGTGGTGCAACCGGTCGTTCGCCTTTCCGCACCCATACCTGGTCTATTTTCTGGGCTGTTCTGCTGCGCAGGTACTTTTGATCTCTGACATAGGTAGTACCCTGCTTCTTCTGCCTTTGATCCACCTTGGGTTGCTGCTTCCTTCTAGCCTTTGGAAAAGAAGGGAGTTCCGTTGCCTTCCTGACTTCTTTTTTGCGAATATCATTCCTCTGCAACACATAGTTTTGGACAAGAACAGCATGGTCATCTTCATGTGTACCCCTGGAAGGACCAGGAGTCTGTGCCTTTCCTAGTTCCTTGAGTGCTCCATTGTCTAATTCTACTGTAACTCGACTATGATTGACCCAAACCTGGAGAAGTCCACTTCTTAGGTTTAGATTGACTGCTTGGTCATAGATCCAATCCTGACCCAAGACGAGAGGTTCAGTGAGATCCTCATCTTGACACACTAGTACTTTAACGGTCATTGCCTCCTCGTGAATGTAGAGGGGAAGTTCCACCTCGCCCATGCAAGGGGTTTCCACGCCTCCCAATCCTATGAGGTATGCTTCCACAGGATGGACAGTTAACTGTAACTCTTGACAGTAAGACAACTTAACAGCACTAGTGGCAGCACCTGAGTCAATCAAGGCTCTTACGGTCCTTGTACTCTTTCCTTGTCCTATGTCTATGGTTATTAAAGAACGTCTATCAATTATTCTATTCGAGCTTGTTCCTGCAACTTCACACATGGCTATGGGAAATCCTTGGTCTGCATAGTCATTCCCTCCAGGCTGATCTCTACCTTGCCTTCGTAGTTTCATCCTTTTGATGCGTTCTAAAGCCTCGGCTTGAGCTTCTTCTCTAATTCTCTTTTCTTCCTCTTTGCGTTTCTTAGCAGTGTTGAGTCGGCTGAGCATTTCCTCCGTGAGGGGTTCCTGGTACAACTTGACTCTGCATCCGCTAATATAGTTAGGGAGAACATCACCCTCTAATGTGGCCAATTGTACTGCTCCACTTGTGGAGATCCTATTGATGATCATAGGTCCGTAGCCTCTCTTTTCTAGCTTCCTTGCGTGTTGTTTCAGTGTATAGACTAAGACTAGATCTCCCGTTTTCAAGCCTTTATCCTTCACGTGGGCATCAAAGTATGCCTTCTGTCTCTTCTTGGCTGCATATATCCCTGCAGCGGCTCTCAGTCTTGTTTCTCCTAATCGTTCAAGGTCAAAGATCCTAGAGGAGAGCTCATGACCTGTCCATTCGTGCTCTTGTGCTACTCTCAATGTGGGGATCAGGAAGTCCAAGGGTAGCACAGCGTTTTGGCCGAAAACCATCTGGAAGGGGGTGGCTTGGAGTACCGTTTTATAGGCAACTCGGTATGCCCAAACAGCATGGTGTAGCTGTTTGTCCCAATCAGAGCGTTTAGTGTTCACTAATTTCGTCAGTACATTGCATAGAATCTTATTAGTGCTCTCAGCTTGTCCATTAGCTTGAGGGTGATAAGGGGCAGACTTCTTGTGTATTACCAAGAATTCTTGGAGCAGATTTTCAATCACTTCGTTCAAGAAATGAGTGCCTCTATCGCTTACAAGCTCTATAGGTAGCCCATATCTCGTGAACACATTCTCAAACAAGAATTTGGCAGTTGTTTGAGCATCGTTCTTGGTTGTAGCTTTTACCTCTACCCACTTGGTGAGATAATCTGTTGCCACAATGATGTATTCCGCATGAGAACCCTTAGCTGGGGGATTAATAGGACCTACGAAGTCTATTCCCCACTTAGAGAATGCACGTCCACCCATCATAGGTTTCAGTGGCATCTCATCTTTGCGTATAGGATACTGAGTCCTCTGACAGACATCACACCGTTTCACATAGGTATGTGCATCCATGTGAAGTGTAGGCCACCAAAAGCCCGCAAATAGTATTGCCTTGATTACCCGATCTGGTCCAAAGTGTCCTCCTGCTACACCTTGGTGAGCAGTTTCTAAGATCTTAAGATACTCACTTTCATGGACACATAATCTCAGGTAACCATCTTTACCGCGCTTATATAGATTATCACCTATGAGTGAATAATCCAGGGCTTCTTGTTCTAAACTCCTTTTCCTAGCTAGAGTCATGTCTGGGGGGAATGTGTTTGTCCGCAAGAATGATACTAGAGGTTCACTCCAATCTGGCACAATGGATACTTGATAGAGAGTGGCATGTTCCACAGGTGGTTTAGTGCAACAGATTGGGCATTCCTTGCACAACTTTTGGACATCCGCTTCCATGGTTGGCCAGTGCACTCCGAATCTCTTTAGAGTCTGTAAAGTTCGTTGTTTTGAATGGTGTTGCTCTAGTGCACCTACATGTGCTAATTGCAACCATTTAGCGTACTCATCCTCTTCTACGCAACAAGCCAAGATCCCTTGATCTGTGTGCTTGTACATGCTTCCTGCCATGATGTGGTATTTTTGGGCTTTTACAACCTCTCTGTTCCGTGTGTTTACCACAGGATGGTTAGGCCCGTATGTCAATACTGGTACCAATGGCTTGGCCCACTGCGGCACCACTTCCAAATTAAACAAGTAAGCATCCGGAAGGTCATCTGACACTCCTTGTGGGGCTTCTCCCGATGTGAGCCTAGAGAGATGATCGGCTCTCCAATGAGTCCTACCTTTCCTTACCACAACCTCAAAATCGTATTCCATTAGCAAGAGAAACCATCTCACTAATCTTCCTGTATTGCATGGCTTGTTTACAAGATATAACAACGCCTGATGATCAGTAAAAAATTTAAACTTATTTGCAAGCAAATAGTGTCTAAATTTTTTAACTGCATATACCATGCCTAATCCTTCTCGTTCAGTAGTGGTATAATTTCGTTCAGCCGCATTCAATTGTCTACTGGCATAGGCAATTGGAAGATCCATATTACCTTCACCAGTAGGTTGTGCAAGTACACATCCAATAGCATAATTGGATGCATCCACGTGAACATGGAATGGCTTATTCCAATCTAGTGTGGTCAAGATTGGTGCTGAACATAATCTTCGTTTAAGCTCCTGGAAGGAATTCTCACATTCATCCGTCCACTCAAAGTTTGTCAGAAGTCCGTACATGGGCTTTGCAATGACCGCATACATGTGTATAAATTGTCGATAATAACCACAATGCCCCATGAAAGCTTGTACTTCCTTGAAATTCTTTGGCCTAGGTAACTCTGCTATGGCTCTCACCTTTTCTTTGTCAGTAGATATGCCATTCTTTGACACTATGTGTCCTAGGATCTTGCCTTGCCTGACCATAAAAACGCACTTTTCTGGGTTCAGGCAGACTTGGTATTCTCTACATTTGTCAAAGATTTGTCTGAGTTCAGGAATATGGGTTTGTCTAACATTGGAATGAGCACAGAGATCATCAACATAGACTTCTAAACTCTTCCTCAGGAACTCCTTAAACACGTGGCACATCAGCCTCTGGAAGGTCGCGGGTGCATTGGTAAGCCCAAATGGCATTACTCTAAAAGCAAAAATGCCCCATTCTGTGGCAAAGGCTGTCTTATGCTGATCCTCTGGAGCTATGGCTACTTGATTGTAACCCGAAAATCCATCGAGGAAGCTGTACACTTCCTTGCCTGCCACTCTTTCTAAGAGATGTTCTGTGATGGGAAGCGGATAGTTATCTCGAATCGTGGCGGCATTAACCTTTTTCAAGTTAATGCACACACGCAACTTGCCATTCTTCTTGGGCACCACTACGATAGGGGATACCCATTCAGTGTGCTCAATTTCATAGATAAATCCAGCTTCCACCAGTCTATCTATCTCTTCTTTGATCTTAGCAGCGTAATTATCGTTATATGTATAAGGCTTTTGCTTAGAGGGTTTGGCATCTGAGGTCATGGGAATAGTGTGTGAGCATATGTCCGGGTCAACACCTTTCAAATCCTTGTAACTCCAAGCGAATACATCTCTGTATTCTCTTAGCAAGGCAATCAATTCATGCTCTTCTTCTTCTGTCAGGTCATGGCCTATATACGTGCATCGCTCCTCTCCTTCTTCTATGGCCACTACTATTTTCTTGGTGGTTTCTTTGTTATCATAGGCCTCTCCTGATTGTGCCTCTCGTTTAGGCATTCTTATCATGACTCTCCTGTCATCTATCTCGTACTTCTTAAAATTTTCTGGGACCTCAAACAAAGATTCTTCCTCCTCTGGTAAGACTTCTTTCTTTCTTCGTTTCTTTCCTTCTTCCTTCGAGGTCATATGTGTTGCTAATCTTACATCATTTGTAACCTCTCCATGCTTCTGAGGTTGAAATTCTACTTCATGGAAGTATTCTTCATCTGATGCAAATGGAGGGTCCATAATGATTGACTCTAGATCGGAGTCACTTGCATCCTCAAATACATCAGGGCTAGGTTCGCATTCTTCTAAAACTGCCTCTCCCATGATTGGCTCTATGGAGAAGACTGAAATATCATAGCCATCCTCATCACAGTGAGGTGTCCATTGTTCTTCATTGATGGCTACGTCCATTGTTGCTAAAATTTCTGCCCAGCCATGGGGTTCAAATTCCTCGTCTGGAAAAACTACAGGTGCATAGGCTGGGTCTTGAATGGGTCTATGGGTCTCGTTTACACCTATTTCTCTGGCCTTTTCTCTCTTCTCTTCCTCTACTGCTACCTTGCACATCCATAAGTGAGTGTCTTCGTGCATCCAGGAGGATCCTGATCCTATGGAATGCACAGATTCTGTATCATCTTTGGCTCTATGGATGGGATTCCATTGGATAGGAGGGACATCTCTATGAGAATAATCCTTGAGATTGACTTTGGTTGTAACACCTAAGTGCTGCAGGTATAAAGAATTGGTTCCCCAATCCTGTACCACTTCCAACTGTCGCATGAATGGTCTTCCCAAAATCATCTCATAGGCATGGTTTTTGCTGAAGTCACATATGGCAAAGGTATGTTCAAACTCGACACCACAAGTGGTGAGAGTTATTCCTTCTAGCAATCCTAGGGGTCTCTCTATGTGACCATCGGCCATTTGCAATTTCATTCTCGTCGGCCTGAGTGCTGGCTTGCCCCAATGCTTCCATAAGGAGGTAGTGGCAATTGCAACTCCTGCACCTGAGTCCAAAATTGCCTTTGTGGTGTAGTCCTGGTAGGTAATGGGAAGATAGGTGTTCCCTTCTTCACCTTCGCACATATCTCCTATCTTATCCAAGGGAATTTCTGGCACTGTCCTATGGGATCCTACCCGGGAATGAGGTTTTGCAACTTCAGTTACTCGACTGGCTGCATATTTCCCCGCGTTTGGTCTATCCTCAGGCAGTTCTTTCAAAGTGAGATTGCGCTGCACCTTGGTGTTCGTTACTACCTCCGTGTTCCTTGGTATGACTGAGTCGTCGTTCCTTACCATGACTGTGGGTGCTCTCATACACGTGGATTTTGCTTCCCATGGGCCTGTGAAGTGGGGTAACTCTTGTATGGAATTAGATTCAAAGTCCAATCTCTCGTGAGATTGAGTACTCTCATGTTCCCCGTAGATGGATGGGATGTCTTGTGGGAATTGGTCGTGTGCATCGTCCACAAGTTCAAAAGGAGGGGCGACCTCGCTTTCGTTTTCCCATTTGTCTTCTTGAATCTCCCGTAGGAAGTCTGGTGCAAACCGATTCATAGAAGAAGAAGTGTCCGGCTCCGTAGAATTGGGCACATAAGCAACCTGGGGAGGAGGGCTTATTCTTCCGTTGGCTCTCTCCTTGCTCTCATAAATGGCTGGAGCACAAGCTTCTTGGGGAGGATTGCTTATTCTATTACTCTTCCGAGCAAGCTCATACACTCTCTGGGAAGGAATGTGGGTTACCTGTGGAGGTACGTAAGCTTTCGAGGGAGGCTCCTGTGACTTTTGGGGGGGGAGATAAGCTTCTTGAGGAGGCTTGCTTATCTGTTCTCTCGCCCTTTCCTTTCTTTGAGGGACAGGTTCCTTTTCTGATTGTGCAATTAGCCTTTCTATTCTTTCTAAGGAGGGGAAGTTGTCTGGTTTAGTGGAATTGGCTGCATAAACTTCCGATGGGGAATGGCTCAGGTTTTTGCTTGCTTTTCCTTTCTCCTGATTTTTTTCTTCCTTGTCAGATCTGGCAATTATCCTCTCTAACTTTTCTAGGAATCCATCCAAGTGTAATTGCGTCTTGGCTGAGCCCGAGTAATTGAAAAGGCGACTGGCTTCAAACATAGTCTGAGCCAATGCGACCATTTTCGCGCACAGTTTGGTTCTTTCTATCTCTAGGTCAGCTCTAGGATAGCACTTGTCATGATCCGTGACGTTTGGCCCTTCTTGGATTCTGGCCTGATATGCTTTAAGCATCATGTTTAGGTCTTCAGGAGTGGGATCTGCTAGGACTGATCCTACTCTAGGGGGTGGTGGGATTTGATGAGGCAGTGGGGAAGGTGGTGAGTCGGATGGAGATGGGAGTGGTGGAGGCGGGGTGATGTGAGAGGGAGTTTGAGCTGTGAGTTCAGTTATCCTCGCTTTGGTTTCTCTTATGCTTTCCTCAAGCTCACTCATCTTTTTGGCCCATTGTCGTTTCATTCTTTCTCGACTATCTTTCCATGCTCTAGTCCTTTTCTTTGTTACGCTCTCGGTTTCACTAGCCTCTGGGCCCTTTTCCTTGCTTGTCTCTTGGTTTTGCTGCAATGCCTGAGCTCTAGTGACTACCTGCACTGGTGCAGTGGAAGTGACGCTTCCTGAGGGATCTACAACCAAACCAATCACATTGATAGGAGTGATTTTTGGCATATTATTGGGGTTCTTAGGGCAATCTCGTAAGAGATGTTCTTTTCCACAATCTTGGCAGAAACCTTGGATAGTCACTGACTGGGGTTGTGTAGGTGGAGGCAAGGGACAATCACGAATGAGATGATCTCCTTGGCATCTGTAGCACGGTCCTCTTGGAAATGGAGGTCTTACTTGCCTAGGTTGAGGCCTGGGGTTGGGGTTTGCATACATGACGTTCGTGTAATCTGACTCCCAACTAGGTTCACTTGGTTCTTCACTATAGTAAGACTCACCATGTTCTGGAGACTGCATGTAGTAAGCCTGGGGACTATCGACATGCGTAGAATCAAAGCTATGGTCACTTGGGTCACTTTCTGAGATCAATGGGGTTACTGGTACAATGGCCCTATTCAGGTTTTCTTCTACAACAGTATACTTTACTGGAATCACGTTAGCGGGGTTTGGAGGCTGTTGAGCCAGCACCGGTTGGGGTCTCTGTTGGGCCTGATATTGTGGTTGGTAGGTTTGTTGGGGTCTAGCATATTGTGGTGGTGGATTTTGGTTTTGGTATCTGCCTTGTTGGTAGGGCTGCGGGTAGGGTTGCCTAACTGCCTGCTTGTTGTATGGGCAATCTTGTGCGGTGTGATTGGTGTATCTCCGTTCTATGGTGCAGTACTGGCTACTAGGGTTTACTTGGGGTTGAGCCATAATGGGGCAGACATTCGCCATATGGTCACCACCGCATGTATAGCATCTTTTCACAGGGGCAAACCTTGGGATCTGTTTGCTAGTTACACCTAATTTCTGAGCTACCTTCTCAGCGAGTTCCTCAATTGATGTAGATTGCGTGGAAGAGTGGCTAGATGCGCTATCTGAATCTTTGTAGATTTTGGAAAGCTCTAGTTCTTCCCCTAGGTTATCTTCAATGTCAATGCACATGCGTACACACTCTTCTATAGTCCTAGGGTCCTTCAGATACACATAGGATCTCAATTTCGTACTCAGCAATCCATCAAGGAATAAGGCTACTTGTTTAGCAGATGTGGGTAACTCCGAAATAGGGCACCTTTCCAGATATTGTCTAAACCTTCTTCCGGCCAATCTGACAGTCTCTTGGGGGGTCTGTTTGAAGCTGTGGATCAATGAGGAGGTATTGTGTCTTATGCCGCTCTTAGAGAACTCTACAATGAATGCCTCTAGGAGTTGGTCTATGCTCCTGAACTGACGCTCATCTAATGGCTGAAACCATGTAAGTGCCGTGTTCCTAAGGGTTAGACCGAAGGCATTGTACTGCGTGAACAGATCTTCCACTTGTTCAGCTCTCAAGACTTGCTTGAACTCTGCCACATGATCATAGGGATCTCCTGTGCCGTCAAAGTAATTCTTCATGGACTTAACTAGCTGGGTGGGTCTCAAAGTTCTTGTATGCTCTCTAGGCCTCGGCAGAGGGAATCCATCTACATTTCTTTGGTTCCTGTGGGCTCTATGCATCTCAGGTTCTACCCTATTCGTCTCTGTTCTCGTTCTTTCTCTGCCTACAGGGTTGGCGAAACTTACTTCTGGTCTATCCCTACTTCTGTCTCTTTGCGTACCATGAGCTTGGGAAGTTCCAGCCCCAGGGTGACCATAGGATACATTTGATCTTGGTTGGGGGAAGATGAATTCACCCTTCCAAGTGTAGGCATGCCTATCATTTTCTGTCACCACAAAGATCCGTTCTGAAGCATGATCTAAGTAGGTCACTCTGCTTGGGCTATCCGGATCCTTAAACTCATAGATCATGATATTTCCTATGTCTGTTGGCTGATTAGACTTATACCTCCAAAAGGCTTCATCAGTTTCTCGATTGAGGAGCAACTCTATGCTCTTGTTGTCTTGGGGGACCCATTCAGGTGTGATAATCCTAGTGAGAACTGATTTACCTCGAGGTGTTCTAGGTTCCGCACCCATGTTCCCTTGTTCCAGGTCACCTAAGTCCGCTTCTGAGATTACATTCCCGAAGTCATCTGTCCTATCAGGATGACTAGTGACTACATATATAGTTCCTTCTTTGTCCAGGTATGCACCATTTTCAAACTTGACAGCTGGGTGCTCTAGTCCAATGGATTGATCAGGGTTTTTAATCTGGACCACAGATCTTCCTAAGCCGTCCTCATAGATGCTAGCACCTAATCGGTTGGTCCTAAGGTACTCCAGCTGCGTTTTGTAAGGGCCTTCTACCCTGTATAGATAAGGCACTCCTGAACTTCCCGTAGGTCTATCCATGCCTTGGGACATTTCTGACTCACTCGTCTCAGAGCTAGGGTAGTTTGAGCGGTGGCTCAACTGCTGGGCCCAAGACCCTGCAGTGTGATTGACACTAGCCTCTGAAGACCTAAGGCTTTGTCTCTCTCTTGCTAGATGTCGTCCTGATCTAAGGTTGATATGCCCAACTGATTATCCCAATTTTTTCCAGAGTACAACCTCGCCAATCAATTGGTACCAGTCACTTGATTCTTTTTAGTTAATTATTGTGTTTATGGTCTTGTCTGATATCACGTCGTCAGGAACGCTTGAATGTTCTTCGTACTTTAGGTTGATCGTTCCACGTTAGATTCTTTTCCTTTAGGTTATCGACAGTACAGAGATTATGTTTTTAACTTGAGCTTGAGTTTTTAGGTAGTCTTCAACTTGATAACTGCCTATCGTCGCCCTGGCTTACTCCTATCTCTACTCGTTCTTAGCTTGAGCTAGGAAATGACAGAGGGAGTTGAGAATAATCCAACCTTACTTGTTGATCCCTTGCTTTATGGTGCTCAAGAACCCGGTTCTCAAGCTTGCAAAGAAACCTTGCTTTGTACGCTCTCAGTTGCTCTCAATGGACCTATAAAAGATCCACGGTTAGCTCAATGCTTAGATTCAAAGGACAAAACCAACCACTTTCATTCATGTGACACAAACACACATTTGCATTGTGACTTTTAGGAAAATAATTCTAAAGACCCCTGACTTTGATCCCCCTGGGTATGGTCAACTTCAAAATACCCTCTCTGAAAATCAACACATTATCTTTATAAAAAACAGTTGAGGGCGTGTAGTATATGCCACGAGCTTTCCAACAAGCCCAAGAGCTCAAAAATTGGATTTCGTATGAAAAAGTTAGGACTGTTCAGGGTTTAGGGAGTTAAATCAGAATTCAATACAAGCTAACAGTCAAACAGGAATACTCGAGTAGCTTGTGGCACGGCCTCGCAATGCAATACTACCCCCTAGTGTTTGTCCCGCACTCAATCAAAATTTAGACCAATGATTTTGCCTTAGAAATTTGACCTAATTTGCCCTTCTAACGCGTTCGCAAAGTCTGTCGATCGCGATTGACAGGTCAGTCGCGATCGACGTGTCGATCGCGATTGACAGGTCCGTCGTGGCTGTCAGTCACGATTGACTGGTCAGTCGCGATTGACACGTGGCCGAAAAGTCAATCAATCGTGGTCAAAGCGTCGTTGACTCTGTCGGTCGCGATTGATGAGTCGATCGCGATTGACAGGTCGGTCGCGAGGGTCTGTCGATCGTGGTCAAACAGTCGTTGACTGTGTCGGTCACGATTGACAGAGCCGTCGTGGTCTGTCCGTCGTGGTCAAACAGTCGTTGACTGTGTCGGTCGCGATTGATGAGTCGGTCGCGATTGATGACTCGATCGCGATTGACACGTGTCACGCGTATGGTCAGTCGGTCGTGGTCAATCGGTCGTTGACCCTGTCGGTCGCGATTGACAGAGCCGTCGTGGGCTGTCGATCGCGATTGACGTGTCGATCGAGATTGACAGGTCTGTCCGTCGTGGTTTGTCGGTCGCGATTGACAGAGCGATCGCGATTGACAGAAATCTGTGGAATTTCAAAAAACTAAACACATTTTTGGGAAGCTCTAGGCCTGTAGGTCATGGATATGCACTTTGTTTAGCAATTAGAGCAATTTTTCTGTCGGTCGCGATTGACAGAGCTCGGCGACACACAGACAGTTACTCAGATTTCCGTACTTGCGCAGGGTGCTGGGGATGATGATGCGTCCTGTACCTGCAGAAAGCTCACAAAACATGCAAAAAACAGCACATGCAAATTCGCTCTCTCGCTCTCTCTCACAAGTGAAATGAGGGAAATGAGGTGGAGATGGGAATATAGTCAAAAAACTGAAATTTTCGCGATGATGGAGATGGACGTGGGAGATGGTGATGATGATGATGATGATGAAGATGGTGAAGAAAGTAAAAGAAAATCGATGAGAGTGAAGAAAATACCTACAACTCCAACGCGTCAACTCTACGTCTTACCATCACACGCTCGTCCTCAAAGCTCGATCCCCGGCAACGGCGCCAAAATTTGGTGTAGCTCAGTGATGAGTAGCACCTCCTTTAATGTCAATCCGGGAAGACGTGAGGATGGTATGAAGACCTCGAGCAAGTGGCGGCACAAGTGCGTGAGTGAGAAGCACACAAGCATGCACACACATACACACACACGCGCACACAAGGCAAGACAAAGAGTGAGAATCAATGGAGCTTTTAGATTACTTTCAAAATGCTCTTACAAGTTCGTTTCAATTACAATCTACCTCAAAAATGAGCTCTCTCGCCCTTTTTATAGTTTTTGACTAGCTTCTGGTCCTGTCCAGACCTAGTGTCCGGCCTAGTTAAAAATTAGGTTCCAGGGCTTATTTGGGGGCTCAAACGAGATCTAAAAAATACGAAAATTGGTACGCAACTACTTCTAAGGCTCCTCAAGCTCAAGGACTCCTTGGCTTGCACAAAATGGAGCTACAAAAAGGTGAAATGATATTTACAATGATTGTTAGTGATAAAAATCACTGTTGTTGTAGGGATTTCTTCTAGTGCTCTGCCATACATATCTTCGAGCTCCCTACTTGCTCTTCCTTCCTGCATGTCCATCTCTTTGATTTGCATTAATGTCTTGAAAAAATATTGGCCTACTTGCCAGATCTTCTTTGACTGCCCTGTTTGCTTGTGCTGTCCCTTCGCTCTGACTCCCTTCTTTGACTTTCATGTCTTGTACGTCCTGGTGTACCAAGGCTACTGCCAACAACAAGACATGGGAGCTTGTTCCTAAACCGAATGGTAAGAAAGTAATTGGAAATAAATGGGTGTTCAAAATAAAGAAACTTGCAGATGGAAGGATAGCCAGACATAAAGCGAGACTGGTTATCAAGGGCTATGCTCAGACGCAAGGCATAGACTATGACGAGACGTTCAGTCCGGTGGCAAAGATGTCAACCATAAGAACAGTGATTGCTATAGCAGCATCAAAAGGATGGAAGCTAAGTCAGCTAGATATAAAGAATGCATTCCTGAATGGATATATATCAGATGAAGTCTATATGGAACAACCGGAAGGGTTTACAAGTTCCAGATACCCAAATTTTGTTTGCAGGTTAAGAAAAGCACTTTATGGACTAAAGCAAGCCCCAAGAGCTTGGAACTACAGACTTGTGAAATATCTCAATGAACTTGGATACCAAAGTTCGAAGGCAGATGCAAGTCTACTCATCAAAAGGACAGAAGAAGGAATGATCTACATTTGTATCTACGTAGATGACATAATAATTACAGGAACCTCAGATGCAGGAATCACAGAGGTAAAGAAACTGCTAGAAAAGGAATTCAAGATCAGTGACCTAGGAAAGTTATCATACTTTCTAGGAATGGAAATCACATATACAGATCATGGTGTATATGTCACACAAGAGAGGTATCTCCTGAACTTACTGAAGAAGTTCAACATGGAGAATTGCAGAGAAGCTTCAACACCGCTTGAAGTAAACCATAAACTCAGTAAATATAGTGGTACAGAGTTTAAGGATATGAAGAAGTATCAATCGTTAGTAGGAAGCTTAATATATGCTACGCTAACAAGACCGGATCTCAGTTTTCCGGTGGGAGTTCTCTCACAGTTTATGCATTGTCCGACAGATCAACATTGGGTTGCAGGACAAAGAGTTCTCAGATATATCAAAAGAACTATAAAGGAAGGATTATATTATCCTTTTACGTCAGATATAAAGCTCAGAGCATATAGTGACTCAGATTGGGCAGGAAGTCAAGATGACCGAAGATCAACGCACGGGTATATGATATACCTAGGAGATAAGCTGGTAAGCTGGTGTTCGAAGAAGCAACACACAGTAGCCTTATCATCAACAGAAGCAGAATACAAAGGACTGGTATAAGCAGCAAAAGAAGTAATATGGATGCAGACCTTACTTAAAAGCATGGGTATAGACCAAGGCATACCGATCATACACGGAGATAATATGAGCTCGCTGTATCTTGCAGCGAATCCTGTGTTTCATGCAAGAACAAAACACATAGAGATTCAGTATCATTTCCTAAGGGAAAAAGTAATGGAGAAAGAGATAGAAATAATCTACACTCCTACGAAAGATCAGATTGCAGATATTCTGACAAAGAGCTTGGATGGAACAAAACAAAACAGATTCAAAGAGATGGCAGGTATAAAAGAAAGAAAGATATACGAAAGACCGGAAGAGGTCAAATTAGTGATTGAGGGGGAGCTGTTAAGGAAACACTCACGAATTTGACACAACAAACAAGAGAGAAACAGAATCTTCCGGAAAATCAGTGCACAGGTGTACAGTATGCGAAGTTAGTGCACGGTGTGCGCATAACAGAGCAATTAACCGCGGCGGGCGCGAAAGGCGCGCATAACGTGAATTGAAGGATGACAGCATAGAGGAGTGCCAAAGAAAGTGTATATATATATACAGCAAGATTTGAAGAACAAGAATAGAGGATGATACACAGAGGAGAATGAGAGACAGATATAGAGAAGGAAGAGAGAAGACGCCATAGATCGCGTATGAGTGAAGAGAGATTTAGAAGTTCTCAGAAGACGCCATAGATCGCGTATGTACAGATGAATAACACAAGCCTGAAGTGTCGGGTCTTTTTCATCTGAAGAGGGATGGTAATAAGAAACTACTCACCGTAGGAGAGTTTCTGTAACTTGAGCAAGAAGAGGCCAAGTTTACTTGTACACATCTTCTCTAATTGAAAACACATGTTCATGTGGACGTCTGCGTGCAATCTTTACTTGTGAAGAATCTGAAGTTATTTCGTGTTACGGTAGGATGTTTTGTTTATCCTTAACTATCACGACTCGTTACTAAACGTGCTTCAGTACCTTCTCTGTAAACGCATGTTTCAGTGTATAACAGTTTACTCAGTAAACATATTTTAGTAATTTTCGGTCAGTTACAATTTCTCAGAAATCAAGTTTTTCCGGTAGAACAACGAAGTATAACTCGCAGCAGAGTTCGAAGCTTTGTATGAGAGATAGCTCATCTTGTAGCTAGACGTCTCTACTTTAAGCTGGTCACAGTTTCCGGTGGAAAGGAGATGTACACACAGTACAAAAGTTAACCGGAAAGTAGCACTTCAGAACTGTGAAGTTTTTCTTAAACTTCAGAAGAGTTCATTAAGTGGAGAAAGCTCACGAATCACTTTGGTACTTCTTGTATGTTCACTTGAAGTAATTATAACCAAAGTAGCAGTTCATTTTGGTGAAGTTCCGGTAAGATTTCGGTGACGTTCCAGCGACAGTCTGGTGAAGTTCCGGTGGAACTTGTGTCGCAGAATAACATAGTTAAGACGACGTTAATTAGTCTAAGCTACTGTTGATTACAGAGGTGTTCTGAATCACTCTAGTTTAGCATTCTACTACGGTGGCGCGACAATTTCCGCAGGCCTGACAGAGTTCAAGCTTTGTCGCGAAACTCACCTTCAGGGCGAAAGTATTTCCGCAACAGTAGGCGTTAGAGCCGAAGTTTTCGCCAACAAAAATCAATGAAGAATATCAGAAGTTATAGGCAGATCACATAGACTTACTATTGAAGGAACCTACAGAGCCCCAACCAGTTCTTGAAGTCACCCCTCAAAAATCCTAGATGAACTCACTACTTTACGGGCGTGTGTCATTGACCTCTATGCATAGATAACCGCTCCATCAGAACCACCAAGACCAGATTCCCCGCCAAAGATTCTTTTCACAAAGGAAACCATTTCTATACCAGTGAAGGACACCTACGAAGAAGCATATGAACCATAACCAGTCCCATGAAGACGTGTCACAACAAAAGGGCAAGATACATTCAAACTTTTGATTCTCACATGGCTCAAGTTAGTGGAAGAGCTAGGTAAGAATCACTCTGCATGTGTTGAAGCACAGCTACATGCCATGGCCTTAATTGAGGAATGCATTTTACAATCACCCTATTTCACTAAATTAGCCTCTTGATGGTATATCTCCATTAATGAGCTTTAGTATAAACCCTACTTTTTATATATGGTAGAGTACCGATTAGCTATTGAAAAGGAAACGGGTAAGAAACCAACTCATGCTACATAGTTTGAGCCTGAGACCTTCCCCTAGAAGCCAAGAAGGGAAAGATCTTTTAGCCAAATTGGTGCATGGAGTTGTTACAAGAATGTCTGAAAATGATGCACACCTGGACAAAAGCACCGCTGCACCTAAACTACAATTTGTGCTAGGGTCTGATACCATGACACCGCTCTTGGAAGGCATTTATGCTCAAAGTTCAAAATAATAAGCAATGCCAGGATTGGCTCAACTACCCCTATCTGGAACCATTGTGTGGCTCTCCAATCGTGGGATATATGATGGCGAGTATCCACCACTGGCTCCCCTGATTACACCGCATGGAGGATGTCGTCGCATATGTGCCATTAAGATCTTTGCTGCAAATACTTTTCAAGATCTGTCGGCACATCAAGGCACCACATGTCAATAGCCTAGGTTTGAGCATGGCAACCAAGACCTCGGATATGACATGAGCAGTATGCCCTGGCTTTGGGTATACCCATCTACTTCAATTACTTTCTTGCAAACAACTTGTCTATTCAACACACTACCAGCTTCCACCTCTTGATGAACCTCAGGCGATAGACTGGGAAAAACTTGATGCTAATCTTGCACGAGGCATTCGCATCATGGAACACACCCTGGCACAAGAACTCTTGCAAAACTACATCATGTAGACCCCACAACATGGATCTGTCGGGGATGATAGGTGCAAGAGGGAGGAGAATGTTGGCAGTAGCCAAAGGCATAGACGTAGAGGAAGCAAGTAGAGGTCAACTACAAAGAGTCGTGGGGAGGTAGGCAGTCATTTTTTCAAAGAAATATACTTGATATTACTTTTTCAAAACTCCAAATAGTGATTTTCATCACTTTTGTAATATATGAGTATCATAAAAACACCCACTTTTGTATTTAGTAGCTCCATTTTGTGCAAGGCAAGGATTCCTCAAGTTTGAAAAGCTTAGGTAGAATGAGCATACCAATTTTGGTAATTTTTAGATCTCGTTTAGGCCGCCAAATGATCCCTAGAACCTATTTTTTTAACTATGCTAGACACTAGATGTGAATCTGGTCAAAGCTAGTCTAGAATCTATAAAAAGAGCTAGAGAGCTCATTTTTGGGGTTAGCTAATGTTGGATATTGTGAGCTTTGAGCAAGATTGAGCTTGTAATAGAGCTACTGAGCAATAGAGTCTATTTTCTACCTTCCATTGTGTCTCACTTGTCTCTTCCTTGTGTGTGTGTATGTGTGTGTGCATCTCCATGCTTCTCACCTTCACTCTCACTACTTCTTGTGTTCACAATCTTCATATCACTCCTATCTCTTCCGTGGATTGACATTAAGGAGGTGGAGCTTCTTAACATGGTACTTACCATTGTTCTAGAGCAACACATACCGAATCGGAGAAACATCAAAGTGAAGCATCATGAAGCATGAAATCAAAGGGAATGAAGCAAATGAATGGTCTTCATTAAGTGACTTAGGGAATTCCTATTTCTTTTATCTTCTTCATTTTTGGCATACAAAATCATGAACTCTCATGTTTATGAATCTCTCCCTTCTACATGTAGATGCTTTATTTCCTGCATCCAACATATATCTAAAATACTCATCAAAAAATTGCATATAAGTGAACCACCCAGATGTATTTGTATATATGGGGGTGAGAGATGCCTACCTTGAATATTTGGTTCTATTTTTAGACAATGAGTCACACATTTCCTACCTTGATCATGGTATTTGGGCAAGGGAGTGAGTGTGTGAGAGGGGATGGACATGGGTGGGTGCACATTCACATTCACATGTGCATGCATTGTTGATATAATTTTTAGTGGTGTGTGTGTGAAAAGAGTTAGGTCTGCTGGGGCACTTCTTTCCCTCTTTAGGAGGTTTTTTTCCAGGACTTATATATACATCTATAACCCTAATGGGATACTTATCTTTGTGCATGGACTTGGTAATTCATTTAGTGTTCTGTTGCACTCCAAACTTCTTCTTCATCCTTGTGTTATTCCTGTACTTCTTGATACCTGAAACTTCAACAATGGGTATGAGAGCAGGTCGTCGCTTCATCTAGGACATCATCAACATCCCTCTATTCACAGTCTTAGAATCACATGAGATGCACTATCATAATCCTCCCACATATATACAGGTTTTAGTTCTCTAGTTTAAGCTCCTTAAAGTCTCGTACAGGTTTAATAAAGCTCAACAAGGTTGTTCTATTCAACTTTTTGAGATACATTCATTTTTCTACATCATTGTACTTTATTCAATGGCCATGGGTGAAAGGAATGATGTATTCTGTATGTTGGCTATTGAGGATAGGTCGGGTGGTACCAATTACCCATTATGGAAATATATGATGCATCATGTATTGGAAAAACAGGCCATGGAATATTGTGCATGGTGTTCAAAAATGTCCTACTACACTTGCAAATATAGTTATTGAAGTTGATGCGAATGGCATGAAAGATGATGATCTTCAAATTCTTGTTCATGTAGTGGTTCTTGCTACACCAAATATAGAGAAACTTCATTGGGATGGCATAGATGCTCAGGCACATGCATTGATAGCTTTGGTTGTCAACAATGCAATTATCCTTCACATTCATTCTCGCAAAATAACAAAGGATGCTTGGGATACATTACCACTTTATACCAAACAAGAAATGAGGCTCTTGTTACTTGGGAAAATAGTTGGAGAGTGAGCATATGAAGGAAGGAGATTCTAATTACATTTGTTTGAGAGAGATCAAAGATTTGAAGGAACAATTGATTTCGATGATGGAGTCTTGTTAGATAGTTCACTTGTGTAGACTCTTTTTAACATTCTTCTAGATTCATATCAGAGTTTTTGTTCTAATCTTCATTTGGTGATGAAAGGAAATCCAAATGCCTTAATATTTGTGGATTTAGTCTCTATTTTGCTACAAGAAGATCAATTTATGAAAAACAATTCCATTATGCATGTTGCAAATGAAGCTTTCCTATCTCGTCAGAAGGTCAAAGGTAAATGGAGCTCATCTACTAGTAAGAAAATATTTGATAATGCTTCAGATTTGAAGAAGGAAGAAAAAGATGAGACTAAAATAGAAAAGCAAAAAAAGGTTTTGTAAATACTGTAAGGGAAATGATCATGTCATAAATAGTTGTCCAAAACTAGCTACAAAAGAGGCTAAGAAGAAAGAAGCTAGAAATGTTGTTGTAGAGACCTCTACACCTAAAACAAAGTCTACTAATCTTGTTCAAGATGAAGAATGGGCATTTTACTACTATATGCAACTATGAAATATCTTCTCATGAGAAATTTATGTGTGTAGTAGACTCAAACATTGGGTACTTTGACAGTGGGGCAACAAGCATATTACCTTGCAACACAGTTTCTTCAGTTCACTTGAGTCTAACCCTATAGGGAATACTATCACATGTGCTAAGAACTCCTCTTATCTTATAATGGGAGTTGATAGGATCATTCTCACTACTCATTATGGTAGTTCTTTCACATTGTTAGATGCTTTGTATGTACCAAGGAGTAAGAAAAATCTGTTTTCAATTTCAACATTAGTCAAGATTAGATTGGTTGACAATTTTTTTTATGACGGATGTACTCCTCATGATCTCTCAAATGATGATGTTATCATTAATGCTTCTAGCATTTATGTAATGGGTTACATAATCTCATAGATTATGCAAAATCTATGTATGATTGAACATGTGAAGTTCAAGATTCATAGGCTATCTTAGATCCAAAGCTTTGGCATACACGCTTTAGTTATCTGAATTTTGCTAGTTTGCTATGACTAGAGAAATCTGAAATTTTGTCCTCTTTGTCGAAACTTGAGGCACCTTGTAAATGTAAGTGAATGAAAGTAATTAAAATGCGGAAACGTGGTTATACAAATTGGATCATAAGATCTTCATTTTGATGTATTCAAGAATACAACAGAGCATGTGAATCTTCATAATCCACTTGTAGTTGATCGATGTACATGTGAGTGACACAAAGAGTTATGTGTAGACTTTCTTCATAAATAAAACTGTGAGCCAAAGCATATGTTTTCTGCTTATAACCATAAATGGAATGATTTATGCAACTTGCATAAGATGAATGCTGAAGTGAGGATATATTGTCAGATGTCCGAGCATAGAAGAGCACACTATAAACAGTATATATAAACCGATTAATGAATACATAAGCATCCATGACTTAATATGCATAATCATATGTGTTGAAGTTCAGCAATAGCTCCTTTCGGTTTGAATAGCATTCTTCAATAATGTCTGTACACTTGAACTGCTTCAATGATCTGGTTATACACGTAAGTGTATATGTCAAAGTTGAAGTTTGACCTCCTTCGAATCACGTAGTACTCTTGAATGTGACTTCGGGCTTCAGCAGCATTCTTCATAATATTTGCTTGTGTGAACCCGCGCCTTACTCATTACATGATGTCAATCAATTTGTGCATATATATGACTTCGTTTACAGCATATAATGCTCAAGTACATAATCATAGTATATGTGTTTCGAATGAGTTACATTTTGCACATTTATCAAACAATCTACAGTAGTTGAATGTGGTCATCATTTGACAATATGTGTATGATGCCGTGTATGTATAGTAATACTATGGCATACACCGTTATTTGAATGCGCATAGGTATAGCATGCATACAATTATAGAGCATATGTGTATATACATCGATTCCCTATCATCTATGATGCAGAACAATAAGAGATGTTCTGTGTAGTGAGATATGAACAGACATGATATCGTGAGTACTCTTAGTATGTCAATCATTATTTCGCAGGGAGGTTATGTACTATAGAGCGAAGAGTACATAAAAATTTCCTTGGTACATATGCAAGACAATGTATAATATACAGCCAGCATGTTTGTTGATCACATAGTCATGCACGGTGTGCATATAACTTCCTGAGTTGGTTATCATGAGCTGTATAGCAGTACTCTGTGCGTAAATACTACAATATAGAACAGTGTAGCATGCGCCAAGAGATTATATGTACTCAACGAGAGAAATAGAGATACGATAGGGAAGACAAGCAGTAGATATGCCATGAACGGATAGAGAGAGAAATAGAGATGCAACGGAGTAGACAGGCAATAGATATGCCATGAAAGGATAGTGTCGCCCGGATTTTTCATTAACTACACATGTATATATACAAGTGAGATTAAGCGGCAGAGTTCACCGCATGCATGGTTCTTTCTAAAAAGATGATGGATTTGATTTTCTTGATTCAAGGAGTTCTCCATTTGTCATGCGCATCCATTTCACTATGGAAATGGTTTCCTTGATTTAAGGAGTAGTTATGCAAATTTCCTACTACATAGAAAACTACTTTCGACTTCATGTTTTGTAGGCAATGGATCACGTAAATATTAGATGTAAACCTCTAAGGGTAGAGTCCTATGAAAATATTCTTAAGACTAGGGTCATATGCAAAATAAATGAGCTCTAAGAATGGAGTCTTATGCAAGATACTCGGATCAGTAAATTTGGAGATTGTTTGCTCCAACAGCTCCCCTTCAATCTTAAAATTTTGTCAATCATATTTGATGCTATCTCTTCTCTCTCTCTCTCTCTTGGCTTTGCCTTTCCTTCATCTATCTCCCTTGATCTCATTTGTCTTTGGTTCTGCTTCCTTCTTTTCTTCTTTGCTCTATTTGTCTTTATGTGTGATTCTCCTTCATACTTTTCTTGGATATGTAGACCCTTTGATATTGATGTAGTCATTGATTGTTGAAATAATAGCTTTTCCGTTTGATTGATTATCTTAAAGAATTTTATGTTGATGATTTCTTCCTTCTTGACCTTGACGGATTTCCCTTCTTGATAGAGAGCTCCTTTTAATTGGTGATTGATCATTGTCTTCCATCGTCGAGTAGTAGCTTCCTTTCTCCCTTTGTTGTTGATGCCCTTTTGATGTCGTCCATCGATGCATTTCTTACTTCATTGTGGTTGATGATGTTCCTCTTTGTGAATAGCTCCTTGAAATTGCTTTTGACAATTGAATCTTCTTCAAATGTAGAATATCTTTTCTGCTCCTTTTTAAGTATCTTTGATTCCCATATGTTGATGTCTTCAAGCTTTCTTGTAGTAGACTAGTTTTTTTCTGCTCTTGTTGATGTCTTTTCTTCATGAGTTGATGTAGTCCATTGATGTAGTCCTTTGCTCCATGTAGTTGATCTTCACTTTGTCCTTTGCTTCAAAAATAGCTCCATTTTTTTGGTTGATAATGTCCTCTTCCTTTGAATGCTTCATGCTGATGTAGAACCTTCCTTCAACAATATCTCCCCTTCAATTTGATAGCCCTTTTATGTGATCTTTGAAGTATATAATCTTTTACATAGTACTTCAAATAAGGAAGTACAAGAGCTTGAATACATGAGCTCTTTTTCATCTTAATACATAATGGAAATTCCAAACAAGTTACAAAGCTACAAAGTGCTTTATCTATGGCTTTTGCCATTTGTGTATAACAACTTAACTTTGTCCAAATGCAAAGTTCAGAGGTTGTGGTTTTCCCTCACTCATCTTGGAGCAAGCATTGCTCTAGCTCTAGAGTGATTCTATTCCTTCACCTATTTGAAAACTTCTTTTACATAAAGAAATGAAGTTAATCAAGATCCCAGCTTCTTGATTAAACTCGATTTTGTCTTCACCTTCTATGTGTGGAGACAAGTGCTCACCCCACTTGTATATGTGATCAACTTTTTTATCTACAATGGTTGGTAATGAAGGGGATTTGAGTGCTTTTCTTGCTTTTACATATGATTCAATGTGTATGATAATACGCAGCCTTTGAATGACTCTTTATAAGTGAGATTCTATAGAACTTTGCTATGAATGTAAGTCACAATGACTTATGATAGCACATCTAGGGTGCTTACATTTTTGCAAGTAGATTGAAGTAATGTTTTACCTTTTTTTTCAGACGTGTTGAATACAATTTTCTTTTCTTCTCTTTTTGTGAGGAAGTCTTCATCGTCATCTTTGACTATGTCGGATGTACTTTCTTCTTCTTTTTATTGATGAGGAAGTCTTCATTTGAGTGCGTTGAATGCACTTTCTTCTTTTTCTAATTGATGTAGATAGGTAAGCTTCATACTGAGCTTCCTTGAGTGGTGACGTCCACGGTCTTTGCCTCGGTCACTCCAATCTTGAGTAGTGACGTCTACAATCTTTGCCTCGGTCACTTGAATTTTGAGTAGTGACATCCATGGTCTTTGCCTCGATCACTTGATTTTTGAGTAGTGACGTCCACGGTCTTTGCCTCGGTCACTTGGATTTTGTCTTCTTTAATCTTCTTCAATGATGAAAGAGTGTTTAGATAGAATTTGGCTACAACTCTTTGATGTTCTTTGAGTAGCACTCAATTACAAATACAAATTTCTTGCTTTGTCTTCATGACTCAATAAAGAGAATGTGGAGCTTTAAGAGGTACATATCAATGTTCATAAGATCTATGAGATCTTCTTTGTGATACACAAGTCAATGATAGAGGTTCACCTTACAATGGTGATAATCTTTCATGTAATAAGCAAAGGCATAAGAGTGATTTTGATGCTAAAGAATGGGTATTCCCTCAAGATAGAACTATAATAGCATTGATCCTAACCATGGTTTTAAGTGCACAAGGATCATGAGCAATGATTTAATATCAAGAGAGATACCAAATTGATGAACAATACCAAATGATTATTTAAATGGAAAAATGCCTTCTTAAAATGAACTAATTGATCTTTAACCACTAGGAGCTTGTGAATAGGAGCTTTTGATTTTACCATCAATTTGATCCTTTGGCTGTGTAGGTTGTGTAGACCTTCTTGATATCTTCATTTTGAAATCATTTGTAGTTGATGACGAGCCTGCCTTGAGCTTTGATTTCCAATCCTTTTTTGTCTTCTTGCAAATGATCTTCTAGTGTTGAGTCCGTTGAGCTTTCATCTTCATTCTATGTTTTCTTCATCGTTTGATGACGCTATCTTCATTGATGCCGATTCTTCAATGCATTGCTTCATGGCCTTTGACTTTTCTTGAATCATCTTCCAAGCTTCAATCATCCCCTAAAATAGTAATCATAGAACTACATTCTAACAACATATTGTATATGAGGGATAGCTTAATCCTTTCTCTTCCTTGAGTTGTTGAATTGAGTATATCATACATATGATATCTCAATTGCTTGGTGCAAGAGATACAATGGAAAAACTTTCCAAGCATGAGGTTTCTTAAAGATTCTGACATAAATAAGTTTGGACACATGCTTGAAGGTCACTTGGTGGAAGAATGTTCTTCATTCTCCTTGATGCTTCTATATAGCAATTTGAACTACAAGTATAGCTCGCGGATTGAAACTTTCTTCATCCTCTTGCATAGCTGATGTTGCAAGAAAGTAAAACTACATCATGTATTATCTTCCATCCTAAAAATTGTATTGATTCTAACATCATGGAACAAAACCAATTTCTTCACACTCCCCTTGATTGCCAATATGAGTGAGTTTGGTAATCAAATGTGTTTACTACAATCTTCATGAACATAAGCTTTCACATGCCTCAAGTACAACAAGTGTAGTATGCAATGAAGTGCTTGGTTGAGGCCTAAAGTACCCTCCAAGTTACAAATCATGTAGCTATAACATAACAAGATTACATTGAGTAATCATGAAATCAAATGACACATAAGTATGAATAAATCAAGAGGCTTGACTTTGGAAGATGATCATAAGCATGCTCATATAATCTCTCACATAAGTTTCTTCCAATAGAAACCACCAAGTTGTGTCCACTTGTATGTCCACTTTGAGTTGAATCCATGTAAGATATGTATAGCATGTAGCATACATAGCATAGGTTGTTGATGTAGTAGAAGTCGTTTCTTCAAATCCTACTCTTCATAAGCCGATTTGAAATACCTTCCTTCAATGAGTGTTGATCCACTTGCTCCATAGACAATTGCCAAGTAATGAGGTATCGACGAGGTTGTTGAAGACTTGGAGTAGCTCTCCAAGGCTCTCGATGGCTCTGATACCACAGTAAGTGAATGAAAGTAATTAAAATGTGAAAACGTGGTGATACAAATTGGATCATAAGATCTTCATTTTGATGTATTCAAGAATACAATAGAGCGTGTGAATCTTCATAAGCCACTTGTAGTTGATCGATGTACATGTGAGTGACACAAAGAGTTATGTGTAGACTTTCCTCACAAAGAAAACTGTGAGCCAAAGCATATGTTTTCTGCTTACAACCATAAATGGAATGATTTATGCAGCTTGCATAAGATGAATGCTGAAGTGACGATATCCTGTCAGATGTTTGAGTATAGAAGAGCACACTGTAAACAATATATATAAACCGATTAATGAATACATAAGCATCCATGAATTAATATGCATAATCATGTGTTGAAGTTCAGCAGTAGCTCCTTTCAGTTTCAACAACATTCTTCAATAATGTTTGTACACTTGAACTGCTTCAATGGTCTGTTTATACACATAAGTGTATATGTCAAAGTTGAAGTTTGACCTCCTTCGAATCTTGTAGTACTCTTCAATGTGACTTCGGGCTTCAGCAACATTCTTCATAATATTTGCTTGTGTGAACATACGCCTTACTCATTACATGATGTCAATCAATTTGTGCATATATATGAATTTGCTTACAGCATATAATGCTCAAGTACATAATCACAGTATATATGTTTCGAATGAGTTACATTCTGCACATTTATCAAACAATCTACAGTAGTTGAATGTGGTCATCATTTGACAATATGTGTATGATGCCGTGCATGTATAGTAATACCATGGCATACACCATTATTTGAATGTGCATAGGTATAGCATGCATACAATTATAGAGCATATGTGTATATACATCGATTCCCTATCATCTATGATGCAGAACAGTAAGAGATGTTCTGTGTTGTGAGATATGAGTAGACATGATACCATGAGTACTTTGAGTACATCAAATCATTATTTCATAGGGAGGTTATGTACTATAGAGTGAAGAGTACATAAAAATTTCCTTGGTACATATGCAAGACAATGAATATACAACCACAATGTTTGTTGATCACATAACCACGCACGGTGTGCATATAACTTCCTGAGTTGGTTATTATGAGTTGTACAACAATACTCTATGTGTAAGTACCACACTATAGAACAGTGTAGCATGCGCCAAGATATTATATGTACTCAACGAGAGAAATAGAGATACGACATGGAAGACAAGTAGTCGATATGCCATGAAAGGATAGAGAGAGAAATGGAGATGCAACGGAGCAGACACGCAATAGATATGCCATGAAAGGATAGTGTCGCCCAGATTTTTCATTAACTACACATGTATATATACAAGTGAGATTAAGCGGCAGAGTTCACCGCATGCATGGTTCTTTCTAAAAAGATGATGGATTTGATTTCCTTGATTCAGGGAGTTCTCCATTTGTCATGCACATCCATTTCGCTATAGAAATGGTTTCCTTGATTTAAGGAGTAGTTATCCAAATTGCCTACTACATAGAAATCTACTTTTGACTTCATGTTTTGTAGGCGATGGATGACGTTAATATTACATGTAAACCTCTAACGGTAGAGTCCTGTGAAAATATTCTTAAGACTAGGGTCATATGCAAAATAAATGAACTCTAAGAATGGAGTCTTATGCAAGATACTCAGATCGATAAATTTGGAGATTGTTTGCTCCAACAGTAAACGTCTACAAAGGCTATATTTTGGGCAAAATGCAATGTTCAACTTTCCCAAAATATGTTTTAGTTTGAGCTACTCATAGATTGTAGCTTGCTCATTGTGATATTTTTGGTCGTATGCAGACACCTTCTTTTAGGAACTACCTTTACTTCGTGAATTTTATCTATGATTTATCCATTCATGCATGGGTATATCCATTAAAAGGAAAGCCAAAAGTGTTTATGTGCTTCAAATAGTTTCTAGGTATGTCTGAAAATATGTCTTAATGCAAAATGGGCACCCTCCATTCTGATCAAGGGAAGGACTAGATGTCTTCTAATTTTAATGCATTCGTGGCTGAGCATGGGATATGAAGCAGTGTATAGTTTCATATACACCTCAACGAAAATGGAGTTGTTGAAAAAAAGAACAAATCTCTCATGGAGATGGCGAGGTGTATGGTCAAAAATCAAGCTTTACCACATAGCTTCTTCATTGAGGTTTTTATGTATGCAACATATGTACTTAATAGGTCGCCCACAAAAGCACCACAATATATCACTTCATATGAGGCTTGGCATGGGCACAAGCCATCTGTTGCTCACTAGTGTGTCCTTACTTGTCTTGCATATGCCTTGATGCCTGACCAACAATGTAGGAAATTGGAGATAAAGTAATGAAATGTATTTTTGTTGGGTACAATTCTGAAAGCCCCTTAGAAGTTTTGAGGAATCTTGTGTTCCATGCTCACACAAAGCACATTGAGGTGTACTATCATTATGTCAAGGAGAGGTTCTCTACTAGAGGGATCAGTTTGGCAAATGGCCCACACAAGATAACATAGCAGACCTTTTCACAAATGCTCTCCCTAGGGAGAAGTCTGAAGCTTTTCACAAAGCTATGGGCTTACTTTCTTTTTTGGAGTTATCTCTTTCCACATAGCTTGAACTTCCTTATACATGAGTGCAAGCTCCTTGCTCACCACATCACTCCTAGCGGGGATTTATTGATATATTTTGATAGTAATCCATGTGAGGGCACTTAGGTCAGCCATGAAACTTTTTTGTTGGAGTTAGAAATCTACGGAAGCACATAAACACCACAAAGAAGAAGAAGAAGAAGCTTGGAGCACAACACATAATATTGAATGTATTACCACTAGAATGTACAAAGATAAGTAACCCATTAGGGCAATAGGCATATGTACAAGGTGGGGGATAAAACCTCCTAAAGAGGGAATAAAGTGCCCCCGGGGTCCTAGTGTGTTCACACACATCACTACCTAAATATATCAACAAATCCCTTCTCGGAGTGATGCGATGAACAAGGAGCTGGCACTCATGTATAAGGAAATGCCAAGTTATGTGGAATCAATCCACAAAAGGAAGTAATCCCAAAGCTTTGCAAAAAGCTTCAAACTTCTCCCTTCGTAGAGCCTTCATGAAAAGATTTGCAATGTTCTCATGCGTGGGCACATATGCCAAGCTGTTCTCTCCAATAGAGAACCTCTCCTTGACATAATGATAATGCACCTAAATGTGTTTAGTGTGAGCATGGAACACAAGGTTTCTCGCGATTGCCAATACGCTCTAACTGTTAGTGAAGATGGTGGTGGCAGAAGGCTCACGAACACCCAAATCAACCATAAGCCACTAGTGAACACACAAGTGTCATAGTGTTGCTCTAGCACAATGGTGAGAACCACGTTAAGAAGCTCCACCTCCTTAATGTCAATCGGTGGGAGAGGTAGGAGTGATATGAAGATCGTGAACGTGAGATGATGTGAGAGTGAAGGTGAGAAGCACAAAGATGCACACACACATATACACACACAATGAAGAGACAAGCAAGACACAATGGAAGGTGGGAAATTAGCTCTATTACTCAAGAATGCTCTTACAAGCTCAAACTAGCTCTATGCTCACACTAACCAAAATGAACCAACCTCAAAAATGAGCTCTCTATCTCTTTTTATAGTTTCTAGACTAGTTTTGACCGGTTTCACATCTAGTGACCGGCCTAGTTAAAAAATAGGTCCTAGAGGCTATTTGGAAGGGTAAACGATATCTAAAAATAACGAAAATTGGTATGCGCATTCTACCTAAGCTCCTCAAGCTCGAGGACTCCTCGGCTTGCACAAAATGGAGCTATGGATTACAAAATGGGGTTTTGTCTATATTACATGTGTTACAAGAGTGATGAAAATCACTGTTGGATGTTTGAAGAAATAATAAGAAACATATTTGTTTGAAAAAATAATCCGACTGGCTCCCTGCTTCGTCTTTACATGCTTCCATGTCGTCTGTGCCTCTGACTGTGCCTCTGACTGCTTCCAACACCCCCCTCCCTCTCGCTTCTGTCGTCCTCGACAGAACCTTGTTGTGCGGTCTGCCGGATGTAGTTTTGTAGGAGGTCGTGAGCGAGGGTGTGCTCAGATACTCGAATGCCTCGGGCTAGATCAGCCTCGAGCTTCTCCCAGTCGATCGGTTGCGGTTCGTCGGGTGGCGGGAGTTGATAATGCGTGGAATAAACCATTCGTTCACAGGCAAAAAGTTGCAATAAATGCGTGGGCCTACTGATGAATACCTCGGAATGGTATTCCCAAAACCCGGTGGTGAACATCTCTTCAAAGGTTTGTTTATAGCATGCCGGGAGGTATTTTATCCTACAGTGCCAGGCATAACACACCCGGAGCGATGGCGTTGTGCTCATGTCATATACTAGATCAAAGTTACCATGCTCAAATCCCGGGGTGTTTACATGCGGTGCTTTGACTCTCCGGAAGACTTTAAATATCATTTGCATCATGTCAAATATCTTGACAGTCATATGCGCTGCGATATCATCCATATGCTTCAGGCGAGGGAGCCAGTGACGGATTGTGGCCATCATATAGCCAACTGTGGGTAACTCGGTAGGTGGCCTGAAATAGGGGTAATTCAGCCCATCCTGACACTGCCTATTGTTTTGTACTTTGATAGCGAATGCAGTCCAGGAGCGGCGTCGTGGTACTGGTCCCTAGCAAGGATTATACTTTAAGTGTAAGGGCGCTTTCACCCATGTGCTCATCATTTTTGGGTACTCCTGTAAAAGACGTGTACGCCAATCTGGTTGATAAATAGTGCCTTGTTGCGCATCCAGTGGCAAGTCTTCAGGCTCGAACTGGGTTGCATGTGATGGCTTCTTGCCAGTTCGCTTTTCTATGGCCAGCTGGTATTCGGCCATTAGCATGAAGTAAGGTTTGTATTGAAGCTCATGCCCAGATATGTATCGTCGCGGGGCCAAATGAGCAAAGAATGGTGACTGTAAAATTCTCTCTTCAATCATGGCCATGGCATGTAGCTGGGCCCCGACTCTAGCTGAGTGCGTTGTTCCAATCTCCTCCCCAGTCTTCATCCATGCGGGGGTCGGAAGTTCATAGGTCATCTGGCCTTCGGCCGTGACTTGTCCGCCTGGGATGGGTATTGGCTCGTATGCTTCTTCAAACGTTTCCTCTACCGGAATGGTTATGTTTTCGTCGTCAGCTGGGATCTCCGGTGGGGAATCAGGCCGTGGTGGGGCTTCGTATACATCTATGCGTGATTGGAGAGTGGTTACCTGGGCCCGTAATGCGTTTAGTTCCTCTATGAGTTCAGGAGAGGGGTCCACAGGTTCTGGTACTTCTGCTGCCACTAGTAGTTGTTGTGGTGCCGGTTCTCTGAGCTGTAGTAACTTGTGATCTTCTTTTAGCTTCTGAGGCTCTTCGTTCATTCGATCGTAGTCCTCGAGCAGTCGGACGTGGTCATCTAGCAACATCCGCATCAATTCAGATGGGATTGCCTTGAATCTGCTCGGACTTAATGGTTGTTCAGGGTGGTCCAGTGCCGCTTCCAAATTTTCTCTATTCTGCGCTTGGAGTCTCACGTTCTCCTCCTGGGCTGCGGCTAGGTGCCTCCTGAGTAGGCCCATGTTCCTGGTCAGCGTCGCGTTTCTAATTGTTTGGGCTCGAAGCAGGTTGTCCAGATCAGCAGTGGCTTCTTTTGTCTTCTCTTCACTTTCTAGCTCTAGCTTATGATATGCCTCTCTTAGTTCTTGGTATCGCGTATTTAAAGAGGCATTCTCGATTGATAATGAATTAAGCTGCGACTGTAATTCATTCGTTGTCCTCTGCAGCTGTTGATAATTGTTGCCCAAAGATGCAAACTCATCTCGTACTTGTGACATGCATGTGAACATTTGTTGAAGTGCAGTGTCTATGGTGGGCGATAATAGTAATGAAGTGTTAAGTGAGGATGCAGTGGAAGTAGATGCAGCGGGAATGGGGAATGGGGTTGGGAAGGTGGATGCAGTGGTGATCGTGGAAAACTGTGACGTACCTAAATATGATGGTGCTGTGAGTGGAGTGGGTGCTGGTGAGGTGGATGGTGATATGTCCATGTCATTGGACGTGTCAAGTGCGGTGACTGTGAAAAGCGGTGTGTAAGTGGGTGGTTGTGTAGGTGTGAAGACGGGATTTACAAATGTAGAGTAATTTACAGGGGGGATGGCTGGAGTAGCTTGGTGAAAAGGGGATAGAGGGGTTATGGTGGGATGAGGAGGTGAAACTGGTGAGAAGGTTAGTGGGGTTAGAAAGGTGAAAGGGTGTCTTAAAGGTGGGGGAAAGGATGGGAAGGATGAAGGGGTTAACATGTAGGCGCGGAGGATTGGGTGGGGGCATGGTGGCATGAATGGGCAGGGCAAAGGGTGTGGCTATGTTGCCATGGACTGGTGTGGATGTGGGAAGAGCAGGTGGGTGTGCGGGGGATACAGGGTGGGTTGGTGAAACATGAGGTGAGAGAGGAGTAGAAGGTGTGGATGTTATTTCAAGGATAGTGGTAGTATGTACAACGGTAGTACGTGGCGGGGAGTCGACTAGGATGGCTTCTTCGGTGAAGGAGCTTTCCGGCCGTAGGCGTGCATCTTGTGCCTGGTGGGATGATTGAGCACCTACCGGAACTCGGATATATTCACCGGGCTTTGATAGCAGTCGAACTCTGCGAGGGTCGTATTGGGGGAGTGGCTTCCTTTGTAAATACCTCAGTGCTTCGACAGGGCCGATGGATTGGACCAGTTCTCTGAACCCTCTGATGTAGACTTCTTCAAACCCTCCGGAGACTAGTTCTTGTTCGATTAGGGCCTGGCTCTCTGCTTCAGTCAATTTCTTCCGTGCCCATACTTTCTCCATCGTACGATATAATTTCTTGATTGCGAGCGTGTACGCTGCTGCTTCGAAAGTCTCCTCTTCGTGCGTGCTAGTGTCACCGTGTGCATCAGTTTGTTGGCCTTGGCCGTCTGTCTGTCCTTGTTCTTGGGAATCATGCGTGCCCTGGCTGGCTTCGTCATCACCTTCGTCATCGTCGGTGGCTGTTCGTTCATCATCAGAGCTCGACACAACTTGTCCCTGTGGCAGATCCCGCGGTGTGGTAGGGTAACTGGGACGTTCATATTCTTGGGAGAACATCTGTGCCTCTGAAAACTGGAACTCATTTGAGAATACATCCGGCATCTCAAAATCGAATGTTGTGTTTATTGGTTCTGCCTCCATGTGTGGTATTGGGAAACAAAAGGCGTCCGCACCAATAGTGGTGGGAGCTTCTGCTGAAGTGGTGGTGGGTTCTGTGGTTGTAGCTGCCTGAGGTGCAGCGACACTAGTTGTGCCCTCCGTGACCACTGGTCTAGACAACCTTATGCGAATAGGTTGTACTGTGGGAGCGGCTTCTGTTGGTGATCGTTCTGGAGAGGGTTGTGGTGATGGCGACTCTGGCACTTGAAGACAAGGAATAGTGCCTCTCATGCGCTTAACTGCCCGTGTTCTGCTGGGCTTCCTGGCTTTCTTTGTCGTTCCTTTGAATGCTTTCAGCTCTTCTCCTGTTAATGCGCGTTCAATTGGCAAGTCATAAGCCAAGCACATATAAACAATTCTTGTCAGCGCGCAACATCCATTAAGCACTTTCTTGCGTTCCCATCTGTGTTGTGCCAAATACATTTGATCAATGATCCAGCTCGCCAGATCAACAGTCTGAGGTCCGGTACACGCTAAGTACAATCCAAACCATATTCTTTTGTGTGGCATGGTAAATCTGTCCTGAGCGGGGAATGCGAAGTGTTGCATGCATATCCGTAGCGGCTTTGACAGCTCAGGTGTAATTGCTGAGACCTCCTCCCACTTAGTGACATCCCCACGTTTCATAGGGTCTGGAACTAATCTTTCTCGGTCTGTGGGTGTGTGGGTTCCATGAATCTTGATGGCCGCTCTGATTAAATCCTTTGAGAGGTAAAACCTTTTGTAGGGGGGATCGTCCACTAAAGAAGGCAAAATAAAAGTTCCGGGGATATCTTTATTCTCTGAGGCCAGCAAAGTGGTAATTAAGTAATAACACCTGTAAAAGTCAGGTTTGGGCAGAGGATCACTGAAATACTCTGTGAAGCCTGCTCTGGCCCAAACGTGAGTTAGGTCCTGGGTGTTCTGTAGGTCTTCGAACTCTCTGGAGAAGAATTGGTATTTTCCCCAAGTGCGGTCATCAAATGTCAAAGTGGATTCAAATATGAAGTCCGCGTCCGCTAAGGGTCCTGCAAGTCCCTGAAACCAATGAGAGTTACGGTGTATCTTTTCTGTGTAGCCCATAGGTGGGTTGTCGATAGGCATGGGCCCTGGAAATCCTTGGAATTCTGGCGGTGGAGCAGTCGGGTGGGATTCTGCTCGTAAAACATTGAGGGGCACTGCCGCTACACTGGGGCCTGCTCCTGATGGTCCTTCGTCGGTTTGCATGATGACTGATGCGTTATTGAGAAAGATCTGCTACAAAAGATTAACACATTAGCATGGAAATTAATTATGATCCCATTAAAGTGAGACCGCAATCCCTTTCCATAACTGATGCGTAACCCGTGTAGCCAAGTGCTGTGATGTGATGGATGCAATGCCTCTTGCAGCACTAGTGCAGGTCTCTAGACTCCTACACGTTTCAGATGATGCATACGTTCCTTGATGAGATGAGATTATGAGTGACGTGTGATGATGGTGGGTGAATTTATACAAGGTTTAAAGGTTAGTGATTTATTACAAGGTTGTATGTTAGTCGAGGGGGTCGTTTTGTCAGACATGGGGTTAGGGGAAGACGATTGGACACGCTTCGGTATCCATTTCCTAAGAGTCCTTGAGTGGGTGGTGGGTTTCTGCTGAGGGGTCAAAGGTAGTATCGGGTGTGGTGGTGTTGAGGGATGGAAAGATTTGTGAGGGGTGTATGTTACATGGCTTAAGGGTTGAGCTATGATACATGGTTTGGGTACCCAAATCTGCGTGGGTGTGGGTCTATGGGTAAGGTATTTCTTGGCGATCCAAATTTGTCGAATGCTCGGACCTGTAGAAGAAGGTCGAGGGGATGGTGGATACTGATTCTGTTTCTGCCTTGCCTTTTTCTTGTTGATCTCTGCTTGGTTGGAGTTCTTCGGTGCTTCTTGTCCTTTTGGCACCCATATTTGTCTGGTGCCGCTTCCTTTGGGTGGCCTAAACTGCTTTCCTTGTTGTGTCTTCTGATACTGCAGTCGGTCTGGGTTCCTTCGTCGTGGTTGACTCTGTTGTGGTTGAGGTAGAGAGGTCGAATGGACACTCTGCTTTGGAAAAGAAGGGAGATCCAACACTTGCGTGACCTGCCCATTAGGAAGTGATGCAGTCTTTAACTTTAATCTAGGCCAGTCCGCAACAAGTTTGGAAGGATGAGCACCGCAGGGTGTCGTGCTCATTTGGCCGCTGATGCAACCCACCTGACCACTGATTGTGTCCATCTGCCCTTGCAGTTGGGTAGCTGTCTCTTCTAGTTTGCAGGAAGTCCCAGGGAAGATCTCCTGTCGTCCTTCTGATTGACAATTGTCCATAGCCAAGCCCGAGTGGGTTGGTGTAGACGTAACATGACTGGTATGTTTAAAGATCTTCCGGTCTTCCGTAGCATGTACTTCATAGGGTCTAGGGTTACAAACCTCAGTCGGAATGCCGTTAGGGAAGTCAAGCGGTATCACTCGCTTCTGCTCTAAGGTTCCAATCTGTAAGGAGCCTTGTCTAAGATCTAGGTCCACAGAGTGATCGTATAGCCAATCTTGGCCAAGGATTAGGGGTTCTATCAGGTCGTCATCATGGCACACTAGTAGCCTCGCTGTCATGGTCAAATCCTTAATGAGGATAGGAAGGTCCACCTCACCCATGCAAGGGGTTTCCATGCCTCCTAAGCCTATGAGGTATGCCTCAATTGGCCGCATTTCTATTCCTGAATCCTTATAGTGGGACCATCTAATCGCACTAGTCGCAGCACCTGAGTCAATTAAAGCCCTGAGTTCTTGGCAAGGATTGCCATGCTCTAGCCTAACTGTAATGAATGGTCTTCTGTCCACTATGCTAGGATGAGTGGTTGACTTTACTTGACACATGGCCATGGGATATCTGGGTGATGTTTCCCGATGGTTATAATATTCTCTCCCTAGTCCTTGTCTTCTTAGCTTCATGCGCTTAATGCGTTCTATGGCTTCTGCCTGAGCTTCAGCTCGTATTCTATTTTCTTCCTCCTTACGCTTCTTTGCCAATGTGAGTCGTCTAAGCATATCCTTAGTAAGAGGTTCTTGATATAGCCTGACTCTACAGCCACTAATGTAATTGGGCATTATATCTCCTTCTAAGGTGGCTAACTGCACTGCTCCACTAGTCGAAAGTCTGTTAATGATCATAGGTCCATAACCTCGCTTCTCTAACTTCCGTGCGTGCTGTTTCAGCGTATACACTAGAACTAAATCTCCTTCTTTTAGGCCTTTATCTTTCACATGTGCATCAAAATATGCTTTCTGTCGCTTCTTCGCTGCGTATATTCCTGCTACTGCTTTCAGCCTGGTTTCTCCTAATGTTCCAAGTCCATTATTCTTGCTGATAACTCATGGCCGGTCCACTGATGTTCTTGTGCAACCTTAAGGGTCGGTATCAAGAAGTCCAACGGAAGCACAGCATTCTGACCAAAAACCATCTGAAAGGGAGTTGCATTGAGTACGGTCTTGTAGGCCGCTCGATATGCCCAAACAGCGTGGTGTAACTGTTTGTCCCAATCTGAACGTTTACTGTTTACGAGTTTCGTCAGTACGGTACAAAGTATCTTGTTAGTGCTTTCAGCCTGACCATTGGCCTGAGGATGATATGGTGCAGATTTCTTGTGAATCACCATAAAATCCTGTAACAAATATTCAATGACTTGGTTTAGAAAGTGAGTGCCTCGATCGCTCACTAACTCTATAGGCAATCCATATCTTGTAAAGACATTTTCAAATAAGAATTTTGCAGTCGTGTGAGCATCATTCTTTTTTGTGGCTTTTGCCTCTACCCATTTGGTTAGATAATCTGTAGCAACAATAATGTATTCAGCATGTGTACCTTTTGCAGGGGGGTTAATGGGTCCTACAAAGTCTATACCCCACTTTGAAAATGCACGTCCGCCCATCATGGGTTTCAATGGCATTTCATCTCTGCGAGTAGGAAACTGAGTTCTTTGGCACACATCACATCTCTTGACATAGGTATGTGCATCCATGTGAAGAGTGGGCCACCATAATCCTGAAAAGAGGATGGCTTTGATTATCCTATCTGGTCCAAAATGACCTCCTGCAACACCTTGGTGTGCAGTCTCTAGTATGCTAAGATAATCGCTTTCATGAACACATTGTCTTAGATATCCATCTCGTCCTCTTTTGTATAAGTTATCGCCAATAAGTGAATAGTCGTGAGCTTCCTGCTCTAGACTACGTTGTCGAGCTAAGGTCATTCCTTGAGGGAATGTGTTCGTCCTCAAGTATGTCACTAAAGGTTCACTCCAGTCTGGTGTGAGAGACACATGATATAGTGTAGCATGTTCTACTGGTGGTCTTTCGCAACAAACATGGCATTCCTTACACAACTTGTAGACATCTGCCTCCATCGTAGGCCAATATACTCCCAATCTCTGCAGAGTCTGTAATGTTCGATGTTTTGGATGATGTTTCTTTAGTGCACCTACGTGTGCTAATTGCAACCAATTCGCATGTTCTGATTCATCTACACAACAAGCAAGAATCTTTTGATTATCCTGTTTATATATGCTTCCTGCCATTATTTGGTATCTCTGAGACTTGGTAATCTCTCCCTCTTTGATCTTTATCTTAGGATTCTTGGGTCCGTATGTGAGAATAGGGACTATAGGCTTAGCCCATTCTGGTGCTATCTCAAGGTTAAACAAGTATGCATCTGGTAATTCATCCGCTACTCCTTGAGGAGCTTCTCCTGAGGTTAATCTTGAGAGGTGGTCAGCTCTAAGATGTGTTCTTCCTTTCCTGACTACTACTTCAAAATCATACTCCATGAGTAATAGAAACCAACGTATCAATCGTCCTATGTTACATGGTTTGTTGACTAAGTATAATAGGGCTTGATGATCTATAAAGAACTTGAATTTGTTGGCCAACAAGTAATGTCTGAATTTCTTTACCGCGTAGATCATCCCTAGTCCTTCTCGTTCCGTCGTGGTGTAATTTCTTTCTGCTGCGTTCAATTGTCTGCTAGCGTAAGCTATGGGGAGATCTACGTTACCTTTGTTCGTGGGTTGTGCTAACACACATCCTATGGCGTAATTGGATGCATCCACATGTACATGGAATGGCTTACTCCAATCTGGGGTAGTCAATATAGGTGCTGAGCACAAGCGTCGTTTAAGTTCATTGAATGAATTTTCACATTCTTCTGTCCATTCAAAATTGGTTAAAAGAGAGTACAAAGGCTTGGCTATGATTGCATACATGTGTATGAATCTCCTATAATATCCGCAATGGCCCATAAATGCCTGTACCTCTTTCACATTAGTTGGTCTAGGTAATTCTGCAATTACCTTCACCTTTTCCTCGTCCATAGAGATTCCATTTTTTGACACAATGTGTCCTAGAATTTTGCCTTGTCTGACCATGAAAACGCATTTTTCTGGGTTCAAACAAACCTGATATTCTCGACATTTGTCAAATATTTGTCTCAACTCTGGGATATGTGTCTATCTTGCATTTGAATGAGCACATAAGTCATCGACGTAAACTTCCAAGCTCTTGCGTAAGAATTCCTTAAAAACATGACACATGAGTCGCTGGAAAGTAGCGGGTGCATTTGTTAAGCCAAATGGCATCACACGAAATGCAAATATACCCCATTCTGTGGCAAAAGCCGTCTTGTGTTGGTCTTCTGGAGCAATGGCTACTTGATTATAGCCTGAGAATCCATCAAGAAAGCTGTACACTTCCTTGCCCGCAACTCTTTCCAATAGGTGTTCCGTGATAGGAAGAGGATAACTGTCTCTAATCGTTGCGGCATTAACTTTTTTAAGGTTAATACACACACGCAATTTTCCATTCTTCTTGGGCACAACCACAATGTGGGATACCCATTCGGTATGCTCAATTTCGTAAATGAATCCTGTTTCTATCAAGCGATCTATCTCCTCTTTAATCTTCGCAGCGTAATTATCATTATACGTGTAAGGTTTCTGTTTTGTCGGTTTTGCATCTGGAGTCATAGGGATTCTATGAGAACATATATCTGGATCTACTCCTTTCAAATCTTTGTAACTCCAAGCAAAAACATCTCTATATTCGCGCAATAGGGCAACTAACTCTTCTTCTTCTTCAGTCGTCAAATCGTGCCCTATGTAGGTGCATTTTTCTTCTTCTCCTTCTATGGCAACTATTACTTTCTTGGTTTTCTCTCGGTTATCATATACTTGTCCGTCATTCGCCTTTCTATTGGGCATTCGTACCATGATTCTTCTATCTTCAATTTCATATTTCTTGAAGTTCTCGGGTACTTCAAACAAAGATTCTTCTTTTTCTGTCCTGGTTTCTTTCTTCTTTCTTTTCTTGCCTTCACTCTTGGTAGTCACTTCAGTGGCTAACCTCACTTCATTCGTACTTTCCTCGTGTCTCTGACTGTGAGTCTCTACTTCGTAGAAATATTCTTCCTCTGATGCAAAGGGTGGGTCCATGAGAATTGATTCTAGATCAAAATCGCTTGCATCCTCAAATGCATCAGTGTCTGGTTCACATTCTTCTAAAATTGCATCGCCCATGATTGGCTTTATCGTGAAAACTGAAATGTCATAGCCATCCTCATCATAGTGGGGTGTCCATTGTTCTTCATTGATGGCTACATCCATGGTTGCTAGTATTTCTGCCCAACCATGGGGTTCAAACTCTTCGTCTGGAAATACTACAAGTGCGTAGGCTGGATCTTGAAGGGTTCGTGGATGTTGTTCCGCACCTAAGGTCCTTGCTTCTAATCGTTCTTCCTCTTGTTTGGCTACTTTACACATCCATAGATGAGTATCCTCATGCAGCCAAGAAGGATCTGACTCTAATGAGTGCACGGATTCCGTCTCTACTGGTGTTTTATGGATGGTATTCCATTGTATTGGGGGTACATCTCTGTGTGAATAGTCTTTAAGGTTGACTTTGGTAGTCACTCCTAAATGTTGCAAGTACAAAGAATTAGATCCCCAATCTTGTACAATTTGCAACTGACGCATGAATGGTCGTCCCAATATCATCTCATAAGCACGATTTCTCACAAAGTCACAAATGGCAAAGGTATGCTCAAATTCTACACCACAAGTGGTGAGAGATATGCCTTCTAGTAAGCCTAATGGTTTTTCTATGTGTCCATCGGCCATTTGTAGCTTCATCCTGGTGGGTCTGAGGGCTGGCTTACCCCAACGTTTCCATAAAGCGGTGGTAGCGATGGCTACTCCGGCTCCTGAATCTAAGATGGCTTTCGTGGTGTAGCCCTGATGGGTTATTGGAAGATATGTGTTACCTTCCTCTCCTTCGCTTACGTCTCCAATCTTTTCCACGGGTATCTCTGGTACATTCTTATGTGATCCTATTTGAGAGGGCGTGGTAGCTAGCTCAGGGAATTGATTTGCTACGTGCTTCCACAATTCTGGTTTTACCTTTAACAATTCCTTCAGAGTGAGATTACATTGTACTTTGGTATTCTTGATCACTTCCGTGTTCCTAGGGATTACTGATTCTTCATTCCTCACTATTATCGTGGGTGCTCTCATACTAATAGACTTTGCTTCCCAAGGTCCTGTGAACTGAGGTAATTCTTGTAAAGAATTAGATTCAAATCCTGTGGGTTCACTCAGTTGCTCCACCTCTACATCATCGTAAATAGAGGGGATGTCTTGGGGAAATTGTTCCTGCAAGTCGTTTATTTCTTGAATAGGAGGATGAGTTCCTTGTTCTTTTCTCCATTTCTCTTCTTGTATTTCTCTTAAAAATTCATGTGAGTACCTATGTATGGAGGATAGGTTATCTTGACTTTCTGTATTGGGTACTTGAGACAGGGATGGTGCATTCCTTTCCTGTGTCTCTGGGACAATAGGGTTTCTAGGCTGATCCTTTTTCTCTTTGCTTTCTATCAAGTGTTCTAGCCTCTCCATTAGTCCTTGGAAGTGTAATTCCGGTTTTGCCATGTTATTCCAATTAAGATATCTAGAGGCTTCAAACAAAGCTTGTGCTAGTTCTACCATCTTCATGCAAAGTTTAGTTCTCTCAATTTCTAGATCAGCTCGAGGGTAGTTTTTACTCATTTCCGTGACTTGAGGTCCCTCTTTTATTCTAGCCTGATATGCACGAAACATCATGTCTAGATCTTCGGGTATGGGTTCCGCTAAAACTGATCCTGATTTTAGAGCAGGGTCTTCTTGATTCAATTGTCGTGAAGCCAATTCTTGTATTTTGGCTCTTGATTCCCTTAAACTTCCTTCCAACTCACTTATCTTTCTACTCCACTTTCTCTTGATTCTTTCCCTAGAATCTTTCCAAGATTTCGTTTTTTTACTACTCAATTCTGCAACTTCACTAGTTCCGGCTACTTTCTCTTGATCAAGTTGTTGGTTTTGTAAGAGCGCCTGGGCTCTGGTTATAGCTTGGATCGGCACGTATGTAGGATTGGATCCATCTGCATTGTTTACAATACCTATCACGTTGATCGGTGTTACGTTCGAAGCATTAACTGGGTTCTTAGGACAATCTTTGATTATGTGCTCTTTGCCACAGTCGGCACAAAAGTCGTGTATGCTATAGTACTGTGATTGCCTTGCTATTGGGGGATGTGGACAATCCTTTATGAAGTGATCTCCTTGGCACCTAAAGCATGGTCCTCTAGGGCCCTGTGGTCTCTGTTGTCTCAATTGGGGCCGTGGGTTTGGGTTTGCGTACATCACATTAGTATAGTCTGGCTCCCAACTAGGTTCCATTGGTGGACTATCATAATGATATGTCTCCACATGTTCTGGTGACTCCGTGTAATAAGCTGGTGGACTAGTTACATGAGTAGAGTCAAAACTGTTTGAGTTCGGGTCACTTTCTGTGATCAAGGGTGAAGAAGGCACTAAGGCCCTACTTAGGTTCTCTTCTGCAGCAGCGTATTTGACTGAGATGACATTCGTTGGTGGGGATGGCTGCTGAGCCAAGACGGGTTGAGGTCTCTGTTGAGCCTGGTATGGGTAGTTCTGAGGAGGCCTATAGTAATAAGGCTGAGCATTGTATTGGCCTTGATACCTACCTGGTTGCTGGTATGTTTGCGGGTAGTTCTGTCTCACGGTTTGTTTGTTGTATGGGCAGTCCTGAGCCGTATGATTTGTATATCTCCTCTCAATTGTACAGTATTGGCCACTAGGGTTGGCTTGAGGTTGAGGTGCATTGGGGCACACGTTTGCCAAATGATTTCCACCACAAGTGTAACAACGTACGTTTGTTGGTAGCTTGGGCACCTGTTTACTAGAAACTCCTAGTTTCTGGGCCACTTTTTCTGCTAGGTCCTCTATCGAATTAGACAATTTTGTGGATGCTAGAGAAGAACAATCTGAGTCCTTATAGACCTTTGAGAGTTCTAATTCCTCTCCTAGGTTGTCCTCGATGTCTATACATATCCTTACACACTCCTCTAGCGTTCTGGGTTCTTTTAGGTACACATAAGAGCGTAGTTTAGCGCTCAACAAGCCATCTAGGAACAGTGATACTTGTTTGGCTTGTGAGGGTAGCTCTTGCATTGGACATCGTTCGACATATTGTCTGAATCTACGACCTGCCAGTCTTACTGTTTCCTGAGGGGTCTGTTTAAAGCTATGAATCAACGAAGACGTGTCATGCCTAATCCCACTTTTAGAGAATTCAGTGATGAATGACTCTAAAAAGTGATGGATGTCTCTAAATTGCCTTTGTTGCAATGGTTGAAACCAAGTTAAAGCGGTATTCTTTAACGTTAGCCCAAATGCGTTGTATTGCGTGAACATGTCCTCGACTTGTTCTGCTCTTAGTACTTGCTTGAACTCTGCGACATGGTCATAGGGATCTCCTGTCCCATCAAAGTAATTCTTCATTGATTTTACTAACTGTGTGGGTCTCAATACTCTTGTGTGTTCACGTGGTCTAGGTAGAGGAAAATCATCTCTACCACCTGGTATTCCATGATCTCTTTGTCTATCCATTCTATTAGTGTTCGTGGTTGTTCTATCTCTCCCTATGGGATGATTGAAGCTTACTTCCGGTCTCTCTTTATTTCGTTCTCCTTGATGTCCATGGGCTGAGGATGTTCCTGCCCCTTGTTGACTTGTATTCATGTTTGTTCTAGATGGAGGGAATATCAATTCACCTCTCCATGTGTATGTGTTTTTAGCGCGCTCAGGCACCACGAAGACTCTTTCTGAAGTCTCATCCAGGTATACAACCTTTCCAGGTGTATCTGGGTCCTTGAATTCATAGATTGTAATGATGCCTATCTCACCAGGGTGTTCCTTTCTGTACCTCCAAAAGGCTTCATCTGTCTCTTTATTTACAAACAATTCGGTGCTCCTGTTATCTTGAGGGATCCACTCTGGGATGAGTACTCTTGTTAATACGGATTTCCCTCTAGGTGTTCTAGGTTCTCCTAACGGTTCTTTTCCTTGAAATTTCGTTTCCGTCTCTAATTGGATTGTGCCAAACTCATTAGTATCGTTTGGTTGCGTACTTAGGACGTACATGGTTCCTTCTTTGTCTAGGTAAGCGTCTCTCTCAAATTTCACCACTGGTCTTTCCAATCCAATGGGTTGATCAGGGTTGTGCAGTTGCACCACTTGCCTTCGCAAACCATCCTCATAGATGCGAGCACCTAGTCGGTTGGTTCGGAGAAACTCTAATTGCGTTCTATAGGGTCCTTCAGGTTTTTCTAGGTATGCTACATGAGACCCTCCTTCTGGTCTGTCTGCGCTAAACGCCATTTCTGATTCGCTAGTATCTGAGCTCTCGTAGGGGTAATTGCTATTCAATTGCTGAGCCCAAGATCGAGCGGTAGTTCTTACACTAGCCTCTGATGATCTAAGGCTTCGTCGGTCCGATTTACCTATGTGTCTCCCTGATCTAAGGTTCATTAATTTTCTTCCTTGCACGCTCAATTACACACTTAGATCGTCAATGGTCCTTTGTGATTACTTTCTTGATTCTTTTTAATTTTCTCTGGATTCTTGTCTTAATTTATGCGTCAGGAATTCGACTTTCCGTTATAATTTTGAGTTCTCGTTCCGTCAGACTTATGTTCTTTTCTTTAGGTTTTCGTCACACACACCTTTACTTTAAGTCTTAGACTTGAAAGAATTAGGTATCTTGAACTTGAGGCGTCCTATCGTCGTTAATCCACAACTACCGTTTAGCCTAAGCTAAGAATTGACTGAGGGGGTTGAGTAATCTTCCAACCTCGAGTCGGCTTTTCTGTTGCTCTGATGCCCTGTTGCCCAAGAAGCCGCGCTTCCCAAGCTTTACTGTCTTCACTGCCTTACTTGCTTGCCTTTGATTGCCTTTGCTTGACCTGAAAAAATCCAATTTTAGCCCAATTCACAAGATGATCAAACACTTGAGCATATACACCTTTTTAAGTCCCTTCCCTTTTGCCCAAAATTTCAATACTTGCCCCCTGGCCTCCTAGTCCCAAACTAGGTGAACCCCAAAATAGCTTATCTAAAAATAGACGTATCCTTTATAAAAAAAACAATTGAGTTCACGTAGTACTCGTCACGAGCTTTCTAACGAGCTATTAAGCTCAAAAAACGGACTTCGGATGAAAAAGTTATGAGCGTTCAGGCCCCGGGGGGTAAAAACTGACAATCAGGTTTTCCTTCAGATATGAGCTAAGGGGTCTCCTATGAGTCTAATGGCCCAAAAATTTCTCAAAAATACCCTCAAAATTGGTCAAAAATTGGAGCCCAAAATTTGCGATGGGGGTGGACAATCGCGATGGTCTGGGACCGTCGCGATGGTCCAAGCGAACCGTCGCGATGGCGTGGGATTTGGACAATCGCGATGGCCCGAAAAAGTGAACCGTCGCGATGGTCCGAAATGAACGATCGCGATGGCGTGAGGTCGAACCGTCGCGATGGCCCGAAGTGAACGATCGCGATGGCGTGGAAATGGACCGTCGCGATGGTCCGAAAAAGTGAACCGTCGCGATGGCGTGACCAAGCGGACAATCACGATGGCGCGGTCAACGGTCAAAGGTCGAACCGTCGCGATGGTCCGAAGTGAACCGTCGCGATGGTCCGAGGTGCGATGGCTTGAGCCAATCGCGATGGTCCGATTTTGGGCTGTCGCGATGGTTCAAAAAATGAACCGTCGCGATGGTCTATCGTGACACGTGGCACTGTCGTGGCGATGGCATAAGCCAATCGCGATGGTCCGGGGTCAACTGAACAATCGCGATGGTCCAAGTGGACCATCGCGATGGCTCAAGTGAACCGTCGCGATGGTCCGAAAAAGCGAACCGTCGCGATGGTCCGGCCGAGCCGTCGCGATGGCGTGAGCCTATCGCGATGGTGCGACACAATCGCGATGGTCCGAGCCAATCGCGATGGTCCACCAAACTGAAAATTTTTGGGATGCAGCTATGGTTTCGTGTATGCGCAGGGATCGCCTACCTCGTGGTGTGGTCGCCTACCTCAAAATCCGAACTTGGCGGACCATCGCGATGGTCTGACACAGTCGGAAATTTCTGACAGAAAGTACATTTTTTACCTTTTGGAAGCTTTCCTGATGCTCTGAAGCTCTGTACCTGCAAGAAAACTCAAGAAAACACAAGCACACACAAGCACAAATGCTCTCTCTCACTCTCTCGCATGCACAAATGAGGGGAAATGAGGTGAATGGGTGGATATGGTGAATTTTCTGATTTTTTTGGAAATGGAGATGATGATGCGATGATGAAGATGGAGTATGGGGAAGGTGAAAAACACTAAAAACTAAGTAAAAACAACAACAAAAACTAAAATTTTTACCTTCCAACGCCACTTCTTGATATACTGTTACCATCACACATTCGTCCTAGACTCGATCCCCGGCAACGGCGCCAAATTTGGTGTTGCTCTAGCACAATGGTGAGAACCACGTTAAGAAGCTCCACCTCCTTAATGTCAATCCGTGGGAGAGGTAGGAGTGATATGAAGATCGTGAACGTGAGATGATGTGAGAGTGAAGGTGAGAAGCACAAAGATGCACACACACATACACACACACAATGAAGAGACAAGCAAGACACAATGGAAGGTGGGAAATTAGCTCTATTACTCAAGAATGCTCTTACAAGCTCAAACTAGCTCTATGCTCACACTAACCAAAATGAACCAACCTCAAAAATGAGCTCTCTAGCTCTTTTTATAGTTTCTAGACTAGTTTTGACCGGTTTCACATCTAGTGACCGGCCTAGTTAAAAAATAGGTCCTAGAGGCTATTTGGAAGGGTAAACGATATCTAAAAATAACGAAAATTGGTATGCGCATTCTACCTAAGCTCCTCAAGCTCGAGGACTCCTCGGCTTGCACAAACTGGAGCTATGGATTACAAAATGGGGTTTTGTCTATATTACATGTGTTACAAGAGTGATGAAAATCACTGTTGGATGTTTGAAGAAATAATAAGAAACATATTTGTTTGAAAAAATAATCCGACTGGCTCCCTGCTTCGTCTTTACATGCTTCCATGTCGTCTGTGCCTCTGACTGTGCCTCTGACTGCTTCCAACACATAGCAACCAGCCCAATCAGAGTCAAAACAAGCATGTAAATCTCGAGGTAGTGATCCCCCCTTGGGATAAAACAATCCAAGTAGTTGGGTACCATGCAAGTAGCAAGATGTGCTTAACCACTTTTGCTTGACACCTTGGGAATGCATAAACTTGCTCATCTGTGAGATAGCAAACTTAATATCTGGCCGAGTAATGCATAAGTAAATCAAGCATCCAATAGTCTACTGATAGAGAACAACATCAAATGCATCTCCAACATCATTAAGAATCGATTGTAAACATGTCTCCATAGGAGTGGCAATAGGTTTACAATCTTTAAGGCCAAAGCACTGCAATAATATGTCAATATATTATGTTTGACACAAAGCTATTCTGCCATCAACTTGCATAAAGTGAATGCCCAAATAATGATGCAAATGTCCCAAATCAGACATCTCAAATGACACATGTAAATTAGCCTTAAAATCAGCAATATGCTTCTCATGAGGAGCAATGAGCAGCATGTCATCAACATACACAACAATGATCAGAAGCACATCATTAGCACGCTTAACATATAAGGTGCTTTCTGTTGGACTATTCTCAAAACCATGTGCAATCAGATAGGCATGTATCTTTTCATACCAAGCATGTGGTGCTTGCTTTAAACCATATAATGCCTTCTTTAACCTACACAGCTAGTTTTCATGCCCTTTCTACACAAATCCATAGGACTAAAAAGTGTACACTTCTTCATGCAAATCACCATTCAAACATGCAGTTTTAATGTCCAACTGATGTACATTCCAACCATAATGGGATGCAAGTGCACAAATGCTATGAACCGTAGTCATTTGGCAAGTAGGAGCAAAGGTCTCATCAAAATCAATGCCTCTTTCTTGAGCATAACCCTTTTGCAACAAGACTAGCCTTATACATGTCAAGAGTTCCATCAATCTTATTCTTTAGCTTGTATACCCACTTAGTGCCAATGGCCATCTTACCAAGAGACAAGTCAAATAAAGACCAAATACCATTTTTCATGAGAGCATCATATTCAGATTGCATTGCAGCCATCCAATGTTCAAAATTTTATGCTTCTTCAAACGAAATAGGCTTAGTGTCATCAGAGAGACTAGAGGTAGCCATAGCATAGCAATCTAATGCAAAAGAGGCACTATCAGAGCCTAAAGGACTACAATATGACAGAGATGCATCTAATTTGTTGTCACACAAAGTCTACACTAGCCATTTTGGCATGAAACCTGTGGAGGCTGAGAAGTTGCCTCATTAGGATCAACACTAGACTATCCACATATAAAAAGAGGTAGCAAAGTATCATACATGTCTTTGGAGCTAAAATCACGTGGATGATACAGAGGATAGCCTTTTCTTTTAGAACTGTACCCAATAAAAATACATTTTATTGCTTTATCATCCAATTTCCTGTGATGTTGTTCAGGCACTAATGCGTATGCCTGAAAAGAAAAAACATGTAGGTGAGCAACAGATGGCTTACGACCATGCCAAGCCTCATATGGAGTGATAGACTACAATCCTTTATTGGGACACCTGTTAAGTACATATGCTGCACACATGACAGCCTCAAGCTAGAAACTGTGTGGTAAAGCCTGAATCTTGACCATACACCTCACCATCTCCATGAGTGACATGTTCTTCCATTCAGCAACTCTATTCTGTTGAGGTGTATATGGCACTCTACTCTGATATTTTATCCCACGTTCAACCAGAAATGCATTGAGGTTAGAAGACATATATTCCCCCCATCTATCAGAATAGGAGCTTGCCCATTTTACATGTGGACAGATTTTCAGACAAAACCAAAAATTGTTTAAAGCACATAAACACTTCAGACTTTGCCTTCAATGGATATACCCATGCATGCATGGAAAAATCATCTATGAAAGTCCGGAAGTAAAGATAGTTTCCAAAAGATTGTGTCTACATAGGACCACAGACATCACTATGAACAAGCTGCAATTTTTTAGTAGCTTGAACTGAACCATCTTTTGGAAAGGAGGAACATTGCATTTTACCCAAAATACAGCCTTCACAAACATGTTTTCCAGGTGTCTCAAGTTTAGGCAAAGAGGACACCATTTCAAATTTTTGCAGGTGTAGCAAACTAGCAGAATTGAGATGACCAAAGCCTGCACGCAAAAGCTTTGCATCTACATAGCCTAAGAATCATGTACTCCACATGCCGAATCATTCACAGAATTTTCATAGTCTATGAGCTTATACAGCCCACGGCATAAAATGCCAGAAGCAATAATCATGTTGCCATTTGACAGATCATGAATTGTACATCTGTCATCAATAAATTTCACAACCAGCCAATCTTGGCTAATGCAAAAACTGATAACAGATTGTTCTTGATCCTTGGCACAAATAAAGCATCCAACAATGTAAAAGAACTACCATCAACAATAGTCAAAATGATCTTACCAACTCCCATGATTGGATAAGAGGAGTTGTTGGTGCATGTGATAACATTCCGTATAGGGGTAGACTGGAGTGAAGTGAAGAAATTGAGCTAAGAGGTAATATGTTTGGTTGCCCCATTATCAAAGTACCAAACATCTGAGTCTACTACACACATAAACTGTTCAGGAGAAGATGGGTCAAAACTACAAACACTAGTAAATACCCATTCTTCATTCTACACAAGATTAGCAGACTCTATTTTTTGTGTAGACACCTCTGCAATAACAATTCCGACCTCTTTTTTCTTTGCCTCTTTTACAGGGAGTTTTGGATAGTTCTTTATGACATGATTGTTTCCTTTAGAGTACTTACAAAAGAATTTTTGTTTTTTTATTTCTTCTCATCTTTGTCTTCCTTCTTAGAATGTGCAACATTTGTAAATTTTTTCTTACTAGTAGATGAGCTCCATTTACCTTTGCCCTTGTGACTAGCCAAGAAAGCTTGATCTACAATAGGCATAATGGACCTCTTCTGCCTAGAATGATCTTCTTGCAATAGAACAGAGACTAACTCCTCAAATGACAAGGCATTTGGATTGCCTTTCATCATCAAACAAAGAGCAGAAGCAAAACTCTGATATTTAGAATAATCTACACAAGTAAGCTATCTGGTATAACTTCATCGGTAGAAATCAATTGTTTCTTCAAGTCTTTGATCTTTGTGAGAAAACTATCCATAGAATCACCTCCATTCATGTGGTCACTCTCCAGCTACTTTTGGAGATAAGCAACACGAGCATCATTCCTTACCTCATATAAAGTGGAAATAGTAGGTGCAACAAAAACTATGGAATGAACAGGAATATGAAGAATATTAGCATGTTCAATGCCATCTGCATCAGCTTCAATACCTGTATTTGCAGGTGTAATAGGACATTTTTCAACACCCTACACAATGTTCCACATTCCTTTCACAACCAATACATGTTGCATCATATAAGCCCACAATGGATAATTCATACCATCCAACTTATCCTCAATAGTCAACATACAAAATACATCACTACTTTTAGCCATGGCCGTTAACTAAAATACCCTGATGCAAAAAAATGATTGTATTTGAAAAAGTTGAACATAATTACCCTAACAATTTCTGCTAAACCTGTAGCAGACTTTGAGATGCTTATACTAGCAAACCAAAACTTGCATTAGGGAAAAAACTGAGCCCTGCATGGGCCTTGTAAGGATCCCTAATTTTTAGGGATTTAAACTAAGAGTCTATGTGATCAAGGGGACAGACAATACCAGGGTGGTTTTCTCTATTAAAATATACAAGAAAAATAAACCTCAACTAGATGCTCAGTCGAATTATATTCAAGTCGTCGGATTTTTCCCATCGAATGGCTATGATTTAAACATACAAGAAGATCACATTGAATGTGTGCTCTTTTCCCAAGTAGCACAGAAGAGAGAGAACAAAATTCAGGTAGCATAGTATAGAGAGATGACGAATTCGCAGTCAATCTATGCCTTCCAAATTCGAAGATCTAATGGACAACAAAGATTGGTGCTGATCCGTGAGGTGCAGTCAGTTACATCCATCAAATGGGTCATCTAATCTAACGGCTCTCCACATTTTAAGCTGATCTGTTTTCTCTTTTTATATGGATTGTTCGATGGAGCTTTGATCGAGTGCTTCAGAATGAGTGGCGCCTTTCCATAAAGATGATCATCTACAACCCTTTGATCTTGGGCTGATCCAATGGTGAAGAAGATGGATGCACCATTCAAAACTTGGGTTCACCTTGAGCCCTTAGATCAATGGACAAAATCCAATGGTGCAGAAGCTTTTGCGCGTTTTTTTATCTCATTTCAATAGGAACCACGATCTCCACTTGATCAGATGGCCTAGCTTTAAGGAAGCCTTTACTTTCGCAATATAACACCATCCCTTGGATTGTTAGGACCATCCAATGGTCATAATTCAAAGTTTTGAAATCGAAATCCACTCTTCCCACAAAACCCATGAATTCATGGTGGTTTTAGAAACTTTGACTATCAGAAACCAAGGGAAGCCTACTCCCACTCTAGTGGAAAAGGAATCTAGATTGTGGCCACCACCTTCTTCTCATTGGTCCATCCCTAGTCACTCCTTGAGCTAAAAGGCCCATGCAGGGTTCATTTTTTTCCCTAATGGTATATATCTATGGCATAAAAAGACAAAATAGCCTACACAAGCACTATGATAGTGCATTTGGAGGCCAAAACAAGCTCATATGACGATTTGAGCACCACATAGCGAAGTTGTTTTGATCCCATAATCACCTTGAGTATGCTCACCAAATTTTTTGTGATTATGAGACTGTGACCAGAGGAGTGTCGCCGGTGCCATAGATGAAGTGACAACCTACTCTGATACCAATTGTTGGAGTTAGACTTCTATGGAAGCACATGAAGAGCACAAGGAAGAAGAAGAAGAAGAAGCATGGAGCACAACACACAATACTAAATGTATTACTACTAGAATGTACAAAGATAAGTAACCCATTAGGGCAATAGGCATATGTACAAAAACCCTTTAAAGAGGGAAAAAAGTGCCCCGGCGGTCCTAGTGTGTTCACACACATCACAACCTAAATATATCAACATTGTTTCCCTCTTTAGGAGGTTTTTTCCCCTAGCATGTATATATGCCTATAACCTTAATGGATTACTTATCCTTATACATTCACGTGGTAACTCATTCAATGTTACGAGAATAAGAGATTTTAAAAAAACATTAGAAGGTAAGTATCTTATTAGTACGGTCATAATGATAAGTATTATTTAGTCTTGGACTTATTCTATGAAGGTTAAGATTTAACCTTAAAGATCTCATTACTATTGATATATTTAGGTGGTGATGTGTGCGAACATGCTAAGACCATCAGGGTTGTTGATATATTTAGGTAGTGATGTGTGTGAACACTCTAGGACTGTCGGTGCACTTTTTTCCCTCTTTAGGAGGTTTTTCCCCCCGGCTTGTATTTATGCCTATTGCCATAATGGGCTACTTATCTTTGTACATTCTCTAGTAATACATTCAATATTGTGTGTTGTGCTGAAAGCTTCTTCTTCCTCTTCCTTGTGCTGTTTGTGTGCTTCCGCAGACGTCTAACTCCAAGAATTGGTATCAGAGTAGGTCGCCGCTTCATCTAGGGCATTGCCTACACTTCTCCGGTTGCAGTCTCATATTCGCATGAAATTTGGTGAGCATACTCAAGGTTTTTCAAATATTTGGTGAGCATACTCAGGGTGGTGCCGAAATCGTGATTTGAGCTCGTTTCGGCCTCCAAACACTATCATAGTGATTGTGCAGGCTATTTTGTCTTTTTGTGCCAAAGGTATATACCTGTTTCGTTTCTCTAGTATGAGCGTCTCGAAGTCTGCTACAAGTTTAGCAGCACTCGTCTAGGCAGTTCCATTTAACTTTTTGAGATACAATCAATTTTTTGCATCAAGATATTTTAGTCACTGTCCATGGCTGAAAGCAGTGATGTATTTTGTATGTTGGCTATTGAGGATAAGTTGGATGGTACCAGCTACCCGTTGTGGGCTTATATGATGCGACATGTATTGGTTGCAAAAGGACTGTGCAACATTGTGCAGGGTGTTGAAAAACGTCCTATCACACCTGTAACTGTTATAACTGTAGGTACTGAAGCTGATGTAGAAGGTGTCAAAGATGATGATATTCTGCATATTCCAGTTCGTGCTGCGGTTTTTGTTGCAGCTACTGCAAAGCAATTTCGTTGGGATGATAGAGATGCTCAGGCACATGCATTGATAGCTTTGTCTCTCAAACATGCCATTATTCCTCACATTTGCTCTTGCAGAACAGCTAAGGATGCTTGGGATACACTTACCACATTGTACCAAGCTAGGAATGAGGCTCGTGTTGCTTACCTATGAAAACAGTTGGAGAGTGAGCACATGAATGAAGGTGATTCTATGGACAATATTCTAACAAAGATCAAAGACTTGAAGGAACAATTGATTTCTGCTAATGAGCTTGTACCAGATAGCTCACTTGTGTAGACTGTTTTGAATGGTCTTCCTGATTCATATCAGAGTTTTGCTTCTACTCTTCGGTTGATGATGAAAGGCAATCCAAATGCCTTGTCATTTGAGGAGTTAGTCTCTGTTCTATTGCAGGAATATCAGTCCAGGCAGAACACCTCCATTATGCATTTTGCAGATCAAGCTTTCTTGGCTAGTCAGAAGGGCAAAGGAAAATGGAGCTCATCTACTAGTAAGCAGAAATCTGCGAATGCTACACATTTGAAGAACCAAGATAAAGATGAGAAAAATTTAGAAAAGCAGAAATTGTTCTGCAAGTATTGTAAGGGGAATGATCATATCATCAAGAACTGTCCAAAACTGGTTGCTAAAGAGGCAAAGAAGAAAGAGGTTGGAATGGTTGTTGCAGAAGCCTCTACACTAAAAACAGAGTCTGCTAATCTTGTGCAGGAAGAAGAATGGGCATTTACTACTGTTTGTAGTTTTGACCCATCTTCTTATGAACAGTGCAAGTAGGCTCAGATGTTTGGTACTTTGACAGTGGGGTGACCAAACATATTACCTCGCAGCACAGTTTCTTCTCTTCACTCGAGCCTGCCCCTACAGGGAATACTGTTACATGCGCCAACAACTCCTCTTATCTTGTTATGGGAGTTGGTAAGATCATTTTGACTACTATTGATGGTACTTCTTTCACTTTGTCAAATGCTTTATTTGTGCCCGGGATCAAAAGGAACATGTTATCAGTTTCTACATTAGCCTTGGCTTGGTTGTGAAACAGGTGTCCAATTCATGATCTCTCAAATGGCGATGTGACTATTGCCCCTGGCATTTTATGTCATGGGTTGTATAAGCTCATAGACTATGAAAGTTCTGTGAATAATTCGGCATGTGCAATACATGATTCTCAGGCTATGTCAGATGCAAAGCTTTGGCATGCACGCTTTGGTCATCTCAATTTTGCTAGTTTGCTATGCCTCTAGAAATCTGAAATGGTGCCTCTTTGCCCAAACTTAAAGCACCTGGAAAACATGTTTGTGAAGGCTATATTTTGGAAAAAATGCAGCGTTCCTCATTTTCAAAAGATGGTTCAGTTTGGGCTACTAAACAATTGCAACTTGTACATAGTGACGTCTGTGGTCCTATGCAGACACCTTCTTTTGGAAATTATCTTTACTTCATGAATTTCATTGATTATTTTTCGAGGCATGCATGGGTATATCCATTGAAGGCAAAGTCCGAAGTGTTTTGGTTTTGGCTGAAAATCTGCCAGCATGTAAAAATGGCCACCCTCTATTCTGATCGAGGGGGGGAATATATGTCCTCTGATTTTAATGCATTTTTGGCTGAACCTGGGATAAACCAGCTCTCTATCATATCGTACTTGTTCAAGCTCTCATAGTGCCTCGTTTGCATCAGATTGCTATGTTATGGCTGCATCTAGTCTCTGTGATGAGAGTGCGCCTATTTCATTTGATGAAGCACAAAATTCAGAAAATTGGATGGCTGCTATGCAACTGAATATGATGCTATAATGAAGAATGCTACATGGTCTTTATGTGACTTGCCTCCTGGCAATAAGGCCATTGACACTAAGTGGGTTTACAAGCTGAAGTGTAAGCCTGATGGAATAGTTGACAGGTATAAGGCTAGGCTTGTTGCAAAGGGTTATGCACAGGAAACAGGCATTGATTTTGATGAGATCTTTGCACCTACATGTCGTAGACTACTATTCAGAGCATCTATGCACTTGTAGCCCATCATGGTCCGAATGTACATCAGTTGGACATTAAAACTGCATTTCTGAATGGTGACTTGCATGAAGAAGTGTATGTTTTTCAGCCCTATGGCTTTGTGCAGAAAGGGCATGAAAACTAGGTGTGCAAGTTAAAGAAGGCATTATATGGTTTAAAGCAAGCACCACGTGCTTGGTATGGGAAGATACATGCCTATCTAATTGCACATGGTTTTGAGAACAGTCCAATTGAAAGCACCTTATATGTTAAGTGTGCTAATGATGTGCTTCTGATCATTGTTGTCTATGTTGACGACATGCTACTCACTGGTCCTATTGAGAAGCATATTGCTGATTTTAAGGCTGATTTGCATGCCTCATTTGAGATGTCTGATTTCGGGCATTTGCATCACTATTTGGGCATTCAGTTTATGCAAGTTGATGGTGGAATGGCTTTGTGTCAAAGGAAATATATTGACACATTATTGCAGCGTTTTGGCCTTGAAGACTGTAAGCCTATTGCCACTTCTATGGAGATAGGTTTATGATTGAGTCTTCATGATGCTAGAGATGCATTTGATGTTGTCCTCTATTTGTAGTCTGTTGGATGCGTGATTTACTTATGCATTACTCGGCCAGATATTCAGTTTGTTGTCTCACAGATGAGCAGGTTTATGCATTGCCCATGTGTCAAGCATTGGCAGGCAGTTAAGCACATCTTTCGCTACTTGAGTGGTACTCGGCTACTTTGGTTGTTTTATCCCAAGGGGGGATCACTACCGCCAGATTTGCATGCTTTTTTTTTACTCAAACTTGGCTGGTTGTTATGACACTCGTGTGTCCACTAGTGGCTTTTGCTTCATGCTTGGTAGCTCATGTATATCTTGGTTGAGCAAGAAGCAGCCTACTATGGCCACTTCTAGTTGTGAAGCTGAGTATAGGGCAACTTTCATAGCTATTGTTGAGTGTGTGTGGCTCAGGCACCTTATGGCTGATTTGGGTGTTGGTTAGTCTTCTGCCACGACCATCTTCACTGACAGTCAGAGCGCATTGGCAGTTGCGAGGAACCCTGTGTTCCATGCTCGCACTAAGCACATTGAGGTGCATTATCATTATGTCATTGATAGGTTCTCTGCTGGGGAGATCAACTTGGCATATGTGCCCATGCAGGAGAACATTGCAGACCTTTTCACGAAGGCTCTGCCTAGGGAGAAGTTTGAAGCTTTTCGCAAATCTTTGGGCTTACTTCCTTTTGTGGAGTGATTTCCACATAGCTTGGCATTTCCTTATACATGAGTACCAACTACTTGTTCACTGCATCACTCCTAGGGGGGATTTGTTGATATATTTAGGTAGTGATGTGTGAACACTCTAGGACCATCGGGGCACTTTCTTCCCTCTTTAGGAGGTTTTTTCCCCTTGCTTGTATATACACCTATTGATCTAATGGGCTACTTATCTTTGTACATTCTCTAGTAATACATTCAATATTGTGTGTTGTGCTCCAAGCTTCTTCTTCTTCCTTGTGCTGTTTGTGTGCTTCCGTAGACGTCTAACTCCAACAAGGGCAATTTTTTCCCTCTTTAGGAGGTTTTTTCCCCTTGTTTGTATATACACTTACTGCCCTAACAAGTTATGTATCTTTATACATTCTAGTGGTAATACATTTAGTATTGTGTGTTGTGATCCAAGCTTGTTCATCTTCCTTGTGTTGTTCGCGTGCTTTCGTAGACCTTGAACTCCAACAATAGGTATTAGAGTAGGTTGCCGCTTCATTTATGGAATCATTGACACCCCTCTGATCACAATCTCATAATCACATGAAGCTTGTTGTGCATACTCAAGGTGATTAGGGGATCACAACATCTTTGCTTTGTGGTGCCGAAATCGCGATCAGAGCTCGTTTTGGCCTCCAAATGCACTATCGTAAAGCTTGTGCAAGCAATTTTGTCTTTTTGTGCCAAAGATATATACAATATAAGCGTCTCAAAGTTTGCTACAAGCTTAGCAAAACTCAATAGGGTACTTTTGTTCAACTTTTTTAGATACAATCATTTTTTTGCCTCTGGGTATTTTAATCAATGGCCATGGCTGAAAGTAGTGATGTATTTCATATGTTAGCTATTGAGGATAAGTTGGATAGTAGCAATCACCCATTTTGGGCTTACATGATGCATCATGTATTGGTTGCAAAAGGACTGTGGAATATTGTGCACGTTGTTGAAAAACATCCTATTTCACCTACAAATAGAGTTGCTAAAGGTGATGCAGATGGCATCTTCATGTTCCTATTTGTGTTATGGTTCTTGTTGCACCTACTACAAAGCAATTTTTTTGGGATGGCAGAGATACTTAGGCATATGCATTGATGGCCTTGTCTATCAAACGTGCCATTATTCCTCACATTCGCTCTTGTAGAATAGCTAAGAATGCTTGGGATACACTTACCACTTTATACCAGGCAAGGAATGAGGCTTGTGTTGCATACCTCTGAAAACAGTTGGAGAGTGAGCACATGAATGAAGGAGATTCCACGGACAGTTTTGTGACAAAGGTCAAAGATTTGAAGGAATAGTTGATTTGTGTTGATGAAGTCTTGCCTGATAGTTGACTTGTGCAGACTGTTCTGAATGGTCTTCCCGATTCATGGTAGGTTGTGGTCCTTGTGTCTGAGCTTCCTCGGTCTCAAGATTGGCCTCATTAATCATTCGGGCAATTTCTTCATCTGTCAAATACTCCAGGGTGTAACCTTGTGGAAACTCCAAGTCAGAGGGGACAGGCGGGAAAACTAGATTGGGCCCCTCCGCACTGGGTTTGGGTAAGCGAATAGTAAATGGTCGGACATGTCTGGTCTGAGGTGGTGTCACCTCTGGTGTGAGTGTGGCACCCCTTGCTTGTGCACAGGGTATTTTAACTGAACCCCTCATTTTCTTCGAAGATGGCCCTGTTGTTGATAGCCGGTGCTGGAATTCCTGGGCTCGGGACCACACTAGTGCTCTTTGAATAGGCACATCATAAGCTAAGCACCTATAAATGATCCTTGTCAGCACACAACATCCATGAAGCACATTCTTATGTTTCTTATTCCAGTGCTGATGTGCTAGGTGGATTTGATCTATGATCCAGTGGGGTAGGTTGATTGTGAGGTTTTGTCTCTGCCAAGTACAAGCTAAAGCAAATTCTTTTGGGTGGCATGGTGTTGGAAGCAGTCAGAGGCACAGTCAGAGGCACAGACGACGTGGAAGCATGTAAAGACGGAGCAGGGAGCCAGTCGGATCATTTTTTCAAACAATTATGTTTTTATTACCTCTTCAAACATCCAACAGTGATTTTCATCACTCTTGTAACATATGTAATATAGACAAAACCCCATTTTGTAATCCATAGCTCCATTTTGTGCAAGCCGAGGAGTCCTCGAGCTTGAGGAGCTTAGGTAGAATACGCGTACCAATTTTCGTTATTTTTAGACATCGTTTACCCTTCCAAATAGCCTCTAGGACCTATTTTTTAACTATGCCGGTCATTAGATGTGAAACCGGTCAAAACTAGTCTAGAAACTATAAAAAGAGCTAGAGAGCTCATTTTTGAGGTGGGTTCATGTTGGCTAGTGTGAGCTTAGAGCTAGTTTGAGCTTGTAATAGTGATCTTGAGTAATAGAGCTAATTTCCCACCTTCCATTGTGTCTTGCTTGTCTCTTCATTGTGTGTGTGTATGTGTGTGTGCATCTTTGTGCTTCTCACCTTCACTCTCACATCATCTCACGTTCACGATCTTCATATCACTCCTATCTCTTCCGCGGATTGACATTAAGGAGGTGAAGCTTCTTAACGTGGTTCTCACCATTGTGCTAGAGCAACACCAAATTTGGCGCCGTTGCCGGGGATCGAGTCTAGGACGAATGTGTGATGGTAAGAGTATAGCAAGAAGTGGCGTTGGAAGGTAAAAATTTCAGTTGTTGTTGTTGTTTTTACTTAGTTTTTAGGGTTTTTCACCTCCCCCACACTTCATCTTCATCATCGCATCATCATCTTCACCTCCAGAAAAATCAGAAAATTCACCATATCCACCCATTCACCTCATTTCCCCTCATTTGTGCATGCGAGAGAGCGAGAGAGAACTTTTGTGCTTGTGTGTGCTTGTGTTTTCTTGAGTTTTCTTGCAGGTACAGAGCTCCAGTGCATCAGGGAAGCTTGGAAAAGGTAAAATTTTACTCTCTGTCAAAGATCTGCCGAGTGTGGCGGACCATCGCGATGGTCTGCAACCTTCGGAATTCTTGGTAGGCGACCACACCACGAGGTAGGCGACCCTTGCGCATCTACGAATCCACAGGCGCATCTCAAAAATTCATACTTTGGTGGACCATCGCGATTGGCTCAGACCATCGCGATTGTGTCGCACCATCGCGATAGGCTCACGCCATCGCGACGGCTCGGCCGGACCATCGCGACGGTCTCGGACCATCGCGACGGTTCACTTGAGCCATCGCGACGGTCCACTTGGACCATCGCGATTGTTCAGCTGACCCCGAACCATCGCGATTGGCCCATGCCATCGCCACGACAGTGCCACGTGTCAAGATAGACCATCGCGACGGTTCGTTTTTCGGACCATCGCGACAGCCCAAAATCGGACCATCGCGATTGGCTCATGCCATTGCACTCGTGACCATCGCGACGGTTCACTTCGGACCATCGCGACTGTCCACCTTTGACCGTTGACCCGCGCCATCGCGATTGTCCGCCTGATCACGCCATCGCGATTGTTCACTTCGAGCCATCGCGACGGTTCACCTTTTCGCGCCATCGCGATTGTCCGCCTGATCACGCCATCGCGATTGTTCACTTCGAGCCATCGCGACGGTTCACCTTTTCGCGCCATCGCGATCGTTCACTTCGGGCCATCGCGACGGTTCGCCTTTTCGCGCCATCGCGATCGTTCAAACTCCACGCCATCGCGACGGTTCGCTTGGACCATCGCGACGGTCCCAGACCATCGCGATTGTGCACCCCCATCGCAAATTTAGGGTTCCATTTTTTGACCAATTTTGGGGGTATTTTTGAGAATTTTTTGGACCATTAGACTCATAGGAGACCCCTTAGCTCATATTTGAAGGAAAACCTGATTGTCAGTTTTTACCCCCCAGGGCCTGAACGCTCATAACTTTTTCATCCGAAGTCCGTTTTTTGAGCTTAATAGCTCGTTAGAAAGCTCGTGACGAGTACTACGTGAACTCAATTGTTTTTTTTATAAAGGATACCTCTATTTTTAGATAAGCTATTTTGGGGTTCACCTAGTTTGGGACTAGGAGGCCAGGGGGCAAGTATTGAAATTTTGGGCAAAAGGGAAGGGACTAAAAAGGTGTGTATGCTCAAGTGCTTGATCATCCAACTGTGAATTGGTCTAAAATTGGATTTTTTCCAGGACTAGCAAGGGCAATCAAAGGCAACCACGGCAAGGCAGTGAAGGGCATAAAGCTTCGGAAGCGCGGCTTCTTGGGCATCAGAGCAACCAGAAAAGCTGACTCGAGGTTGGAAGATTACTTAACCCCCTCAGTCAATTCTTAGCTTAGGCTAAATGGTAGTTGTGGATTAAAGACGATAGGAACGCCTCAAGTTCAAGATACTTAATTCTTTCAAGTTTAAGACTACAAGTAAAGGTGTGTGTGTCGAAAACCTAAAGGAAAGAACCTAAGTCTGACGGAACGAGAACTCAAAATCATAACGGAAATTCGAATTCCTGACGCATATATTAAGACAAGAATCCAAAGAAAATAAAAAATAATCAAGAAAGTAATAACAAAGAACCATTGACGATCTAAGTGTGTAATTGAGTGAGCAAGGAAGGAAATTAATGAACCTTAGATCTGGCAAACATATAGGTAAGTCGAACCGACGAAGCCTTAGATCATCAGAGGCTAGTGTAAGAACTACTGCTCGATCGTGGGCTCAGCAATTGAATAGTAATTACCCCTACGAGAGCTCAGAGACTAGCGAATCAGAAATGGCATTTAGCGCAGACAGACCAGAAGGAGGGTCTAATGTAGCATACTTAGAAAAACCTGAAGGACCCTATAGAATGCAATTAGAGTTTCTCCGAACCAACCGACTAGGTGCTCGCATCTATGAGGATGGTTTGCAAAGGCAAGTGGTGCAAATGCACAACCCTGATCAACCCATTGGATTGGAAAGACCAGTGGTGAAATTTGAGAGAGACGCGTACATAGACAAAGAAGGAACCATGTACGTTCTAAGTACGCAGCCAAACGATACTAATGAGTTTGGCACAATTCAATTAGAGACGGAAGCGAAATTTCAAGGAAAAGAACCGTTAGAAGAACCTAGAACACCTAGAGGGAAATCCGTATTAACAAGAGTACTCATCCCAGAGTGGATCCCTCAAGATAACAGGAGCACCGAGTTGTTTGTAAATAAAGAGACAGATGAAGCCTTTTGGAGGTACAGAAAGGAACACCCTGGTGAGATAGGCTTCATTACAATTTATGAATTCAAGGACCCGGATACACCTAGAAAGGTTGTATACCTGGATGAGACTTCTGAAAGAGTCTTTGTGGTGCCTGACCGCGCTAAAAACACATACACATGGAGAGGTGAATTGGTATTCCCTCCATCTAGAACGAACATGAATACAAGTCAACAAGGGGCAGGAACATCCTCAGCCCAGGGAAATCAAAGAGAAGGAAATAAAGAAAGACCGGAAGTAAGCTTTAATCATCCCATAGGGAGAGATAGAACAACCACGAACACTAATAGAATGGATAGACAAAGAGATCACGGAATACCAGGTGGTAGAGATGATTTTCCTCTACCTAGACCATGCGAACACGCAAGAGTATTGAGACCCACACAGTTAGTAAAATCAATGAAGAATTACTTTGATGGGACAGGAGATCCCTATGACCACGTCGTAGAATTCAAGCAAGTACTAAGAGCAGAACAAGTTGAAGACATGTTCACGCAGTACAACGCATTTGGACTAACGTTAAAGAATACAGCTTTAACTTGGTTCCAACCATTGCAACAAAGGCAATTTAGAGACATCCATCACTTTTTAGAGTCATTCATCACTGAATTCTCTAAAAGTGGGATTAGACATGACACGTCTTCGTTGATTCATAGCTTTAAACAAACCCCTCAGGAAACAGTTAGACTGGCAGGACGTAGATTCAGACAATATGTCGAACGATGTCCAATGCAAGAGCTACCCTCCCAAGCCAAACAAGTATCACTGTTCCTAGATGGCTTGTTGAGCGCTAAACTACGCTCCTATGTGTACCTAAAAGAACCCAGAACGCTAGAGGAGTGTGTAAGAATATGTATAGACATCGAGGATAACTTAGGAGAGGAATTAGAACTCTCAAAGGTCTATAAGGACTCAGATTGTTCTTCTCTAGCATCCACAAAATTGTCTAATTCGATAGAGGACCTAGCAGAAAAAGTGGCCCAAAAACTAGGAGTTTCTAGTAAACAGGTGCCCAAGCTACCAACTAATGTACGTTGTTACACTTGTGGTGGAAATCATTTGGCAAACGTGTGTCCCAATGCACCACAACCTCAAGCCAACCCTAGTGGCCAATATTGTACAATTGAGAGAAGATACACGAATCATACGGCTAAGGACTGCCCATACAACAAACAAACCGTGAGACAGAACTACCCGCAAACATACCAGCAGCCAGGCAGGTATCAAGGCCAATACAATGCTCAGCCTCATTACTATAGGCCTCCTCAGAACTACCCATACCAGGCTCAACAGAGACCTCAACCCGTCTCAGCTCAGCAGCCACCCCCACCCGCGAATGTCATCTCAGTCAAATACGCTGCTGCAGAAGAGAACCTAAGTAGGGCCTTAGTGCCTTCTTCACCCTTGATCACAGAAAGTGACCCGAACTCAAACAGTTTTGACTCTACTCATGTAACTAGTCCACCCGCTTATTACACGGAGTCACCAGAACATGTGGAGACATATCATTATGATAGTCCACCAATGGAACCTAGTTGGGAGCCAGACTATGCTAATGTGATGTACGCAAACCCAAACCCACGGCCCCAATTGAGACAACAGAGACCACAGGGCCCTAGAGGACCATGCTTTAGGTGCCAAGGAGATCACTTCATTAAGGATTGTCCACATCCCCCAATAGCAAGGCAATCACAGTACTATAACATACAAGGCTTTTGTGCCGACTGTGGCAAAGAGCACATAATCAAAGATTGTCCTAAGAACCCAGTTAACGCTTCGAATGTGACACCGATCAACGTGATAGGTATTGTAAACAACGCAGATGGATCCAACCCTACATACGTGCCTATCCAAGCTATAACCAGAGCCCAGGCGCTCTTACAAAACCAACCGCTTAATCAAGAGAAAGTAGCTGGAACTAGTGAAGTTGCAGAATCTAGCAGTAAAAAGACAAAATCTTGGAAAGATTCTAGAGAAAGAATCAAGAGAAAATGGAGTAAAAAGATAACGGAGTTGGAAGGAAGCTTGAAGGAATCTAGAGCCAAAATCCAAGAATTGACTTCACAGGAATTGAATCAAGAGAATCCAGCTCAGAAATCAGGATCAGTTTTGGCGGAACCCATACCAGAAGACCTAGACATGATGTTTCGTGCATATCAGGCAAGATTAAAAGAGGGACCTCAAGTAACGGAAATGAGTAAAAACTACCCTCGAGCTGATCTAGAAATTGAGAGAACTAAACTTTGCATGAAGATGGTAGAGTTAGCACAAGCTTTGTTCGAAGCCTCTAGATATCTTAATTGGAATAACATGGCAAAACCGGAATTACACTTTCAAGGACTAATGGAGAGGCTAGAACACTTGATAGAAAGCAAAGAGAAAAAGGATCAGTCTAGGAACCCTATTGTCCCAGAGACACAGGAAAGGAATGCACCATCCCTGTCTCAAGTACCCAATACAGAAAGTCAAGACAATTTGTCTTCCATACATAGGTACTCACATGAATTTTTGAGGGAAATCCAAGAAGAGAAATGGAGAAAGGAACAAGGAACCCATCCTCCTATTCAAGAAATAGACGACTTGCAGGAACAATTTCCCCAAGACATCCCCTCTATATATGATGATGTAGAGGTGGAACAACTGAGTGAACCCACAGGATTTGAATCTAATTCTCTACAAGAATTACCTCAGTTCACAGGACCTTGGGAAGCTAAGTCTATTAGTATGAGAGCACCCAGGATAATAGTGAGGAATGAAGAATCAGTGATCCCTAGGAACACGGAAGTGATCAAGAATACCAAAGTACAATGTAATCTCACTCTGGAGGAATTGTTAAAGGTAAAACCAGAATTGTGGAAGCACGTAGCAAATCAATTCCCTGAGCTTGCTACCACACCCTCTCAAATAGGATCACATAAGAAGGTACCAGAGATACCCGTGGAAAAGATTGGAGACGTAAGCGAAGGAGAGGAAGGTAACACATATCTTCCAATAACCCATCAGGGCTACACCACGAAAGCCATCTTAGATTCAGGAGCCGGAGTAGCCATCGCTACTACCGCTTTGTGGAAACGTTGGGGTAAGCCAGCACTCAGACCCACCAGGATGAAACTACAAATGGCTGATGGACACATAGAAAAACCATTAGGCTTACTAGAAGGCATATCTCTCACCACTTGTGGTGTAGAATTTGAGCATACTTTCGCCATTTGTGACTTTGCGAAAAATCGTGCTTATGAGATGATATTGGGACGACCATTCATGCGTCAGTTGCAAATTGTACAAGATTGGGGAACTAATTCTTTGTACTTGCAACATTTAGGAGTGACTACTAAAGTCAATCTTAAAGACTATTCACACAGAGATGTACCCCCAATACAATGGAACACCATCCATAAGACACCAGTAGAGACGGAATCCGTGCACTCATTAGAATCAGATCCTTCTTGGTTGCATGAGGATACCCATTTATGGATGTGTAAAGTAGCTAAACAAGAGGAAGAAAGATTAGAAGCCAGGACCTTAGGTGCAGAACAACATCCACGAACCCTTCAAGACCCAGCCTATGCACCTGTAGTATTCCCAGACGAAGAGTTTGAACCCCATGGTTGGGCGGAAATCCTAGCAACCATGGATGTAGCCATCAATGAAGAACAATGGACACCCCACTGTGACGAGGATGGCTATGACATTTCAGTTTTTACGATAGAGCCAATCATGTGCGATGCAGTTTTAGAAGAGTGTGAACCAAACACTAATGCATTTGAGGATGCAAGCGATGTTGATTTAGAATCAATTATTATGGACTCTCCATTCGCATCAGAGGAAGAATATTTTTTCGAGGTAGAGACTCACACTCAGAAACACGAGGAAAGTACGAATGAGGTAAGGTTAGCCACTCAAGTGACTAACAAGAGTGAAGGCAAGAAAAGGAAGAAGAAAGAAACCATGTCAGAAAAAGAAGAATCTTTATTTGAAGTACCCGAGAATTTCAAGAAATATGAAATTGAAGATAGAAGAATCATGGTACGAATGCCTAATAGAAAGGTGAATGACGGACAAGTATACGATAACCGAGAGAAAACCAAGAAAGTAATAGTTGCCATAGAAGGAGAAGAAGAAAAATGTACATACATAGGGCATGATTTGACGACTGAAGAAGAAGAAGAGTTAGTTGCCCTATTGCACGAATATAGAGATGTTTTTGCTTGGAGTTACAAAGATTTGAAAGGAGTAGATCCAGATATATGTTCTCATAGAATCCCTATGACTCTAGATGCAAAACCGACAAAACAGAAACCTTACACGTACAATGATAATTACGCTGCGAAGATTAAAGAGGAGATAGATCGCTTGATAGAAGCAGGATTTATTTACGAAATTGAACATACCGAATGGGTATCCCCCATTGTGGTTGTGCCCAAGAAGAATGGAAAATTGCGTGTGTGTATCAACCTTAAAAAAGTTAATGCCGCCACGATTAGAGATAGTTATCCTCTTCCTATCACGGAACATCTATTGGAAAGAGTTGCAGGCAAGGAAGTTTACAGCTTTCTTGATGGATTTTCAGGCTATAATCAAGTAGCCATTGCTCCAGAAGACCAACACAAGACGGCTTTTGCCACTGAATGGGGCATATTTGCATTTCGTGTAATGCCATTTGGCTTGACAAATGCACCCGCTACTTTCTAGCGACTCATGTGTCATGTTTTTAAGGAATTCTTACGCAAGAGCTTGGAAGTTTATGTCGATGACTTGTGTGCTCATTCAAATGTAAGGCAGACACATATCCCAGAGTTAAGACAAATATTTGACAAATGTCGAGAATATCAGGTTTGTTTGAACCCAGAAAAATGCATTTTCATGGTCAGACAAGGCAAAATTCTAGGACACATTGTGTCAAAAAATGGAATCTCTACGGACGAGGAAAAGGTGAAGGTAATTGCAGAATTACCTAGACCAACTAATGTGAAAGAGGTACAGGCATTTATGGGCCATTGCGGTTATTATAGGAGATTCATACACATGTATGCAATCATAGCCAAGCCTTTGTACTCTCTTTTAACCAATTTTGAATGGACAGATGAATGTGAAAATTCATTCAATGAACTTAAACGACGTTTGTGCTCAGCACCTATATTGACAACCCCGGATTGGAGTAAGCCATTCCATGTACATGTGGATGCATCCAATTACGCCATAGGATGTGTGTTAGCACAACCCACGAATGAAGGTAACATAGATCTCCCCATAGCTTACGCGAGCAGACAATTGAACGCAGCAGAAAGAAATTACACCACGACGGAACGAGAAGGATTAGGGATGATCTACGCAGTAAAGAAGTTTAGACACTACTTGTTGGCCAACAAATTCAAGTTCTTTACAGATCATCAAGCCCTATTATACTTAGTCAACAAACCATGTAACACAGGACGATTGATACGTTGGTTTCTATTACTCATGGAGTATGATTTTGAAGTAGTAGTCAGGAAAGGAAAGACACATCTTAGAGCTGACCACCTTTCAAGATTAACCTCAGGAGAAGCTCCTCAAGGAGTAGCGGATGATCTCCCAGATGCATACTTGTTTAACCTTGAGATAGCACCAGAATGGGCTAAGCCTATAGTCCCTATTCTGACATACGGACCCAAGAATCCTAGGATAAAGATCAAAGAAGGAGAGATTACCAAGTCTCAGAGATACCAAATCATGGCAGGAAGCATATATAAACAGGATAATCAAAAGATTCTTGCTTGTTGTGTAGATGAATCAGAACATGCGAATTGGTTGCAATTAGCACACATAGGTGCACTAAAGAAACATTATTCAAAACATCGAACACTACAGACTCTGTAGAGATTGGCAGTATATTGGCCTACGATGGAAGCAGATGTCTACAAGTGGTGTAAGGAATGCCATGTTTGCTGTGAAAGACCACCAGTAGAGCATGCTACACTATATCACGTGTCTCTCACACCAGACTGGAGTGAACCTTTAGTGACATACTTGAGGACAAACACATTCCCTCAAGGCATGACCTTAGCTCGACAACGCAGTCTAGAGCAGGAAGCTCAAGACTATTCACTTATTGGCGATAATTTATACAAAAGAGGACGAGATGGATATCTAAGACAATGTGTTCATGAGAGCGATTATCTGAGCATACTAGAGACTGCACATCAAGGTGTTGCAGGAGGTCATTTTGGACCCGATAGGATAGTCAAAGCCATTCTCTTTGCAGGATTATGGTGGCCCACTCTTCACATGGATGCACATACCTATGTAAAGAGATGTGATGTGTGCCAAAGAACTCAGTTTCCTACTCGCAGAGATGAAATGCCATTGAAACCCATGATGGGCGGACGTGCATTTTCAAAGTGGGGTATAGACTTTGTAGGACCCATTAACCCCCCTGCAAAAGGTACACATGCGGAATACATTATTGTTGCCACAGATTATCTAACCAAATGGGTAGAGGCAAAAGCCACAAAAAAGAATGATGCTCACACGACTGCAAAATTCTTATTTGAAAATGTCTTTACAAGATATGGATTGCCTATAGAGTTAGTGAGCGATCGAGGCACTCACTTTCTAAACCAAGTCATTGGATATTTGTTACAGGATTTTATGGTGATTCACAAGAAATCTGCACCATATCATCCTCAGGCCAATGGTCAGGCTGAAAGCACTAACAAGATACTTTGTAACGTACTGACGAAACTCGTGAGCAACAAACGTTCAGATTGGGACAAACAGTTACACCACGCTGTTTGGGCATATCGAGTGGCCTACAAGACCGTACTCAATGCAACTCCCTTTCAGATGGTTTTTGGTCAGAATGCTGTGCTTCCTTTGGACTTCTTGATACCGACACTTAAGGTTGCACAAGAACATTAGTGGACCGGCCATGAATTATCAGCAAGAATAATGGACTTGGAACGATTAGGAGAAACTAGGCTGAAAGCAGCAGCAGGAATATACGCAGCGAAGAAGCGACAGAAAGCATATTTTGATGCACATGTGAAAGATAAAGGTTTAAAAGAAGGAGATTTAGTTCTAGTGTATACGCTGAAACAGCACGCACGGAAGTTAGAAAAGCGAGGTTATGGACCTATGATCATTAACAGACTTTCGACAAGTGGAGCAGTAGAGTTAGCCACCTTAGAAGGAGATATAATGCCTAATTACATTAGTGGCTGTAGAGTCAAGCTATATCAGGAACTTCTTACTGAGGATATGCTTAGACGACTCACATTGGCAAAGAAGCGTAAGGAGGAAGAAAATAGAATACGAGCTGAAGCTCAGGCAGAAGCCATAGAACGCATTAAGCGCATGAAGCTAAGAAGACAAGGACTAGGGAGAGAACATTATAACCATCTGGAAACATCACCCAGATATCCCATGGCCATGTGTCAAGTAAAGTCAACCACTCATCCTAGCATAGTGGACAGGAGACCATTCATTACCGTTAGGCTAGAGCACGGCAACCCTTGCCAAGAACTCAGGGCTTTAATTGACTCAGGTGCTGCGACTAGTGCGATTAGATGGTCCCACTATAAGGATTCAGGAATAGAAATGCGGCCAATTGAGGCATACCTCATAGGCCTAGAAGGCATGGAAACCCCTTGCATGGGTGAGGTGGACCTTCCTATCCTCATTAAGGATGTGACCATGACAGCGAAGCTACTAGTGTGCCATGATGACGACCTGATAGAACCCCTAATCCTTGGCCAAGATTGGCTATACGATCACTCAGTGGACCTAAATCTTAGACAAGGCTCCTTACAGATTGGAACCTTAGAGCAGAAGCGAGTGATACCGCTTGACTTCCCTAATGGCATTCCGATTGAGGTTTGTAACCCTAGACCCTATGAAATGCATGCGACAGAAGACCGGAAGATCTTGGGTCAGACCAGTCACGTTACGTCTACACCAACCCACTCGGGCTTGGCTATGGACAGTTGTCAATCAGAAGGACGACCGGAGATCTTCCCTGGGACTTCCTGCAAACTAGAAGAGGCAGCTACCCATCCACTAGGGCAGATGGACACAATCAGCGGTCAGGTGGGTTGCATCAGCGGCCAAATGAGCACGACACCCTGCGGTGCTCATCCTTCCAAACTTGTTGCGGACTGGCCTAGATTAAAGTTAAAGAACGCATCACTTCATAATGGGCAGGTCACGCAAGTGTTGGATCTCTCTTCTTTTCCAAAGCAGAGCGTCCATCCGACCTCTCAACCTCAACAACAACAGAGTCAACCACGACGAAGGAACCCAGACCGACGGCAGTATCAGAAGACACAACAAGGAAAGCAGTTTGGACCACCCAAAGGAAGCGGCACCAGACAAATATGGGTGCCAAAAGGACAAAAAGCACCAAAGAACTCCAACCAAGCAGAGATCGACAAGAAAAAGGCAGAACAGAAACAGAATCAGTATCCACCATCCCCTCGACCTCCTTCTACAGGTCCGAGCATTCGACAAATTTGGATCGCCAAGAAATACCTTACCCATAGACCCACACCCACACAGATTTGGGTACCCAAACCATGTATCATAGCTCAACCCTTAAGCCATGTAATATATACCCTTCACAAATCTTTCCATCCCTCAATACCACCACCCCCGATACTACCTTTTGCCCCTCAGCAGAAACCCACCACCCCCTCAAAGACTCTTAGGAAATGGATACCGAAGAGTGTCCAACCGTCTTCCCCTAACCCATTGTCTAACAAAACTACCCCCCCGACTAACATACAACCTTGTACTAAATCACTAACCTTTAAACCTTGTAAAAATTCACCCACCATCATCACACATCACTCATAATCTCATCTCATCAAGAAATGTATGCTTAATATGAAACGTGTAGGTGTCTAGAGACCTGCACTAGTGCTGCAAGAAGCATTGCATCCATCACATCACAGCACTTGGCTACACGGGTTACGCATCAGTTATGGAAAGGGATTGCGGTCTCACTTTAATGGGATCATAATTAATTTCCATGCTAATGTGTTAATCTTTTGTAGCAGATCTTTCTCAATAGCGTATCAGTCATCATGCAAACCGACGAAGGACCATCAGAAGCAGGCCCCAGCGTAGCTGCTGTGCCCCTCAATGTTTTACGAGCAGAATCCCACCCGACTGCTCCACCGCCAGAATTCCAAGGATTTCCAGGGCCCATGCCGATCGATAACCCACCTATGGGTTACACAGAAAAGATACACCGTAACTCTCACTGGTTTCAGGGACTTGCAGGACCCTTAGCGGACGCGGATTTTATATTTGAATCTAATTTGACATTTGATGACCGCACTTGGGGAAAATATCAATTCTTCTCAAGAGAATTCGAAGGCCTACAGAACACCCAGGACTTAACTCATGTTTGGGCCAGAGCCGGCTTCACGGAGTATTTCAGTGATCCTCTGCCCAAACCTGACTTTTACAGGTGTTATTATTTAATCACTACTTTGCTGGCCTCAGAGAATAAGGATATCCCAGGAACTTTTATTTTGCCTTCTTTAGTGGATGATCCACCCTACAAAAGGTTTTATCTTTCGAAGGATTTAATCAGAGCTGCCATCAAAATTCATGGAACCCACACGCCCACAGATCGAGAAAGATTAATTCCAGACCCTATGAAACGTGGGGATGTTACTAAGTGGGAGGAGATCTCAGCAATTACACCTGAGCTGTCAAAGCCGCTACGGATATGCATGCAACATTTTGCATTCCCTGCTCAGGACAGATTCACCATGCCACATAAAAGAATATGGTTTGGATTGTACTTAGCCTGTACTGGACCTCAGACTGTCGATCTGGCGAGCTGGATCATTGATCAAATGTATTTGGCACAACACAGATGGGAACGAAAGAAAGTGCTTAATGGATGTTGTGCGCTGACAAGAATTGTTTATATGTGCTTGGCTTATGACTTGCCAATTGAACGTGCATTAACAGGAGAAGAGCTGAAGGCATTCAAAGGAACGACGAAGAAAGCCAGGAAGCCCAGCAGAGCACGGGCAGGTAAGCGCATGAGAGGCACTATTCCTTGCCTTCAAGTGCCAGAGTCACCATCACCACAACCCTCCCCAGAGCAATCACCGACAGAAGCCGCTCCCACAGTACAACCCATTCGAATAAGGTTATCTAGACCAGTAGTAACGGAGGGCACTACCAGTACCGTTGCACCTCAGGCAGCTACAACCACAGAACCCACCACCACGACAACAGAAGCTCCCACCACTATTGGTGCGGAAGCCTTTTCTTTCCCAATACCACACATGGAAGCAGAACCAATAAACACAACGTTCGATTTTGAAATGCCTGATGCATTCTCAAATGAGTTCCAGTTTTCAGAGGCACAGATGTTCTCTCAAGAATATGAACACCCCAGCTACCCTACCACACCGCGGGATCAGCCACAGGGACAAGTTGTGTCGAGCTCTGATGACGAAAGAATAGCCACCGACGACGACGAAGGTGATGAGGAAGCCAGCCAGGGCACGCATGATTCCCAAGAACAAGGACAGGCAGACGGCCAAGGCCAACAAACCGATGCACACGGTGACACCAGCACGCATGAAGAGGAGACTTTCGAAGCAGCAGCTTACACATTGGCAATCAAGAAATTATATCGTACAATGGAGAAAGTCTGGGCACGGAAGAAATTGACTGAAGAAGAGAGCCAAACCATAATCGAACAAGAACTCGTCTTCGGAGGGTTTGAAGAAGTCTACATCAGAGGGTTCAGAGAACTGGTCAAATCCATTGGCCCGGTCGAAGCACTGAGATATTTACAAAGGAAGCCACTCCCCCAATATGACCCTCGCAGAGTTCGCTTGTTATCGAAGCCCGGTGAATATATTCGAGTTCCGGTAGGTGCTCAATCATCCCACCAGGCGCAAGATGCACGCCTACGTCCGGAAAGATCCTTCACCGACGAAGCTATCCTAGTCGACTCCCCGCCACGTACTACCATTGTACATACTACCACTATCCTTGAAATAACATCCACACCTTCTACTCCTCTCTCACCTCATGTTTCACCAACCCATCCTGTATCCCCTGCAAACCCACCTGCTTCTCCAACAGCCACACCAGTCCACGGCAACATAGCCACCGCCTTTGCCCTGCCCATTCATACCACCATGCCCGCACCCACCCCACCTCGTCTACATGTTAACCCCTTAATCCCTTCATCCTTCCCATCCTTCCCCCCACCTTTAAGACACCCTTTCACCTTTCTAACCCCACTAACCTTCTCACCAGTTTCACCTCCCCAACCCACTATAACCCCTATTTCCCCTTTTCACCAAGCTGCTCCAGCCATCCCCCCTGTAAATTACTCTACATTTGTAAATCCCGTCTTCACACCTACACAACCACCCACATACACACCGCTTTTCACAGTCACCGCACTTGACACGTCCAATGACATGGACATCTCACCACCCACCGCACCAGCACCCACTCCACTCACAGCACCATCATATTTAGGTACGTCACAATTTTCCACGATCACCACTGCATCCACCTTCCCAATCCCATTCCCCATTCCCGCTGCATCTACTTCCACCGCATCCTCACTTAGCACTCCATTACTATCATCGCCAACCATAGACACTGCACTTCAACAAATGTTCACATGCATGTCACAAGTACGAGATGAGTTTGCATCTCTTGGCAACAACTATCAACAGCTGCAGAGGACGACAAATGAATTACAATCGCAGCTTAATTCATTATCAATCGAGAATGCCGCTTTGAATACGCGATACCAAGAACTAAGAGAGGCATATCATAAGCTAGAGCTAGAAAGTGAAGAGAAAACAAAAGAAGCCACTGCTGATCTGGACAACCTGCTTTGAGCCCAAACAATTAGGAACGCGACGCTGACCAGGAATATGGGCTTACTCAGGAGACACCTAGCCGCAGCAAAAGAGGAGAACCAGAGACTCCAAGAGCAGAATAGAGAGAATTTGGAAGCGGCATTGGACCATCCAGAACAACCCTTAAGTCCTAGCAGATTCAAGGCAATCCCATCTGAATCGATGCGGATGTTGCTAGATGACCATGTTCGACTGCTAGAGGACTATGATCGAATGAACGAAGAGCATCAGAAGTTAAAAGAAGATCACAAGTTACTACAGCTCAGAGAACCGGCACCACAACAAGTACAAGTAGCAACAGAAGTACCAGAACCTGTGGACCCTGCTCTTGACATCTTAGAAGAACTCAACGCATTACGGGCCCAAGTAGCCACTCTCCAATCACGCATAGATGTATACGAAGCACCACCACGGCCTGATTCCCCACCGGAGATCCCAGCTGACGACGAGAACATAACCATTCCGGTGGAGGAAACGTTTGAAGAAGCATAGGAGCCAATACCCATCCCAGGCGGACAAGTCACGGCCGAAGGCCAGATGACCTATGAACTTCCTACCCCCGCGTGGATGAAAACGATTGAGGAACTTGGAACGACACATTCAGCCAGAGTAGAGGCACAGTTGCATGCCATGGCCATGATTGAAGAGAGAATCTTACAATCCCCCTTCTTTGCTCATTTAGCCCCCCGACGCTATATATCTGGGCATGAGCTGCAGTATAAACCGTACTTCATGTTAATGGCTGAATATCAGCTAGCTATAGAGAAAGAAACCGGCATGAAACCCACGCATGCTACACAATTCGAGCCGGCGGACTTGCCACCAAATGCGCAAAGAGGAGAGATCCATCAACCTGATTGGCGCAAAGACCTACTCCAGAAGTACCTAGAAATGATGAGCACATGGGTGAAAGCGCCTTTACATTTAAAGTATAATCCTTGCTGGGGACCAGTACCACGACGCCGCTCCTGGACTGCATTCGCTATCAAAGTACAAAACAATAGGCAGTGTCAGGATTGGCTGAATTACCCCTACTTCAAGCCGCCCACCGAGTTGCCCACTGTTGGCTATATGATGGCTACAATCTGTCACTGGCTCCCTCGCCTGAAGCATATGGATGATATCGCAGCGCATATGACTGTCAAAATTTTTGACATGATGCAAATGATATTTAAAGTCTTCCGACGCGTCAAGGCACCGCATGTAAACACCCCGGGATTTGAGCATGGTAACTTTGACCTAGTATACGACATGAGCACAACGCCATCGCTCCGGGTGTGTTATGCCTGGCACTATAGAATAAAATACCTCCCGGCGTGCTACAAGCAAACATTCGAAGAGATGTTCACCACCGGATTTTGGGAATACCATTCCGAGGTATTCATCAGCAGGCCCACACATTTATTGCAACTTTTTGCCTGCGAGCGAATGGTTTATTCCGCGCACTATCAACTCCCGCCACCCGACGAACTGCAACCGATCGACTGGGAGAAACTCGAGGCTGATCTGGCCCGAGGCATTCGAGTATCTGAGCACGCCCTCGCTCACGACCTCCTACAAAACTACATCCGGCAGAGCGCACAACAAGGTTCTGTCGAAGACCACAGAAGCGAGAGGGAGGGGGGTGTTGGAAGCAGTTAGAGGCACAGTCAGAGGCACAGACGACGTGGAAGCATGTAAAGACGGAGCAGGGAGCCAGTCGGATCATTTTTTCAAACAATTATGTTTTTATTACCTCTTCAAACATCCAACAATGATTTTCATCACTCTTGTAACATATGTAATATAGACAAAACCCCATTTTGTAATCCATAGCTCCATTTTGTGCAAGCCGAGGAGTCCTCGAGCTTGAGGAGCTTAGGTAGAATATGCGTACCAATTTTCGTTATTTTTAGACATCGTTTACCCTTCCAAATAGCCTCTAGGACCTATTTTTTAACTATGCCGGTCACTAGATGTGAAACCGGTCAAAACTAGTCTAGAAACTATAAAAAGAGCTAGAGAGCTCATTTTTGAGGTGGGTTCATGTTGGCTAGTGTGAGCTTAGAGCTAGTTTGAGCTTGTAATAGTGATCTTGAGTAATAGAGCTAATTTCCCACCTTCCATTGTGTCTTGCTTGTCTCTTCATTGTGTGTGTGTATGTGTGTGTGCATCTTTGTGCTTCTCACCTTCACTCTCACATCATCTCACGTTCACGATCTTCATATCACTCCTATCTCTTCCATGGATTGACATTAAGGAGGTGAAGCTTCTTAACGTGGTTCTCACCATTGTGCTAGAGCAACACATGGTGAAGCACTCCTCGGCTGGAAAGGCGAAGTGTTGCATGATGGTGCGTAGGTAGAGGGCGATGGTAGGTGTCATAGCAACCATATCCTTTAACTTGTTAAGATCTTTGTGTTTCATTCCTCGAGGGATCAATGTTTCCTTCTCTCTGGGAATGTGCATGCCATGCATATCCAAGGCTTCCCGTACTATGTTGAGGGTAAGTTTAAATCTTTTCAATTCATGGCCTGGTGTTAGAGATGGGAGAACAAATGTACTATCTTTATCTTTGTACATTCTCTAATAATACATTCATTATTGTGTGTTGTGCTCCAAGCTTCTTCTTCTTCCTTGTGCTGTTCATGTGCTTCCGTAGACATCTAGCTCCAACAATTGGTATCAGAGTAGGTCACCACTTCATCTAGGGTGTTGTCTACACCTCTCCGGTTGCAGTCTCAGATTCACACAAAATTTGGTGAGCATACTCAGGGTGTTTTAGAGATCAAAACAGCTTCTCTTTATGTGTTGAAATTGCCATCTGAGCTCGTTTCAACCTCTGAATGCAGTATCGCAGTGCTTGTGCACACTATTTCATCTTTTTGTGCCAAAGGTATATACCTATTTTAGTTTGCCAGTATAAGCATCTCGAACTTTGCTACAGGTTTAGCAGAACTCATCTAGGTAGTTCCGTTAAACTTTTTGAGATAGAGTCAATTTTTTCATCAAGGTATTTTAGTCACCAACCATGGCTGAAAGTAGTGATGTATTTTGTATGTTGGTTGTTGAGGATAAGTTGGATGGTACCAACTACCCATTGTGGGCTTATATGATGCGACATGTATTGGTTGCAAAAGGACTGTGGAACATTGTGCAGGGTGTTGAAAAATGTCCTATCACACTTGCAACTATTACAACTGCAGGTACTCAAGCTGATGTAGAAGGTGTTGAAGATGATGATATTCTGCATATTCCTGTTCCTCCTTCGGTTTCTACTGCACCTACTGCAGAGTAGATTTGTTGGGATGGCAGAGATGCTTAGGCACATGCATTGATAGTTTTGTCTGTCGAACGTGCCATTATTCCTCACATTCGCTCTTGCAGAACAACTAAGGATGCTTGGGATACACTTACCACATTGTACCAAGCTAGGAATGAGGCTTGTGTTGCTTACCTCTGAAAACAGTTGGAGAGTGAGCACATGAATGAAGGTGATTCTATGGACAGTTTTCTAACAAAGACCAGAGACTTGAAGGAATAGTTGATTTCTGCTGATGAGGTTATACAAGATAGCTCACTTGTGCAAACCATTCTAAATGGTCTTCCTGAAAAAAAAAGAGGTTGGAATGGTTGTTGCAGAAGCCTCTACACCAAAAACAGAATCTGCTAATCTTGTGCAAGAAGAAGAATGGGCGTTTACTACTGTTTGTAGTTTTGACCCATCTTCTCATGAACAGTGCATGTCTGCAGTAGACTCATATGTTTGGTACTTTGAGAGTGGGGCGACCAAACATATTACCTCGCAGTTCAATTTCTTCTCTTCACTCGAGCCTGCCCCTACAGGGAATACTGTTACATGCACCAACAACTCCTCTTATCCTGTTATGGGAGTTGGTAAGATCATTTTGACTACTACTGATGGTAGTTCTTTCACTTTGCCAGATGCTTTATTTGTGCCAGGGATTAAGAAGAACCTGTTATTCATTTCTGCATTAGCCAAGATTGGCTTGGTTGTGAAATTTGTTGATGACAGGTGTACAGTTCATGATCTGTCAAATGGCGATGTGATTATTGCTTTTGGCATTTTATGTCGTGGGCTGTATAAGCTCATAGACTATGAAAGATTTGTGAATGATTCGGCATGTACAATACATGATTATCAGGCTATGTGAGATGCAAAGCCTTGGCATGCACGCTTTGGTCATCTGAATTTTTCTAGTTTGCTATGCCTGTAGAAATTTGAAATGGTGTCCTCTTTGCCCAAACTTGAGGCACTTGGAAAACATGTTTGTGAAGGCTGTATTTTGGACAAAATGCAATGTTCCTCATTTTCAAAAGATGGTTCAGTTTGGGCTACTCATTGCAACTTGTACATAGTGATGTCTGTGGTCCTATGTAGACACCTTCTTTTCGAAATTATCTTTACTTTGTGACTTTCATTGATGATTTTTCAGGCATGCATGGGTATATCCATTGAAGGAAAAGTCTGAAGTGTTCATGTGCTTCAAACAGTTTTTGGTTTTGGCTAAAAATCTGTCAACATGTAAAATGGGCACCCTCCGTTCTAATCGAGGGGGGAATATATGTCTTCTGATTTTAATACATTTCTGGCTAAACGTGGGATAAAACACCAGTGTACAATGCGATATACACCTCAACAGAATGTTGTTGCTGAACGAAAGAACAGGTCACTCATGGAGATGGCGAGGTGTATGGTCAAGAGTCAAGCTTTACCACATAGTTTCTAGCTTGAGGTTGTCATGCGTGCATCATATGTACTTAATAGGTGTCCCACTAAAGCACTGCAGTCTATCACTCCATATGAGGCTTGGCATGATCGCAAGCCATCTATTGCTCATCTGCGTGTTTTTGGTTGTCTGACATATACATTAGTGCCTGAACAACATCGCAGAAAATTGGATGATAAAGCAGTAAAATGTATTTTTGTTGGGTATAGTTCTGAAAGTAAAGGCTATCGTTTGTATCATCCACAGACTAAACGCATTCTGGTTAGCCGTGATGTTGTTTTTGTGGAAGATGCTATTCAGCCATTGCTTTCATGTACTAAGGAGACATCTATTAGCTCCAATGACATGTATGATACTTTGTTGCCTCTTTTTACAAGTGGATAGTCTAGTGCTGGTCCTAGTGAGGCAACTTCTCAACCTTTATAGGTTTTAGGTGATGATGCAGATCATTCCATTTCTAATGCAGATTTACATGATGCACTTGTTGATGAGAGAGCTGATATTGAGCAAGCAAAAACTATGCCCAAATGGCTGGTGTAGACTTTGCATGACACCAAATTAGATGCATCTCTATCATATCGTACTTGTTCAGGCTCTCATAGTGCCTCATTTGCATCAAATTGTTTGCTATGCTATGGTTGCATCTAGTCTCTGTGATGAGAATGAGCCTATTTCGTTTGATGAAGCAAAAAATTCAGAAAATTGGATGGTTGCTATGCAATCTCAATATGATGCTACAATGAAGAATGGTACTTGGTCTTTATGTGACTTGCCACCTGGCAAGAAGGCCATTGGCACTAAGTGGGTTTACAAGCTGAAGCATAAGCCTAATGGAACAGTTGATAGGTATAATGCTAGGCTTGTTGCAAAGGGTTATGCACAGGAAAGAGGCATTGATTTTGATGAGACCTTTGCACCTACATGTCGTATGACTACTGTTCAGAGCATTTGTGCACTTGTAGCCCATCATGGTTGGAATGTACATCACTTGGACATTAAAACTGCATTTTTGAATGGTGACTTGCATGAAGAAGTGTATGTTTTTCAGCCCCGTGGCTTTGTGCAAAAAGGGCATGAAAACTAGGTGTGCAGGTTAGAGAAGGCATTATATGGTTTAAAGCAAGCACCACGTGCTTGGTATGAGAAGATATATGCCTTTCTGATTGCACATGGTTTTGAGAAGAGTCCAACTGAAAGCACCTTATATGTTAAGCATGTTAATGATGTGCTTCTTATCATTGTTGTCTATGTTGATGACATGCTGCACAGTGGTCTTATTGAGAAGATTATTTGCTGATTTTAAGGATGATTTGCATGCCTCATTTGAGATGTTTGATTTGGGGCATTTGCATCACTATTTGGGCATTCAGTTTATGAAAGTTGATGGTGGAATGGCTCTGTGTCAAACGAAATATATTGACACATTATTGTAGTGTTTTGGCCTTGACGACTATAAGCCTATTGCCACTCCTAGGGAGACAGGTTTATGATTGAGTCTTCATGATGTTGGAAATGCATTTGATGTTGTCCTCTATTAACAAGCTTTTGGATGCGTGATTTACTTATGCATTACTCGGCCAGATATTCAGTTTGTTGTCTCACAAATGAGCAGGTTTATGCATTGCCTAGGTGTCAAGCATTGGCAGGCGGTTAAGCGCATCTTTCGCTACTTTAGTGGTGCTCAGCTACTTGGGTTGTTTTATCCCAAGGGGGGATCACTACCTCCAGATTTGCATGCTTTTTCTGACTCAGACTGGGCTAGTTGCTATGACACTCGTGTGTCCACTAGTGGCTTTTGCTTCATGCTTGGTAGCTCTTGTATATCTTGGTTGAGCAAGAAGTAGCCTATTGTGGCCACTTCCAATTGTGAGGCTGAGTATAGGGTTGCTTTCATAGCTACTGTTGAGTGTGTGTGGCTTAGACGCCTTATGGCTGATTTGGGTGATGGTCAGTCTTCTGCCACAACCATCTTCACTGATAGTTAGAGCGCATTGGCAGTTGCGAGGAACCCTGTGTTCCATGCTGGCACTAAGCACATTGAGGTGTATTATCATTATGTTAGGGAGGGGTTCTCTGTTGGGGAGATCAGCTTGGCATATGTGCCCACGCAGGAGAACGTTGCACACCTTTTCACAAAGGCTCTGCATAGGGAGAAGTTTGAAGCTTTTCGCAAAGCCTTAGGCTTACTTCCTTTTGTGGAGTGATTTCCGCATAGCTTGGCACTTCCTTATACATGAGTGCCAGCTACTTGTTCACCGCATCACTCCTAGTGGGGATTTGTTGATATATTTAGGTAGTGATGTGTGTGAATACTCTAGGACCGCCGAGGCACTTTTTTCCCTCTTTAGGAGGCTTTTTTCCCCCAGCTTGTATGTACACCTATTTCCCTAATGGGCTACTTATCTTTGTACATTCTCTAGTAATACATTCAATATTGTGTGTTGTGCTCCAAGCTTCTTCTTCGTCCTTCTGTTGTTCGTGTGCTTCCACAGACGTCTAACTCCAACATGGGCAATTTTTTCCCTCTTTAGGAGGTTTTTTCCCCCTGTTTGTATATATGCTTACCGCCCTAAGAAGTTATGTATCTTTGTACATTCTAGTGGTAATACATTCAGTATTGCATGATGTGATCCAAGCTTCTTCTTCTTCCTTGTGTTGTTCACGTGCTTCCGTAGACCTTGAACTCCAACAATAGGTATCAGAGTAGGTTGCTGCTTCATCTAGGGCATCATTGACACCTCTCTGATCACAATCTCATAATCGCATGAAGTTTGGTGTGCATACTCAGGGTGATTAGGGGATCACAACATGTTTGCTTTGTGGTGTCAAAATCGCGATCTGAGCTCATTCCAGCCTCCAAACGCACTATTGTAAAGCTTGTGCAAGCAATTTTGTCTTTTTGTGCCAAAGATATATACAATTTTTTTGTTCGCCAATATAAGCATCTCAAAGTTTGCTACAAGTTTAGCGGTACTTTTGTTCAACTTTTTTAGATACAATCATTTTTTTGCATCAGGGTATTTTACTCAATGGCCATGGCCGAAAGTAGTGATGTATCTCGTATGTTGGCTATTGAGGATACGTTGGACGGTACCAACTACCCATTTTGGGCTTACATGATGCATCATGTATTGGTTGCAAAAAGACTGTGGAATATTGTGCAGGTTGTTGAAAAACATCCTATTTCACCTAGAAATAGAGTTGCTAAAGGTGATGCAGATGGCATTGAAGATGGTGATATTCTTCATGTTCCTATTTGTGTTATGGTTCTTGTTGCACCTACTACAAAGCAAATTTACTAGGATGGCAGAGATGCTCAGGCACATGCATTGATGGCCTTGTCTATCAAATGTGCCATTATTCCTCACATTCGCTCTTGTAGAATAGCTAAGAATGCTTGGGATACACTTACCACTTTATACTAGGCAAAGAATGAGTCTCGTGTCGATTACCTCTAAAAACAATTGGAGAGTGAGCACATGAATGAAGGAGATTCCACGGATAGTTTTCTGACAAAGGTCAAAGATTTGAAGGAACAGTTGGTTTTTGCTGATGAAGTCTTGCCTGATAGTTCACTTGTGCAGACTCTTCTGAATGGTCTTCTCGATTCATATCAAATTTTTGCTTCTACTCTTTGTTTGATGATGAAATCCAATCCAAATGCCTTAACATTTGAGGAGTTCGTCTCTGTTTTGTTGCACAAAGGTCATTCTTGGTAGAATAGGTCCATTATGTGTGTTGCAGATTTCCTGGCTAGTTAGAAGGGCAAAGGTAAATGGAGCTCTTCTACTAGTAAGCAAAAATCTGCTTATTCTTTTGCAAAACAATCTCTAGGGAGCATTCGCCAAAGATCCCTACATGTGTTTATGAACACATGATTGTTTCACATTGGAACCTCCAATTGCAAAACATTCTCTTGGAAAAGATACTCGAGTATAGACCATATAGCATATCTCTTGTAAAAGTGCATAGAAGGAATTACTCTTGGTGTATCTTGCCAAGCCTAGTGCTTGATTAAAACCATCTAGGTAATGACTTCCTTTGAACTTTCAATGAGAGATGTCATAAAAACTATCTCTTGTAATAGTAGAAAAGTGAAATCTCCAAAAGTAAAGAGGGAGAAGAGAATCCTGGTGATATATTTAGGTAGTGATGTGTGTGAACACTCTAGGACCGTTGGGGCACTTTTTTCCCTCTTTAGGAGGTTTTTTTCCCCTGGCTTGTATATATGTTGTCACATGATACTTCTATTTGGTGTGAATCTCCTTTAAGTAGGATACCATATGGCATGACGTAGAAATACACACCATATAGTAGTAGTAGAGGAAGATGAGGAGTCTCTTACATGAGACTTTTGAGAAGAGATGACACTCGGGCGTGGCTGGGAGGTGAACCGGATGAAAATCTGTGTGTGACCTCGCGTGAGTATGGACTATGACCTCGCGTGAGTATGGAATAGCTATGGCAACAAAACGATGAATCTAACAGTGGTATCAGAGCGCTTTCTTGGTGCGTTTCTGCGTGTGTACGCCATGGGGATCGAACCTGTACCAGCCGATAGGAAGGCGCATGAGATAACCAAGACACCAAATCGTATAGGTGATAATAGTTCGAGCGCCAAATTTGTTATTCAGTATGTTTGAAGTCATAACTTCCCTGAGAAGGTCTAGGCTGCCATTCTTGCCGCCACATACAACATGATAAGGGCAACATGATCATTAAGAAGAGGAGAGGATATACGTCTTGTTGGAGTAGAGATCCTCACACAAGGAGTATAGATTATGGAACAGAGATGCCACAGTTCCCTCTCTATGAAGTGGCACCAAATGGAGTCTCGAATTTCTCAAGAAGGAACGAAACGAAAAGGAACAAGGCATGATTTAAAGAAGGATACCAAGAACTCCATTCCAGGTACATGTGAATTTCAATTTTATATTGAATATTTAGGAGTCAATTATAGGAAGACTCTGATCTTTGCAAAAGAAAGCATGGGCTTTAAGCCAAGCCCTTTGAGGGAAACCATATTTATGGAGAGTATGGAGTATGTACTCTCACCTAGAGTCAAGGATTCCCTCAAATTACAACAAAGGGCAAGCTTTAGACACCTCTAAGGTAACATATTTCTAGAATTTTCACATAAATTTCGGGTGCTATTTTGGATAACTAGCCATTTTGGGAAGGGGAAAAGAAGAGGTATTTTTTCATAGATTTATGGAAAAAACCATGCACACTTATAGTCTAGAGTATTGAATTCCATACACAATTAAGAAATCCAAAAGATACCTCAGTATGATGAGAGTTTGAAGCTCCACAAAATCCCCTTCCATCACAGTTTGATAAAAAAATCCTAAAGCTTGCATTCTTGTTGTGGGAACAACTAAGAACGTGTTATAAGTAATTTTGAAGGTGGATTCACAATAGATACCTACATGTCTTCAATATTGAGCTATGATCATAGAGTTGTAGATGGGGCTATAGGTACTCGTTGGCTCCGTGCTTTTGAGAGGTACATTGAGGACCCTATTTCACTAATCTTATAAAGGTGGGATTTAGTCATTGTATAGGGGAATGAGGTTTGGATCATCAAATAGCAATTAAGGCATGCTCCTATTGTAAGTATGATATCATCAACATATACACATAGGTATATTACCTCTAAATTACTTCTCTTGATGAACAGAGAAGTATCTGCTTTACTCATGACAAAACCTTAATCCTGAAGATATGTAGTCAACCTATTATTCCATGCCCTAGGTGCCTGTTTCAACCCATAAATAGCTCTGTTTAATTTACATACATATGTTACCTTGTTTGGGTCTTCATAGCCAAGAGGTTGAGACATGTAAACCTCCTCTAAAATCCAGCCATTTAGAAATGCTTTTTTTACATCCAACTAATACATATTTGTTGGAAGCAGCCAGAGGCACAGACGACACGGAAGCATGTAACGACAGAGCAGGGAGCCAGTCGAATCGTTTTTCAAAGAATTATGTTTTCAAATACTTTCCAAAAACCTCCAACAGTGATTTTTATCACTATTGTAACATATGTAACATAGAAAACCCCATTTTGTAATCCATAGCTCCATTTTGTGCAAGCCGAGGAGTCCTCGAGCTTGAGGAGCTTAGGTAGAACAAGCGTATGAATTTTCGTTATTTTTAGGCATCGTTTACCCTTCCAAATAGCATCTAGGACCTAATTTTTAACTATGCCGGTCACTAGATGTGAAACCGGTCAAAACTAGTCTAGAAACTATAAAAAGAGCTAGAGAGCTCATTTTGGAGGTTAGCTTGTTGGAGTAGAGAAGAGCTTAGAGCTATTTTGAGCTTGTAATAGTGCTCTTGAGTAATAGAGTTGATTTCTCACCTTCCATTGTGTCTTGCTTGTCTCTTCGTAGTGTGTGTGTATGTGTGTGTGCATTTCTATGCTTCTCACCTTCACTCTCACTTCATCTCACATTCACGATCTTCATATCACTCCTATCTCTTCCGCGGATTGACATTAAGGAGGTGGAGCTTCTTAACGTGGTTCTCACCATTGTGCTAGAGCAACACCAAATTTGGCGCCGTTGCCGGGGATCGAGTCTAGGACGAATGTGTGATGGTAAGAGTATAGCAAGAAGTGGCGTTGGAAGGTAAAAATTTAAGTTTGTGTTGTTGTTTTTACTTAGTTTTTAGTGTTTTTTACCTCCCCCACACTCCATCTTCATCACCGCATCATCATCTTTGTAGCTCAGTGATGAGTAGCACCTCCTTTAATGTCAATCCGGGGAGACGTGAGGATGGTATGAAGACCACGAGCAAGTGGAAGCACAAGTGCGTGAGTGAGAAGCACACAAGCATGCACACACATACACGCACACGCGCACACACGGCAAGAACAAAGAGAGTAAGACAATGGAATCACTTCTATTGCAAGAAAGTTCTCATACAAGCTCAAACTACAAGAAGCTAGCCCCAAAAGTGAGCTCTCTAGCTCTATTTATAGTTTTTGACTAGCTTTGGCCCTGTCCAGACCTAGTGTCCGGCCTAGTTGAAAATTAGGTTCCAGGGCTTATTTGAGGGCTCAAACGAGATCTAAAAATTATGAAAATTGGCAGGCAACTACTTCTAATGCTCCCCAAGCTCGAGGACTCCTCGGCTTGTACAAAATGGAGCTACAAAAAGGTGAAATGATATTTACAAGTTTTTTTAGTGATGAGAATCACTTGAAAATGATGTAAGGGTTTTGAAAAAAAATGAAGGGTTTCAAAAAATGAAGGGTTGCCTTAGTGCTAGATCTGCATGTGTGTCCATACTTGCTTCCTCCCGTATACTGTCAACACTCTCCCCCCCCTAGGGTCTGTCGCCTCTGACAGACCTCTGTTCCACAGTTTGATCAATGTACTTCTGCAGGAGGTTGGTTGCCAATTCTTGTTCTTTGATTCTTAAACCTCTGATCAGGTCTCGTTGCAAAGCCTCCCAATCAACTGTACCAGGCATGTCAGGTTGTGGCATCGTGTAAAGCTCGGAATGCATTGTTTGCTCGCATGCAAAGAGATGGAGTAAATGCGTAGGCCGTGGCGCGAATACCTCTGAATGTGCTTCCCAAAACCCCGTGGTGAACATATCGTCGAATGTTTGCTTGTAGCAGGCAGGGAGATATCTTATGCGTGCATGCCATGCGTAAGCCACTCGTATGCTCGGGGTTGTGCTCATATCATATAGCAGGTCGTAGTTACCATTAATAAACCCGGGAATAGGAGGTTGAATACGGCATACATTGCGAAAAGTTTTGAGTATGACCTGCATCATATCGAAGATCTTGAGCATCATCTAGGCAGCGACATCTGGCATGGGGTGGAGACGTGGTATCCAATGTCTGATGGTTGCCATCATGTATGACACCGTGGGAGTACCGGTTGGGGGAGCGATGGCGGGGTAATTGAGCCATTCTTTGCAATTGGCATTGTTCTTGACTTTGATTGCAAATGACTTCCATGTCCTTCTCCGTTGTACTGGTCCATAGCAATTGTTATACTTTAAATGCATGGGTGCGTGGTCCCATGTTCGTAGCATCTCGGGATAGGTCTCCAATAGCTTTTGCCTCCAGATGGGTTGATGTATTCTCCCTTTGCGCGCCTCCTCTGGAATGTCCTCCGGTTTAAATTGTGTTGCGAAAGTTGGGTACTTGTTGGTCTTATGTTTGATCTCGGCGTTGTAGTCTGCCAACAGTACAAAGTATGGCTTATATTGTAATTCTGAGCTGGTGATTAGTCTTCTAGGGGCCAGCTGTCTGAAGTATTCTGATTGAAGTATGGTTTCTTCAATGGTCTTAATGGCCAACATCTGGTAGGTGATACGTTCTTCATGAGTCTGCCCCATTTCTTCTACCTGTTTCATCCATGCCGATGGGGGTTCCTCATAAGTGTCCTGTCCCTCCTCAGTGGTTGTGCCTCCTGGAAAAGGTCGAGGCTCATAGTTCTCTTCATATGCTTCCTCCACTGGAATAATAACTTCTTCCTCTTCCATGGGTTGCTCAGGTGGGGAAGGAGGTCGTTCATATTGTGACAACTTGATTTTTAACTCGGCCACCTGCTGACGTAGCTCTAGTACTTCACTGGCTACTGATAATTCCGGCTCTGGTGAGGTTGCAGCGTTGGCCATTTCCTTGTGTTCTTGTTGGTGTGATGCAGGCACTTGGGCTTTCTGTAGATCTTTGACTTGGTCAGCAAGCTGATCATGAGCCTCCAGGAGAGTGGCATAGGTCTCTAATATTTGTTGTATATTCTCCGAGGGGATGGCTTGGAACTTAGCCGGGTCAATGGGTGCTCCCGGGGTGTTCTCCATGGCAGCCTCCAGGTTCTCTTGGTTTTGTTGTTGAAGCCGTCTGTTCTCTTCTTGAGCTGCTGCAAGATGTCGTCGTAGCAAGGCCATGTTTCGTTGAAGCCTTGCATTGCGGCCCATTTTGATCTCGCAGTTGTTCCTCCATGGCTTTGCTTTCTTCCGTATGCCTCGCTTCCAGTTGCGCATTTGCATGTTCGAGGGCGGATATTGCGCTTTGTGACTACGTATGACTGGACTCCAAAGCATTGACACGCTCTTGGAGTGTTGCCGAGAGGGTGCAAAGCTCTTTGTTATTTTCTTCCAATAATTTATATTCCTGCTTAAGCTGAGTGGCAGCTTTGAGCATGGTGTCGAGTGCAAGACTAAATGAGGTGGATGCAGGGGTAAGGATGGAAGATGCAGGGGGTTGGGAAGTGGGAATGGGAAAAGTGGATGTTGTGCCTACCGTGTGTGGAAATGGTGATGTGAGTGTAAGAACCTGTGATGGTGTTGTAAGAACAGTGGTGGTGGGTGATCCAGTGGAGGGTGAGATGTCCATGGGGTCGGATGTGAGAGAGTGTGAGTCGTGAACTGTGAACACCGGGATGGTGGGTGGTGTGATAGTGGTGGCCGTGAATGTGGGGGAGTGGATTTGGGGAAGGGACTTTTTATTATGTTTATCAACCTGTTGAAGTATGTTTACAAGTTGGGTCCAGAAGGAGGGTTGGGTGATTTGTGTGGTGCCCGAGGCAGTTACAAGGGACAGGGTAGGTAGAGTTTGGGAGGGAGGAAATGTAGGGGTGGAGGGTAAAGGATGGGGAAAAGTCTGGCTAGTGACAGATGGTTGTCCAAAGGCAGATGGAAAGGAAGGGTGACCTAGTTGGGGTTCAAAAATTTGGGTGACAGAGATGGATGAGGGTAAAGGAAAGAAAGTGGAAACGGGGGTGTGTACCATGGTCTCACTATAGGAGAATATTGGTTGTATAGAAAGACGCGTGGAGAGAGGTTCTGAGGGTGGGATAGGAGATGATGGGGGGGATGGTGCATGCGTAATTACCTCCGGTTCATCATTGGGCCTAGGGCTAATCATGTGAACATCTTCTGACGTGGACGTAGCTAACGCGGTAGATATCTCCATCTGAATCATCTTTCCTTGTCGAGGCCGTGTATCAATCCTTCTTTGATCATAAGTAGGGTTCTCTCGATAGGCCAAGGTTCTCAGTGCTTCACCAATGCCACAGGTGTCTGCCAAAAGATTTAGCGATTCTACAAAGTGGGGGTCGATATTCTCTGACTGCAGCATCTGGTTTACTAGGGCCCTATTTGCTTCTTCTGACATTTTATGTCGTCGTTGCACCTGCTTGATTGTTCGGTATAGTCGTTTGAGCTGTGCCGTATATGCAGGGGCTTCGTCTTCACTCTCTTCTGGGTCATTTCTTGGTGCCTTCTCCTGAGCTTGTGTGCTTAGTCTCTGAGGAAGTTGTGCCACTCCTATCTCCTGTACACTGCTTGTCTCGCCTCGAGCGTGTTCTCTTTGGGCTGATGTCCCCGGATCGACATTGTCAAGGCACCCTTCACTGTCTGATAGATGGGCCGTCTGCAGGAATGTTTCAAAATCAAAGTTTGGGTCCTCGGTGAAGGTGGCCATAGCTACAAACTCTGCATCGGTAGGTAGTGGAGGGGCAGAAGGAGTGGGCTGTACCACCTCTCTTGGTTGGGACTCTTGGAGATGGATCGTGAAAGGTGTGACTTGAGCTTATGGTCGGGGAGAAGCTTCAGTCGTGGCTTCTTGAGGGATCGTTACCTGGGAGAGCGATCCACGCATTCGTTTTGCAGGCTGACTCCCTGACTTCCGCCCTTTGAACAGCTCCAGGTGTGCATACTTTAGGGCTCGGGCAACTGGCACGTCATATGCAAGACACCTGTAGATGATTCTTGTCAGCGCACAACAACCATGTAAAGTGGGCTTCCTCACTCCCCGCTTGCCTGCTTCATACACTTGATCTAAGATCCATACCGGCATCTTAATGGGCAAGCTTCCGGTCTCTGCTAAATATAGCCCGTACCATATCTTCTTGTGAGGCTGAGTGAAACGGTCCTGAGCGGGAAATGCGAAGTGCTGGAGGCACATGCGCAGAGGTATGGCGATGTTGGGGGTGAGGGCGCACATTTCTTTGAGCTTCTTGACTCTATTGCTTTTCATTGATTCTGCTATCAAGGGGTCGCGATCTGAGGGCACATGAGTGCCATACATTTGAAGTGCTTCCCTGATTAACGTTACATTTAATTCAAACTTCCTCATCTCCTCCAGATTGGATAAGGAGGGCACCCAGAATGTGCCTGAATGATCTTTATCCCCGGTAGGTTTCAGCGTAGCGATCAAGTAGTAGCACCTGAGGAAGTCGGGTTTGGGTAGAGCTGCACTGAAGTAAGCTTGTAGTCCTGCCTTTTGCCAGATATCTTGAAGTGGAGCTGCATTCTGTAAGGTCTCAAATTCTCTTGAAAAGAATTGGAAGGTCCACCAAACCCCTCCACACTCCATCTTGGACTCCCAGATGTGGTCTGCGTCTCCCAAATCTCCTGGCATTTCATTGAACCAATGGGAGTGCCCTTTTACTCTTTCGGTTAGTCCACTGGGTGGATTTGGAATAGGAATCCTTCGCACATTCAAGAATTCTTCCGGCCGAGCTGTTGGTGGAGCTTCCACTGGCATGGCATCCCAATTGATTGGAGCATGGGCACCTGCCTGAGAGCTTGTGTCTGCCACTGTTGCCATGAGAGTAGGGTGCTTATCTGCTGGAAGAAGAAAGGCACATTAGTGTTGCATAGGAAACAAGATGTAATGGTGTTCCCTTCACAATACTAACATGACAATCCCAGAAGTCAGTGGTTAGTGGTGAAGTGTTTGTGATAGGTGTGAGTGGTGATTAAAGGTAAGTGTCATCCTAGATGCATACTTTGGTTATGCAATGGGCTCGGAATGCTCCTGTGTTAGTGTGGACGGATTTACAGAATAGGGTCAGGGGGTTTAGTACACAGTTTAATTCTCCACACTTTGATAGAGGAGTCGTAGCTCTTAGAGCTAAAGACAGGTGAAGATTTCTGTATGAGAGTGTGATGTATTCGGGACCTTTTGGGTACCCATTTCCCGACATTCCTAGGGTTGATGGGAGTGGGGATAGTGAGAGGTGTAGGTATCTTTTCATTTTCTGAGTTGTTGGCCACGAGTGCTTGTGAAAGTTGCTTCATCCTAGTGCCTGAAGGTGAAGTAATTTGGGCTTGTAAGCAAGCCTTGGGCACCCATATCTGTCTAGCATTAGGGGTGGCCCTCATTGACCGCTTAGGAACCCAAATAGAAATGGTATGCCTAGGGGTTATCCTAGGGGGCTTCTTCACTTTGTTCCTTGATGGTGAGGCACGTTTCTTGTCTCCTTGAGAGTCTGCTATTAGAGCTGTGGGTTTTCCATCCTTGCGTATCCAGATCTGCTTCACGCCACGAGATGCTCTATGTTGCACGGGTTGGCGCTCCTGCCTCTTGATCAGCGGCCTCCTTCGTGTAGAGTGATGTTCGGTCTGCTCGTTTAGAATCTTCTTTGGATCAGTTAGGAACTCCTTCTTGGCTCCTGAACCTTCAGTAAGATTGACATTCCTCTGCACCATAGAAGTTTGGACAAGCACAACATTGTTATCTTCATGTGGATTCCTGGAGGGACCAGGAGTTGGTGCCTGTTCTATTGGTTTGAGTGCTTGATTTTCTAATTCAATCGTGAGACAGCTTTGGCCTACCCAAGCCTGAAGAAGTCCACTTCTTAGGTTGAGGTTGACTGCATGATCATAGATCCAGTCTTGGCCTAAGACAAGAGGTTCGGTCAGATCCTCGTCTTCACACACTAGCACTTTTGCTGCCATGAGGACCTCTTGTATGTAGAGGGGAAGATCCACCTCTCCCATACAAGGGGTTTCAACACCTCCTAATCCTATCAGATATGCTTCTAGGGGTTTTACCTCCAATTGCAGCTGCTGGCAATAAGAAAGCTGAACTGCACTTGTGGCTGCTCCTGAATCAATTAATGCTCTCACGCTTGTGCTGCGGTCTCTTTGTCCTATTTCCAGGGTCACAAAAGGTCGTCGGTCCACTATCTTATGGGTACGTCCACCTGCAGTCTCACACATGGCCATGTGATAGCCTGGAGACTCTTGAGTGTCAGTCATAGGCTGATCCCTCCCTTGTCTCCTCAACTTCATTCGTCTGATACGCTCTAAGGCCTCTGCCTGTGCTTCTTCTCGAATTCGCTTTTCCTCCTCTTTACGTTGCTTAGCAGTATTGAGTCGACTTAGCATTTCCTCTGTGAGGGGTTCCTTATACAGCTTGACTCTGCATCCGCTAATATAGTTTGGGAGGACATCCCCCTCTAAAGTGGCTAGTTGTACTGCTCCACTCGTGGAGATCTTATTGATGATCATAGGTCCGTAGCCTCTCTTTTCTAGCTTTCTTGCGTGTTGTTTCAATGTGTAGACTAAAACTAGATCTCCTGCTTTCAAGCCCTTATCCTTCACATGGGCATCAAAGTATGCCTTTTGCCGTTTCTTTGCAGCATAGATGCCTGCTGCTGCTCGTAGCCTCGTCTCACCTAAACGTTCTAGATCAAAGATCCTAGAGGACAACTCGTGTCCATTCCACTCATGCTCTTGTGCTACTCTTAAAGCTGGAATTAGGAAATCTAATGGTAGCACCGCATTCTGTCCGAAGACCATCTGAAATGGGGTGGCATTGAGTACCGTTTTGTAGGCAACTCGGTATGCCCAAACAGCATGATGAAGTTGTTTGTCCCAATCAGAGCGTTTATTGTTTACAAGTTTCGTCAATACGTTACATAGGATCTTATTCGTGCTCTCGGCTTGTCCGTTAGCTTGTGGGTGATAGGGGGCAGACTTCTTATGTATCACCATGAATTCTTGAAGTAGATTTTCAATGACCTCATTCAAGAAGTGCGTACCTCTATCACTAACCAACTCTATTGGTAACCCATATCTAGTGAACACATTTTCGAATAAGAACTTAGCCGTCGTTTGAGCATCATTCTTTGTCGTGGCTTTTACTTCCACCCACTTTGTAAGGTAATCTGTGGCTACAATAATGTATTCTGCATGGGAGTTTCTAGCTGGGGGGTTGATGGGACCTACAAAGTCTATACCCCACTTTGAAAATGCACGTCCTCCCATCATTGGCCTTAAGGGAATTTCATCTTTTCTTATCAGATATTGGGCACGTTGGCATGTGTCGCAACTCTTCACATAAGTATGTGCATCCATATGAAGAGTGGGCCACCAAAGCCCCGAGAATAGAATGGTCTTAATTACTCTGTCAGGCCCAAAGTGTCCACCTGCAGCACCGCTGTGTGCAGTTTCTAAGACTTTCAAATAGTCTAATTCATGAATGCACAGTCTTAGGTAACCATCCTTGCCTCTTCGATACAGGTTGTCTCCTACTAAGGCATAGTCTTGAGCCTCTTGCTCCATGCTCCGTTTTCTTGTAAGACTAGCCTGATTGGGTAATGTTCCCGATCTCATGAACTCAACCAATGGAGCACTCCAATCTGGGATTAATGACACGTGGTAAAGAGTGGCATGTTCCACTGGGGGTCTCTTCTGGCACACTGGACAATTATGGATCCATTCTTGTATTTCTTTGTCCATGCTAGGCCAATACACTCCTAAACGTTTTAGATTCTGCAATGTTCGTTGTTTAGGGTAGTGATTTCCTAGCAGTCCCTCATGGGCTTGTTGCAACCAACTAGTATGTTCATCGTCCTCGACACAACAAGCTAATACGCCCTCGGCATCTTGCTTGTACATACTTCCGGCCAATATTTGATACTTTAGTGATTTTACAATTTCCTCTTTGCTTGTTTTCACATTCTTATTTGCAGGCCCGAAGGTTAGGACTGGTACCAACTTATTTGCCCATTTAGGAACAACTTCTAAATTGAACAGATAAGCATCGGGCAATTCATCAGACACTCCTTGCGGTGGCTCTTCTGAAGTGATGCGAGAAAGATGGTCAGCCCTAAGATGGGTTCTACCTTTCCTGACAACAACTTCAAAGTCGTATTCCATTAGTAAGAGGAACCATCTTACTAAGCGGCCTGTATTGCAAGGTTTATTGACCAAATATAGTAGAGCTTGATGATCAGTGAAAAACTTGAACTTATTGGCCAATAGATAGTGTCTAAACTTCTTCACAGCATATACCATACCTAGGCCTTCTCTCTCCGTTGTGGTGTAATTTCGTTCAGCTGCATTTAATTGCCTACTAGCATATGCTATCGGCAAATCTAGGTTTCCTTCACCTGTGGGTTGTGCTAGCACACATCCGATTGCGTGATTTGAGGCATCTACATGGACATGAAAGGGTTTGCTCCAATCCGGAGTAGTCAATATTGGTGCTGTGCACAAACGTCTCTTCAGCTCGTTGAAGGAAGTCTCACATTCCTCACTCCACTCAAAATTTGTTAATAACCCATAAAGAGGTTTAGCTATGATGGCATACATGTGGATAAACCTACGGTAATATCCACAATGGCCCATAAAGGCTTGTACCTCTTTAACATTCCTTGGTCTGGGCAATTCTGCTATTGCTCTTACCTTGTCTTCATCTGTTGATATTCCATTCTTAGAAACAATGTGACCTAAGATCTTGCCTTGTCGTACCATAAACACACACTTCTCTGAATTCAGACACACTCGATAATCTCTACACTTGTTGAAGATTTGCCTGAGCTCAGGGATGTGGTAACTTCTCTCTTGGGAATGAGCGCACAAATCATTCACATATACTTCTAAGCTCTTTCGCAAGAACTCTTTGAAGACATGACACATGAGTCTTTGGAATGTTGCAGGTGCATTGGTGAGCCCAAATGGCATCACACGAAATGCAAAGATTCCCCATTCTGTGGCAAAGGCCGTTTTGTGTTGATCTTCGGGGGCAATGGCTACTTGGTTGTAACCTGAAAATCCATCAAGGAAGCTATAAACTTCCTTGCCTGCAACACGCTCCAATAGATGTTCAGTGATTGGAAGTGGATAACTATCTCGGATCGTAGCGGCATTGACTTTTTTAAGGTTAATGCACACTCGCAATTTCCCATTCTTCTTGGGCACCACTACAATGGGGGACACCCATTCAGTGTGCTCAATCTCATAGATGAATCCAGCTTCAATTAGCCTGTCAATTTCCTCTTTTATTTTGGCTGCATAATTGTTATTATATGTGTAGGGCTTTTGTTTGGTGGGCTTGGCATCAGCGGTCATCGGAATCGTATGAGAGAAAATCTCTGGATCTACTCCTTTCAAGTCTCTATAGTGCCATGCAAACACATCCCGATATTCCCTTAATAGAGCTACAAGCTCTTCTTCTTCTTCTGCACTTAGGTCGTCTCCTATGTACGTACATCGCTCTTCGTCCCCTTCAATGGTCACTACAATTTTTTTGGTCTTTTCTTTATTGTCATATGCTTCTCCTATAATGGCCTCTCTCTTAGGCATTCGTACCAAAATTTTTCGGTCTTCCACTTCATATTTCTTGAAATTTTCTGGTACCTCAAACAATGATTCTTCCTCTTCTTGTTCCACTGCTTTTCTTTTCTTTTTCTTTTGACTTCCTTCACTTCCTTTCTTTGAATTTATCGTTTTAATACTCGCAAGGGGTTCTTCTTCTTTTTGGGTTAACACTCCTAGGTCTTCTAAGTAGTGTTCCTCTGAGTCGAAGTATGTATCCATCACAATGGATTCTAGATCATCGTCATTCTCTTCTTCTTCTATGAACTCACTAGGATCACACTCTTCCAACAAGGGCTGACACATGAACACTGAAATATCATACCCCTCCTCATCACAATGGGGTGTCCATTGTTCCTCATTGACTGCAATGTCCATGGTAGCTAAGATTTCTGCCCAACCATGAGGCTCAAATTCCTCATCTGGAAATATCATTGGTGTATAGGCTGGGTCTTTTATTGGTCTATCTCCTGGGGGAGTTCCTTCTTCTCTCGCTTTTAGGCGCTTTTCCTCTTCCTCAGCGACCTTGCACATCCACAAGTGAGTGTCTTCATGCAGCCAGGATGGTTCAGGTGAACTTCCAGAATGCACGGAGATAGAATCTTCTTTCGCTTTGTGGATAGGATTCCACTGTAGGGGTGGTACATCTCTGAAGGTGTAATCCTTCAGATTGACCTTGGTGGTGACCCCTAAGTGCTTTAAGTACAATGAGTTGGTTCCCCAATCCTGTACTATTTGCAATTGTCGTAGGAAAGGTCTTCCTAGGATCATCTCGTAAACATTATTCTTCTCAAAGTCACATATAGCAAATGTATGTTCAAACTCTACTCCACAAGTGGTTAGAGTTATCCCTTCAAGCAATCCGAGAGGTCTTTCAAAATGACCATCTGCCATTTGAAGTTTCATTCTCGTTGGTCTTAAGGAGGGTTTGCCCCATCGCTTCCACAAGGAGGTGGTCGCAATAGCAACACCAGCACCCGAATCCACAATTGCTTTGGTTGTGTAACCTTGATAGGTGATCGGAAGATAAGTGTTACCTTCTTCACCTTCGCTCATGTCTCCTATCTTGTCGAGAGGTATCTCTGGTACTTTTTGCCTAGAGCCTACTTTTGGTGTATTGGATTCAAGTTCTGGAACCTGATCCTTCACATGATTCCAGAGCTCCGGTTTTGCCTTGAGCAGCTCCTCTACCGTGAGATGACATTGAACCTTAGTGTTCTTCACAACATCAGTGTTCCTGGGAATCACTGAGTCTTCATTTCTCACCAATATGGTGGGTGCTCTAATTTGGAGAGATTCAGATTCCCATGGGCCTGTGAAATGAGGCAACTCTTGTAAAGAATTAGATTCAAAATCTAATCTCTCATCCTCTTGTTGCTCTGTTTGATCTCCATAGATAGACGGAATGTCTTGGGGAAATTGATCACGAAGATCATCAATCTCAGGAATAGGAGGGGAATCACCCTTCTCCTTGGCCCATTTCTCTTCTTGTATTTCCCGCAAGAACTCTTGAGAGTACTGTTGAATTGAAGGAGGTATTCCAGCATCCGTGGAATTAGGAACATAAGCTCCCTTTGGTGGTGAGCTTCCTCTTTCAACAACTGGTTGAGTCTGAGGAGGTAAAGACACTTGTGATTTGTTTACCAACTGCTCTAATCTTTCTAGTAAGCCTTGGAAATGCAAACCCGGCTTGACAGAGTTTGTCTGATTGAACTTTTGACTAGTCTCAAGTATAGCTTGAGCTTGTTCTACCATTTTCATGCACATTTTCATCCGTTCAATCTCTAAAAGTGCTCTAGGGTAACTCTTGTCTAGGTTTGCAGCTGTTGGCCCTTCTTGAAGTCGAGCCTGGTAGGCCTTGAACATCATGTCCAAGCCTTTAGGAGTGGGGTCAGCTAATACTGATCCTACTCGGGGTGGTGGGTGGGTTACGTGGGGTGTATTAGAGGGTGGAGGAATGGAGGGTGATGGGGATGGTAGTGGTGGGAGTGTGTGGGAGTGCGGTTGAGATGTGATCTCTGTGATTTTTGCCTTGGTTTCTCTCAAGCTTTCTTCAAGTTCGTTTATCTTTTTTGCCCATTGCCTCTTCATTCTTTCACGACTATCCTTCCAGGCTCTAGTCCTCTTTTTGGTTATGCTCTCTGTTTCACTCACCTCGGGGCTCTTTTCCTGACCAACACCTTGGTTTTGTTGTAGTGCCTGGGCTCTTGTGATCACCTGCACAGGTGCAGTGGAAGTCACACTCCCTGTGGAGTCTACAACTAACCCAACGACATTGATAGGAGTGATTTTAGGCATGTTATTAGGGTTCTTTGGGCAATCTCGTAGGAGATGCTCTTTCCCGCAGTCTTGACAGAAGCCCTGAATGGTTATTGGTTGAGGCTGTGTAGGGGCAGGCAGTGGACAATCACGTATAAGGTGATCTCCCTGACATCTGAAGCATGGTCCTCTAGGAAATGGGGGTCGTACCTGCCTAGGTTGAGGTCTAGAGTTGGGGTTTGTGTACATGACATTAGAATACTCAGGTTCCCCACTATTTTCACTTGGGTCCTCATAATAGTATGACTCGTTATGCTCGGGTGACTGCATGTAGTAAGCCTGGGGGCTATCAATATGTGTGGAGTCAAAACTATGGTCACTTGGATCACTGTCTGATAGTAATGGGGTGACTGGGACTATGGCTCTATTCGGATTTTCTTCAGTAGATGCATATTTCACTAGGATCACATTGGTTGGAGCAGGGGGTTGCTGCACTAGGACTGGTTGAGGTCTCTGCTGCCCTTGATAAGGTGGCTGATAAGTTTGTTGTGGTCTGTTGTATTGTGGTGATGGGTACTGATTCTGGTATCTACCATGTTGTGGATATGGCTGAGGGTAATTTTGCCTAACAGTTTGCTTGTTATATGGGCAGTCTTGTGCAGTGTGGTTGGTGTACCTGCGCTCTATGGTGCAGTACTGGCTACTAGGATTCGCCTGGGGTTGGGTCATAATGGGACATACACTTGCCATGTGTTCACCGCCACAATTGTAACACCGCTTAACTGGGGCAATTCTCGGAATTTGTTTGCTAGAGACACCTAGTTTTTGGGCTACCTTTTCTGCAAGTTCCTCGATGGATGTGGATTGACCAGATGTCTGTTTACTAGAGCTATCAGAATCCTTATAGATTTTTGATAGTTCTAATTCCTCACCTAGATTGTCCTCAATGTCTATGCACATACGCACGCACTCTTCTATCGTTCTGGGGTCCTTCAGGTACACATATGATCGGAGCTTAGTGCTCAACAATCCATCTAGGAACAAGGCCACTTGTTTGGCTGGTGTGGGTAACTCCGGCATCGGGCATCTCTCCAGGTATTGTCTACATCTTCTTCCAGCTAGTCTGACCGTCTCTTGAGGTGTTTGTTTGAAGCTGTGAATTAGTGAAGAGGTGTTATGCCTGATTCCACTCTTAGAAAACTCAACAATAAATGCCTCTAAGAGCTGGTCTATGTTTCTGAAATGCCTCTCATTTAGTGGTTGAAACCACGTAAGGGCAGTGTTCCTAAGGGTTAGACCGAAAGCATTATATTGTGTGAATAGGTCCTCTACCTGTTCAGCTTTCAATACTTGCCGAAATTCTGCCACATGGTCATAAGGGTCTCCCGTGCCATCGAAGTAATTCTTCATGGACTTCACCAGTTGAGTTGGTCGCAGGGTCCTAGTGTGTTCTCTCGGTCTTGGCAAAGGAAAATCGTCAATATTCCTTTGATTCCATGGGGTTCTATGTCTCTCAGGTTCCACTCTATTCCTTTCTGTTCCCGTTCTTTCCCTTCCTAGGGAGTTGGCAAAACTTACCTCAGGTTTGTCTCTACTTTTATCTCTTTGCGCTCCATGAGCTTGGGAGGTCCCAGCTCCTTGGTGACTGTATGACACATTAGTCCGAGGAGGTTGGGGAAAAACAAATTCACCCTTCCATGTGTAGGCATGTCTGCCATGCTCAGTGACCACGAAGATTCTCTCTGATGCATTGTCTAGGTAGGTTACTTGGCCTGGGTTATCAGGGTCTTTAAACTCATAGATTGTGAGGGCACTCACTTCCTGAGGTTGAGAAGATTTATATCTCCAAAAAGCCTCATCGGTTTCTCGGTTTAAAAGCAGATCTATGCTTTTATTATCCTGTGGAATCCACTCTGGAGTCATGATTCTAGTCAAGACAGATTTACCACGGGGAGTTCTTGGCTCTCTCTCTAAACTCCCTTGCTCTATATCACCCATGTCGGTCTCCGCAATCACATTTCCAAACTCATCAGTTCTATCAGGAAGAGTGGTGACTACATATATAGTTCCCTCTTTATCTAGGTATGCTCCATTCTCAAACCTGACTACCGGGTGGTCTAATCCATGGGGTTGATCGGGGTTCTTAATCTGGACCACCGATCTTCTCAGTCCGTCTTCGTAGATGCGAGCACCTAGACGATTAGTCCTGATGTATTCCAATTGAGTCTTGTAAGGTCCCTCTGGCTTTTCTAGATAAGCCAACCCTGAACTACCTACTGGTCTCTCCATGTGATAGGACATCTCAGAATCACTTGTTTCTGATCTGGGAGTGTATGGGTAATCACTCAACTGCTGGGCCCAAGACTTGACAGTGTGATTGACACTAGCTTCAGAAGATCTGAGGCTTTGTCTGTCTCGGCCTAAGTGTCTGCCTGATCTAAGGTTCATATGCCTGATTTATCTACCCCCTTGGAACCCAAGCACACTCTCGTTGCTGGTTGATTTTGCACCAATCACTTTGTTCTTTTTAGTTGAATATTATGGTTATGGTCTTGTCTGAAATTGCGTCGTCAGGAGTACTTAAGTGAATTTCCGCACTTGATAAGTGATCGATTTCCGTTTACCTTTTATCCCTTAGGGTTTTCGCACTTAAGACCTATTTACTTCTTGCACTTGGTTGATTAATACTCTTGGACTTGATTCGTGCCTGACGTGCCCTAATTAATTACCACACCTAAGTCGTACTTAGTCTAGGCTAGGAATTGACAAAGGAGGGTTGAGAGATCTTCCAACCTCAATTAGCTGGTTGACCAGACTGCTACACAAGCCCAGGAAGCCCTCTCCCAAGCTTGGTACTCACCCTTGCTAGCTTGCTTTGGATTGCCTTGAGTGCACACAAAGTTCCTGCAAAAGCTCACCAGTTAGTATAGCTTTATTACCACAAGTAATTGGAAGACACACTTCAATATTTTCAGTCCCCCTGGAGTAACTCGCTATACCCCCTGAATCTGAGAACAACTTAGTTCCAACTAAAGGTCAACTTAAAAATGCATGTTCTAAAACTCCGCGTATGATTCTCAACGAGCTTTCCAACGAGACCAAAATCTCATCAATCGGAGTTTGTATGGTCAAGTTATGACCATTCAGGCACTATAGGGTCAAAACAGGCTCTCAGGGTTCAGGAGATCCCTCTCTGGTTTCTAGGTCTTTTGCCCACTCCCAAGGTTCTAAAGTTATACCAAGGTGCCTACAATTAAGCTCAACTACCCTTCAATTCACTCAAAATTAACCCTAACTTTTCATGCGTTAAAGGCCGTGTATCGCGATAGGTCGGGTCGAGGTGTCGCGATAGCTCGTGAAGTGTCGCGATAGGTCGAGGTGTCGCGATAGCTCGTGAGGTGTCGCGATAGGTCGGGGTGTCGCGATAGGTCGTGAAGTGTCGCGATAGGTCGTGAAGTGTCGCGATAGGTCGTGAAGTGTCGCGATAGGTCGGGGTGTCGCGATAGCTCGTGAGGTGTCGCGATAGCTCGTGAGGTGTCGCGATAGGTCGTGAAGTGTCGCGATAGGTCGGGGTGTCGCGATAGCTCGTGAGGTGTCGCGATAGCTCGTGAGGTGTCGCGATAGGTCGTGAAGTGTCGCGATAGGTCGGGGTGTCGCGATAGCTCGTGAGGTGTTGCGATAGCTCGTGAAGTGTCGCGATAGGTCGGGGTGTCGCGATAGCTCGTGAGGTGTCGCGATAGCTCGTGAAGTGTCGCGATAGGTCGAGGTGTCGCGATAGCTCGTGAGGTGTCGCGATAGGTCGAGGTGTCGCGATAGGTCGTGAAGTGTCGCGATAGGTCGTGAGGTGTCGCGATAGGTCGGGGTGTCGCGATAGCTCGTGAAGTGTCGCGATACCTCGAGGTGTCACGATAGCTCGGGATATGGTGAATTTTTCTGTTCTATCTAGTGTTCCTGGGAGCTCTAGGCCTGCGCAGTGTCGTGGTGCACTCAGAATCGTGATTGGGTGAAATTTTCGGAGTGTCGCGATAGCTCGAGCTCAACGCCTCGGGGACTGTGCAGACAATTTCTGTACCTGCTGAGCTTGCTGGAGATGATGATGGAGCTGCCACCTGCAAGAAACATGCAAAAAACACACAAAAGACAAGCACGCACAATCGCTCTCTCTCAAACTCGCACACAACAAATGAGGGAATGATAGGGAAGAGGGAATATGTAGTGGAGAAGGAGGTGGAGGTGGAAATGGAGAAGGAGGTGAAGATGAAGATGGAGATGGAAAAAAAAATAAGAAATTTACCTACTACTTACCATTCCAACGCGTCCTCTCTACGTCTTACCATCACACGCTCGTCCTCAAAGCTCGATCCCCGGCAACGGCGCCAAAATTTGGTGTAGCTCAGTGATGAGTAGCACCTCCTTTAATGTCAATCCGGGGAGACGTGAGGATGGTATGAAGACCACGAGCAAGTGGAAGCACAAGTGCGTGAGTGAGAAGCACACAAGCATGCACACACATACACGCACACGCGCACACACGGCAAGAACAAAGAGAGTAAGACAATGGAATCACTTCTATTGCAAGAAAGTTCTCATACAAGCTCAAACTACAAGAAGCTAGCCCCAAAAATGAGCTCTCTAGCTCTATTTATAGTTTTTGACTAGCTTTGGCCCTGTCCAGACCTAGTGTCCGGCGTAGTTGAAAATTAGGTTCCAGGGCTTATTTGAGGGCTCAAACGAGATCTAAAAATTATGAAAATTGGCAGGCAACTACTTCTAATGCTCCCCAAGCTCGAGGACTCCTCGACTTGTACAAAATGGAGCTACGAAAAGGTGAAATGATATTTACAAGGTTTTTTAGTGATGAGAATCACTTGAAAATGATGTAAGGGTTTTGAAAAAAAATGAAGGGTTTCAAAAAATGAAGGGTTGCCTTAATGCTAGATCTGCATGTGTGTCCGTACTTGCTTCCTCCCGTATACTGTCAACAATCTTCATCTCCAAAAAAATCAGAAAATTCACTATATCCACCCATTCTCCTCATTTCCCCTCATTTGTGCATGCGAGAGAGTGAGAGAGAGCTTTTGTGCTTGTGTGTACTTTTGTTTTCTTGAGTTTTCTTGCAGGTACAGAGCTCTAGTGCATCAGGAAGGCTGCAAAAAGGTAAAAACTTCAGTTTCTGTCAGAAATTTCCGTCTGTGTCAGACCATCGCGATGGTCTGCAAAGTTCGGAATTTGGAGAAGGCGACCACACCAGCGTGAAGAGAACACCTGCGCCTACAGGAATCCATAGCTGCATTCACAAAATTTGCATTTTGGTGGACCATCGCGACGGTCTCTGACCATCGCGATTGTATCACACCATCGCGATTGGCTCACGCCATCGCGACGGCTTGGCCGGACCATCGCGACGGTCTCTGACCATCGCAATTGTGTCACGCCATCGCGCCGACGGTGCCACGTGGCAATCTAGACCATCGCGACGGTTCATTTTTCGGACCATCGCGACGACACCCTCACACCATCGCGACACTTCAAAAATTTAGACCATCGCGATTGGCTCACGCCATCGCGCCCAGACCATCGCGATTGGCTCAAGCCATCGCATCTGTGACCATCGCGACGGTTCACTTTGGACCATCGCAATTGTCCACGTTGACCGTTGACTGACGCCATCGCGATTGTCCAATTTCACGCCATCGCGATTGTCCATTTTCACGCCATCGCGACGGTTCATTTCAGCGCCATCGCGATGGTGCACTTCAGACCATCGCGACGGTTCACATTTACGCCATCGCGATTGTCCGCCTGATCATGCCATCGCGATTGTCCATTTTCACGCCATCGCGACGGTGCACTTTCACGCCGTCGCGACGGTCCCAGACCATCGCGATCATCTCAGACCATCGCGATTGTGCACCCCCATCGCAAATTTTAGGGTTTCATTTTTTGGCCAAGTTTGGGGCTAATTTTGGGAATTTTTTGGGTGATTAGACTCATAGGAGACCCCTTAGCTCATATTTGGAGAAAAACCTATTTGTCAGTTTTTACCCCCCAGGGCCTGAACGGTCATAACTTTTTCATCCGAAGTCCGTTTTTTGAGCTTAACAGCTCGTTAGATAAGCTATTTTGAGGTTGACCTAGTTTGGGACTAGAAAGCCAGGGGGCAAACATTGAAAAGTTGGGCAAAAGGGAAGGGACTTAAAACGTGTATAGACTCAAATGCTTGATCATCCAACTGTGAATTGGTCTAATATTGAGTTTTTCCAGGTCTAGCAAGGGCAGTCAAAGACAACCAAGGCAAGGCAGTGAAGGGCATAAAGCTTGGGAAGCGCGGCTTCTTGGGCATCAGAGCAACCAAAAAAGCTGACTCGAGGTTGGAAGATAACTCAACCCCCTCAGTCAATTCTTAGCTTAGGATAAACGTTAGCAGTGTGGATTAAGACGAGAGGAACGCCTCAAGTTCAAGATATTTAATTCTTTCAAGTCTAAGACTACAGTAAAGGTGTGTGTGACAAGAACCTAAAGGAAAGAACATAAGTCTGACGGAACGAGAACTCAAAATTATAACGGAAAGTCGAATTCCTGACGCATACATTAAGACAAGAATCTAAAGAAATCTAAAAAGAATCAAGAAAGTAATAACAAAGAATCATTGACAATCTGAGCGTGTACTGAGTGTGCAAGGAACAAAATTAATGAACCTTAGATCGGGCAAATATATAGGCAAGGCAGACCGGCGAAGCCTTAGATCATCAGAGGCAAGTGTACGAACTACTGCACGATCGTGGGCTCAGCAATTGAATAGTAATTACCCCTACGAGAGCTCAGATACTAGCGGATCAGAAATGGCATTTAGCGCAGAAAGACCAGAAGGAGGGTCTAATGTAGCCTATTTAGAAAAACCAGAAGGACCCTATAGGACACAACTAGAGTTTCTCCGAACCAACCGATTAGGTGCTCGCATCTATGAGGACGGTTTGCGAAGGCAAGTGGTGCAAATGCACAACCCCGATCAACCCATTGGATTGGAACGTCCAGTGGTGAAATTCGAGAGAGACGCGTACATAGACAAGGAAGGAACAATGTACATATTAAGTACGCAGCCAAACAATACCGACGAGTTTGGCGTGATTCAACCAGAAACGGAAGCAAAATCTCAAGGAAAAGAACCATTAGAAGAGCCTAGAACACCTAGAGGGAAATCTGTACTGAGGCGAGTACTAATCCCGGATTGGATCCCTCAGGACAACAGAAGCATAGAGTTGTTTGTAAATAAAGAAACTGATGAAGCCTTTTGGAGATACAAGACCGAAATACTTAGTGAGGTAGGTATCATCACGATATACGAGTTCAAGGACCCGGATACACCTAGAAAGGTTGTATACCTGGATGAGACTTCAGAAAGAGTCTTTGTGGTGCTTGACCGCGCTAAAAACACATACACATGGAGAGGTGAATTGGTAGTCCCTCCATCTAGAACAAACATGAATACAAGTCAACAAGGGGCAGGAACATCGTCAGCCCATGGAAATCAAAGAGAGGGAAACAAAGAGAGACCGGAAGTAAGCTTCACTCATCCCATAGGGAGAGATAGAACAACCACGAACACTAATAGAGCGGATAGACAAAGAGATCATGGAGTACTAGGTGGTAGAGATGATTTTCCTCTACCTAGACCACGCGAACACGCAAGAATATTGAGACCCACACAGTTAGTAAAATCAATGAAAAATTACTTTGATGGGACAGGAGATCCCTATGACCATGTCGCAGAATTCAAGCAAGTACTAAGAGCAGAACAAGTTGAAGACATGTTCACACAATATAATGCATTTGGACTAACGTTAAAGAATACCGCTTTAACTTGGTTCCAACCTTTGCAACAAAGGCAATTTAGAGACATCCATCACTTTTTAGAGTCATTCATCACCGAATTCTCTAAAAGTGGGGTTAGACATGACACGTCTTTGTTGATTCATAGCTTTAAACAAACCCCTCAAGAAACAGTCAGACTGGCAGGACGTAGGTTTAGACAATATGTTGAACGATGTCCAATGCAAGAGCTACCCTCACAAGCCAAGCAAGTGTCATTGTTTCTAGATGGCTTGTTGAGCTCTAAACTGCGCTCCTACGTGTACCTAAAAGAACCCAGAACGCTAGAGCAATGTGTAAGAATTTGTATAGACATTGAGGACAACTTAGGAGACGAGTTGGAACTCTCGAAGGTCTATAAGGACTCAGACTGTTCATCTCTAGCATCCACAAAATTTTCTAGCTCAATAGAAGACCTAGCAGAAAAAGTGGCACAGAAACTAGGAGTTTCGAGCAAACCTATGGTACTAATGAACAAGCGCTGTTACACCTGTGGTGGTGATCATATGGCAAATGTGTGTCCCAATGCACCACAACCACAAGCCAACCCTAGTGGCCAATACTGTACGATTGAGAGAAGATACACGAATCATATGGCTCAGGACTGCCCATACAACAAACAGACCGTGAGACAGAACTACCCGCAAGTATACCCGCAGCCAGGTAGGTATCAAGGCCAATACAATGCTCAGCCTTATTACTATAGGCCTCCTCAGAACTACCCATACCAGGCTCAACAGAGACCTCAACCCGTCTTAGCTCAGCAGCCACCCCCACCAGCAAATGTCATCTCAGTGAAATATGCTGCTGCAGAAGAGAATCTAAGTAGGGCTTTAGTGCCTTCTTCACCTTTGATCATAAAGAGTGACCCACACTCAAACAGTTTTGACTCTACGCATGTAGATAGTCCACCCGCGCACTTGTTGGCCAATAAATTCAAGTTCTTTACATATCATCAAGCCCTATTGTACTTAGTCAACAAACCATGTAACACAGGACGACTGATACGTTGGTTTCTATTACTCATGGAGTATGACTTTGAAGTAGTAGTCAGGAAAGGAAAGACACATCTTAGAGCTGACCACCTTTCAAGATTAACCTCAGGAGAAGCTCCTCAAGGAGTAGCGGATGATCTACCAGATGCATACTTGTTTAATCTTGAGATAGCACCAGAATGGGCTAAGCCTATAGTCCCCGTTCTCACATATGGACCCAAGAATCCTAGGATAAAGATCAAAGAAGGAGAGATTACCAAGTCTCAGAGATACCAAATAATGGCAGGAAGCATATATAGACAGGATAATCAAAAGATTCTTGCTTGTTGTGTAGATGAATCAGAACATGCGAATTGGTTGCAATTAGCACACATAGGTGCATTAAAGCAACATCATTCAAAACATCGAACATTACAGACTCTACATAGGCTAGGAGTATATTGGCCTACGATGGAAGCAGATGTCTAAAAGTTGTGTAAAGAATGCCATGTTTGTTGTGAAAGACCACCAGTAGAGCATGCTACACTATATCATGTGTCTCTCACACCAGACTGGAGTGAACAGTTAGTGACATATTTGAGGACAAAGACATTCCCTCAAGGAATGACCTTAGCTCGACAACGCAGTTTGGAGCAGGAAGCTCAAGACTATTCACTTATTGGCGATAACCTATACAAAAGAGGACGAGATGGATATCTACGACAATGTGTTCATGAGAGCGATTATCTGAGCATACTAGAGACTGCACACCAAGGTGTTGCAGGAGGTCATTTTGGACCCGATAGGATAATCAAAGCCATCCTCTTTGCAGGATTATGGTGGCCCACTCTTCACATGGATGCTCATACCTATGTAAAGAGATGTGATGTGTGCCAAAGAACTCAGTTTCCTACTCGCAGAGATGAAATGCCATTGAAACCCATGATGGGAGGACGTGCATTTTCAAAGTGGGGTATAGACTTTGTAGGACCCATTAACCCCCCTGCAAAAGGTACACATGCTGAATACATTATTGTTGCCACAGATTATCTTACGAAATGGGTAGAGGCAAAAGCCACGAAAAAGAATGATGCACACACAACTGCAAAATTCTTATTTGAGAATGTCTTTACAAGATATGGATTGCCTATAGAGTTAGTGAGCGATCGCGGAACTCACTTTCTAAACCAAGTCATTGAATATTTGTTACAGGATTTTATGGTGATTCACAAGAAATTTGCACCATATCATCCTCAGGCCAATGGTCAGGCTGAAAGCACTAACAAGATCCTTTGTAACGTACTGACGAAACTTGTGAACAACAAACGTTCAGATTGGGACAAACAGTTACACCACACTTTTGGGCATATCGAGTGGCCTACAAGACCGTACTCAATGCAACTCCCTTTCAGATGGTTTTTGGTCAGAATGTTGTGCTTCCTTTGGACTTCCTGATACCGACCCTTAAGGTTGCACAAGAACATCAGTGGACCGACCATGAATTATCAGCGAGAATAATGGACTTGGAACGATTAGGAGAAACCAGGCTAAAGGCAGCAGCAGGAATATATGCAGCGAAGAAGCGACAGAAAGCATATTTTGATGCACATGTGAAAGATAAAGGCTTAAAAGAAGGAGATTTAGTTCTAGTATATACGCTAAAGCAACACGCACGTAAGTTAGAAAAGCGAGGTTATGGACCTATGATCATTAACAGACTCTCAACAAGTGGAGCAGTACAATTAGCCACTTTAGAAGGAGATATAATGCCTAATTATATTAGTGGCTGTAGAGTCAAGCTATATCAAGAACCTCTTACTGAGGATATGCTTAGACGACGCACGTTGGCAAAGATGCGTAAGGAGGAAGAAAATAGAATACGAGCGGAAGCTCAGGCAGAAGCAATAGAACGCATTAAACGCATGAAGTTAAGAAGACAAGGACTAGGGAGAGAACATTATAACCATCTGGAAACTACACCCAGATATCCCATGGCCATGTGTCAAGTAAAGTCAACCACTCATCCTAGTATAGTGGACAGGAGACCATTCATTACAGTCAGGCTAGAGCATAGCAACCCTTGCCAAGAGCTCAGGGCTTTAATTGACTCAGGTGCTGCGACTAGTGCGATTAGATGGTCCCACTATAAGGATTCAGGAATAGAAATGCGGCCAATTGAGGCATACCTCATAGGCCTAGGAGGCATGGAAACCCCTTGCATGGGTGAGGTGGACCTTCCTATCCTCATTAAGGATGTGACCATGACAGCGAAGCTACTAGTGTGCCATGATGATGACCTGATAGAACCCCTAATCCTTGGCCAAGATTGGCTATACGATCACTCAGTGGACCTAAATATTAGACAAGACTCCTTACAGATTGGAACCTTAGAACAGAAGCAAGTGATACCGCTTGACTTCCCTAACGGCATTTCGATTAAGGTTTGTAACCCTCGACCCTATGAAACGCATGCAACGGAAGACCGGAAGATCTTGGGTCAGACCAGTCACGTTAGGTCTACACCAACCCACTCGGGCTTGGCTATGGACAATTGTCAATCAGAAGAACGACAGGAGATCTTCCCTGGGGCTTCCTGCAAACTAGAAGGGGCAGCTACCCAACCGCTAGGGCAGATGAACACAATCAGCGATCAGGTGGGTTGCATCAGCGGCCAAATGAGCACAACACCCTGCGGTGCTCATCCTTCCAAACTTGCTGCGGACTGGCCTAGATTAAAGATAAAGAACGAATCACTTCCTAATGGGCAGGTCACACAAGTGTTGGATCTCCCTTCTTTTCCAAAGCAGAGCGTCCAATGGACCTCTCAAACCCAACCACGAAGGAGTCAACCACAACAGAGGAACCCAAACCGACGACACCACCAGACAAGGCAAGGAAAGCAGCAGTATCAACATCACAGAACAAGTGGCACAAAACAAAAATGGGTGCCAAAAGGACAGCAACCACAGGCTATCGGCAACACTGCAGACGAGAACAGGACAAAGTTTCAACAGAAGCAGAGTCAGCATCCAAAGTCCCCTTGATCTTCTTCTACAATTACTCAACAGATTTGGATCGCCAAGAAATATCGTATCCATAGACCCACACCCATGTAGATTTGGGTACCCAAACAATGTATTATAGCCCAACCCTCTAGCCATGTAATATATACCCCTCCGAAATCTTTTCATCCTTCAATACCACCAAACCCGATACCACTTTTCGTCCCTCAGCAGAAACACACCACCCACTCAAAGACTCTTAGGAGATGGATACCAAAACGTATCCAAACGTCTTCTTGTACCCCATTATCTAACAATTCTCCCACCCCGTTTAAACTCCACCCTTGTACTAATTCACCCTCAACCAAACCTTGTATAAATTCATACACCCAAACCCCACATCATGCATAATAAAAGCTCATCAAGAATTACAGGCATAACCTGACCATGTAGGCGTCTAGAGACCTGCATTAGTTTTGCAAATAATCATTGCATCAATCACTTCACGACACTTGGCTACACGGGTTACACATCGGTTATGGAAAGGGATTGCAGTCTCACCTTAATGGGATCATAATTAATTTCCATACTAATGTGTTAATCTTTTGTAGCAGATCTTTTCCATTAGATCATCAGTCATCATGCAAACCGAAGCAGGCCCATCAGAGGCTGGCCCTAGTGCACCGATGGCCACTATTGGAGAATTACTAGCAGAATCTTATCCTACGGTGCAACCACCAGAGTTTCAAGGTTTTCCAGGACCCATGCCAATCGATGATCCTCCTAGAGGATACACCGAGAAGATTCATCGTAACTCTCATTGGTTTCAAGGCCTAGCAGGACCATTAGCAGACGCTGATTTCATATTTGAGGCCAATTTGGCATTTGATCTTCGCACATGGACCAAGTACCAGTTCTTTTCATGAGAATTTGAAGGACTGCAGAATACACAAGATCTAACGCACGTTTGGGCACGAGCGGGATTTACAGAGTATTTTAGCGACCCTCTGCCTAAACCCGATTTTTACAGATGCTTTTACTTGGTAACCACCTTAACGGCTTCAGAGAACAAGGATCTACCTGGCACATTCATGTTACCATCCTTGGTAAATGATCCTCCATTTAGAAGGTTCTATTTGTCTAAAGATTTGATTCGCGCAGCTCTGAAAATACATGGAACACACACTCCAACGGAGAAAGAACGGCTAGTCCCAGAACAGATGAAGCGTGGTGACGTAACTAAGTGGGAGGATATTTCTGCTATAACACCTGAGCTCTCTAAGCCATTACGGATATGCATGCAGCACTTTGCTTTCCCAGCTCAGGATCGTTTTACCATGCCCCACAAGAGAATCTGGTTTGGATTATACTTAGCGTGTACTGGACCGCAAACGGTTGATCTAGCCAGCTGGATAATTGATCAGCTCTATTTGGCACAACATAGGTGGGAGCGAAAGAAGGTAATCAATGGGTGCTGCGCCCTCACCAGGATCATATATATGTGCTTGGCATATGATTTACCCATAGAGGGTGCCATGACCAGTGAGGAACTGAAAGCATTCAAAGGGACCACTAGGAAGGCTAGAAAGTCTAGCAAAGGCAGAGCCGGAAAGCGGATGAGAGGTACTATCCCGTGCCTACAAGTCCCAGAATCACCCTCGCCACAACCATCTCCAGAGCAGTCACCAACAGCAGCCACTCCCACGGTACCACCAATTCGTATACGGTTATCAAGACCAGTTACGCCGGAGGGCACCACCAGTAATGTTGCACCCCAAGCAGCCACAACCACAGAACCTATCACCACAGCAGCTGAACTTCCCACCACTATTGGTGCGAAAGCTTTCTCTTTTCCAATACCGCATTTAGAACCAGGACAAGCAGAGCCACTGGACCAAACCTTTGATTTTGAGATGCCTGATGCATTCTCCAATGAGTTCCAGTTTTCAGAAGGACAAATGTTTTCTCAAGAATTTGAAAGGCCTAGCTACCCTACCACACCCAGGGATCAGCCACAAGGACAGATCGTGTCCAGCTCTGATGACGAAAGAACAGCAACCGATGACGACGAAGGAGACGACGAAGCTAGCCAGGGAACACATGAATCCCAAGAGCATGAATAGACAGATGGCCAAGGCCAACAAACAGACACACATGGCGATACAAGTACCCATGAAGATGAAACTTACGAGGCAGCAGCTTACACACTAGCTATCAAGAAGCTGTATAGAACTATGGAAAAAGTTTGGGCATGCAAAAAGCTGACAGAGGAAGAGAGTCAAACAATAATAGAACAAGAACTTGTCACAGGCGGATTCGAAGACGCATACATCAAAGGATTCAGAGAGTTAGTCAAATCAGTAGGCTCCAACGAAGCACTCAGGTACTTGCAACGAAAGCCACTGCCATAGTTTGACCCCCGCAGAGTACGACTACTTTCAAAGCCCGGCGAATACATTCGTGTACCAACCGGAGCACAATCTTCAGAACAAGCCAGGGAGGCACGCCTCGTCCCCGAAAGTTCATTGGCCGTAGAAACCATCTTTGTAGATTCCCCACCCCGTGCTACAGCTGTACAAACCTCAGTAGTCACTGAAGTACCGACCACCCCAACCGCTCCTCTCTCACCACCCGTCCATCCAGCCTCCCCTCTTCACCCTCCTTCTCCCAGACGAAAATCTTCTATCACCGGTGGCGTAGCAGAAACCGTCGTTACGACCACTCACCCCTCAATTCCTGCACCCATTAGCCCTAGTCTACCCCCTCCCACACCCACCTTTCTATCCAACCCATTCCTCCATCCATCTTTTCCATCCTTCCCCACAACTCCAAGACCCCTTTTCCCATTCCCCCCGCCCTTAACCTTGTCCCCCGTCTCACCGCCCCGACCCACTGTAACCCCTCTTTCCCCTTTCCACCAAGCTGCTCCAGCCAACCCCCCTGTAAATTACCCCTCAACCTTTGTAAATCCCGTATTTACACCAGCACGAGCACCCACGATCACACCCATATTCACGGTCACCGCACTAGATACGTCCATTGACATGGACATCTCACCACCCACTACACCATCACTACCTTCACTCCCGACACAAACATTTTTAGGCACATCACAATTTTCAACAATCACTACATCATCCACCTTCCCATCCCCATTCCCCGTTCCCGTTGCATCTACACCAACTGCATCTTCATTTAGCACCCCGTTAATACTATCACCCACTGTAGATAATGCATTTCGACAGATGTTCATGTGTATGACGCAAGTAAGAGATGAGTTCACATCTCTTGGTGATAATTATCAGCAGCTGCAGAGGACAACCAATGACTTACAGTCGCAACTTAATTTATTGTCTATTGAGAATGCCTCTCTGAACACCCGCTACCAGGAATTATGCGAGGCTTATCACAAATTGGAACTAGAAAGCGAAGAAAAGACCAAGGAAGCAACTGCTGACCTGGATAACTTATTAAGAGCCCAGACAGTCCGCAATGCAACGCTAACACGAAACATGGGCTTACTACGAAGACACCTAGCAGCCGCCAAGGAAGAAAACCAGCGCTTACAGGATCAGAACCGAGAAAACTTAGAAGCAGCGCTCGACCACCCAGACCAACCACTTAGTCCTAGCAGATTCAAAGCCATTCCTTCAGACTCGATGAGGATGCTGCTAGACGATCATGTAAGATTACTAGATGAATATGACCGCATGAACGAGGAGTTACAGAAACTCAAAGAAGATCACAAATTACTCCAGTTACGAGAACCGGCACACCAAGATATACCAGCACCTGTGGACCCCTCTCTTGACCTCCTAGAGGAACTCAACTCATTATGGGCCCAGGTATCGAACCTTGAATCAAGGATTGCAGTATATGAAGCACCACCAAGGCCAGACTTCCCCACCTGAGCTTCCAGCTGAGGAAGAAACGGTCACCATCCCGGTGGAGGAAACGTTTGAAGAAGCATACGAGCCACAACCCATCCCAGGCGGACGCGTCACGGCCGAAGGTCAGATGACGTACGAACTTCCGACCCCCGCGTGGATGAAGACTATTGAGGAACTTGGAACAACGCACTCAGCGAGAGTAGAGGCACAATTACATGCCATGGCGATGATAGAAGAAAGAATATTACAGTCTCCATTCTTTGCTCATTTGGCCCCGCGACGATACATATCTGGGCACGAGCTACAGTATAAACCGTATTTCATGTTAATGGCCGAATACCAGTTAGCCATTGAGAAAGAGACAGGTAAGAAACCATCGCATGCAACTCAATTCGAGGCGGATGATTTGCCACTAGATGCACAGCAAGGAAGGATCTATCAACCAGAGTGGCGCAAAAATTTACTACAGCAGTATCCAGAGATGATGAGTACATGGGTAAAGGCACCTTTGCATTTGAAGTACAATCCGTGTTGGGGACCAGTGCCACGACGCCGCTCCTGGACTGCCTTTACTATTAAGGTACAAAACAATAAGCAGTGCCAAGACTGGTTGAATTACCCCTATTTTAAGCCACCCATTGAGTTACCAACTGTTGGCTACATGGTGGCTACAATTCGCCACTGGCTCCCTAGATTAAAGCATATGGACGATATAGCGGCGCATATGACTGTCAAAATCTTTGACATGATGCAAATGATTTTTAAAGTCTTCCGACGCGTCAAGGCACCCCATGTCAACACCCCGGGCTTTGAGCATGGCAATTTTGACCTGGTATATGATCTGAGTACAACGCCATCGCTACGGGTGTGTTATGCCTAGCACTGCAGAATAAAGTACCTACCGGCGTGCTACAAGCAGACGTTCGAAGAGATGTTCACAACCGGCTTCTGGGAATACCATTCAGAGGTATTCATAAGCAGGCCTACACATTTATTACAATTATTTGCCTGTGAACGAATGGTCTATTCCACACACTATCAGCTCCCGCCACCGGAAGAACCGCAACCAATCAACTGGGAGAAACTCGAGGCAGATCTGGCCCGAGGCATTCGTATATCCGAGCACACCCTCGCTCAAGACCTCCTACAGAACTATATCCGGCAGACCTCACAGCAAGGTTCTGTCAGGGACGACAGAAGCGAGAGGGAGGGGGGTGTTGGAAGCAGCCAGAGGCACAGACGACACGGAAGCATGTAACGACAGAGCAGGGAGCCAGTCGAATCGTTTTTCAAAGAATTATGTTTTCAAATACTTTCCAAAAACCTCCAACAGTGATTTTTATCACTATTGTAACATATGTAACATAGAAAACCCCATTTTGTAATCCATAGCTCCATTTTGTGCAAGCCGAGGAGTCCTCGAGCTTGAGGAGCTTAGGTAGAACAAGCGTATCAATTTTCGTTATTTTTAGGCATCGTTTACCCTTCCAAATAGCATCTAGGACCTAATTTTTAACTATGCCGGTCACTAGATGTGAAACCGGTCAAAACTAGTCTAGAAACTATAAAAAGAGCTAGAGAGCTCATTTTGGAGGTTAGCTTGTTGGAGTAGAGAAGAGCTTAGAGCTATTTTGAGCTTGTAATAGTGCTCTTGAGTAATAGAGTTGATTTCTCACCTTCCATTGTGTATTGCTTGTCTCTTCGTAGTGTGTGTGTATGTGTGTGTGCATTTCTATGCTTCTCACCTTCACTCTCACTTCATCTCACATTCACGATCTTCATATCACTCCTATCTCTTCCGCGGATTGACATTAAGGAGGTGGAGCTTCTTAACGTGGTTCTCACCATTGTGCTAGAGCAACAATATTCCAATTCTTTGATGTAGCCACACTTATCAATACCCTGATGGTTGACATCTTGCCACAGGTGAGAAGGTTTCTTCATAATCAATTCCTTGGGTTTGTGCAAAACCCTTAGCCACAAGTGTAGCTTTCTACCTGCTTATTGATCCATCAGAATTGCTTTTCATTTTATAGATCCATCTAGAACTAATTACCTTCATAGAATCCTTCTTTGGTACAAGTTCCCAAGTATCACTCTCCTTGAGTGCTTCAATTTCCTCATCCATAGCTTCTTTCCATTCTGCCTTGGTCCTTGCTTCTTCATATGATGATGGTTCTTCAAATGACAAGTCTTTTGCAAGATAAACATAGTGCTTAGTAACTAGGGAAGTGTCATACCCATATCTGATAGGCTTCTTGCTCTCCGTTTGTGATCTTCTAATTTCTTGGTTGGATGATTCATGTATATCCTCCAACTTTTTCATCTTGACTTTGCCTTTGGACTTTCATGCCTTGAACTCTTCTCGGTTGATGATGTCCTCATCATTTGAGTTGATGTCTCCATTCTAAGAAGGCTCATCCTTAGTGAGGCTTGGAAACCCCTTTCCAAGTCATAAGGTAGTTTGACTTTCCTGCATTCACTATCAAACCAAGAGTCAATCTCATCAAAGACGACATCTCTCTTGACCATGAATCCCTTATTTGAAGGGTTGTAGAACCTGTATCCTTTCTAATTCAAGTCATACTCTATGAAAATGCACTTTTCTACCTTAGGTTCTAGCTTAGGTCTTATCTGAGAAGGGATATGCACATAAGCTACACATCCAAAGATCCTGCAATGATCAAGTGAAGGTCTTCTACCATGCCATGCTTCATATGGGGTCATCCCATCAAGAGATTTGGATGGCAACCTCTTTACAAGATAAGTGGCAGTAGATACACTCTCTGCCCACAAGTAGTTAGGTAATTTTTTCTCATTTAACATTGAGTTAGTTGTTTCAACAATTAATCTATTTCTCCTCTCTGCCACCCCATTTTGCTGAGGGGTATACCTTTTTGTGATTTCTCTCTTGATTCCTCTGTCCTGCAAGAATATATCAAACTCATTTGAGAAGTACTCACCACCTCCATCTGATCTTAGTCTTTTTAGGTTTCTCCCTATTTGGTTTTCAACAAGTGCAAGATACATTTTAAAGCAACTGAATACTTCATCTTTGTGCTTCATAAAGTACAATACAGTCCACCTATTGTAATCATCAATGAAAGATACATAAAACCTTGATCCAGAGATTGAGGGATCCTTACTTGGTCCCCATACATCTGTACGGACAAGCTCTAGGTAGTCCTCATGCATGTAACCTTTCCTTGAGAAGGGTAACCTATGAGATTTTCCAAACTGACAAGCACCACATTTATAAATTATGTGTTGCTTGGATACATTAGGTATCCCAAGCACACATTGGTCTCTACAAAATTTTTTCAAGGTTCTTTCACCAACATGGCTTAATCTCTTATGCCAAATTTCAAGCTCTGACAATGTTTGATCTTTATAACTATAGAGTGCAATGTTCCTTGTATCCTCAAGTTCAAAAGTGAATAATCTACCTATCTTTTCTCCTTTGGCTATCCTTTTGAACCCATGTTGGGGATCCTCCACAAATGCTCCATATTGGTCGAATCTAACCTGCAAACCCTTTTCCACAATCTATCCAACACTCATCAAATTCTTGGTAATTGTAGGTACATATAGAACCCTACTCAACAGATTCTTGTTTCCATCAGAGGTCTTAACATTCTCTACTTTTATCAGTGAGTGCTTGGTGTCATCACCTGTTTGTACCTGATGCTTACCCTTTGGTTCCTCAAGATCAGAGAGAAGTGCTACATTGCCTGCCACATGGTTTGAGCATCCTGAATCAATGTGGAAGAGATGGTCATCATTTATACCTCGTCTTGAAGTCATGTTCATAATAAGAAGAGAATCTTCTTGCTCTTCTGTGTAGTTGTTGTAATCCTTCCTTGATTTGAGGAGTTAGAAAGCATATAATCTTGTGTCACTTGGTAGTTAAATCAAGAGAGAATCAATCCTATACTTTAGGAGTCACTTTTAGGTATAGTTGTGAATTAAAATTCAAATATTTAGCTCCAATAAAGAATATAAAAAGAGAATATAAAAGGTCCATATCAATCTCGAGGTTCAGAGATCATTTTCATGTATTTTCATGGAGAAGAGGAGCTCACCTCATAGCTCACTCATTTCCCACTTTTACATGATTCAATACATACATGATCATTACTTCTTATTCTCATATCTCTGTCATACTCCATCAGAACAGTGAACTTGTCAGAGCCATGATAGGTAGCTTGCTAAGCTAATTAAAGTTTCCCAAAAGGAATTTTATCAATTGTTGTTGTACTCAGAGAATGGTTCAAAACTCTAAGTAGGTGTATCAACCAAAATAGCAAGTTTTGGACCTTGTATTACATTCCTACCCATCTGTTTTGATCCTATCATTAGTGCATCATCTTCCAAGCAACATATGTGATTATTCATCCTTGTTAGCTAGCTAAAGAGGCCCACAACACTCTACGACCATTACTTATAGCATGTGTGAAACAAGTTTTAGCTACACCAATTCATCTCTTGTGATTATCCACCATCTCCTCCAATAATGGTATCACAGCAAGCACAATCAAGATGGGAGATGGATTTCCATCCTTCATTGACAAATTGGACAAGAACAACTACTTAGCAAGGTCACTAAGATGCAAGCATACCTTCAAGGGAGAAGCTTATATGGATACATCTCAGGAGATGAAGACATGCAAATCTTGAGGAGCAAGCATCAACCAACAAAGGAAGAGCAAGAGAAGCTAACCACATGGTGTCCAAAGCATGCTCTTGCCAGGTCATATCTACTAAACTCAATCTCTGATTTCTTATTACCACATGTTAGAAATTGCAAGACCTCCCAAGAAACTTGGGAAGTTCTTTCATCATACTTCTCCTCAAACACAAGAGCTAGGAAGAATCAATTGTGGATGGAATTCACAACCCTCAAGAAACAACCATAGCAAGGAGAGGCTGATTATGTAACCAAAATGAAAGATGTAGCACACCACAGCTTGCAAGCATTGGAGAAGAGATAGAGGAAGAGCACATAGTGAGCCAGATCATCAATGGATTTAAGGTTGATGACAAGTGGGAGTCCTTTACCATAGCAATGGATCTCTACATGGATATGCAAATGCTTGATCTCAACACCTTGATGGGACAACTCTTCACCCATGAGACAAAGCTCAATAGAAATGGTGACAACTCAAGAGGTAATCAATCTTCTGCCCTTTATACATATAAGAATAAAGCTAAGGATAAAGGTAAAGGTAAGAAACAAGATGAAGAGGCTAGTACCTCTCAAGCTAATTATGCAAGAAGAGGAAGACGTGCTAGAGGAAGGGGCAGAGAAGGAAAACAAGGTAGGGGGAGACGCTACAACAATTCCCTATACAACACATGTGGTCTCAACAACCACACTACAGAAGAATGCTACAAAATAGAAGAAACCAAAGGGGAAGAGGCTTCCATAGAGGAAACTATCAACAATCTAGAGGCAAGTACAATAATGGTGGAGGCAACTAGAACCATAACTACAATCAAGGGTACAACAACAACAACAACTGTCCTGGAAGCTTTAGAGGAAGAAGGGACTTCAATAACTATTATGAAGACCAAGAAGACTCTCTACTCATCATGAACATGACATCCAAGAAAGGTAAAGATGATGAGCATCTTTTCTACATTGACTCAGGTTGTTCCAATCATGTGGCATGAAATATAGCTATATTATCTGATCTTGAAGAACCCAAGGGGAAGCATGAAGTACAAATAGGTGATGACACTAAACACTCATTCAAGCAAGTTGGAAATGTCAAAACATCTGATGGTAGTATGAACATTTTGAGCAAAGTTCTCTATGTGCCTACTATAACCAAAAACCTAATTAGTGTTGGACAGATTGTAAAGAAAGCTCTATAGTTCATATTCACTAAGCATGGAGCATATGTGAAAGACCCCCAACAAGGCATCAAAAGGATTGCCAAAGGTGAGAAGTCAGGTAGATTGTTCTGAAATTGAAAACACAAGGAACATAGCACTATTCAGTTATAGAGATCAAACCTTATCTGAGTTGAACATATGGCACAAAAGGCTAGGGCACATAGGAGAGAGAACTGTAAAGAAAATTTGCATGGATCAAAGTGTGCTTGGTGTTCTCAATGTGACCAAGCAGCACATGATATACAAATGTGGAACTTGCCAATTTGGCAAAGCTCGCAGGCAACCATTCAATAGGAAAGGATACATCCATGAAGACTATTTGGAGCTTGTACACATTGATGTGTGGGGTCCTAGCAAAGATCCATCCATCGTAGGTTCAAGGTACTATGTGTTATTTATTGATGATTACAATAGTTGGCCAGTCCTCTATTTCATGAAGCATAATGTTGCTCTACCATAATGGTAAGTACCACGTTAAGAAGCTCCACCTCCTTAATATCAATCCGCGGAAGAGATAGGAGTGATATGAAGACCGTGAATGCGAGATGTTGTGAGAGTGAAGGTGAGAAGCATAGAGATGCACACACACATACACACACAGATGTAAGAGACAAGCAAGACACAATGGAAGATAGGAAAATAGACTCTATTACTCAAGATCTCAATTACAAGCTCAAAATAGCTCTAAGCTCACACTAGCTAGCACTAACCAACCTCAAAAATGAGCTCTCTAGCTCTTTTTATAGATTCTAGACTAGTTTTGATCGGTTTCACATCTAGTGACCGGTCTAGTTAAAAAATAGGCTCTAGGTACTATTTGAAGGTCTAAACGAAGTCTAAAAATAACCAAAATTGGTAGGCTCATTCTACTTGAGCTCCTCGATCTTGAGGACTCCTCGGCTTGCAATAAATGGAGCTACTAATTACAAAGGTCGTTGTTCTATGTTACATATGATACAAGAGTGATGAAAATCACTACTGAGAGTTTTGAAAAGTATTATAAAACATTTTTCCTTTGAAAAAGGGATCGGCCTAGCTCCCCACTACTTTGTTGTAATCCACCTTCATATGCTTCCTCATCGTCTTTGCCTCTGGCTACTGCCAACACCCCCTCCCTCTCGAGTCTGTTGTCCTCGACAGAACCTTTTACTCAAGATCTCAATTACAAGCTCAAAATAGCTCTAAGCTCACACTAGCTAGCACTAACCAACCTCAAAAATGAGCTCTCTAGCTCTTTTTATAGATTCTAGACTAGTTTTGATCGGTTTCACATCTAGTGACCGGTCTAGTTAAAAAATAGGCTCTAGGTACTATTTGAAGGTCTAAACGAAGTCTAAAAATAACCAAAATTGGTAGGCTCATTCTACTTGAGCTCCTCGATCTTGAGGACTCCTCGGCTTGCAATAAATGGAGCTACTAATTACAAAGGTCGTTGTTCTATGTTACATATGATACAAGAGTGATGAAAATCACTACTGAGAGTTTTGAAAAGTATTATAAAACATTTTTCCTTTGAAAAAGGGATCGGCCTAGCTCCCCACTACTTTGTTGTAATCCACCTTCATATGCTTCCTCATCGTCTTTGCCTCTGGCTACTGCCAACACCCCCTCCCTCTCGAGTCTGTTGTCCTCGACAGAACCTTGTTGGGGGGTTTGTCGGATATAATTTTGTAGGAGGTCATGAGCGAGGGTGTGCTCTGAGATGCGAATACCTCGTGCAAGATCTGCTTCAAGTTTTTCCCAATTGTTCATAGGCAAATAATTGGAGTAGGTGTGTGGGCCTGCTTATGAACACCTCTAAATGGTACTCCCAAAAGCCGATAGTAAACATCTCTTCAAATGTCATTTTATAGCATGCCAGTAAATACTTTATGCGATAGTGCCAGGCATAACACACCCGGAGCGATGGTGTCATGCTCATATCATACGCTAAATCATGATTACCATGCTCGAATCTCGGGGTGTTAACATGCGGTGCTTTGACACGATGGAAGATTTTAAAAATAGTTTGCATCATGTCAAATACTTTGACAGTCATATGCGCGACAACATCATCCATGTGGCGTAAGTGGGGGAGCCAGTGGCGAATCGTTGCCATCATGTATTTGATTATGGGTGGTCCGCGGGGTGGCGTGGAATACGGGTAATTAAGCCAGTCCTAGCACTGCTTATTATTTTGCACTTTGATTGCGAAGGCCTTCCAGGAGCGGCATCTTGGTATAGGTTCCCAACATGGGTTATACTTCAAATGCAGTGGTGCCTTGACCCATGTGCTCATCATTTTTGGATATTGTTGTAGTAATTCCTGGAGCCAAGTTGGTTGAAAGATTTCTCCATTCTGCGCTTTCGGTGGCAAGTCATCAGGCTCAAACTCAGTTGCCTGTGAAGGTTTCTTGCCTGTCTCCCTTTCGATCACTAATTGATATTCTGCCATTAGCATGAAATACCGTTTATATTGAAGCTCATGGCCAGATATATACCTTCGAGGGGCCAAGTGAGCGAAGTAAGGGGATTGTAAAATGCATTCCTCTATCATAGCCATGGCATGTAATTGAGCCTCCACGCGTGCTGAGTGGGTCTGTCCAAGTTCTTCTATGGTCTCCATCCATGCAGGGGTAGGGAGTTCAAAGCTGGTCTGGCCTTCAGCCTTGACACGTCCGCCTGGGATGGCTTGTGGTTCGTAGGCTTCTTCATACGTTTCCTCCACCGAGATAGACATAGTTTCTTCCTCCATTGGGAGGTGAGGTGGGGAATCACGCCTAGGCGGTTCAAAAAAGGCAATAATTTGTGCTTGAAGGGCAAGTACCTGACGTTGGAGGATAAACACTCCTATGTGCACAACAAAAGCAAATGAACCCTCCTAGGATCCTGAAATTTTTTAGACATAGGTTCTGTATTTTCTGCGTTTCTCTGAGTATATGTAGAGACTGAAAATGAAATTTTGCAGGCATAAACTAGACTTTAAGAGCTTTCAAATGAGAGTAAAATCCCTCCATTTGGATACTGGCTGATGCCTCAAACAGCTGCAACAAAACAGATAACTTGATCTCTTCACAGAGTATGAGCTAACTAGACAGACACTGTTCTGGACATTTCTCTGCACATGTGCAGGCACTGAACCTGAGACTTATACCAAACAAATTAGAATTTATAAGCTTTCTAACAAGACAAAATTGATTGCAAATGGATTCCGGATGAAGGAGAAACAACAATTACAAGACCGGGGGGTCTGCCAAAAACATCTAGATAGATAGAGTGTGTAAAAGTGAAATTTCTGCAAAATATGCAGAGAACAGCTAGTAGGGGGTGTGCTTAAGCAAGGGGGCAGCTTGGGCACGTATTTCCACGACTCTAAGTCATAATACACTCATTAGAGGTTTTAAAGACCACATACTAACCTCTTTAAGCAATCAAAAGCATATACATGTCAAAAGTGAGGTCCAATCACATCAAGAGGTGAGCTAAATCTTCTCTAATCAACTTCTTTCCATTATGGGCATAATTGGATGCCTCTAACTCGTGGAAATCAGCCTCCTTTGATTGTGGATGATGTGGAAGGTTCAATTTGGGGCATGTTCCCACACTCTTGAGCTTGAAAAACTTTCAACACTCCCCCTCAAGCTCAAGTCTTTTCCTTTCGTTGCTTCAGCCTATGTCTCTTATGTTGATAGCTTCCTTGAATCCTCCAAGCTTTGTACCTTCAAGAAACTTTGTCATCATGTCTGCAACCTACATTTTAGTGTTTACATACCTTATATCTAGCTCTTTTGCCATCACCTTTTCTCTAACAAAGTGGTAATGAACCTCTATGTGCTTGCTCCTTGCATGAAACATGGGATTGTTAGCTAGATAGATGCTTGAAATGTTGTCTCCATAAAGAGGAAACTCCTCCACTTTTACTTCCAAGTCCTTAAGTATCTTCTTAAGCCATAATAGCTCACATGTAGCTAATGCTAAACCTCTGTACTCAGCCTCTGTGGATGAAAGAGCAATAGTGGGTTGCTTCTTAGAGCTCCAAGAGATCACTTTTGTACCTATCATGAAAACATAACCCGATGTACTCCTTCAATCATCCTTGCTACCTGCCCAATCAGCATCACTATATCCTTTGACACTTAGATCAGCATCATATGAGTAAAACAGACCTTGGTTGATGGTGTGCTTGATGTAACAAAGCACCTTTCTAGCCGCCATAAGATGATCATGAGTAGGTGCATGCAAAAATTGAGAGAGAACACCTACTACATATGCAAGATCAGTTCTAGTGAATGTAGCATAAATTAATGAACCAATTATGCTTCTATATAGTGTAATATCTTGTATAGCCTCTCCTTGACCTGCAACCAACTTTGTATTGGGCTCCATGGGCTGAGAAAGTGGCTTACAACCACTCATACCAAACCTGTATAGCACATCCAACAAGTATTTTCTTTGAATCAAGAAGATGCCGCTGTGCGCATAGATTACCTCTATTCCCAAGAAGTACTTTAGTGTTCCAAGATCAGATATCTTGAACTCCTTCCCTAGCTTTGATTTGATATCTTTAATACCTGCAATATCACTTCCTGTGATGATCAAATCGTCCACATAGATGCATATGTATACCGTCTTGTCTCCTTGCTTCTTCATGTAAAGTGACGGATCTGCACCACTTTCTTTGTATCCACAACTTGATAAATAATCCACTAACCTCTGATTTCAGGCCCTTGGGGCTTGCTTTAGTCCATATAGTGCTTTCCTTAGCTTGCAAACATGATTTGGGTACCTCATACTAGCAAATCCTTGAGGTTGGCTCATGTAGACTACTTCTTCAAGCTCTCCATTGAGGAAGGCATTCTTCACATCCAACTGATATAAGCTCCATTTCGTTGATGTGGCCACTGCAATCAAAGTTCTAATTGTTGGCATCTTGGCTACGGGGCTGAAAGTTTCATCATAATCTATCCCGTAGCTTTGGGAGAAGCCTTTCGCCACCAACCTTGCTTTGTACCTAGCAATGGAACCATCTGAATTTCTTTTAATTTTGTAAACCCACTTATTACCTATCACCTTCATGCCTTCTTGAGCTGGTACCAAGCTCCAAGTATGGTTCTCATCAAGTGCTTTGAGCTCTTCCTTCATTGCCTCTTGCCATTCCTTGCAATCCTTAGCTTCTTCATAACTAATTGGTTCTTTGTCCTTGATTACCTGAGTCATGTATGCATAATGCTTTGCAATGAAATTATCATATGTTAACCTTTGTATTGGATATCTTACTCTTGAAGACCTTCTTTCACTTCCTTTAGGTGTGGTTGCAATCTTCTTTCTTTGTTTGGCCACTCCTGGAGTTTCAACTTCTTCTATCTCTTCATCTTCCAACATGCTCTCGTCCACATAGCTTCCTTCTTCAACTGAAATCTTCTCTTTGCCTTTGAATTTGCTTTCTTCAGAGCTGGTCTCTCTTTCCCTAAGCCTTCCACTCCATGGTGAGGGTTTCCTTGTGTTGCATGAGTTGCTTGGACTACTCAAATCCATGCTTTCTTGAACTCTATCATCATTCTTCAAATCTCTCTCATGTATGTCTTCAACCTGCAATGGACTTGTGCATGCATACCAAGGCTTCAACTCATCAAAGACAACATCCCTACTTACCTTCAGCTCCTTGGTGATGGGATTATAGCATTTATACCCCTTTTGTTCCATAGAATATCCCAAAAAAATACACCTTTCAGATTTAGCATCTAACTTTGACCTCAACTCTTGAGGTACATGTACATAGCATATACAACCAAAGATTCTAAGATGTGAAATGCAAGGTTTTCTTCCACTCCATGCTTCCTCAGGGGTTAGATGATGTATACGTGATGTAGGACATCTATTCATGATGTATGTGGCTGTATATGTAGCCTCTCCCCAATAACAATGCGGCATATTCATTTCATTGAGCATACACCTTGCTACCTCTGCTATGTGTCTGTTCTTTCTCTCCGCTACCCCATTTTGTTGAGGGGTATACCTACATGTAAATTGTCTTTTGATGCCATTGACCTGCAAAAATTCAGAAAATTCATGGGAGAAGTACTCTCCCCCTCCATCGGATCTCAAAGTTTTGATAAACTTGCCAGATTCCTTCTCCACCTGTGCTTTGAATTTCTTGAAGTAGTGGAACACATTTGATTTGTTTCTAATGCAATACAACCACACTTTTCTTGAAAAGTCATCAATGAAGGTTACAAAATACCTATTTCCAGCAAGGGATGCTTCTCTTGCTGGACCCCAAACATCCGTGTGAATGAGGTCTAAAACATTTGCACTTAAATAGGTACTCTTCTTGAAGGGCAGCCTTGATTGTTTTCCTTGTTGGCAAGATACACAAATTTCATGCAACATTTTAGATGTAAAATTTGGTAGGCCTCTTACCAAGCTCCTCCTTTGCATGTCCTTGAGCTTCTGTAGGTTGATGTGACCTATTCGTTTATGCCATAGATCCAAATCTGCTATCCTCTTGTCTCCATATGTGACATACATTGAATGGTGTGGCTGATTTATGTCCATTGTGAACATTCTCCCTTGCTTTTTTCCTTTTTCTATGAGCTTGAAACCTGCCCTTGGATCCTCAACAAAACATCCTCTTTCATTGAACCTAACTTGATAGCCTTTTTCTACCATTTGGCCTACCGAAATCAAGTTTTTGGTAATAGTAGGGACATGTAATACCTCTGATAAGCACTTTGCTCTTTGATTTCCTTCCAAACTGATATCTCCCACATGTTGAATGATATGCTCTGAGTTATCGCCTGTTTCCACATGCCCTTGATGCTTTGGGACCTGCAAATTACTAAAAAACTCCTTTCGACATGACATATGATTGCTACATCCACTGTCTACATACCATACATCTTCACTAGCTTGAGTTGTATCTTCACCATACCTCATGGCAAGTAAATAATCATTCCCTTGGCTGGATGATGTGTTTGCATAATTACCTTGCCCTCTATAATTGTTGTTGTTGCTTTGATTCCCTTGTCTTTGAGCTCTATGATAGCATTCATTTGCAAAATGACCGGGCTTACCGCATACAAAGCATCCATTTGAAGTGGCTTGTCCTCTTCCACCAAATCTTCCACCTCTTCCTCTATTTGTGGCTCTTCCACCTCTTTGACCTGCATTTTCTTGTTGTCCTTGACCTCCTTGGTTGCTTTGATATCTTCCTCTTCCTCTTGTAGCACCTCGGTTGTGTCTTCCTCTTCCTCTACCTGCATACAACAATTGCCCTTGGCTATCCTTGGCATTATGCCCACCAAGGTTCATCTCCTCTGTCACCATGAGAGTGATTAGTTGATCAAAATCAAGAAGAGAGTCCCTTACATACACTGAAGTTGTGAAAGCCCTCCATTTTTCATCATCCCTAAGTCCATTTAGGGTGTGGGTGACAAGATCGTCATCATCTAGGGCACAACCGATTGACCCTAGTGCATCTGCAAGCTTTTAACCTTTAATATGTAATCATTAGCACCTTGAGAGGGGCTTTTCCTAAGATTATTTAGCTCATTTTTGAGCTGAATTTTTCTAGCTTTTGTGGAGGTTGAATACGATCTCTCCAAGCACTCCCACACCTTATTCGATGTATCCAAATCTTGAATATGCCCTACCATAGAGTTGCTAATATGCAGAGATAAAATGAAAATGACCCTTTTGTCACTTTCATCCCACTCTCTTACTGCTCTTCTCTGGTCATTGGTTGGATTTACCTCATCTATGTAGGGTTTTGGCTCTCCACCACTCACAAGTCCCCACAAACCTTTCCCCATCAAAAAATTGCTTATTCTAAATCGCCACGGTTGGTAGTTTCCTTTTTCGAGCTTCTCAATCTGAGAATTGAGATTAGCCATGGTGCCTCCTAACTCTTTTGAACCTCCCCCTGGATGCAATGCAGTTGAAAAGGATGTCTTTTACCTCAAAAAATAGAGTTACTCCTCTTGATGAAGCTTCCTCTTTGATTTGATGATGTATTTGCTTCCCCTTGTTGTTGATGTGCCCGTTCTTTGCTTCCTTCCTTCAAGCTTTGATGAAGTCTTTAATTCACTTCAGTAGCTCCTTCTTTTCTCTTTGATACTCCACTTATAGCTCTGATACCACTGTTGGAGGATAAACACTCCTATGTGCACAACAAAAGCAAATGAACCCTCCTAGGATCCTGAAATTTTGCAGACATAAGTTCTGTATTTTTTGCGTTTCTCTGAGTATATGCAGATACTGAAAATGAAATTTTGCAGGCATAAACTAGATTTTAAGAGCTTTCAAATGAGAGTAAAATCACTCCATTTGGATACTGGATGATACCTCAACCAGCTGCAACAAAACAGATATTTTGATCTCTTCACAGAGTATGAGCTAACTAGACAGACACTATTCTGGACATTTCTCTGCACATGTGCAGGCACTGAACCTGAGACTTATACCAGACAAAGTAGAATTTATAAGCTTTCCAACAAGACAAAAATCATTGCAAATGGATTCCAGATGAAGGAGAAACAACAATTACAAGACCGGGGGGTCTGCCAAAAACATCTAGATAGATAGAGTGTGTAAAAGTGAAATTTCTGCAAAATATGCAGAGAACAGCTAGTAGGGGGTGTGCTTAAGCAAGGGGGCAGCTTGGGCACGTATTTCCACAACTCTAAGTCATAGTACAGCTCATTAGAGGTTTTAAAGACCACATACTAACCTCTTTAACCAATCAAAAGCATATACATGTCAAAAGTGAGGTCCAATCACATCAAGAGGTGAGCTAAATCTTCTCTAATCAACTTCTTTCCATTATGGGCATAATTGGATGCCTCCAACTCATGGAAATCAGCCTCCTTTGATTGTGGATGATGTGGAAGGTTCAATTTGGGGCATGTTCCCACACTCTTGAGCTTGAAAAACTTTCAACACCTGAGCACATAAAGCATTTAGTTCCTCTATGATCTCTGGAGGTGTGGCCTCAGGAGCTGGTGTGGGCTGGTGTGCAGGGGCATGCAACCGTAGCATCTTATGGTCCTCTTTGAGTTTCTGATATGCCTCATTCATACTCTCATAATCTTCTAGTAGTCTGACATGGTCTTCCAATAGTATCTTCATAGATTCAGAGGGGACGGCTTTAAAGTGGTTGGGACTCAAAGGTTCGTCCGGTTGATCTAAACCTACTTCGAGGTTTTCTCTGTTCTGTTCCTGCACGCATTGATTATCTTCTTTTGCCATTGCGAGGTGGCGTCTTAGTAGTCCCATGTTTTGAGTGAGTGTCGCATTTCGAATGGTTTGAGCCCTTAACAAGTTGTCCATATCTGTAATGGCTTCCTTCGTCTTCTGTTCACTTTCTAGTTCGACTGTATGGTAGGCCTTGTGTAGCTCTTGATAGCCTGTGTTAAGGGAGGCATTCTCGATTGATAATGAGTTTAATTGTGCCTGTAACTCTATGGTTTTTTGTTGTAGCGTCTGATAGCTGGTGCCTAGAGATGCAAGTTCATCTCTAACTTGTTTCATGCAAGAAAACATTTGACGGAATGCGGTGTCGATTGTGAGTGACAAGATTAATGGTGTAGTGAGTGAAGATGTGGTGGGTGTGTGTGTTGATGCAAGGGAAGGGGAAATAGGGATGGGAAAGTGGATGCAGTGGTAATTGTGGAGAAATGTGATGTGCCTAAATGTGGTGGTGAAATGGATGAGATGAGTGGTGGTGCAGTGGGTGGCGATATGTCCACGTCACTGGACGTTGTGTCGAGTGCAGTAATCGTGAAGAGTGGAGTGATAGTGGGTGCTTGAGTGGGTGTGAATACAGGATTTACAAAGGTTGAGGAATAAATTACAGACTGGGTTTCTCGTATTGCTTGGTGGAGAGGGGAGGAGAGAGGGAATCTAGTGGGGTGGGGAGTTGAGATGGGGGAGAAGGCATGGGAGGGGAAAATGGGAATACAGGTCTGGGGGGAGTGGGGAAATAAGGAAAGGATGGAGTGACAAATGGGTTGGATGGAATGTTGGGAGCTAAGGAAGGGAGGATAGGTGGAAGGGTTAGAGGAAGGGTGTAGCTTAGTGATGAGTAGCACCTCCTTTAATGTCAATCCGGGAAGACGTGAGGATGGTATGATGACCTTGAGCAAGTGAAGGCACAAGTGCGTGAGTGAGAAGCACACAAACATGCACACACATACACACACAAGCGCACACAAGGTAAGACAAAGAGAGAGAAGCAATGGAGTTCTTTTAGATTACTTCAAGAGTGCTCATACAAGTTCAATTCTATTACAAGCTACCTTCAAAAATGAACTCTCTAGCTCTATTTATAGTTTTTGACTAGTTTTTGGTCTTGTCGAGACCTAGTGTTTGGCCTAGTTAAAAATTAGGTTCTTTGGCCTATTTGGAGGTTCAAACGGAGTCTAAAAAATGTGAAAACTGATAGGTAGGTAGTTCTAAAGCTCCTCAAGCTCAAGGACTCCTTGGCTTCCACAAAATGGAGCTACAAAAATATGAAATGGTATTTACAATGGGTTTTAGTGATGAAAATCACTATTTTTGTAGGGATTTCTTCTAAATTTTGACATACATTTCCTGGAGCTCCCTACTTGCTCCTTCTTCTTGTGTGCCCACCTCTTTGATGCATGAAAAATTTAGATGGCCTACTTGCGAGATCTTCTTTGACTACTCTGTCTGCTTGTACCTTCTCTTTGCTCTGACTCCCTTCATTGACTTCCTTGTCTTGTGAGTCCTTCAGTTCCTTGACTGCCAACACGCCCCCCCCTCTCTCGCGTCTGACGTCTCTGACAGACCCTTGTTGAGTGGGTCGTTGGATGTAATACTCCACAATGTCGGTGGTTAAATGATGTTTTGCTATTCTCAACCCTTTGGCCAAATCAGTGAGTAGGGCATCCTAGTCTATTGGCCCTGGAACTTCTGGATGTGGTATACGTAGCTTTTCTGAATGTAGGGCTTGTTCCACTGCAAATAATTGTAATAGATGAGATGGTCTGGGAATGAATATCTCGGAATGATATTCCCAGAACCCGGTGATGAACATTTCTTCAAACGTTTGTTTGAAGCAGGCAGGTAGATACTTTATCCGAGCATGCCACGCGTATACGACGTTAATGGATGGTGTGATGCTCATAGTCCTGATTCCCTTCATTAAATCCAATAGCCGAAAGATGAGGTTCTTTGATGTTCTCAAATGTCCTGAATGTAACCAGCATGAGCTCAAAAATTTTGAGGCACATCTGTGCCATGACATCTGGGACATTCTTGAACCTGACTGCCCAGTGTCGGATGGTTGAAATCATGTAGTTGACTATGGGTTGGCCATTAGGAGGTGCTAGGTACACATAATTTAACCACTTTTCACATCCTTTAACCGTCAAAATTGTTTTGGTGTACTCCGGCCAAGACCTTCGAAAGACAGGGCAGTAGCAGGGATTATACTTGATATATAGAGGCATGTTATTCCACATGCGTACCATCTGAGGGTAGGTTTCAAGCAGGCAGATCCTCCAAGTAGGTTGATGTATATTCCCCTGCTTGGCACTTGCAGGGATATCATCCGGGGCAAACTGTGTCGCCGAGGTTGGTTCTTTTATTGTGCGTTGCTTGATTTCAGCATTGTAATCTGCCATTAATACACAGAATGGAACATACAGATCATCAGATGTGCCAATCCACCTATGATGGGAGAGGTTTCTAAAGTAATCCGATTTTATGATGACTTCTTCCAATCGTGACATAGACGCTATCTGAACTGCAACTCTCTCATCATGGGTTGTACCAACCTTCTCCAACCTTTGCATCCATTCAGGCGCTTCGATCTCAATCGTGTCCATTCCTTGTTCTGTTTGCTTACCGTCGGGTGTTGGCATGGGAACATATGGGTCTTCAAAGATCTACTCCACTTGAATTGGCACTAAGTCTTCAGGTTCCAGTTCCGCCAGGGGAGAGGGTTGACGTTCGTATTGAAGAACTTTACTTCGTAATTCTTCTAGTTCTGCCCTGAGTTCTGCGACTTCCTCTGAAGTGTCGATTGCTGTTGTGACCTTGCTTGGTGACTCCTGCTGAGTTGCCAGTTGCTTTAGTAGATCATCTCTTTCTCTTTCTAATGCTGCATGGGCTTCTAGGAGGTGAGCATGGGTTTCTAAGATGATTTGCATATTTCCAGATGGGATAGCCTTGAAATTCTCTGGGTCGATTTCCTGTGGTGAACCCTCCATTGCTGCTTCCAAGTTTTCTTCGTTCTCTTTCTGCAGTCTCTTATTCTCTTCGAGTGCTGTGGACATGTGCTTCCGTAATAAGGCGAGATTGCATCGAAGCTTGAGATTCTCTGTGATCTGAGCATGTAACATGTCGTCAAGTTGTTGTTTTTCTTCAGTATCTGACTGGGGTGAATTGGCGACTAATTGATCATGTTGTGCTTGCAATGTAGTATACTGTTGTTGTATTAGCCGCTTTTCCTTCTCTAATTCAATGAATCTTGCTTGGAGCTATTCATGGCTTCTGAAGAGACTCGTGTGCTGTGCGTCTAGGTGCTGGTAATGTTGTTGCAGCTGAGACATACACTGGTACATATTATTAAATACATTATTAACGGGGGTGGATGCGGGAAAAGTATTGAATGCAGAAGGGAAGGGAAAAGGGAATGGGAGCGTGTATGCTGTGCTTGAAAAGGGTGAAGTTGGTGGTGGAGGAATGGGAGATTGTGGACGTATGGGGGGAGGGAGAGGTGCAGAGGTGGGTGATATGTCCATGAGATCAAAAGTGGATGCGGTCGTGGGAGTGATTGTGAACATGGGAATTGTGGGTGCGGTGATGGTGGTGAAGGTATAAAGTGGTGTGTGTAGTTGTGAATATGAACCGCCAGAAAGTGTGATCGGGGGAACGGGGTTTTCCGTGGCTACAGTTAGAATTACAGAGTGAGTAGTAGTGTAATCAAGAGAGGTGGAGATCGGTTGTGTAGGTTGTGTGGGTTGACTAACGGTCTGTGCTTCAGTATGGGAAGTGGACCCTGGGGCTGTGACAGTGGTGGTTACACTGGTAGTGGGAGGTGAAGGTGGTGGAGTTGGAGGGAGAGGGGGTAAGGGGGGTGACGGGGGTGCACTGGTTGTATGGGCTTCCTCAGTGTCATGAATAGTATGAGCTGTGCCCGTAGTTGTGGATGTGGTGCCCTATGGTTCTGATACTAATACATTCATTTGTTTTCCTGATTGAGGGGGGCGTCTGTCGTATCGTCGTTCCGATCGTTGTGAATATGCAAGAGCAGTATGCACCGTCTCCGGGACCCCCAACGCATCAGAGATCATGTCAAGGGTTGCTCGGTATTGCTCATCCACACCTTCCTCCTCAAGGATTTGGTTCATGAGGGTTTTCCTGCTGCCAAGGACAGTTTGTGCTGTTCTTGAACTCGGTTGATAGTATCATAAAACTTTTTCAATTGCTTCGTATAAGCCGGGGCACCCTCAAGTTCCTGTAGAACTTCCTGCTCATATTCTTGCTCTTCTTCGTCGGACAGTCCCTCTTGTTCGTCCTCTTGTTCGTCTTCTTCATCATCCTGCACTTCGACTACGTCTGGTTGGACTAGGTGGGGTTGGTCTATGGCTGTCTGCTGCCCGCTTGCCTGCTCTACCTCTACTTCTAAATTTGTAGCATTGATTATTCTAGCTACCTCTTCATCAGTTAGATCTTCCAATGTAAAGCCGTGAGAAAACTCTAAGTCCGTTGGTATAGGAGGAAACACCAGATTCGGTCCATCTGTGCTATGTCTTGGTAATCTGATAGTGAAGGGTTGCACGCGCCTTGGAAGCCATGGAGTTGTCTCTGGTGTCAGTGTCGCACCGCGGGCTTGTGCATAGGGCATCTGAACTGCGCCTCTCATTTTCTTGGATGAAGGCCCTGCAGTGGATAGTCTATGTTGGAATTCTTGCACCCTGGTCCAAATAAGTGCCCTTTGAACTGGCACATCATATGCCAAACATCTGTAAACAATCCTTGTGAGAGCACAACATCCATATAGTACTGACTTTTGCTTCTTATACCACCGTTGATGAGCCAAGTGGATTTGTTCAATAATCGAGTGAGGCATGTTGATTGTCAAATCGAAGGCATCTGCTAAATATAGACTGAACCATATCTTCTTGGGTGGCATTGTGAACCTCTCTTGAGCGGGGAATGCAAAATGTTGCATGACCATTCGCAAGTGAATGGCAATAGTCGGTGTCATTGCCACCATGTCTTTTAGTTTCGTCAGATTCCTGTTCTTCATGTTATCTGGGACCATTGTCTCTTTTTCGGTGGGGATATGCATACCTTTCATGTCGAGGGCTTCTCTTACCAAATTATTCATCAATTTGAACCGCTTCAGCTCATTGCCCCTTGTGAGAGATGGAAGGACAAAGGTGCTGTATCCCTTTTTCTCTTTGCTTGGAGTGAGGGTGCTAATCAAATACGAGCATCTAAGAAAGTCAAGTTTTGGTAACTGGGCTTTGAAGTAATCGTATAGTCCGGCTTTCTTCCATATCGGTTTCAGCCCTTCATTATTTTGAAGTCTTTTGAATTCCCTGGTGAACTAATGATACCTACCCCAGCACTCGTTAAACTCTATCTCTGCCTCCCATAGGTAAGTGCCTTCCCCCATAGGTCCTGCCATGTCACTGAACCAATGTGAGTTTTTGCTGACTGGCATTGTGTGCCCCTGTGGAGGATTCTGCACCGGTATGGCATGTAACGCTCTTAATGCCACTGGACGCTCCTTCAATTCCTCATCAATAGGAAGACTTTCAATATCCACAATCTGAGGGCTGGTGCCCGCTTGGGAGCTAGTTCTTGCCTCGGCCATATCGAGGAAACTGGTCACCAGTTCTGTGAGAATATACAAAGGAATGTTAACACTGCAAACGGACACCAAGCGTTCATGTGTCCCTATTACAACATTAACATGATTTTAGTGAGAGGTTAGTAGGTCAACAAGTGCTCGGTAATCGTGTGTGTAGTTAGGGAATGGATAATCCTAAGAGCTAAATGGAAAGGTGTGGTGTATGAGTGATGTAGTTAGTAAGTGGGTATGAATTTACAAATGAGGGTCGGGGGGTTTATTACACGTTTTGGGCTACCAAACAAACAGAATGGCTGGTGGTCTTGATTTTGTGGAGACTCTGGAGGGCTTTATAAGAGTGTCTGCTTGGAAATGAGGCTTTTTAGGGACCCATTTACAAGTGATTCTACTTGTGCCCATGGAAGAACATGTGTTCGTGCGTGATGTGTCAGAATGGGTATCAGATGTTTGAGTGGGTGAACCATGTTGTACAGGGTGTGGCCTCTGTGTAGCTATTTGAGCCTGCAAGCAAGCCTTAGGCACCCAAATTTGTCTTGATTGTGGGCTAGCCTTCATCGACTTCTTGGGTACCCAGATAGACGTCATTTTCGCAGAAGAAATTCTGAAAGACTTCTTATTACTGTCATGTTGTTGATTACTAATAAGAATCTTTGCCCATGTGGTTGGCTTGATCACAACAGGCTGTTCGCCTTTCCGCACCCACACTTGTTTCAATGGCTGATACATCCTGCTTCTCACGTTCGTTTGGTCTCCGGCATAGGTAGTCTTCTATATTTGATCTGCCGTTGGTTGTTGCATCCTTCTGACCTTTGGAAAAGAAGGGAGTTCCGTTGTGTCCTTGACTTCTTTATTGAAATCATCATTCCTCTGCATCACATAGTTTTGGACAAGAACAGCATGGTCATCTTCATGTGTACTCCTGGAAGGACCAAGAGTGTGTGCCTTGCCTAATTCCTTGAGTACTTCACTTTCTAACTCAATTGTAATGCGTTTCTCATTGATCCAAACCTGAAGAAGTCCACTTCTTAGGTTTAAATTGACAGCATGGTCATAGATCCAGTCTTGACCCAAGACCAGAGGCTCAGTGAGGTCCTCATCTTGACACACTAGTACTTTCACTATCATTAAAACATCTTGAATGTGGAGGGGAAGTTCCACCTCGCCCATGCAAGGGGTTTCCACACCTCCCAATCGTATGAGATAGGCTTCTATAGGATTGACATTTAATTTCAACTTTCGACAGTAAGAAAATTTAACAACACTAGTGGCTGCACCTGAGTCAATCAAGGCTCGCACAGTTTTTGCACTTATTCCTTGTCCTATCTCTAAGGTCACAAATGGGCATCGATCGATTATTCTATGGGCACTTATTCCGGATACTTCAAACATTGCCATATGATATCCTGGGTCGCATAGTCATCTGCCCTAGGCTGATCCCTACCCTGTCGTCTCAACTTCATCCTTCTGATGCGTTCTAAAGCTTCTGCTTGAGCTTCTTCTCGAATTCGCTTTTCTTCCTCTTTGCGTTTCTTCGCAATGTTGAGTCAATTTAGCATCTCTTCAGTCAGAGGTTCCTGATATAACTTGACTCTGCACCCGCTTATGTAGCTAGGTAGAATATCGCCTTCTAATGTGGCTAGTTGTACTGCTCCACTCGTTGAGGTCCTATTTATGATCATAGGTCCATAGCCACGCTTCTCTAATTTTCTCGCATGTTGCTTCAGGGTATAGACTAAAACTAAATCTCCGGCCTTCAATCCTTTATCCTTAACATGGGCATCAAAGTAAGCCTTCTGTCGTTTTTTAGCTGCATATATTCCTGCGGCAGCCCTCAGTCTTGTTTCTCCTAATCGCTCAAGGTCAAAGATCCTAGAGGAGAGCTCATGGCCCGTCCACTCATGCTCCTGTGCTACCTTTAGTGTAGGTATCAAGAAGTCCAATGGTAGCAGTGCATTTTGGCCAAATACCATCTGAAAGGGTGTGGCTTGGAGTACCGTTTTATAGGCAACTCTGTATGCCCAAACAGCATGGTGTAGCTGTTTGTCCCAATCAAAGCGTTTATTATTTACTAACTTGGTAAGCACGTTGCATAGAATCTTATTTGTGCTTTCAGCTTTCCCATTAGCTTGTGGATGGTAGGGGGCAGACTTCTTGTGTATAACCAAGAACTCTTGGAGAAGATTTTCGATAACTTCATTCAAGAAGTGAGTCCCTCTATCGCTGACTAGCTCTATAGGTAGCCCGTATCGTGTGAATACATTCTCAAATAAGAACTTAGCGGTCGTCTGGGCATCATTCTTAGTCGTGGCTTTCACTTCTACCCACTTGGTTAGATAGTATGTGGCCACAATAATATATTCTGCATGCGAACCCTTAGCTGGGGGATTAATAGGACCTACAAAGTCTATTCCCCACTTAGAGAATGCACGTCCACCCATCATAGGTTTCAGGGGCATCTCATCTTTGCGTATGGGATATTGAGTTTGCTTACAAACATCACACCTCTTCACATAGGTATGTGCATCCATGTGAAGGGTCGGCCACCATAAGCCTGCAAAATAGGATTGCCTTGATCAGCCGATATGGTCCAAAGTGTCCTCCTGCTACACCTTGGTGAGCAGCTTCCAAGATCTTGATATATTCACTCTCATGGACACATAGTCTCAGGTAACCATCTTTACCACGCTTGTATAGATTATCACCAATGAGAGAGTAATCTAGGGCTTCTTGTTCTAGACTTCTTTGTCTGGCCAGTGTCATATCTTGAGGGAATGTTCTCGTCCTCAGGAAGGCTACTAACGGTTCACTCCAATCTGGCACTATGGACACTTGATAAAGAGTGGCATGCTCCACCGGTGGTTTAGTGCAACAGATTGGGCATTCCTTGCACAACTTATGGACATCAGCCTCCATAGTCGGCCAATGCACTCCAAATCTCCTTAGTGCCTGTAGGGTTCATTGCTTTGAGTAGTGTTGCTCTAATGCACCTACATGTGCTAATTGAAACCATTTAGCATACTCATCCTCTTCCACACAACAAGCTAGGATCCCTTGATTTGTGTGCTTGTACATACTTCCTACCATGATCTGGTATTTTTGGGCTTTTACTATCTCCCTATCCTGTGTGTTTATCACTGGGTGGTTAGGCTCGTATGTCAACACTGGCACTAATGGCTTAGCCCACTGAGGTACAACTTCCAAATTAAACAAGTAAGCATCAGGAAGGTCATCTGACACTCCTTGTGGGGCTTCCCTAGATGTGAGCCTAGAGAGATGGTCTGCTCTCAAGTGAGTCTTCCCTTTCCTCACCACTACTTCAAAGTCATATTCCATTAGTAAGAGAAACCATCTTACTAATCGGCCTGTATTGCATGGTTTGTTTACCAAGTACAATAATGCCTGATGATCGGTAAAAAATTTAAACTTATTTGCAAGCAAATAGTGTCTAAACTTTTTAACTACATATACCATGCCTAATCCTTCTCGTTCGGTGGTGGTATAGTTCCGTTCAGCTACATTCAACTGTCTACTAGCATAGGCAATTGGAAGATCCATATTACCTTCACCCGTAGGTTGTGCGAGTACACATCCAATAGCATAATTGGATGTATCCACGTGAACATGAAATGGCTTATTCCAATCTGGTGTGGTCAAGATTGGTGTTGAACACAATCTTCTTTTGAGCTCATTGAAGGAGTCCTCACATTCATTAGTCCACTCAAAGTTAGTCTGAAGCTCATACAGAGGCTTTGCTATGATGGCATACATGTGTATAAACTGTCGGTAATAACCACAATGCCCAATGAAAGCTTGTACTTCCTTGACATTCTTTGGCCTAGGTAGCTCGGCTATGGCTCTTACTTTCTCTTCATCGGTGGATATGCCATTCTTTGACACTATGTGTCCTAGAATCTTGCCTTGCCTGACCATGAAAACACACTTTTCTGGGTTTAGGCAGACTTGATACTCTCTACACTTGTCAAAGATTTGCCTGAGTTCTGGTATATGTGCCTGTCTAATGTTGGAATGAGCACAGAGATCATCAACATAGACCTCTAAATTCTTCCTCAAGAACTCTTTAAACACGTGACACATCAATCTTTGGAAAGTTGCAGGAGCATTGGTAAGCCCAAATGGCATTACTCTAAAGGCAAATATGCCCCACTCTGTGGCAAAAGCTGTCTTATGCTGATCTTCTAGAGCTATGGCTACTTGATTGTAGCCCAAAAATCCGTCAAGGAAACTGTATACCTCCTTGCCTGCTACGCTTTCTAAGAAATGTTCCGTGATAGGAAGCGGATAGTTATCTCGAATAGTGGCTGCATTAACCTTCTTCAAGTTAATGCACACGCGTAGCCTTCCATTCTTCTTGGGCACCACTACAATGGGGGATACCCACTCAGTGTGCTCAATTTCATAGATAAATCCAGCTTCTACCAGACGATCTATCTCTTCTTTGATCTTGGCAGCATAATTATCATTGTATGTGTATGGCTTTTGCTTAGAGGGTTTCGAGTCTGAGGTCATGGGAATTGTGTGTGAGCATATGTCTGGGTCTGCACCTTTCAAGTCCTTGTAGCTCCAAGCAAAGAGATCTCGGTACTCTCTTAGCAAGGCTATCAACTCATACTCCTCTTCTTCCATCAGGTCATGCCCTATGTAAGTGCATCTCTCTTCTCCTTCTTCCATGGCTACAACTATTTTCTTGGTGGTTTCTTTGTTATCATAGGCCTCTCCTGATTGAGCCTCACGTCTTGGCATCCTTACCATGACTCTTCTATCGTCTATCTCATACTTTTTAAAGTTTTCAGGGACCTCAAACAAAGATTCTTCCTCTTCTGGTGTGACTTCTCTCTTCTTTCTTTTCTTTCCTTCATCCTTAGGGATCACTTGTGTGGCTAACCTTACATCATTTGTAAACTCTCTGTGTCTTTGGGGTTGAAATTCTACTTCATAGAAGTATTCTTCATCTGATGCAAAGGGTGGGTCCATAATGATTGACTCTAGATCGAAGTCGCTCGCATCCTCAAATGCATCAGGGCTAGGTTCGCATTATTCTAAAACCGCGTCTCCCATGATTGGCTCTATGGAGAAAACTGAAATATCATAGCCATCCTCATCACAGTGTGGTGTCCATTGTTCCTCATTGATGGCTACATCCATTGTTGCTAGAATTTCTGCCCAGCCGTGGGGTTCAAATTCTTCGTCAGGGAATACAATAGGTGCATAGGCGGGGTCTTGAATTGATCTATGTGTCTCTTTCGCACCTACTTCTCTTGCTTTTTCTCTCTTCTCTTCTTCTACTACCACTTTACACATCCATAAGTGAGTGTCTTCATGCATCCATGTGGATCCTGATCCTATGGAATGCACAGACTCCGTATCATCTTTTGCTCTATGGATGGTGTTCCATTGGATAGGAGGGACATCTCTATGAGAGTAATCCTTGAGATTAACTTTGGTCGTAACACCTAGGTGTTGCAAATACAAGGAATTGGTTCCCCAATCCTGTACCACTTGCAACTGTCGCATAAATGGTCTTCCCAAAATCATCTCATATGCATGGTTCTTGCTAAAATCACAGATAGCAAATGTATGCTCAAACTCTACGCCACATGTAGTGAGAGTTATTCCTTCTAGCAAGCCTAAGGGTCTTTCTATGTGACCATCAGCCATTTGCAATTTCATTCTCGTTGGCCTGAGTGCTGGTTTGCCCCATCGCTTCCATAGGGAAGTGGTAGCAATGGCAACTCCTGCACCAGAGTCCAGAATTGCCTTGGTTGTGTATCCTTGATGGGTGATGGGAAGATAGGTGTTTCCTTCTTCACCTTCACTCATGTCTCCTATCCTGTCTAGAGGAATTTCTGGCACTCTCCTATGAGAACCTACCTGCGAACGCGGTTTGGCTATCTCTGGTACCTGTTTGGCTACATGTTTCCATAGCTCTGGCCTCACTTTCAGCAGCTCTTCTAAAGTGAGATTGCACTGCACTTTAGTATTCTTTACTACCTCCGTGTTCCTAGGTATGACTGAGTCTTCATTTTGTACCATGACCGTGGGTGCTCTCATACACGTGGACCCTACTTCCCATGGGCCTGTGAAATGGGGTAGTTCTTGTATGGAATTAGATTCGAAGTCTATCTTCTCCTGAGATTGAGTGCTCTCCTGCTCTTCATAAATGGATGGGATGTCTTGTGGGAATTGGTCGTGTGCATCATCCACAAGTTCAATGGGAGGAGGGACTTCACTTTCTTTAGCCCATTTGTCTTCTTGAATCTCTCGTAGGAATTTTGGTGTTAACCGATTCATAGAACAAGATGTGTCTTGCTCCGTAGAGTTAGGCACATAGGCTTCCTGGGCAGGAAGGCTTACCCTCATACTTGCCTTGCCCTTAGTTGGAGGGGTGGGTTCCTTTTCTGATTGTGCAATTAACCTCTCCAATCTTTCTAGTAGTCCATCAAAGTGCAACTGCGTCTTAGCTGAACTAGAGATGTTGAAGAGGCGATTGGCTTCAAACATGGTTTGAGCCAATTCCACCATCTTAGCACAAATTTTGGTTCGTTCAAGCTCTAGTTCTGCTCTAGGGTAACACTTTTCATGATCGGTTATGCTTGGCCCTTCTTGGATTCTGGCCTCATATGCTTTGAGCATCATATTTAGGTCCTCAGGAGTGGGATCTGCTAGGACTGATCCTACTCTAGGGGGTGTGGAGTAGCATGAGGCGGGTTGGAAGGGGTTGGATCGGATGGAGATAGGAATGGTGGTGGTGGGGTAGTGTGAGAGGGAGTTTGAGATGTGAGTTCAATATCTTGGCTCTTGTTTCTCTTAGGCTTTCCTCGAGCTCACTCATTTTCTTAGCCCATTGCCTTTTCATCCTTTCTCGACTATCTCTCCAAGCTCTAGTCCGTTTCTTGGTCATGCTCTGTGTTTCACTAACATCTGAGCTTTTTTCCTGGCTTACCCCTTGGTTTCGCTGCAATGCTTGAGCTCTAGTGACCACTTGCACTGGTGCGGTGAAAGTCACACTCCCTGTAGAGTCTACTACTAACCCAATCATGTTGATAGGAGTGATTTTTGGCATATTATTGGCATTCTTTGGGCAATCTCGTAAGAGATGCTCTTTGCCGCAATCTTGACAAAAGCCTTGTATTGTTACCGATTGGGGTTGGGTGGGTGCAGGCATGGGACAATCACGGATGAGGTGATCTCCCTGACATCTGTAGCATGGCCCTCTAGGGAATGGGGGTCATGATTGTCTAGGTTGAGGTCTAGAGTTGGGGTTTGTGTACATGACATTTGTGTAATATGGCTCCCAACCAGGTTCACTCGGATCTTCACTATAGTAGGACTCACCATGTTCAGGAGACTGCATGTAGTAAGCTTGTGGACTATCTATGTGAGTGGAATCAAAGCTATGATCACTCGGGTCACTTTCTGAAAGCAATGGAGTCACTGGGACTATGGCTCTATTCAAATTTTCCTCAGCAACTACATACTTAACAGGAATCACGTTAGCTGGGGTTGGAGGTTGTTGAGATAACACAGGCTGAGGCCTTTGTTGGTTCTGGTAGGGTTGTTGATAGGATTATTGTGGCCTACCATATTGCTGTGGAGGGTACTGGTTCTAGTATCTTCCCTGTTGTGGATATGGCTAAGGGTAATTTTGCCTGACAGTTTGTTTGTTATGAGGGCAGTCTTGTGCGGTGTGGTTAGTGTACCTCCGTTCTATGGTGCAGTATTGGCTACTGGGATTCACTTGGGGTTGGGCCATAATGGGGCATACGTTCGCCATGTGGTCACCACCGTAAGTATAGCACCTCTTTATTGGGGCAAATCTAGGAATTTGTTTACTAGAGACACCTAGTTTTTGAGCTACTTTCTCAGCGAGTTCCTCAATTGATGTAGATTGTGAGGAAGAGAGGCTAGAAGCACTATCGAAATCTTTGTAGATTTTTGAAAGCTCTAGTTCCTACCCTAGGTTATCCTCAATGTCAATGCACATGCATACACACTCTTCTATGGTCCTAGGGTTCTTCAAGTACACATAGGATCGCAACTTTGTACTTAGCAATCCATCCAAGAATAAGGCCACTTGTTTGGCTGGTGTGGGTAACTCAGGAACAGGGCATCTCTCCAGATATTGCCTAAACCTTCTTCCTACAAGTCTCATGGTCTCTTGAGGGGTCTGCTTGAAGCTATGTATCAATGAGAAAGTATTATGCCTTATGCCACTTAGAGAATTCAGTGATGAAAGCCTCTAAGAGTTGGTCTATGCTCCTAAACTGCCTCTCATTCAATGGTCGAAACCACGTTAGGACTGTGTTCCTAAGGGTTAGACCAAAGGCATTATACTGCGTGAATAGGTCCTCAACTTGCTCAGCTCTCAAGACTTGCCTAAACTCGGCCACATGATCATATGGGTCTCCTGTGCCATCGAAGTAGTTCTTCATGGACTTACCTAGCTGAGTCGGTCTCAAAGTCCTCGTGTGCTCTCTGGGTCTTGGTAGAGGGAATTCATCCGCATTCCTTTGGTTCCTTGGGTCTCTAAGTCCCTCAAGTTCCACTCTATTTGCTTCCGTTCTCGTTCTTTCTCTTCCCACTAGGTTGGCAAAGCTTACCTCCGGTCTATCTCTATGTCTATTCCTTTGAGCTCCGTGAGCTTGGGATGTTCCAGCTCCTGGGTGACCAAAGGACACATTCGATCTTGGTTGGGGGAAAATAAATTCACCTTTCCAAGTGTAAGCATGCCTATCATTTTTTGTAACCACAAAGATCCTCTCTGAAGTGTGATCTAGGTAGGTCACTCTGCCTGGGCTATCAGGATCTTTGAACTCATATGTCATGATTGTTCCTACCTCATTTGGGTGATCAGATCTATACCTCCAAAAGGCCTCATCAGTCTCTCGGTTCAGGAGTAGATCTATGCTATTATTGTCTTGGGAAATCCACTCTGGTGTGATAATCCTAGTGAGAACAGATTTGCCTCGGGGGGTTCTAGGTTCTACACCCATGTTTCCTTGCTCTAGGTCACCTAAATCCGTTTTCGGGATCACGTTTCCAAATTCATCTGTCCTATCTGGATGACTGGTGACTACATATATGGTTCCTTCTTTGTCCAAGTATGCTCCATTTTCAAACTTGGCAGCTGGGTGTTCTAGTCCAATGGATTGGTTTGGGTTTTTAATCTGGACCACTGATCTTCCTAGGCCGTCCTCATAGATGCTAGCACCTAGTCGGTTGGTCCTAAGGTATTCCAGCTGCATCTTGTAGGGGCCTTCTACCCTATGTAAGTATGGCACACCTGAACTTCCTGTAGGTCTCTCCATACTGTGGGACATCTCTGAATCACTAGTTTCAGAGCTAGGGTAGTGCGAATAATGGCTCAACTGCTGGGCCCAAGACCTAACAGTATGATTAACACTAGCCTCTAAAGACCTAAGACTTTGTCTATCTCTTCCTAGGTATCCTCCTGACCTAAGGTTCATATGCCTATTTGAGCAATCCCAATTTTTACCCGAGGTACAACCTCGTTGCTGAGTTCTTTTGTATTAGTCACTTGATTCCTTTTAGTTGATTATTGTGGTTATGATCTTGTCTGATATCACGTCGTCAGGAACATTTGAGTTAATTTCCGCACTTGAATGTTGATCGTCTCACGTTATGTTCTTTTCCTTTAAAGTTTTCGGTTACACACAGGTTATCTCTTGTCTTGAACTTGATTTCTTAGATAGTCTTGACTTGTCTCGTGCCTATCGTTGCCCTGACTTACTTCTAGCACTACTTGCACTTAGCCTAAGCTAGAAATGGACAGAGGGCGTTGAGAATATTCCAACCTCTCTTGCAGATCCCGTGCTCTTTTGTTGCTCAAGAACCCAGTTCTCAAGCTTGCAGATTAACCTTGCTTTGGATGCCTTCTAGTACTCTCAGTGGACCAAAAGGTGAAATTTTCTGTCGATCGCGATCGACAGATGTCTACAACACAGAGACAGTTTCGAGCTTGTCCATACCTGCGTAGCCTGCTGGACAGGGTGATACATCCACAACCTGCAAGAGTGCTCAAGAAACAAGCAAAAAATCCAAGCACACAAGTCGCTCTCTCACTCTCTCTCACAAGTGGAATGACGGAAATGGGAGGTAGAAGGTGATATGATCAAAAACTGAAATTTTTGCGATGATGGAGATGGAGATCGGATATGGTGAGGATGATGGTGGTGATGATGATGGTGAGGTAAGAAAGAGAAAAATAAGAAAAAGTAAAGAGATTACCTACAACGCCAACGTCACAACTCTACGTCTTACCATCACACGCTCGTCCTCAAAGCTCGATCCCCGTCAACGGCGCCAAAATTTGGTGTAGCTGAGTGATGAGTAGCACCTCCTTTAATGTCAATCCGGGAAGACGCGAGGATGGTATGATGACCTCGAGCAAGTGAAGGCACAAGTGCGTGAGTGAGAAGCACACAAACATGCAGACACATACACACACAAGCGCACACAAGGTCAGACAAAGAGAGAGAAGCAATGGAGTTCTTTTAGATTACTTCAAGAGTGCTCATATAAGTTCAATTCTATTACAAGCTACCCTCAAAAATGAACTCTCTAGCTGTTTTTGGTCTTGTCGAGACCTAGTGTCCGGCCTAGTTAAAAATTAGGTTCTCTGGCCTATTTGGAGGTCCAAATGGAGTCTAAAAAATGTGAAAACTGATAGGTAGGTAGTTCTAAAGCTCCTCAAGCTCAAGGACTCCTTGGCTTGCACAAAATGGAGCTACAAAAATATGAAATGGTATTTACAATGCCCGGTTTTAGTGATGAAAATCACTATTTTTGTAGGGATTTCTTCTAACATTTTGACATACATTTCCTGGAGCTCCCTACTTGCTCCTTCTTCTTGTGTGCCCACCTCTTTGATGCATGAAAAATTTAGATGGCCTACTTGCCAGATCTTCTTTGACTACTCTGTCTGCTTGTACCTTCTCTTCGCTCCGACTCCCTTCGTTGACTTCCTTGTCTTGTGAGTCCTTCAGTTCCTTGACTTCCAACAAAGGGTTTGTGGGGTTGAGGCAACTAGGGCTTTTACTACATGTGTATGATCCTGGAAAGGTAAGGTGTACAGGAGAGACTAGAGGGGTGGGAGGTGAAAGAAGGAGAAGGTGTAGGAGTGGGTACTTTGACAATAGTAGTGGTATTTACAGTAGAAGGGTGAGGCGGGGAGTCAATCACTATGTTGGCTTCTACAATAGGGTCTTCTGGTAGAAGTCGTGCTTCTCTGGCCTCGTGTGAGGATTGGGCATCCGTTGGTATGCAAATATACTGACCCGGTTTTGATATCAAATGAACTCCTCGAGGGTTGAACTTTGGTAGTGGTTTTCTCTGCAAGAAGTGCTTCATTGGTTCCTACTGACTTAACCAATTCTCTAAAACCTCGAATGTAAGCTTCTTCAAATCCTCCTGTGGCAAGTTCCTGTTCTAAAATCGCTTGACTTTCTTCTTTGGAGAGTTATCTTTGTGCCCAAACTGCTTGCATGGTGTGGTATAGTTTCTTGATTGCCAATGTGTAAGCAGCTACCTCAAAAGTTTCGTCTTCATGTGTACTTGTGCCGCCTTGTGTCTCCGTTTCTTGTTCTTGTTCGTCATGCTGCACATCTTCTTGAGAGTCATGGCTATCCTAACTAGCTTCATCATCACCATCTTCATTGTCTGTTTATGTCCTCTCTTCTTTGGAGCTGGAGACTACTTGCTCATGTGGTTGATCAGGGGGTGTGGTAGGGTCACTAGGACGTTCATACTCCTGTGAGAAAAATTGTCCTTCTGAAAATTGAAATTCATTTGAGAAAGCATCATGCATTTCAAAATCAAAAGTGGTATTCATTGGTTTGGTTTCCAAGTTGGGTATAGGGAAAGTGAATGCTTCCGCACCGATGGTGGTGGGGATTTCTGCTGCAGTAGTGGTGGGTTCTTGGATTGTGGTTGCTTGAGAGGTAACAACGCTCGTAGTACCTTCTGTGATAACCGGTTGTGGCAGGCGTATGCCTACAGGTTGTATAGGTGTAGGGGGTTCCATTGGTGACTGTTCTAGAGATGGCTGAGGTGACGGGGACTCTGGAACTTGCAAACATGGGATTGATTCATGCATGCATTTGCCTGCCTGTCCCTTGCTAGCTTTTCTGGCTTTCTTGGTGGTGCCTTTGAATGCCTTCAATTATTCACTTGTCATTGCATGCTCTATAGGCAAATCATATGCCAAACACATATAAACAATTCGCGTGAGAGCATAACATCCATGGATGACTTTTTTTCTTTCCCATCTCACCTGAGCTAAATACAATCGATCAATGATCCAACTTGCAAGATCTATGGTTTGGGGCCCAATACATGCTAAATATAATCCGAACCAAATACGCTTCTACAGAATAGTGAAATAATCTTGTGTCAGGAATGCAAAATGTCACATACATATACATAATGGCTTAGACAATTTAGGTGTAATGGCCGAAATGTCTTCCCATTTCACAATATCACCACGCTTCATGGGCTCTGGAATAAGCCTCTCACGCTCTGTCGGTATGTGAGTTCCGTGGATCTTAATTGCTGTCCGAATGAGGTCTTTTGAAAGATAGAACTTTTTGAAAGGGGGATCATTTACCAAAGATGGCAGAATGAAAGTGCCCGGCAAGTCCTTGTTCTCAGAGGCTGTAAGTGTGGTCACCAGGTAGTAGCACCTATAAAAATCAAGTTTGGGTAATGGGTCACTGAAGTACTCTGTGAAACCTGCTCTAGCCCAAATATTCTTTAACTCTTCTGTATTTTGGAGCGCTTCAAATTCTATGGAGAAACATTGATACTTGCCCCACTTAATATTGTCAAAAGTCAACGTGGCATCAAAAATAAAATCTATGTCCGCCAAAGGTGCTGCTAAACCTTGAAACCAATGAGAACTACGGTGAACTTTTTTGGTGTATCCCCTAGGAGGATCATCAATCGGCATTGGTCCTGGGAATCCTTGAAATTCAAGTGGTTGTGGCGTAGGATGTGGCTCAACCAGTAATTCACCAAAATTGACCACAGGTACATTGGGACTAGCTTCAGACGGTCCTTCTGTCTGCATGATGAGTGATGCAAGTGTGGAGAAGATCTGCTACAAAAGATTAGCACATTAGTATGGAAATTAATCATGATCCCATTAAAGTGAGATCGCAATCCCTTTCCATAACCAATGTGTAACCCGTGTAGCCAAGTGTTGTGAGGTGGTTTATGGAATGATTTTTGCAAAACTAATGCACGTCTCTAGACACCTACATGCTTTCGATAGTGCATACATTGCTTGATGAGATGTTTTTACAAGTGATGTTGGGTCAGGGTGGGTGAGTTTATACAAAGTTTAGTTGTGACATAATTATTACAAGGGAGTTGGTTGTTCGGGATGGGTTGATGTTATATAATTGGTCATGAGGAGGCTTCTAGATACATTTCGGTATCCATTTCCTAAGGTTTACTGAGTGGGTGGAATGTGTTTTCTAAGGGACAAAAGGTGATATTGGATGTGGTGGTCTTGAGGGTAGAAGAGATTTCTGAGAGTTATATGTTACATGGCTTGAGTGTTGAGCTATAATACACTGTTTGGGTACCCAAATCTGCATGGGTCTGGGTCCTTTCGTTAGGTACTTCTTGGCGATCCAAATCTGTCGAAGCTTCATCGAAGTTGAAGAAGGTAGAGGAGATGTTGAATATTACCTCTGATTCCGCTGAAACTTCGTCTTGTCATTGTCTGCATTGTTGAAATATGTCGGCGCTTTCTATCCTTTTGGCACCCATACTTGTTTCATGCTGCTTGCTTTGTGGTGTTGATATTACTGCTTTCTTTGCATCGTTTGGTAGGGTTGTCAGTTTACTTCTAATTTGCAAGAAGACGAGGGGAAAATCTGTTGACATTTGTTAGTCGGCCACCGGATTGGCGATTGTAAAAACGAAACTGAATCTTGTTCGCACGAACGAAAGGTTGTTACACAAATACGTTGTAATCTTTATATAAAGCAATGAAAAAGAGACGCTCAGGGACGTTCCATGAGATCACCAGACTATCTGTCTGGGTGATTTGTCTGTGACGTTACTGTGTGTCGAGTTGGTTAATTTAGAGTATCTTGTCTAATTTCTGTGGTGTTGATTCGACATTTGTTCGAATTGTAATTTATAGTGACGACGTTCCGTGAGATCACCAGACTGTCTGTCTGAGCGAAGTTGTTCTGCGGTATTCGGTTGCGATTGTTCTGTTGATTAAGTGTATCATGGTGTCGCTATTTCTTGTAAGGTGCTGTAACGTGTTGGATGAAATCTGTGTACTTGCGATGGTGTTCGGGGAACTCTGAGTCATATTGTGTTGTCTAAGACTGTTGAGTTCTTCTGTATCTTCAGTTTTGTTTGATTGTTTGTACCCATTCGGTGAAGGTTGAATTATTGATGTTGTCTCTAGTGATACAGTATTCTGTATTTGGAAAAAGTCTTGAGTTCATCAAGTAACTCTGTGTCACGATATTGCATAAGCGGAAGCAGTGTGTTCGGTCAACATTGGGGAAGTTTGGGCTGAGTGTTGTAAGGTTGTAGGTGTAACGGAGTCTTGATAGAGTTTTGAGCATCAGTGTATTGCTGTGTGTAAGTGGTTAGTTTGGGAACTAAGTATAGGGCCTCTGTCTAACATACCCCTTCCACTCCCAAGAACCCAATAAATGTTTAAACGCGCTACTGACAGTTAGTCCCGCGTTTAGACGTTTAACACTAGCGCCGTCTATGGGAAAGTGGCACCAGATGGTTGCCGTTGGTTTGTGCGAAAGCGGCATCAAGAATGTTCGTTGATTAATTGTGAAAGTGGTCATAGACTGTGAATCGACCGTAAAGAAGGTACACAAAGTATTGCAAACGTAGTATATGCCGGCTACTCATTCTGGTGAATCATACCCGAGGCATAGAAGAAACCAACAGTCTTGGGCGATACCGAATTTGATAAGGATGCCTCCAGGAAGTAGAAGCGCAGATAGGTCTAACCCAGTTGTCAAGGCATTGAAGAATGCAAGTAGTGACTTCGGTAGTATTCCGGTGGAATGTACTACCCTTCTGGCAGATTTCGGTATCATTTTGGCACAGTATGTCGAAGAAATAGTGACTCCAGAGTCTGCGGATAGAAACGTCGTGGCCAAAGAAATCAGTGGAGGTGAAAAAGCACTTTGTTTTGGTAAAAATTCGACACCTTCCGGTGTTATTTCGATACCAGTTGCTGAAAGATCGCAGTTTTTCGGCGGCGGTTTACCATTTTTTGGTGAATCGTCAGCCCAGTCACCGCTATTGGGAGTAAGCTTTCCTACATTTGACATCAAGAAGGAAGGTAGATTGTTCAAAACCGAGATTCGAAACATACTGAACAAGATTATCGACCCGGAAAGTGCACAGGCTGACAATGCAGATTCCGACGATTCAGATATTCAGCCTCAGAGTACAGAAGATAGTCACAATACCACCACCAGCACGATGAGTGGGCAACAACAACAACAACAACAACAGCAGCAACAACAGCAACATCTATTTCCACCCCGGCCGACTCCAACAGGAGTAACGTACACTAAATTCGGTGGGTTCCCAGGTGATGACCTAGACGCTCATGTACGCACATTTGAGATAAGTTACACAGTGCTCAATCATCCACTTGATCCGGCGTATAAAGCTATTGTATTCCAGTCTACCTTGGTTAATGAAGCAGCCAGATGGCTTATGGAATATGATATTAACCATTTCGGCACCTATGAAGCAGTAAGGGATGCATTTTTGCAGAGATTCAGACTAAAGAAGAGTCCAGCCGAATTTTTTGATTACCTGCAAAACAATAGACAGAAGATGAATCAGACAGTGCAGGAATATGCCACCCTATTCAGAACGCATTTGAGGCAATTACCCCCAGCACATGCCAACCTACCCGATGACGTTATCACTCAATGGTTTATCAATGGTTTGACTCCGCAGCTTAAACAGATTATGATCATATGCTGTGTAGGAGCTATGACGCTAGATGCGGTGATCGCAATGGCTTTGCAGCTGGAAAACAAGGTTGGAGGATTTACAAAAGACCAGGAATGATTAAAAACAAGTAAAAATGTCGCAAAAGATCCGACCAGACAGATGTACTGCACCACATGCAAGAATTCAGGGCATACCAGTGCCACTTGCACCCTCAACCAGTTGTTTTGTGCTATCTGTAACACGACAGGACATACCACCGAAAAGTGTGCATACAACGCTAAAATGCAGGGAACGGCAACAATAAATGCAATCATACAAGAACCAGGGAAGCCGGCCAATCATTATGTTCCTCCGCAAATGAGAAACAACCAGCAGCAGGGATACCGAAATTACAGAGGACAGAGAAATAATAATTACAATGCGAACCGTTGGCAGGCAGGACCAGCATAGGAAAATACTAATTTGCCACCACCTCGCTGCCATTTTTGCGGTGAATTTGGCCACATTAGAAGATTTTGTAGGGATGCGGCTGAATACGATCAGAGGAAGAAAGAGCGCGAGAACCCTATGACAAATATGGTTCAGATCACACCCATAGAGACACAAGCTGTAGTAGTTCAGACCAGATCCAATAGGCCGCTATAACGAGCAACTGAAATATTTGAACCAGGCATCCTAGAACAGCAAAGAACATATGACAAGGCTAGTCAGTGGACCACCACAGAACCTCCAGTGTTCCTAGAGCCTATTCCGGTGACACCAATTCCACTATCACAAGAAACTACACAGGAGCAAGAGTCAATTCCAGTAACCGACGCATCGTCTTCAGAATCGGTGAAAGGTACTAATCAAGTAAATCAAGCATGGGAAATCTTATCTAAAGCGTCCATTACTCTTCCTCTTGGACAATTACTTGCACTAGTACCAGGAGTCCGCCAACAATTCCAACAACAGTTTAGTACTGAGTGTGCCTGCATTCCAACAACAACGATAGTACAACCAGAAACTGATGCTACGGTGGATCATTCGGTCCCATTGATTACGGTATGGTACAAAAATCATAAAATCAATCAAGTACTAATTGATGGAGGTTCTGGTGTAAATATTGCTACTGCCGCTCTGTGTAAAAGGTTAGGATGGTTGAAAATTGAGCCTGTCCAATTTTTTGTAAGGATGGCTGATCAGTCCAGAGTCCACCTAGTAGGACTAGTACAAGATGTGCCCATAACTCTGCAAGGCACAACATTTAAGATGACTTTTGTCGTCTTAGAGCTACCAGAGTCTAGCTTGGATTGTAATTTACTTTTCGGCTGTCCTTGGTTGAAACAAGCCAAGGTGATACAAGATTGGTCTGCACAGGAACTCACTTTCAAGGATAATAATCGTAAATATGTCGTCAAGTTAGATGCTATACAGCCTTGTGAATTACATGCTAGACCTTATTTTGCAGAACCAGTTCATATGTTAGATGGTTTGTCAGATGACAAAGAAGAAGAATTTTTGAAGAATAATATTGATTTAATCTCCCTAGGAACTGTTGATCTACAATCTGTTGTAGATAATTGGAACCCGACAGTTTGTACGGTGATACCTGTGACGGAAGGAGACAAAAACGAAGATACTACTGCTATAGATGACGCTGATCTACACCAACTTTTAAACCCACCCGATGTTACAGAGAAGTCCCGACAATTCTATGTTCCAGAAGATCAATTAATTACATATAATTTAGGTGATGAAGTTAATCAGCGACCTGTAAAAATAAAGGAGGGATTGCCTGAAATGTTTCAAGCAGAGTTAATACAGTTGCTTCGAGAGTTCTATGATGTTTTTGCATGGGATTACAAAGATATGAATGGTTTGGACAATCCGCATTTATCAACACAGGGTCATGCTGAAGCCGGAAGCAAAACCAAACAAACAACCCAGCTACCGGATGAATCCGAATTATGCAACACAGGTAAAGGCAGAGCTGGATAGGTTATTAAAGGTTGGATTTATTGTACCAGTAGAGCATGTTGAGTGGATATCACCCATTGTTATTGTCCCTAAAAAGAATAAGCAACTACGAATATGTGTGGATTACCGGAAGCTAAATGCAGCTACAGTGCCAGATCCGTTTCCTCTCCCATTTCTGGACACCATGCTTGATAGAGTAGCAAGACACGAAATGTACTCGTTCTTAGATGGATACAGTGGTTACAATCAAGTAAGAATGGCTGAGGAAGATATACCAAAAACAACGTTCATCACCAATTGGGGTGTATTTGCTTGTACTTGTTGTATATTATTGAACAATGCATTGTTAAAGTGTTATATTATTAATGTATTAATATGTTTTTGATGTTTTTGATATAGCAGCTGAAGGTTCGTGAGGAGCGTGCAAGGCGTGAAAGGGAGAACATCAATAATCGGAATAATTATTATTTAGCTTGTAAATAAACCTGCGTAGAAGGTTCTATTGTTAGAAAAGTAATGGTTAGAATAAGGGTCGTTGTAGACCGTAGTTTCTGTTATTGAAAGCAATGGCTTTCTGTAAAAGTTATCAACTTTTAGTTTCACACTTGCTTTTCAAAGCCGCCCTCTTGTAACCACTCTTTTGGATGTAATCAAAATTCCTATAAATACATGCACTCTGTGGACTGTCGAAACAGAGTGCATGGGGGGAGATTGCACCCAATCTTGCGTTCAGTCTCGTCTCTTGTTGCCTCTATTTTCTGTGTGTTTTTCTGCGTCCGTAATCTCTGTATGCGCGTGAGCAAGATCCTGACAACAGTGGTATCAGAGCTCTGCACGCGTCAATACAGAGGGTTCTGTTCTCTGTTCGTGATTCTGAATTCCGATTCCATCTCCATCTCCATCTCCGTCTCCGTCTCCGTCTTCGGTTTCGGTTTCTGTTTCTGTTTCGTCTTCGGTTTCAGTTTCGGTTTCTGTTTCTGTTTCTGTTCCTGTTCCAGAACCAGAACCTACGTTTTCACCTGGAACCAGAACCTACGTTTTCTCCTTCGGCTTACTCCAAGGCGTCGACTAAGGCAAAGAACTTAGGCAATACATTGGCAACATTGGCACCCAAGGCAGCTACATTGGCAACATTGGCACCCAAGGCTGCCTTGGCGACCGTTGCCTACGCGTGAGGCAATGTTAATTTTTGAGTGGTAATAGAGAGGTTTAGAGTCCCTAAGGTAGGAGGATTTGAACCCACGACCTCCTACTTTCAAGGGAAGTACTTTGACCACTCCACCATCTCTTGGAGTTGTACTCAAGTTCTCTCTCTTTATTACTTGTGGAAGGCGCTCGCGACGATTTCAAGGATGGACCCAACAAAGAATCAAGTGTATCTCTCAATCCGTAGATCGGAATGAGGCGTTTAATATACCGTTGGAAAGCTCTCGGAACGAACTTTCCAATGAGCTAGCTTTGAAGTGTGAATTTCTTCAAAATTCTTGGGTGGAACTTGATTGAGTGTTCAAGATACCAAGCAAGGTTGAGAACACGGGATCGAGACACCAAGGTTGCAAACAAGAAGATTCAATACACCAAGGTTGAGAGCAAGGGTCCAAGAGCACCATGGAGGATTACAGTAATTCACCTCTACCTGCGGCAACACTTGAACAACAACTAGAGCTCTTGCGGCATGAGCTTCAAGGAGCTCAGAACGAGATCTGACAACGTGATGAAATCCTCCAAAAGATGCAAGCTGAGGAAGACAACCTTACGAGAGTAGTAAAAGCTATTGTTTCTGCCCAATTTGATGTTACTCATTCAAAGATTGGTAATAGAAACTACCAGTTTCTACGATTTGATGGCCGAAAGGATGGGCCTTTAGTACTTTCTTGGTTGTCGTAGTTTGATGATTTTTATACCGATGAAATGTATGCTGAAAGTGAAAAAGTTAAATTTTCCACTAACTATTTAGTAGGTAAAGCACAACTCTGGTGGAATGTCTTGCGACACAGTACGGAGCGTCCAACAACTTGGAAGGCTTTTCAAGAAAACGTGAAGGATTCATTTCTTCCTCCTCAATACCATTTGCATGTTCGACGTGCATGGACGACCCTTACATGGAAGGAGGGTGATACGGTTACTACCTACACAGAGCGGTTCTGGCAAAATTTACTACTTGTACGAATGCTTGAAAATGTATCAGAGGATATCTTGCAGCAGAAATACGAAGATGGTTTGGAGGTGGGTATCCAAGCTAAGCTTCACACCCCACGACCTACAATCCTCAACAAGGCTATATCTTTTGCTTATGATGCAGAAAAAGAATTCCAGTCCATAACCAAGTCACTCCGTCTACAACAACCACGTCCACGACCATTTCCTATTAAACCTTCATTTCCTATGAAGCGTAATTTTAATGCCCCATCTTACCCTAGTTTTCCTCGTCCTCCACAATCCAATTACTCAACTCCACCCGTTGCTTTATCTCTCCAACCAACCAAACCACCTACCCTTCAAACTTCAGTAGTGAATGCCCAACAGAAGCGACCACGAATCACTTGCTGGAATTGTGGTAAACCTGGACATACAAAAATAAGGTGCAGATTGCAACCTCTTCATATGAAACCGGCTACAGCTCGATTGCATAACATGGAAGTCTATAATGAAGAATTTCCTCCTGTTTGGACAGAGGAATCACTAGAGAAGGATTTAAGTACCTTGGGTAACGATATCTCTCTACACTCTCTTCTTTGCATGCAGGGTACAATAAATAACAAACTAGTTAAAATTCTACATGACGATGGTAGTTCACATGACTTCATTTCACATTTATTAGTACAACAACTTAAATTACAAACGTTTCCTTCTTTGTATAAACTGAAAGCTGCATTTCAAGGTAGCCGTTATAATGTAACACGAGAAGTGCAAGATGTTACGATTAGCATAGGCCCTTATGTTGATTCACGAACATTTTTAATTGCACCTTTGCAATCTTATGATGTTATACTAGGTATGCCTTTTCGTCACCATTATAACGCACGTATTGACTACCATACTCATACCTTTAAGTTTGTTTTCAAAGGTCAAATCATTACTTTGTCTGCACGGCATGATTTCTAGCCATTTCCATTGATTAGTCACACTCAAGTAAAGCGTGCATTTAGGAAAGGATTCAACTCATGCATTGTTTTTGTCAATGTCATCAATGATTATACTCATACACTTCCAGATGCATATAAACCTTTCATGAGTACTTATAAGGATTGTTTATGTTTGAATATCCCTTTGAACTACCACCATCTCGAGGATCCTTTGACCATAGCATAGACTTAGTCCCTGGTAGTTCTCCTCCTCATAAAGCACCTTATAGACATGGCCCACTACATCAAAAGGAAATAGAAAATCAAGTAAAAGACCTACTACAAAAAGGACTTATAAGGCCTAGTTCTTCCCCATTTGGAGCACCAGTTCTCTTAGTAGAGAAGAAGAATAAAACTTATCGAATGTGCATTGATTATAGAGCCCTTCACAAGATCACGATCAAGAATAGATACCCTATTCCTCGAATAGATGATCTCTTAGATAAGTTACGAGGAGCTCGTGTCTTTAGTAAAATTGATCTTAAATCGGGTTACAATCAGATTCGTATGACACAAAGTGATATTTTAAAGACTGCATTTAGAACTCAAAATGGCCATTATGAATTTATGGTAATGCCCTTTGGACTTACTAATGCCCCTGCTACATTTGCGCGAATGATGAACAATATTTTTCTTGATTACCAAGCTTTTGTTCTTGTCTTCTTTGATGACATACTTATTTACAGTAAGAATGATAGTGAACATGAAAAGCATCTTGAAACAGTTTTTCATTTGTTACGAGAGAACACACTTTATGCTAATCCTGAAAAGAGTTATTTCTTTCAGCATAAGCTAGAATATTTAGGACATATTATTTCAAGTGAAGGTGTGCATGTGGATCCGAAAAAGATTAGAGTTATCATAGAATGGCCTACACCACAATCAGTCAATGATGTTTGTTCTTTTCTTGGGTTGGCTAGTTTCTATAGGAAGTTTGTTCGAAATTTTTCTTATTTAGCATTGCCTCTTACCTTGTTGTTGAACAAGAAAATAAAATTTGCATGGGGAATTACCCAACAACAGTCCTTTGACAAACTTAAACATGCACTTTCACATGCACCTGTTTTACAATTACCTGATTTTTCACAACCCTTTCATGTTGTTACTGATGCTAGTGGTTTAGGAATAGGTGTTGTTTTAATGCAAAATGACCATCCCATTGCATTTGAGAGTAGAAAGCTTAAGCCCTTAGAGCATAATTATAGTACGTATGATAAAGAATTTTTTGTTAGCAGTTGTGCATGCTTTGCGAATTTGGAAACACTATCTCATGGGCTCTGAAGTATTAATCAAAACCGATCAAGAGGCTATTAAGAATTTATTAAGTCAGCCCTTAATCTCTGATAGGCATCTTAAGTGGGCATCATTCATTCAAAATTTCCAACCCATGATACAATATCAGCCAGGTAAAGCTAATGTCGTAGCTGATGCTCTTAGCCGTTTTCCTTTGCATTCTGTTGTTTTGAATAATATTTCTGCCATCCAAATTCACTCTTTTCAAGAAATGGTTTCCACTTATGCATCTGATTTATGTTTTTCACGTGCATGGCATGACTTCAACAATGCTGCATCTTTATCTGATGAACATTATACATTTCATAATGGTTTTCTCTATTTTTACCATAGATTGTGCATAACCCAAGCTTTTAAAGATTTTGTCATTAAAGAAATGCATGAACCATCTTACATGGGTCATAGAGGCATACAGAGCACTATTTCTGCTTGCAATTTTTGGCCACACATGGAAAAAGACATTGCACATTATGTTTCTCAATGCATTGTATGTCAGCGTGTCAAACGTCATCATTGTAAACCATTTGGATTATTAATGCCACTTCCTATTCCAAATGAACCATGGGAACAAATCTCTATGGATTTTATCACAGGTCTTCCTATCACTTCATCACATAATGATATGATTTGGACAATAGTTGATAGGTTTAGTAAATATGCATATTTCATTCCATGTAGAAAAACTTTGACTGCACCTCAAGCTGCAAAATTATTCATTAAATGCATTTTTCCACATCATGGATTTCCTAAAGTAATGTTATTTGATCGTGATGTTAGGTTTTGTAATCATTTTTGGGTTGCCTTATTTCAACATTTTGGTTCTAAAATAGACTTTTGCTCTGCATTTCATCCTGAAAGTAATGGACAGAGTGAGGCTACAAATAGTACTATTCTTGATTTATTGCGTTGTTATTCATTAGATAATCCTAATAACTCGGATGACAAGTTGCCATTGCTTCAATTTGCTTACAATAACACTTCACACACCACTACTGGTCGTGCACCTTTTGAAATAGTTTTTGGTAAAAAGCTTCCCACTCCCATGTCCCTCACCCAAACCGACATTCCGATGGCTGATTCTATTGCTCAAGTTCACGTTTCTATACTTCATGATGTTCACGAGCACATTAGGAAAAGTCAAGAGCGATATACACGTATTATCAATACTAAACGATTAGCCAAAGAATTCAAGGAAATGATTTTGTATGGTTGCGAATAATTAAAAGACGTCTCAAAAATATTTTGCAGCATCCTAAAATTAAACTTGCACCACACTATTATGGTCCGTTTTGCATTATAGAAAAAATTAATGATAATTCATTTCGATTAGATATTCCATCCCATTGGAATATACATAATTCTTTTCATATTAGTTTACTTAAACCCTTTAAAGGAACTTTACCACTTGCTCCACTTCTTGATGACCCTCCTTTGATTGAAGAACAATCTGAAATCTTAGTTCCTGAGAAAATCATTGATCATGATGTCACTACTACACGCACAGGTACTCAATATCATCGATATTTGGTTAAGTACAAAAATCACTCTATTGAAGAATGTCAATGGATACATAAAACACAATTAACACCTCATTATGACCACTTAATTACTGCATATCATACACAAAAACATTAATGTACCAGCTCCATGAACATTTCCATGCATGTATTTTTACATGGCACATGCCTATTTTCTTTATTCTGTGATGAAACATGTGACTGGCCATCCATATTTATTATTTTATCACCTGAGGTCAGTTGCTTGTTCAACTGAGGGGCATGTTATACCTTATGGAATATGTTGAACAATGCATTGTTGGTTTGAAATATAAAATAGCCAATGCATTGTTGGATTGAAATATAAAACAGCCAATGCATTGTTGGATTGAAATATAAAATAGCCAATGCATTGTTGGATTGAAATATAGAATAGCCAATGCATTGTTGGATTGAAATATGGAATAGCCAATGCATTGTTGGATTGTAACATGGAATATGTTAGCCAATGCATTGTTGGATTGAAATATGGAATAGCCAATGCATTGTTGGATTGTAACTATGTTAGCCAATGCATTGTTGGATTGAAATATGGAATAGCCAATGTATTGTTGGATTGTAACATGGAATATGTTAGCCAATGCATTGTTGGATTGTGACAGTAACATGGAATATGTTGAACAATGTATTGTAATTGTTAGAGTGTTAAATTATTTTATCAACTGAGGTCAGTTGCTTGTCAACTGAGAGGCATGTTGTATATTATTGAACAATGCATTGTTAAAGTGTTATATTATTAATGTATTAATATGTTTTTGATGTTTTTGATATATCAGCTGAAGGTTCATGAGGAGCGTGCAAGGCGTGAAAGGTGAACATCAATAATCGGAATAATTATTATTTAGCTTGTAAATAAACCTGCGTAGAAGGTTCTATTGTTAGAAAAGTAATGGTTAGAATAAGGGTCGTTGTAGATCGTAGTTTCTGTTATTGAAAGCAATGGCTTTCTATAAAAGTTATCAACTTTTAGTTTCACGCTTGCTTTTCAAAGCCGCCCTCTTGTAACCACTCTTTTCGACGTAATCAAAATTCCTATAAATACATGCACTCTGTGGACTGTCGAAACAGAGTGCATGGGGGGAGATTGCACCCAATCTTGCGTTCAGTCTCGTCTCTTGTTGCCTCTATTTTCTGTGTGTTTTTCTGCGTCTGTAATCTCTGTATGCACGTGAGCAAGATCCTGACAACAGTACTGTTATGTGGTTTGGATTAAGAAATGCCCTCAGTACTTTCCAGAGGTGTATGCAGGAAATATTCTCCCCTTATCTTACCTCGTTCATGCAAGTATATCTTGATAATTTCTCTTTGTTCGGTAAGATGGTAGCACACTTGTTCCATTTACGGTGCTGCTTTGAGAAATGCAGAGAATACAGACTCTGCCTGAACCCAAACAAATCTGTGTTTGCAATTTCATGTGGTAAATTGCTTGGCCATATTGTATCTGCACAGGGCATACAAGTCGACCCAAATAAGGTAGTAGCTGTGTTAGAAGCACCTATACCTACTACAGCAAAGGAAGTAATGTGTTTCATGGGTCAAGTGAGATGGCATGGTCGTCATTTACGGTGGCTCACTCATTTAGCCATTCCACTTAATCGACTAATCATGAAGAGTCCTAAACAGTTTGATTGGACTCCGGAATGTCAAACAACATTTGATCGTCTAAAGTGTTTATTAACACAGGTACCAATTTTACAGCCTCTTGACTGGGATCGCCCATTTCATGTCTTCGTAGATGCATCAGATATTGCCATTGGCAGTGTTCTGATGCAACAAACCGATAAGTGGTTCCGGCTTGTTTACTATGCGAGTAAAAGACTTGCTCCTGCAGAAAAGAATTACTCTATAACCGAAAGAGAATGTTTGGGTTTAGTGTATTCAGTAAAGAAATTCAGACACTATTTACTTGGCCGCAGATTTACTTTTCATGTAGATCATGCTGCACTTGTCTATCTGGTACGACAATATCATTTAGGTGGTCAACTAGCGTGTTGGGTTCTACTTTTACAAGAGTTTGATTTTGAAGTAATCCATCGGCCCGGCAACTCACATGCCTTAGCAGATTTTCTTTCTCGCTTAGATTCCGGTGAAGCTCTGGTCGGTGTTGATGACACCACACCAGCGATTTACAGTACTGAACCAACTAATGATGAAGAAGCAAATCCTCCTGCAACAACTAATTACTATGATCAGTTGTTAACTTTTTTGACTGATGGATGTCTTCCTTCTACAACATCTCCTGCAATGCATAGGAAGATTGCAGTGTACAGTCGCAAATTTTGGTTAATTGCTGGGGAATTATACTATATGGATCACACTGGAGTTTTACTTCGTTGTATTCCTCCACACGAAGTTAACTCAGTCGTTATTCTGGCTCACTCAATTCCTTCCGGTGGACACTTTGCAGCAGATTTAATGCACCGGAAAATTCTGCAAAGTGGACTTTGGTGGCCTACTATGTACAGGGATGTATCTTAGTTTGTCAAACAATGTGATACTTGTCAACGGTCTAGACAGCCTCTACAACGCCATTTTTTCCCTCTCCAACCGGTCTTGCCATTGGAGCCTTTTCAGAAGTGGGGCCTAGATTTTGTTGGACCTATTACACCTCCTTCCATACTCAGTAATAATCGTTATATTCTAACATGTACAGACTATGCTACCAGATGGGCAGAAGCATGGGCTTTAAAATCTGCCACAGCTGTTTCGGTGGAAAATTGTCTAATGAAAGATATCTTTCCACGCTTTGGATTACCTCTAGAACTTGTTACAGATCAGGGCACTCATTTTGTTAACAGTCTAATGAAAGTACTCACACATTCTTTGCAGATCACGCATAAATTTAGTTCACCATATTATCCTCGTGCAAATGGTTTGGCTGAGAGTACAAACAAGACCTTGTTGAATATGCTTCGAAAACTGATTTTGGAAGCACCGGAAAGATGGGACCAACTGTTACCTGCAGTCATGTGGGCATACCAAACTACCTACAAGGTAGCAACAAGACTAACACCTTTCAAACTAGCTTATGGACTAGAAGCCATAGCACCAATGGAGATTGTTGTGCCAAGTCTACGTGTAGCTCTCACTCAAAAATTCATACCAGAAGATTCTTTATCATTTCAGCTAGATACACTCAGAGAACCGGATGAGCATCGTTGGACAAGTTTTCTGACTATCCAGGAAGTTCAGTTAAGACAAGCTCGAACACATGATCGATATCTAAGGACTTCAGTTTTTACGGTGGGGCAACTTGTACTCTTTTACAATGCAAAGTCAAATCGTTCTGCTGGCAAATTCAAGATACGATGGTTTGGTCCCTATTGGATTTCTGAACAGGTGGGCCCAGCCACTTTTTGGTTGACTACTTTGACCAAAAATCCTCTTCCAAAGGTGATAAATGGTTCAAAGCTACGGCCGTACCAACAAGCAGCCGATCTACACTAAAACGTTCCGCAGATTGGCCACGTCTTTTGCATTTCCTTTTCTTTTCTTTCTTTTCTTTTGTTTTTGCACGTCTAATAAAATAAGTCTGTAATTATCCACGTTTTGATACCTAATTATGACTAACAGCCGCCCTACCTTATTGGATCCGCTCATGCATGCCCACCGAAGTTATGAAGTTATCATCTCAACGTCGCACAATGATTAGTGATTTTGATTGCTCTCCACTACAAAGCATCTACTTAACCTATTCCGTTTCGCCAAAAATCGCTATTTTGTTTGCGTAATTTGTATGATCGTGTAAACCCTGTGCTTTGTGCCTTGTTCTTGTGTTTACTGTGTGCGCTTTCCGTGACGGACTCCCTGCCGACGTGGGAGAGTTCCTGCGCACCCGTGGGTTATCCAATTTTGCTGAACTGCCTTGGCATTCAGTGGAATCCCACCCATGTTATGCCCCTATAATCGCCGCCATCGCTACCACACCTGCCACCGAGCGGAGTTGGCCGATAGCATCATTACCATCCCGCGTAGTTATCACTATGTAAACCTTCTCTGATGCATTCCGACTCGCTCCAGTAGGTCGGGAAAATGGCCCAAATCTACCAATTGCAATAATGAATCAGCTATTCCCTAGGATCTCCTCAAACGAATACGCCATCCTCTGCCATCCTGAACCAGTGAGATCCACGCTACAATTCCTAGTAGCCATTCTTAACCTGCAGAAGCAAACCTATGGAATCTCTCGGCAGGTAAATAAGGGGGATATGCCAAGATCCAGGCTACCGCACATCCTCAGCTTCTTATTTCCGGCCATCCAAGCAGCGCAACCCCCACCCCGAGGACCCATCCTGAGCCATGAAGAGTCTGCACAGATTTTAGAGGATGATGAAGAAGATGAAGAGGAATTATTCTAACTCTTCCGACGAAAAAGAATTAGAATCAGTTCATCTGAGAGCGAAGTACACGGTTCAACCGCAAATGATAAGGCCGACGACAAAGAAGAAGAAGCAAATGAAGATGAAACTTTTCACGACACCACAAATACCATGCATCATGAATCTTCAGCACAGTCATCTTTAGAACAACATCAAGAACAGGAGGCTCCCACCGAATCTGAGGAGTTACAATCCCGAATGGCTGAACAGGTAGAAATTACAACTCAAAGGGATGCGGCACTAGCTGAGCTCAGAAAGAAAGACGAGTTACTAAATGATGCAAATACAGAAATCATCCAGTTGAAGCAAGAGATACAGAACAAAAAAAGATGCAAGAGTCGCTTTAGGAAATCTATTAGAAGAAACAAGATAGCAGCTAGATGAAGTGGTACAAAAACGCCAAGAACAGTACGATCTGGCGATGAAAACAACCGAAGAACTCCAGAAATGTAAGATAGAATTCGACGCGGTAAACAACATTCTACGGTGAAAACTGACATTAGAAGCACAATTACAAAAAGTAATAACAGATCTCCGAAGAGAAAGGGATGCATATTCCAGAACCATACAGTTTCAGAATCAAGAGATTGAAAGAAAGGAGAATTAGCTGGACAACCAGAAAGAAAGAGTAAGCAAGATGGAGAAACAAGTGGCAGAAATGAAAGTTTCCAGAGATGCGGCCCTATCAAATGATTTCTACCTACAAGAGGCCTTTCTGCAGACGCAGACAGAAATTTTGATGACCGAAGTAATTTCCCTAAGTTCTGTAAGAACCGATGCACAATTGGTAGAACCCGATACTCTAAAACAGATGTTAGAAGCTTTAAAAAAGAAAATCGCCCGAACCTTTAGATTAGCCAGAGCCATGTATTTAGAAGGCATTATAGATGAACTATAGTTTTGTTAGACCTGTGGGTTCGAGTCCACCGTGCGTGCCAATGTTAGTCGGCCGCCGGATTGGCGATTGTAAAAACGAAGCTGAATCTTGTTTGCACGAACGAAAGGTTGTTACACAAATACGTTGTAATCTTTATATAAAGCAATGAAAAAGAGACGCTCAGGGACGTTCCATGAGATCACCAGACTGTCTGTCTGGGTGATTTGTCTGTGACGTTACTGTGTGTCGAGTTGGTTAATTTAGAGTATCTTGTCTAATTTCTATGGTCTTGATTCAACATTTGTTCGGGTTGTAATTTATAGTGACGACGTTCCGTGAGATCACCAGACTGTCTGTCCGAGCGAAGTTGTTTTGTGGTATTCATTTGCGATTGTTCTGTTGATTAAGTGTATCATGGTGTCGCTATTTCTTGTAAGGTGATGTAACGTGTTGGATGAAATCTGTGTAGTTGCGATGGTGTTCGGGGAACTCTGAGTCATATGGTGTTGTCTGAGACTGTTGAGTTCTTCTGTATCTTCGGTTTCGTTTGATTGTTTGTACCCATTTGGTGAAGGTTGAATTACTGATGTTGTCTCTAGTGCTACAATATTCTGTATGGAAAAAGTCTTGAGTTCATCAAGTAACTCTGTGTCACGATATTGCATAAGCGGAAGCAGTGTGTTCGGTCAACATTGGGGAAGTTTGGGCTGAGTGCTATAAGGTTGTAGGTGTAACGGAGTCTTGATAGAGTTTTGAGCATCAGTGTATTGCTGTGTGTAAGTGGTTAATTTGGGAACTAAGTATAGGGCCTCTGTCTAACATACCCCTTCCACTCCCAAGAACCCAATAAATGTTTAAACGCGCTACTGATAGTTAGTCCCGCGTTTAGACGTTTAACACATTCTTCTGAATGGCAATTGTATATTGCCTCACCCGAGTGGGTTAGTGTAGATGTAACGTCACTTATCTGGCCAAAGATCTTGTAGTCCTCCTTCACATGCACTTCACATGGTGTAGGGTTACATACCTCAGGCGGAGTGTTGTGAGGGAAGTCAAGCGGTATCACTCACTGTTGGTCTAAGGTTCCAATCTGCAAGGAGCCTTGTCTAAGATTTAGGTCCATTGAGTGATCGTATAGCCAATCTTGGCCAAGGATTAGGGGTTCTAACAGGTCGTCATCATGGCACACTAGTAGCTTCATTGTCATGGTCACTTTGTGTATGAGGATAGGAAGGTCCACCTCACCCATGCAAGGGGTTTCCATGCCTCCTAGCCCTATGAGGTATGCCTCAATTGGCCGCATTTCTATTCATGAGTCCTGATAGTGGGACCATCTAATCGCACTGGTTGCAGCACCTGAATCAATTAAAGCCCTAAGCTCATGGCAAAGGTTGCCGTGCTCTAGCTTGACTATAATGAATGGTCTCCTATCCACTATGCTAAGATGAGTAATTGACTTTGCTTGACACATGGCCATGGGATATCTGGATGTTGTTTCCAAATGGTTATAATGTTCTCTCCCTAGTCCTTGTCATCTTAGCTTCATGCACTTAATGTGTTCTATAGCTTCTGCCTGAGCTTCAGCGTGTATTCTTTTTTCTTCCTCCTTAGGCTTCTTTGCCAAGGTGAGTCATCTAAGCATATCCTCAGTAAGAGGTTCCTGATAAAGCTCGACTCTATAGCCAGTAATGTAATTAGGCATTATCTCTCCTTCTAGGGTGGCTAGTTGTATTGCCCCACTTGTCGAGAGTCTGTTAATGATCATAGGTCCATAACCTCGCTTTTCGAATTTTTGTGCATGTTGATTCAGCATATACACTAGGACTAAATCTCCTTCTTTTAAGCCTTTCTCTTTCACATCTGCATCAAAATAGGCTTTCTATCGCTTCTTTTCTGCATATATACCTGCTACTGCTTTCAGCTTGGTTTCTCCTAATCGTTCCAAGTCCATTATTCTTGATGATAATTCATGGCCGGTCCACTGATGTTCTTGTGCAACCTTAAGAGTGGGTGTCAAGAAGTCCAAAGGGAGTGTTGGTGCAAGGCAATCAACAATTGAAGTTTTGATGAAGATTTGAATTCAAGGATTGAAGAAAAGATCAAGTTATGAAGCATGAAGAAAGTATATGTTCAGAGAATGAAGATATGTATAGATATGTACATTAACTTAGAGTTAGCTCACTCATACTTTTGTATAACAAATATGAGAGAGCATGTGGATAGAGAAATTAGAAGTTTTATGAGCCATTAGACACTTTAGAAGTGAGTAAGATTTCTCTCATCACTCAAATGTAAAATTTCCAGAAATGAAGAAAAGTTGCGCCCAATATTTCTGAGAGTTCTCCTTCTGTGTTGAGGTTTTTGTGAAATGCTTTTGTACAAGTCTAATTCTATAGTTGATTGACTTCTATACAAATGTTCAGCTTCTAATGGTGATCAGGCTGAGAGAATTGAGTGTAGGAACATTTACATGTGTAAATGTAAAGAAGAGAAGTTGCAGGAGGCGCAAAATTCGATGCGAATGTTTTGGTCAGTTCTCCTTCCAGAGTGTAAAGTTTTGAGCAAGTAAGCACTCATTCTTTAAGTTGGAAGGTAAGCTACCTATGGCTAAAATCATTTGATTAAACGGGTTCTAATTTGGGAGAACCAAGCTTTAGAAGTTGTAGGTGTCAAAGTCGACTGTAAATAACTATAGTTTTAGACATAGGTGACTGGTTAAGATCATTTCTCAAGATCTATTGAGTCTTTTGGAATGATGTAGCTTGAAGGAGGTGCCCAAACTATAGGGGAGACCTTGTACAAAGGTTTGTCAAAATCTTTACACATTTGATAAGTCAATGAGTGAGTTATGTGCAGTAGACTTTCTGTGTAGTCACCTTCTTCACAGTTTGTTCAAGATTTTGGAAATTGAGTATTGATCCTCCAAATTGGTGAAGATTTTAAGTTATTCTTGATATCATCAAAATTGAAGAAAGGTAGACCCCGACTACTGCAGTTATGAAGAATTCAACAATTGAAGACTCAAAGGGTGAAAGCTTGAAAGCAAAGCTTGAAAAGGAGGCCAGAAGATATCAAGGAAGACAAAAGGAACTTCATTCGAAGCAAAGGTAACCTTATTCGTCATAAAGCTTGAAGGATTTAATACACAGGTGAAGAAAGGATGGGAGATTCTCTTCAGATAGAGAAATTGGATAGAGAGAACTATCCAGCATGGTCAATGAGGATGGAAGCTCATCTTATGAGCAAATACTTGATAGGTTATATTACAGGTGAAGAAGAAAAGCCTCAGTTCAGAGATCCTAGTGTTCCAACTAGGGATGAATTGTCAGATTTGAAGACTTGGATGAAGAGAGATGCTCAAGCTAAGAGCATTATCTATATGGGATTTAATGACTACTTGCTACCTCACATTAGAGGACTTGAAAGTGCAAGTGATATATAGGATGCTTTGGAGGAGCATTTCCAAAACACCACAGAGTCAAGGAAGGCATCCTTGTGGGCAGAGTTCACCACATTCAAGAAGAAGGCCTCTCAATCCATCTCAGATTATGTAACAAGGATGAAGGATATTGCAAATGCATTAGGAGCAGTTGATGAAGATATTGAGGAGGATAAATTGGTAAGGTTAATCCTCACAGGTTTGAGAGGTGATGACAAATGGAAGCCATTCATTTTGTCTACTGAATTATCACTAGATCATTTTACTCTTGATTTAAATCAATTGCTAGGACGCATGCTAGCCTTTGAGCAGGATGTCAAAGGTGAAAGTGATAAAAGTGCAGGTCAAGCAATGTATTCAAAGGATAAGAAGAAGAATAGCAAAGGGAAGCAACAAGCAAATGAAGATGAAGGTACAACTAGCCAAGCTAACTTCCTAAGAGGAAGAGGAGGTGGCAAAGGTAGAGGAAGAGGCAGAAGTAATAAAGATGGAGTTAAAGCTTGCTAGATTTGTGGTAAGACAAATCACTTAGCTCATGATTGTTGGCATAATACTTAGAATAATGGTGGATATAATCAGAACTTTAATTCAAGAGGAAGAGGTGGCAGAAATCAAAGAGGTAATTTCAGAGGTAGAGGTAGTAGAGGTTACTTTGGAAGAAATGCAGGTAGAGGATTCCAAAGTCAACAATACAACAATACCTACTATAATTATGCTTCAGATCAGAAGGAGGATTCAACATTGATAATGAATGCAACTTGTGAAAGGCAAAGTCAAGACCAAAGAGTCTTCTACATTGACTCAGGGTGTAGCAATCACCTGAGTGGCAACATAGCTTTGATGGCTGATTTGGAGAATAAGGTAACTAATCATGTAGTTCGAACAGGTGATAATACAAAGCACAATGTGAAGTCAATTGGATCACTGAAGGCCAAGGATGGAAGTACTCTCTTGAGTAAGGTTTTGTATGATCCTACAATTCCAAAGAATCTGATAAGTGAAGGACAAATTGTTGAAAAAGGTTATGAAGTTAGGTTCACTAATGAAGGAGTTTTTGTGGAAGAGTGTTGCTCTAGCACAATGGTGAGAACCACATTAAGAAGCTCCACCTCCTTAATGTCAATCCGCGGAAGAGATAGGACTGATATGAAGATCGTGAATGTGAGATGAAGTGAGAGTGAAGGTGAGAAGCATAGAGATGCACACACACATACACACACACACAATGAAGAGACAAGCAGGACACAATGGAAGGTAGGAAATCAACTCTATTACTCAAGAACACTCTTACAAGCTCAAGCTCACTCTAGCTCATATAAGTCTACACTAGCTACCACTAAGTAACCTCAAAAATGAGCTCTCTAGCTCTTTTTATAGATTCTAGACTAGTTTTGACCGGTTTCACATCTAGTGACCGGCATAGTTAAAAAATAGGTCCTAGATGCTATTTGAAAGGGTAAACGGTGTCTGAAAATAACCAAAATTGGTACGATCATTCTACCTAAGCTCCTCAAGCTCGAGGACTCCTTCGCTTGCACAAAATGGAGCTATAAATTACAAAAAGGGAAAGGGTAAATGGTGTCTAAAAATAAACAAAATTGGTACAATCATTCTACCTAAGCTCCTCAAGCTCGAGGACTCCTTCGCTTGCACAAAATGGAGCTATAAATTACAAAAAGGGTTTTTCTATGTTACATATGGTACAAAAGTGATGAAAATCACTATTGAATGTTGAAAAAGTAATATAAAACATAATTCTTTTGAAAAAATGATTCAACTGACTCCGTGCTTCTTTGTTATGCCCTATCTTCACATGCTTCCGCGTCTTCTATGCCTCTGGCTACTGCCAACACCCCCCTCCCTCTCGCTTCTGTCGTCCTCGAGAGAACCTTGTTGCGGGATCTGTCGGATGTAATTCTGTAGGAGGTCTTGAGCAAGGGTGTGCTTTGATATGTGAATGCCTTGGGCCAGATCTGCCTCGAGTTTCTCCCAATCAATGGGCTGCGGTTCATCTGCTGGTGGGAGTCCATAATGCATAGAATATACCATCTATTCACAGGCAAATAACTACAAGAGCTGTGTAGGCCTGCTGATGAAGACCTCTGAATGGTATTCCTAGAAACTAGTTGTGAACATTTCTTCGAAAGTCTGCTTATAGCACGTTGGTAAGTACTTGATTCGACAATGCCAGGCATAACACACCCGGAGCGATGGCGTTGTACTCATATCATATGCAAGATCTAGATTGCCATGCTCGAAACCCGGGGTGTTCACATGTGGTGCCTTGACGCGACGGAAGACTTTGAATACCATCTGCATCATGTCAAATATATTGACAGTCATATGCGCTACAATATCGTCCATAGGTTTTAAGCGAGGGAGCCAGTGGCGAATCGTTGCCATCATGTATCCAACTGTTGGTGGTCCTGTGGGTGGCCTGCAATATGGGTAATTGAGTCAATCCTGGCATTGCTTGTTGTTCTGTACTTTTATGGCAAATGCCTTCCATGAGCGGTGATGTGGCACTGGTCCCCAACATGGGTTGTACTTTAAATGTAGTGGTTCCTTGACCCAAGTACTCATCATCTCTGGATATTCTTGTAGTAAATCCTTGCGCCAAAATCTGGTTGATAGATCTCTCCTCGCTGCGCATCTGTTGGCAAATTTTTCGGCTCAAATTGATTCGCGTGAGAGGTTTTCTTTCCTGTTTCTTTTTCTATGGCCAGCTGATATTCCGCCATTAACATAAAATAAGGCTTGTATTGTAGCTCATGCCCAGATATGTATCTGCGAGGGGCCAAATGAGCAAAGTAGGGGGACTATAAAATGCGTTCTCCAATCATTGCCATTGCGTGTAGCTGCGCCTCTACTCGTGCTGAGTGAGTTCTTCCAAGTTCTTCAATCGTCTTCATCCATGCGGGAGTTGGAAGTTTGAAAGTCGTCTGGCTTTCGGCCATGAGTCGTCCGCCTGGAATGGGTTGGGGTTCATATGCTTCTTCAAAAGTTTCTTCCACCGGAATAGTGACTGTTTCTTCCTCTGCTGGTAGTTCCGATGGGGAGTTTGGCCTGGGGGTGCTTCATATATTGCTATCTGTGATTGAAGAGTTGATATCTGGGCTCGTAATGCGTTGAGTCCCTCTAGGATGTCAGGAGATGGGTCAGCAGGAGCTGGTAGTCCTTGTGGTATAGGTGCTCTTAACTGTAATAACTTGTGTTCATCTTTGAGCTTCTAGAATTCCTCGTTCATGTTGTCATATTCTCCTAGCAATCTGACATGATCATCTAGCAACATTTGCATAGATTCTGAGGGAACAGCTTTAAAGCGACTAGGGCTCAATGGTTGGTTTGGTTGATCTAGAGCAGCTTCTAAATTTTCTCTGTTCTGCTCTTGTAGACGTTGATTTTCTTCTTTAGCTGCTGCCAAGTGTCGTCTGAGTAAGCCCATGTTCCTGGTGAGCGTTGCATTGCGAATCGTCTCGGCCCTTAACAAATTATTGATATCTGTGATGGCCTCTTTGGTTTTTTCTTCACTTTCTAGTTCCAGTTTATGATAAGCCTCTCGTAGCTCTTGGTAGTGGGTGTTTAGTGAGGCATTCTCTATGGTCAGTGAATTGAGCTGCAACTATAAATCATTGGTTGTCTTCTGTAGTGTCTGATAATTAGTTCTAAGAGATGTGAACTCATCTCTTACTTGAGTCATACATGTGAACATTTGTCGAAATGCATGTCTATAGTGGGTGATAAGATTAGTGACGGAGTGAATGCAGTTGCAGTGTGTGTGGGTGTTGATGCAGGGGGTAAGAGAAATGGGGAGGGAAATGTGGATGCAGTGGTGATTGTGGAAAACATTGGGGTGCCTAAATATGGTGGTATTATGAAGGGAGTGAGCGGTGGTGCAATGGGCGATGATATATCCATGTTGCTGGATGTGGTATCAAGTGCGGTGAATGTGAATAATGGAGTGATAGTGGGTGCGTGCGTGGGTGTAAATAGAGGATTTACAAAAGTTGAAGAGTAGTTTACAGAGGGGTTCTCTTGTACTCCTTGGTGGAAAGGGGAAAGAGGAATTGCGGTGGGTCAAGGTGGTGAGACTGGGGAGAAGGTTAATGGAGGTGGGAATGGGAAAAGGTGTCTTGGAGGTGTGGGGAAGGACGGGAAGGATGGGGGGAAAATGGGACTGGATAGAAAGGTGGATGTCCGAGGAGAAAAACTAGGCTGGGTGGCTGCGAGAATTGTGGGATGAATGGAAGTAAGGAAGGCTTCTGCTATAGAGCTATCCAAATATGGATGGTCTGGGAGAGATCGGATGTATAGGGGAGATTGGAGATACGAGAGGTGAAAGAGGAGCGGTTGGGGTGGCGGGTACTTCGGCACAACGGTGGTATGTACAGTAGTAGTGTGGGGCAGGGAGTCGACGAGGATAGCTTCTTCAGCCTCAGATCGTTCAGGAATTAGTCAAGCTTCTGTGGCCTATTCGGAAGATTGGGCACCTGTCGGTACGCGAATGTATTCACCAGGTTTTGATAGTAGTCGTACTTGTCGGGGTTCAAAGTGCGGTAACGGCTTCCTTTGCAAATATCTTAATGCTTCATTAGATCCCACGGATTTAACAAGTTCCCTGAAGCCTTTGATGTATACTTCTTCGAAACCGCCTGTGACGAGTTCCTATTCTATAAGTGCTTGGATCTCTTCCTCAGTTAAATTCTTATGCACCCAAACTTTTTCCATAGTGCGATATAATTTTTTGATGGCCAGCGTATAAGCTGTTGCGTCAAAGGTTTCACCTTCATGCATATTGGTATCACCTTGGGTGTCGGTTTGCTGTCCTTCTCCATCTGTCTTCACATTTTCTTGGTAGTCATGAGTGCCCTGGCTGGCTTCATCATCGCCCTCGTCATCATCTGTTTTTGTTCTTCCCTCTTTAGAGCTAGACACTACTTGTCCTTGTGGTTGATCCGGGGGAGTGGTTGGGTAGCATGGTCGTTCGTATTCCTGAGAGAAAATCTGGCCTCCGGAAAACTGAAATTCATTGGAGAAAGCATCCGACATTTCAAAATCAAACGTTGTATCTATGGGTTCTGCTTCCAAGTTGGGTATCGGAAAAGAGAATGCTTATGCACCAACAGTGGTGGGGACTTCTACTACAGTGGTGGTTGGACCTGGGGCTGTGGCTGCTTGAGGAGCGACTGTGCTGGTAGTGGCCTCCGTTATGACCGGTCTTGATAACCATATGCGAATGGGTTGTACAATTGGAGTAGCTTCTGTCGGAGACTGCTCACGAGAGGGTTGCGGTGACAGTGATTCTGGGACCTGTAGGCAGGGGATAGTTCCTCTCATGCGCTTTCTTGCTCATCCTTTGCTAGCCTTCCTAGCTTTCTTTGTTGTCCCTTTGAATGCTTTCAGCTCCTCGCTTATCATTGCATGCTCGATTGGTAAGTCGTAGGCTAAACACATATAAATAATTCTCGTGAGAGCGCAGCAGCCCTGGATTACCTTTTTCCTCTCCCAACGGTGTTGTGCTAAGTATAGCTGACCAATGATCCAGCTAGCAAGATCAACTGTCTGGGGTCCAATACATGCAAAATATAAGCCAAACCAGATACGCTTGTGGGGCATGGTGAATCGCTCCTGAGCGGGAAAAGCGAAATGTTGCATGCATATTCTGAATGGTTTAGAGAGCTCAGGTGTGATTGCTAAAATATCTTCCCACTTGACGACATCTCCACGTTTCATAGGCTCGAGAATCAGCCTTTCTCGCTCTGTTGGAGTGTGTGTTCCATGTATCTTGATTGCAGCTCTAATCAAATCTTTGGAAAGATAAAACTTCTTAAACGGTGGATCAATTACTAATGATAGCAAAATGAATGTTCCTAGCAAATCTTTGTTCTATGAAGCTGTCAATGTGGTTATCAAATAGTAGCATCGATAGAAATCTGGTTTAGGCAACGGATCACTGAAGTATTCTGTGAAGCCAGCTCTTGCCGAAACATGCTTTAAGTCTTCTGTGTTCTGTAATGCTTCAAACTCTCTTGATAAAAACTAGTACTTGTGACACATGCAGGTATCAAAAGTCAAGTTGGCTTCAAAAAGGAAATCTGCATCTGCCAATGGACCTGCTAAACCTTGAAACCAATGAGAGTTGCGATGAATCTTTTCAGTATATCCCCTAGGAGGATCCTCGATCGGCATGGGTCCTAGAAATCCCTAGAATTCTAGTGGTTGAGCTATGGGATGTGCTTCAGCTAGTAGTTTGCCAATATTTGCCATGGGTATACTGGGGCCAGCTTCCGATGGTCCTTCTGCCTGCATGATGAATGACGCGAGTGTGTAGGAGATCTGCTACAAAAGATTAACACATTAGTATGGAAATTAATCATGATCCCATTAAAGTGAGACCGCAATCCCTTTCCATAACCGATGTGTAACCCGTGTAGCCAAGTGTCATGAGGTGATGTATGGAATGATTGTTTCAAAACTAATGCAGGTCTCTAGACACCTACATGCTTCCGATGATGCATACATTTCTTTGATGAGATGTTATTACAAGTGATGTTGGGTTATAGTGTGTGGATTTGTACAAGGTTCAGTCGTAAATGAGTTATTACAAGGTTGCAGATTAGTCGGCGTGGGAGTGATGTTAGATAAGGGGGTCGGAGAAGGCATTTGGATACTTTTCGGTATCCACTTCCTAAGAGTTTTTGAGCGGGTGATATGTTTCTGCTGAGGGACAAAAGGTGATATCGGATGTGATGGTATTGAGGAGTGAAGAGATTTCTGAGGGGTATATATTACATGGCTTGAGGGTTGAGCTATGATACACTGTTTGGCTACCCAAATCTGTGTGAGTGTGGGTCGATTTGTAAGGTACTTCTTGGCGATCCAAATTTATCGAATGTTCGTACTCGTAGAAGAACATAGAAAAGGCTTTGGATACTACTTCTGATTCTGCCGTAACTTCTTCTCATCATTGTCCGCATTGGTGGAATCTGTATGTGCTTTCTATACTTTTGGCACCCATATTTGTCTTGTGCCTCTTGGTTTGTGATACTGACACTACTGCTTTCTACCTTGTGTCATCTGATATTGTCGTCAATCTGGGTTCCTCCGTTGTGGATGACTCCTTTGTGGTTGAGGTTGTGAGGTCGGATGGACACTCTGCTTTGGGAAAGAAGGGAGGTCCAACACTTGCGAAACCTGCCCATTAGGTCCGTTTTGTACTATTAATCTAGGCCAGTCCGCAATAAATGTGGAAGGATGGGCACTGCAGCTAATAGTGTCCATTTGGCTGCTGATGCAGTCCACCTGACCTACAATCGTCCCCATTTGTCCGTTGATGTAACCCACCTGACCGCTGATTGTGTCCATTTGACCACTGATGGTGTCCATTTGACCAAGCGGTTGGGTGGTTTCCCCTTCTAATTTGCAGGAAGCCCAAGGGAAAAATCTCTTGACGTCATTCTGATTGACAATTGTCCATCGCCAAGCCCACGTGGGTTGGTGTAGACGTAACGTGACTCATCTGACCAAAGATCTTCCGGTCCTCCTTCGCATGTTGTTCATATGGTCTAGGGTTACATACCTCAGGTGGAGGGTTGTTAGGGAAGTCAAGCGGTCTCACTCGCTTCTGATCTAAGGTTCCAATCTGTAAGGAGTCTTGTCTAAGATTTAGGTCCACTGAGTGATCGTATAGCCAATCTTGGCCAAGGATTAGGGGTTCTATCAGGTCCTCATCATGGCACACTAGTAGTTTCACTGTCAAGGTCACTTCGTTTATGAGGATAGGAAGGTCCACCTCACCCATGCAAAGGGTTTCCATGCCTCCTAGCCCTATGAGGTATGCCTCAATTGGCCGCATTTCTAATCCTAAGTCCTTGTAGTGGGACCATCTAATCGCACTAGTTGCAGCACCTGAGTCAATTAAAGCCCTGAGCTCTTGGCAAGGGTTGCCGTCCTCTAGCCTGACTATAATGAATGGTCTCCTATCCACTATGCTAGGATGGGTACTTGACTTTGCTTGACACATGGCCATGGGACATCTGGGTGTTGTTTCCAGCTGGTTATAATGTTCTCTCCCTAGTCCTTGTCTTCTTAACTTCATGTGCTTAATGCGTTCTATAGCTTCTACCTGAGCTTCAGCTTGTATTCTATTTTCTTCCTCCTTATGCTTCTTTGCCAACGTGAGTTGTCTAAGCATATCCTCAGTAAGAGGTTCCTGACACAATGTGTCCTAGAATTTTGACTTGTCTGACCATGAAAACACACTTTTCTGGGTTCAAACAAACCTGATATTCTCGATATTTGTCAAATACTTGTCTTAACTCGAGGATATGTGTCTGTCTTAGGTTCGAGTGTGCACATAAATCATCGACATAAACTTCAAAATTCTTGCATAAGAATTCCTTAAAAACATGACACATGAGTAGCTGGAAAGTGGCGGGTGCATTTGTTAAGCCAAATGGCATCACACAAAATGCAAAAATGCCCCATTCTGTGGCAAAAGCCATCTTGTGTTGATCTTCTAGAGCAATGGCTACTTGATTATAGCCTGAGAAACCATCAAGAAAGCTGTAAACTTCCTTGCCCGCAACTCTTTCCAATAAATGTTCCGTGATAGGAAGAGGATAACTATCTCTAATCGTGGCGGCATTAACTTTTTTAACATTAGTACACACACGCAATTTTCCATTCTTCTTGGGCAGGACTACAATGGGGGATACCCATTCAGTATGCTCAATTTCGTAAATGAATCGTGCTTCTATCAAACGATCTATTTCTTCTTTAATCTTTGTAGCATAGTTATCATTGTACGTGTATGGCTTCTGTTTCGTGGGTTTTGCATCTGGAGTCATAGGGATTCTATGAGAACATATATCGGGGTCTACCCCTTTCAAATCTTTGTAACTCCAAGCAAACACATCTCTATATTCGTGCAATAGGGCAACTAACTCTTCTTCTTCTTCATTCGTCAAATCATGCCCTATGTAAGTACATTTTTCTTCTTCTCCTTCTATGGCTACTATGATTTTTTTGGTTTTCTCTCAATTATCATATACTTCTCCAACATCAGCTTTTCTGTTAGCCTGCATTCGTACCATGATTCGTCTATCTTCTATTTCATATTTCTTGAAGTTCTAAGGAACCTCAAACAAGGATTCTTCTTCTTCTGACATGGTTTCTTACTTCTTCCTTTTCTTACCTTCACTTTTGGCAGTCACTTGTGTGGCTAAGCTGACCTCATTCATAATTTCTTCGTGCCTCTGCGGGTAAGTTTCTACTTCGTAGAAATATTCTTCCTCTGATGCAAAAGGAGAGTCCATAATAATTGACTCTAAATAGAAATCACTCGCATCCTCAAATGCATCATTGCTAGTTTCGCATTCTTCTATAACTGAATCACACATGATTGGTTCTATTGTGAAAACTGAGATGTCATAGCCATCCTCGTCATAGTGGGGTGTCCATTGTTCTTCATTGATGGCTATATCCATGGTTGCTAGGATTTTTGCCCAACCATGGGGTTCGAATTCTTTGTCTGGAAATACTACAGGTGTGTAAGCTGGGCCTTGAAGGGTTCGTGGATGTTGTTCTGCACCTAAAGTCCTGGCTTCTAATCGTTCTTCCTCTTGTTTGGCTACTTTACACATCCATAGATGAGTATCCTCGTGCAACCATGAGGGGTCTGATTCTAATGAGTGCACCGATTCCGTTTCTACCTGTGTCTTATGGATGGTGTTCCATTGTATTGGGGGTACATCTCGATGTGAATAGTCTTTAAGATTGACTTTAGTAGTCACTCCTAAATGTTGCAAGTACAAAGAATTAGTTCCCCAATCTTCGATTTGCAATTGACGCATGAATGGTCGTCCTAATATCATCTCATAGGCTTGATTTTTGCTAAAGTCACATATAGCAAAAGTATGTTCAAACTCGACACCACAAGTGGTGAGAGATATGCCTTCTAGTAAGCCTAATGGTTTCTCTATGTGCCCATCAGCCATTTGTAGCTTCATCCTAGTAGGTCTTAATGCTGACTTAACCCAACGTTTCCATAAAGTGGTGGTAGCAATGGCTTCTCTGGCTCCTGAATCTAAGATGGCTTTCGTGGTGTAGCCCTAATGGGTTATTGGGAGATAAGTGTTGCCTTCCTCTCCTTCGCTTACATCTCCGATGTTTTCGACAGGTATCTCTGGTACCTTCTTGTGTGATCATATCTATGAGGGAGCAGTAGCAAGCTCGGGGAATTGATTTGCTACATGTTTCCACAGTTCTGGTTTAACCTTCAAGAACTCCTCTAGAGTGAGGTGACACTGTACTTTGGTGTTCTTTACCACTTCCGTGTTTCTAGGGATTACTAATTCTTCATTCCTCACTATTATCGTGGGTGCTCTCATGCTAATAGACTTAGCTTCCCAAGGTCCTATGAACTAAAGTAATTCTTGCAAAGAATTGGATTCGAAACCTGTGTGTTCACCCAGTTGCTCTTCCTCTACATCATCGTAAATAGAGGGGATGTCTTGGGGAAATTGCTCCTGCAAGTCATCTATTTCTTGAATAGGAGGATGGGTTCCTTGTTCTTTTCTCCACTTCTCTTCTTGGATTTCTCTCAGGAATTCATGTGAATACCTATGTATGGAAGACAGGTTGTCTTCACCCTCTGTGTTTGGTACTTGAGACAAGGATGGTGC